>OX578277.1:38009979-38660544 GCA_951217055.1 Gerris lacustris | reverse complement strand
GCGCCCTAGACATACCTACCCTTGATTATGAGGAATTCGATTTATTTATTCCATTCTTCGTTCACAACAAATCCGTTCAACCTTTCTTTGTCATATTTGTTTTGTTTTTACTTTCTCATATAAAGAAAAAGTATTGTGATAGCGGGAAAATTCGATTTTAAGATTTTGATGGATTTACACGTTTTGAGGTCCAAAAAAGTGTTTTTTTTAAAATGTCTCTCTGTTGTCTGTCTGAGCCTAAACTACTGGGTCGATTTTAACGAAATTTGGCATACATGTTCAGAAAAATCTTTCCCCGTGGCGAAATCGAGAAATGAATTTTAGCTCCAAATTTGGGGGCGCTACACCTCAAAAACTCTGAAAAACGTGAAAAAACATTATTTCTTGAAGATGGTTCCGACGATTTTGGTTTAAAAAAATCTGAAATGTAGTCCATTTAAATACGAATCTAACGATATAAGCCGTTTTTCCGGGAAACATTTAGTTCCTGTATAATCCGGAGAGAGGCCGAAGTTTTTTTATGATACATTTTGATGAAATGTTTAATAATAATTAAATCAACATACTACACATACTAAAAATAATACACGGAAATCACTGGGCTAAGTAATTATGAACTCGTATATGAGAAAGTTTGTCTGAGTTGTCTCGGACCGATTTATTTATTTAAGTATTCTTGATGAGTTTCTTATAATATAAATATAAACGGATTAGTTATATTATGGTGGGAAGTTGTCGAGCAGTGGGCTCCGCAATATCTTTGAGAACAATACGATAGTAGTGCGTTACGGTCAGGTTGATGTACGTGCGTGGACGATGCTATACCATCGCTGTGTTACGAAACTGTGCCGTAGCTCTTATAGAGCTTGAGTGAAATAATGCGGTCATTTCAATGCATAGTTGTCACTCGGCGAAACAAACAAACAAACAGAAAATGGTCATATATTATTCAGTTCGCATTTATCTACTTGAGTACTCCAATAAGTATTCAACACTTCAATACTACCTACAAAGACTCTTAGTATAGTGCCTTACTTATATACAATGTACCCAATCTAGTAATAATTAAATAAATTGTAGGCTTGTTTCAAATTCATACTTAAAAATGAGCGAAAACGGTGTCAGAAAAAAACGAAATTCGTCTTTTCATGTAAAATGTTTTATGACTTCGTCTTGGCTGTCAAATTGAATTTCTGCAGTCCCCAAATATTTAGGGAGAGTAACTGCTTTTAGGTTGGTGTCTTTAGCAGTACTCTTTCCTGACTGACTCTTTCTCTTTAGAATTTCTGAAACTGGCATTATATATATAAAGTGGCTAATCAGCTGATTGGGTTATCAAAATTTTTGGGCACTTCCAGACTCGCGGTTTTTTGCGTTTGGTCCCGAATCGGCCCAAACCGACTAGAAAAATCTGAAAAGTCGAAAAAAAATATTTTTACCCCCCTTAAAAAAATAAAAACGGGGGACGCGAATTGAAGGGTTTCTTCGAAGGGCTATAGCGGCTAAACAGTAAGTCGTATCGAAAAGCGGATAGCACCAACGGTAACTGATTTTAAAAGATCTACAATTTTGGTTCTATGACTTTTTGTCGTACGACCATCGGTTCTACCTTATATCGAGTAAATTTGGTCATTTTTGGTCAAATTTTGACTTTTAGCTCTCATGGCGTCCGCGATTATTGGCCGATTTAATTTTCGATTGGGGTATTTAAACCCCACACTAATGCTCTTTAAAACGAGTATTTATTTTTCAAATTATCTGTCTTTTTTGCCGAGAAAAACGAATATATATAGAGAAAAAACGAATTTAAAATACCGTAAATAACGTCATGTATATGTTTATTTTAATAAATAATACTTTTTATAAGGTTATGTTTATGGTTATGTTATAGTTAAAAACAAGAATAAATAAATATAATCAAATATTGAATAATAAAGTATGTTGTTCGCTAGGTAAAAGATAATAAATACATTAGTTTCCGCGAAAACACACTTTGTAAACAAATGCCCCCTCTCTTTCTCCGTCAGTCTCCCTGACCAGTCTTACGTGTCCAGCCGTGGTGTGCACTTCTACTCCCCAGATCTTTTGTTATACTACCGACATTTATTAAGGTATAATTTTATTCTTATTTATTTAATTGTTTTTATTACCATATTATTGTAACTAGAATTGTTTTTAATTGGTTGTTAAATTCTATATTAAGAAAATGTTTTAATTTATTTAAATGAATATTTTAGTTTATTTAAATGAATTATTTACATTATTTTAATGAATATTTTACTTTATTTAAATGTTTGTTTTATTTTATTTAAATGAATGTTTGTTTATTTAAATGATTTTTTTTACTTTATTTAAATGATTTTTTAATGTTTATTTAAATGATTTTTTTTACTTTATTTAAATAAATGTTTTACTTTTTTATTGAGTCGAAACGTCTCTTCACTAATAAAATAACTTCTGAGTTTAGTATCTTCTTACAACTCACCGTCCATCATAACTACGTATAATAAATATTTTACTTTTTTTTTAATTGTTTTATTATCATATTATTATTACTAGAATGAACTGATTTATAGTTTGTTAAATTCTATATTAAGTTGGTATATTTCAGTTTATTTATATGAATGTTTTACTTTATTTAAATGAATGTTTAAGTTTATTTAGGGCAATTTATAGTTTAGTTGTGTGTATGGCAAATTATTTCGACGACATTGTTTTCATTTTTATATATGATGTAGCTAAATTTATATATAGAATTATTATTTCTCCTTGACTTTAACTACTTATGTTTCAATTAATTTCGAGTACTAATAAATAATCAAATAAATTGACAAAGGTTCTATGTTTATTTTTATTATTCTGTAATTTAACTAATCAAATATAATGAAATTTATTTCATGACAGGGCCTACAGTTTACTCTAATATATTAACACTGTGACACAGCCAGCGATTCCTAGCATGAACCTCACGGTTACGACCATCGATTCTACTGCTTTTTCTCAGAAAAAATTGCCGCTTTCCAACTATATAAATCATATTGGATGTTGTCAACCAAAATTTCGGGTCAAATTTTCCGGCCTAAATTTGATCCTTTTGAAATTCATTTTCCCCAAAAATGAACCAACTTCAAAGAAAATTTGTATATATACGCTTTATTTAACATCAGAAAAAATAATGTGGAAGAATTTTTGAAAAAATAAAGAATTAAATATTTTTTTATACACGTAACACATATATTAGAAGGTTATTTTAGGTTGTAACCTTCTGCAGGATATTTTAATATTTTTTTAAATTACATAAATGTATGTGTCACTCAATATATGATTTGGGTCAGAAAATTGTTTTCATTACCTATCGGTGTAAACATTAATTAGCTGTAATTAATTAATTAGAGATTTATATTTGAGTTTGATCCATGTTGGAAAGTACTTATAGCGTGCTTATGTGAGATCTTCGTAAAATTTTGAAAATATAGATTATTATTTGCATATTTCTGTATAGTGTAAAAGTAAATGTGTTTGATTGTAGAGTAGTAAATATATTTATTTTAAACGTTTTAGTTTATTTAGCAAAATAAAGAATAAAGTAATCTAAAGATTAAAGATGGTGGCTCAATCTTAAAAAGAGTGAGACATTTTTTTAATAAGTGGCGAATTAACACCTCTCATGGAGTTGCATATGTAACAGATTTAAATGACCTTATTGATTTCGTGTATCCTCCCCTGAATCCTCCCTGTATCCTTTCCTGAAGTTCTTTTTAATAGTGAGCAAGCAGCCACTGAGCGATATTAGTGGGCACAAATGAAAATGTAAATGAAATAAGTAAATAAATATTAGAAAATTAAATGGATCACAAAGTGTATGTTACAGTTTTGATACAGAAGTTGATAGTGAAATTACCCTGGGGGGGGGGGGGGGGGGGGGAGGGGTCAATACATAGATGTGTCAATATTGAATTGTGTAAGCCATTCAGGTTTACCAGATTATAGGTTAACTTTTAAAGAGGGTGCAGTTGTCATATTAATGAGAAATTTAAATTCCACTGATCAATTCATTAGTTACTGGAAAGAAACTATTATAGTTAAGATATCTAACTATTTTTTTCAATTTAGAAAACCGTCTTCGGAGAAACAATATTAATTCCAAGAATAACTTTAAATTTTAAGTTGGAAATAGAGGTGTGGAAACTATGCGTAGACAGTTCCCTCTGAAAGCAGCTTACTCGATGACAATAAATAAATCCCAGAGTCAAAAATTATCTTTAGTTGGTGTGGATCTCAAAGTTTGTAGTATTATATTTGATGAAATAGCCTTCTCAATTAACCAATATGATAGTAATAGGTATAATATAGTAATATTACAGCCACTGATTGAAAATTAAAGATGGTTGCTCATTGTTCAATCTTAAGAAAGAGGAAGAAATTGTATACGAAGTGACGTATTAATACCTCTTAATGGAATTGCATATGTAACAGATTTAAATGACCTTATTGATTTCGTGTATCCTCCTGAAGTACTTTTTAATAGTGAGCAATATCTCCAATATTTTAAGGTATATCTCTAATATGTATCTAAATATTATTTTCAAGTTAAAAACCCATCTTTGTTATATATTATCAGAGTTCATTAGAAATAAATCCCAGGGTCAAAAATGATCTTCTATTGGTGTGGATCTCAGAAAAATGTCTTTAGCGCCGGCCAATTTTACGTCATAGTAAGAAGTAGCTTCTTCATTCAAGTTTTGGTACCATGTGAGAGGGTTACAGATGGAATTGCTTATATACGGAACATTCTTTACTATCCATTACTACATAGTTAAAGTATTTTGTGTAATTATATTAGTTTTGGGTGTGGCCTAGCTATATGTTTCCTCCGGTTGGCGAGGAAATTCCTATTAGGGAGGTGGAGTTAAATTTTTTCCTTATTTTATAATCATTTTGGAAAAAGTCCTGCGATATTGTGGGAGGACCCATTTTCCAGTAATTTATTTTATCTACTCGCGGCAGCAAAATTAAACATTACTGAACTGTTTTTAGGCTGGAAAGTACTATTTCCCTGATTTGTCATTAAAATATTAAAAACAGGCAGGAAAGTAGTTAAAACAGTCAGGAAAATACTTTCTCTGCCTAGGCAGGGAAATATTTCCCTGCCTAGGCAGAGAAAGTAACAGTGTTTACCACTGCGTGTCATAACCTCTTATTTTGGCAAGAACAGTTTATACTATTATCTCTATCTTATAACATTATATACTATAGCTAAATAAGTAATATTTAATAAATAAACGTTTTAATAATAAAATAATTTGTTAATTCTGTTAAATAAGTTCAATGATTAGTAGATCTTTAATTAAAAAAAAGTAGAGTCACTGGCTATACTGCAGCGTCATGTAAACATTGAACATCCATATTATTTTTATTATTGAAGTCATTCCAGATTAGACTAGCTACTTTTCTTTATGTATTCTAGTTACTTCTTTTCTTTTAAACAATAGAAGATATCTTTAACACTTTTATTAATTCTTTAGTAAAAATATAAATCAATATTTTATATTGCGTGCATTATTCATTCAGAAGTTATGTGTGTTATAAACGTGTATTTTGTATTTTGTTGTTATAGATTGAGTTTGCTTTTCACTTATTGTTATTATTCCCAAGTTTCTTATTTGAACATTAATTTTAGTTAATACGTATGGTATTATCTTTATTATATGTTATTATCTTTATAACAATAGTTATTAACTATGTTATATTAATAAAGATAACATTTTAGCAGCTTCATTTTTCTGGCGCAAGTAGATAAAATATTGTATGCAACAAGGCAGCAAAGGAATCATTTCTGCCTCGTTTATTCATTGCCTGCCTCGGCTTTGCCTCGGCAGTCAAAAAGGTGAATTACCTGCCTCGGCTTTGCCTCGGCAGTTAATTATCATAGCCTGTCCTCGCCTTCGGCTCGGAGGCTAATCTAATCACTCGTCAGTAAAATTCCATTTTGCTGCCTAGTTACATAAATAACTATTATTTTAATATTTAAGCCATTTTCATTTTCTATATTAAGCTAAACAAATAATGAAGTATAATGTATTATCCGAAGAAAAGAGAAGTATAAGTGTTATTCGATGAAATGGCCTACTCAATTAACCAATATGATAGTATTAGATATAAAATAGTAATAATACAGCCACTGATTGCAAGCATGAACCCCGCGCGAAGCGCGGGGCGAATGCTTGTTGTACAATAAAGTTGCTTTATTAAAAATACGCCTTTCTTTTTGTGTCAGATTTAAACTTTTACATTCCTAAACCCCCGGCACTGAAGAATAATTATTCATAAATTAGCTAATTATGTAAAGGTATATATATATATATATATATATATATATATATATATATATATATATATATATATATATATATATATATATATATATATATATATATATATATATTATATATGTGTGTGTGTGTACATTTTTTAAAGTCGTATATATAACATATACGAATTTCACGTGTTAATTTATTTACTTCCCATTTTAAGTTAACATTATTAAAAAACCGCTAGGAAAGAAAATCGCAGGCAGCATAATGGATAAGTTGATTTGGATCCAGGATTAGAACGTGAAACGTGTTGGTTTTGAGTGATAAGTTAACTTTAGTCATTCCTGGATTACTAAACTGTTAAATTTGTGAGAACATTGTTATCCAATAACAACCAGCTGAGCCAATTGTTCCGATTAATTAATATAAGGTGTTCATATAACCGTGGCAAGATTTTTTAACCCTTTTTTTGCTCAGTTGAAAACTACATATGTTATTTCTAAAAATGGCTTGTTCTATGAAGACGAACGGAATCGTTTTAGAAAACGAATTCACCAAAAACCTAACAACATAGTTGTAGAGTTTTTATTTCATTTCTCTATTGACCTAGAAGATACTCAAGTGATATAATATCATCCTACGTGCATTGTGTAAAGAGTACAGTGTTGTATTCGCCGTCAGTACAGTTAACCCTGTTATGAAGATATTAAAACAGTAACCACGTAATCCCAAAAAAGAACCTCATGTTCCAATTTCTTTTTTTTTTCGGGAAAAATAACTGAAAAAAAAAATCACTGTCATATAACAAGATAATACGGGGGAAAAAAATCTTGAACGTGTCTAATGTGGTTACTTAAAATAAAAATAGTTTTCATGAATCTCTACCAGAGGGCAATGTAACCGTGTAAACAGAATAATCTTGTTATAATACGCTCATTCGTTTAGCAACATTAATTTTTATGACGTTATTACCTTGGTAGTTATTACATTTGAGCCCAATATGTAATATATGCGTGTTTAATATATTATTATCTTGCATTATCACACTTATTAGATATTTATGCATATCGGATATGGATTATAAAATACAAACAAGATTTTAAATTTACATTCAACCATTTCATTCAATAAAGATCCTTTCATCTATATTTATTCAAGCATAAACCTAAATCGTTAATTTATTTAATTCTTAATTTATTTCTTTAATTCTTTAAATTTGCCTTAATTTTTTAATCATATAATGTTTCGTTATTATTTTTGTCAATTCTCTTAACCTTCTTTTAATATACACATTTCTTGCTCCTTTAATTTCATAAATATTTTTTATATTTTAATTAAAAAAATTCATCTTGATTTCTAAACTTTTATGTATTACCCATTTCTTTCTATAATGAAATATAAATCGTCCATATATTTTATTTTAATGTAACACAATATTGTCTACATATCCTTGAATTATATCAATCGATGTAATAATTAACTTTATTATACATAACTGTAATTATTATAATTGTAGAAAAATGCTTCTGACTAATTTCATAGACTACTCAGTTTATACCTTTTAAAGCCGAAATTTTAGATATTAAATATATTTTATGCACTTTATTATTTATTTATTAATAGTTTCTTTTTACCTAACTTAATATTTAAAAAAAGGACAATAATATTGTAATAATTTGTACATTTTCATTTATATTATTTTGTATTAGTCTAATTATAATAACATTACTTTTTCGTGAATATTGAGTCAATAGATATTAAGTATTCAATTATTACTGCCGAATTAATAATTAATGAAATCAATCAATTCAAGGCTTAAGCCAAGTTATATATTATTAATTTAGAAAAGTTTTTGGTTTTAATTTATATCTACTTAAAAAAAAAATTATTCTTTTCAATATTTATTTATTTCTTTCTACCAATTTCCTTTCTATTAATATTTCTACTTTTAACATACAACTATTCAAGACTTACAAGTGAATATTATTTTAAATGTAATATACTTTATTTTTAATTTAAAACTAATATTTATAATAATAATAATAATATCTAATAATCATAGTAAAATATTGAAATTGTAATAATTAAAAAAAAAAAATAATAATACAAATATGAAAATAATAAAACAATAAAAAAATAATAATAATTAAAAAAAATTATACAAATTACTCATTATACAAATTAGTATGGGTTATAAATTTAAATTGTTATGTTTCTTCTTTTTTTAAAAAAAGAGAGCTTAATCATTATTTTCTAAAATAAAACAAGCATGCATTTAAAATAGTTTAAAGATAAAATTAAAAATTAACTATAGTAAACCAACTTTTGATTTAATTACAAAAACAATCCTCTACTCAATCGATTATTTATATTATCTCTTCTTTACATTTATTTATCAATATAAATTTGTATTATTTTATAATACTATTTTTGATTTTATTAACTAACTATCTTATATACATTTTTTAAATAAATTGAATTAATAATTACATTTTAAGCTCCTTTCTTAACTGATTTATTATAGCAATAGTTCGAAAATAAGACCGCATAGACTGATTTATTCATTTGCAAAAGTTTTAAATTAAAATTTATCACTTACAAGATACAATACTGTTTCTTTAAAATGATATAACATGAAGGTACTCTAGCAGAAAACATTTAGAAAAACAAATATAATGTTAACATCGATAATATTTGGTAATAAACATTTAGAGACATTTAACGAGAAAGTAATGCATTTGAAATATTGTTTATTCATATCAAAAACAGTTCCTGTTGATTCGTCTTTTAAATATTGTAGTTTTTATTATAAATGTTCCTTGTTAGAATTAATATTTTACACTGTAATTAATGTTACTTATATGCCAATTTGCTGTATGAAATATAGAAATAATAAATTTGACGCTCCAGCTATCGGTGTAATGATTGTCATATGGCTTATATTAATATCAGGGGCTTTTTTTGACCACTTGATTAAAAGTAAGGACATAATTAATCTGTTCAATAAATCTTTTGACTTAATGAATCGAATATTCGGTCACGATATCGATAGGATTCAAGTGAATATACGTTTGTTCTTAGGGAAATATTTAATACTTTTATTATTTGTTATTTTAATGGAATTATGTTTGATTATTCATTTAAAAAGTTATTTATTCTCGATATTTGTTTTTCCTATGTACACTTATACGCTCGGTCGATATTTTGTGATTATCGAAACACATTCGATGCTAATTGATTTATCGATAAATTGTGTCGATTATTTATCTAAATCCATGGAGAATAAATTAGGTTCTTTGTTTAAACGAACTAACGAAACTATCGATATATTAATTAGTAATGCAATAAAAATCGATATATTGTTGAGAAAAGTCGATAAGACTTTGACGTTTCAAGTGTTTTTAATTGCGTCATCAGGATTTTTGTCCTTACTGACAAATTTCTA
Organism: Gerris lacustris; assembly: GCA_951217055.1. Lineage (NCBI taxonomy): Eukaryota > Metazoa > Arthropoda > Insecta > Hemiptera > Gerridae > Gerris > Gerris lacustris. The sequence continues at coordinate 38,650,785 of OX578277.1, read as the reverse complement.
CTTGCACTATATTACAGTCGATAACATATTTGATAGAATCAAAATAATGAACGGATTGAGCTTTGGTTTTCTGTTAGACCCAGGTTATATGGCTGCAAATACAATATGGCTGTTTGTTATCGGTGCTATGCAATTGAAGATATTTATATCACCTTCAAACGCAACGACAGTTGTAAGTATAATATAAATATATATATATATATATATATATATATATATATATATATATATATATATATATATATATATATATATATATATATATATATATATATATATATATATATATATATATATATATAATTAATAAAATTGTTTATTTCAAAAAAAATTTTTAGAAATATTATTTTCAAAAAAAATTAAAAATTTAAAAAAAACTATAAAATTCATAGAAGACATTAATTATAAACCATAACACATTACTGCACCAAATAACTAAAATCTATAAATACCAAATGTGAGGTTTCTGAACCTCACATCTGGAAGGACTCGAGTCCGGCCAACCTGATTTGAGTTTTCTGCGGTTTCCTCAATCAACAAAGCAAATGCTGGGTTGGCTCCACAAAAGTCGGCCGCAGCCGCATTAGGAACAAAATGGCCTTGAAAACTGTTATTACCCACAAATTGTTGTCCAATTAACATCATTATTTAAAATGGCTGCAGTTACCCTTATTAATGTTAACTTTTGCCAATAAAGAAATTGATTAAAAAAAAAAATAAATAAATAAATAAATAAAATACCTACAAACAATATAAAAGCATTCCACCACTGTACAATCGCATCCTATGTAAATATAGGTAAACATTAAGTGAGAGTTTATAATATCCAGATTTATAAAAAAAAATATATATAAACATTGAGTGACAGGTCTATATTTAGATATATAACAAAAGGTAATCATTGAGTAACAGATCTATATCTAGATAGAGACATACAACAAAATATAAACATTGACAGGTCTATCAATATCTATAGGTATCTACTGGTAAACCTTGAGTAACAGATCTATGTATGGTCCATATGCATAATAAAAAAGTTAAATGGCTGCATTATGAGTAAAAAGAATAAGTGAGTTTTTGAAAATTAGAGACAAAATTCATCCGTGGAATGATGTAAAATTTTAACAAGCATGTCTGGCACTATTGGCCAGACTATTCACAGTGATAAATGTTCTGGCTAGTATACATCACACCGGCTTCTGCCAAAAAAAAACCCTTTTTCATTACCAGAATCCACATAAATAGTACAAAGATCGGTGGTTCGATCTGTTGGAGGATCGCTTTTTGGTCTTATTTAAAATTCCTATCCTGATAGTAATAGAAAAAATAAACAAATAATTTTTTTTTTTTTTTTTAACTTTTATTTGAATACTGCAACTACAATAAATAATTGTTATAAGCAATAAATATCTAAGAATATTTGGCTTGAAGGAACATGATGTAAGAAACTATCCAGTGATAGCACTTACTGACTGACAGATTTTATTGATACAAAGGAAGTGAAAATAATATAAACTAAATAAATAAAATATATTTTAGTTATCTAAGAGGTCTCGCGGCCACTGCCTCTTCAGGCGTCTAGTCGGATTGTCAGGAATGGACCGGGAAAACAGACTGTGGACTAGTGGATTAGAATGGTCGGAAAGGGAATCGTGGAAGGATTTGTATAAATAATTCAACGAGTAGTTTTAATGATTCAAAATGGAATTTTAAGTCGATATTTTATATATAATATATAATATTGTTTATATCTCTACTCTTTCATTTTTTAAATATTTAATCTTGTTAAGATAAAAAGTTCGAAGAACAGATAATTGATTTATTATTAAGTTCCAGTTTAAGAAACATATTAAATTAAAAGAAAAAAATGCTTTTACAAGACTGATTACATAATATGTCTAAGGACTACAGAAAATTAATCGATTGTTAAACCACTTTATGTTATACAACCATACAAATATTGATAATTAAATCTTTTCTCATTAGATTTATTTTTTAAAATTTACATGCATAAAGTTCTGTACATGATAATTTAAATTTTTTTTTACGTCATGTTGCTACTTGACACAGTGTGTACTTTATTTGATAATCACCATGCAATAGTTTTGTCCTATTGATAGCTTTCATACACTACTTTTGTCCAATTGATAATTTACTAATTGTGTCCTATTGACATTTACGTTCACTAAAATTTGACTTATAATTTACATGCATTATATTTGTCATATTGATAATTTACATATATTATTTTGTCCTATTGATAATTTATATGAACCATTTTGTCTTATTGGTAATTTACGTTCATTATTGTGGCCGATTGATTGTTTACATGCATTTATTTTAAATTAAGATTTTTTTTATTTTTTATTATGACTTTAATAATTGGTAATTCTCGATAAGGTCGATAGGTTTAGGAATTTTCATCCATTGACGTATAGTCAGTATACTCATTGATATGTTCGAAAATATAAATCTAAGTAGCATAGTGAAATTAAAAAAAAAATAATATGTATATATTAATAAAATATAATAATTTACATGTCGATCAATGGTTATCATTCTCATCGATATTTTTCACCACATCCATTAATAAATAGTCACCACAATCATTGTGTTCACTACATTATTTGATGCTAAAGTAAATAAGTGCCCAATAATCCAAGTGTTGCCTCAGAGAAGTGGTGGGGGGCTCCAGCGGCCAGTTCTTTTACTTTTCCAACGTAAATATGTGAATGTGTTAGAGGGTGAGAGAGCTTATCAGCCATGATGAGGGTGATAAGCTCTCTCACCCATGATGAGGGTGATAAGCTCTCTCACCCATGATGAGGGTGATAAGCTCTCTCACCCTCTAACTAATTCACATATTTACCGTTAATGGGGGTTAAAGTTAAAAGTATTTTTACATAACTTATAATACTTACTATTTATTAAGTTGTCCCTTTTAGTAAAGATGATGGTGTGAGTTGGGCGATAAGGGGTCAAGGTCATATAAGTGATAAGTCTATAGGACTATTTAATGTGTCTGAATTTCGTCCTGTTAGAGATATCTTCAAGCCTGTTAAGCTGATGTAACTGATTCCAAGATAGAAAAAAATAAGTTATTATTTTTTTTTTTGGAACGAAGTTCCTTATAACAACTTTATTTTTCCTGCCTAATTGGAAACTACAACATCAGCGGATAATAGGCCTGAAGAGGATATGGCCATTGGCCATACTCACTAACCACTCTTCTACACTTATTTGACCCCCTTATTGACCCAAAAATATTGATCCCTACTTATTATTAATATTAATTTTTATACAATTATAATTAATATATGGTTTCGCAGGGGACGAAATTTAACGATTCACTTTGCAAGTTGATATCAAGGAATTCTGATTATACTCTTCTCAGTGATTCATCTATTGTGAGTATTTTAATCTTTCTAATCATAATATGAATATATTAATTTATAATATTAGTAAAATTGTCTGGTCTATATTTAGATTAGAGAATCGATTTATCTTTACAGTTTTGTCTTTATATTCAATAGTTATTTTTGTTCTTATTATTCATCAATTGTTTTCTTTCAGTTTAAAATCGAAATGCTATTAGCATTAGATCAAAAGATTGAATTCACATATTTCGGGTTTAAAATTGACAAACCTACATTTCATTCAGTAAGTATATGTTATATACAAATATTTATAATTTCAGAGCTTACCGAATGTAACGGAAGCACTGTGACCATTGTGAATAACTTTTTTTTGCTCTCCAAATTTAAAAATTTCCGCAATCAAATATATGGGTTGCGATATCAGCAATTTTCATCAGAAAATTTCAATCCGTCACTAATTCAACTAAAACGTGTTGGTCGTTACTAATACTTATTAAGTAAATTTAGCGGATCCGATTATTTCAACTTCTCTCCTACTTTGCATGTAGTTTACGGATTATGTGTTTCCCAATAGAGTACCTTATCTTGAGTTTTTTGGTCAACATTTTTGCGAACCACAATCTGTGTTATGTAGGATGTCATTATGTTGTCATCTAATGTTAATGCTATACTTGACGTATTGTCAGTCGTGTTATTTTTCACGATGTAGTATTATTCATTGTGGCTATATGCATGTATAGGAGTATTACAAATTATATTACCTATATAACTTGGATATAATTTTGGATATTATAACATCTTAAAAACTACACGTTCGATGTTATTTTTTTTTTTTAAATTTAGGTATAATATTCGAGTTATTATACTATTCGATTCGTATTTAAATGGACTACATTTAAAAATATTTTAGAATCAAAATTATCTGAATCGTTATCAATAAAATATTTTTTTAGGTCTTTTCATGGTGTTTAGGGGTGGTGCTCCAGAGCTAAAGTTAATTTCTCAATTTTTCTTTGGGATATAATTTTTCTGAACATGTAGGTATTCCAAATTTAATCGAAATCGGTTCAATCAAATTTTCGGGCTATTACTATACTTTCTCTTTACAATAATATATACTGATGTGTATATGAGAAAGTAAAGTATAAATAATCTCCATAAAAATTTAGGTCATAATTAATCTTCAGAAGATCTCATACTAAATTCGGTACTTTTTTATTTAAGGACCCCCCCTATATCCCTTTATCTTAATAGTTATTTAGACAAAGGAAAATATACAGAGTAGTATATATTCTTTAGTCTAAACTTCTATTAAGACAAAGGGATATTTATTCCAATGTATGTACCTTAAAACGAAGAAATATTATACTTGTGTAAAAATATAAATGTGATAATATCCCTTAGTCTAATAGTCTAATTAATAACTATTAAGACAATATTATTAAGGAATATTAAATATACGCTAAGAAAACTGTAGAACTCATTGTCCTACGACTTCCAGTATAAGATTTATTCTCATGCCATTATATTTTGTTATTCTGACAGCGCGGGAAAATCAGGAAAAAACGGGAGGGGAGCCAATGAGAGCTTGAGATTTTTGCGGGTAGTAGGTCGGGCCAACTAGGCAAACAAAAATGTCACTGAATAACCTTAAGATTTTTCCTCACATAGGTTGGCCAAAAATCAAGGGGGAGGGGGTGTTAAAGTAAATAAGATCCCTAATTTCCACCTTCTGCGCCTCAGACATGCGCACAAGCTTTATATTTACACCTTTATTTTTAAAAGTACCTATACACATCTCACATTTCAGGTTTGTCAAACTTAGACCACATATGGTCCTACTTTAATTTAAGTTTTCTGCGCAAAGTTTATATTGGTTATAAATAAGTATGATTCAGCTGAAAAACTAAACATACAATGAGCCACACTTTTAACTTCCCTTATACTTAACTTTATACTCATGAGTCTAGAGATAGAACGCGAAGAGGCTATGTACCCAACTATTGCCAGACATATATAATTATACTGCCTATAATTGGTGTAGCACATAGCTTCCTCGCATCATATCACGTACTTTATTGCGATTTTATGCTTTTAGAAGCCATTATTGTCTAATTTTGTTTAATTGTTTCCCCCGTTTTTTTTAGTGTGTAAAAATTGTTTTGATACATGACGCATAAAATTATTATGGGGCTATCTGCGGGTTACTTTTGATGGACTATAAAAGTTTCATACAAATTAGATTAGTACTATTAAAGCGATTGGTGTAAATAAATGTATATTTGTGCGCAAGTGGAAGAGAAAGAAATAAGCGCAGAAGGTTAAAACTAATATGGGACCAACAATGACAAAATTATGACCTACCACACAAATTTCATTATAATCAGATGTGTAGTTTTTAAGATATGTTGGTTCGCAAAAATTGAGCGACAAACTGACAGGCAGACAGACACGGAACCAAAAATGATCCCTGATGTCTGAAACTGATTTCTGTTTTGAATTTTTTGAAATGGGAGACATAAATTATTTTCGTTCGTCAGAACGATCACATAGCTTCCATTACCTTCGGTAAGCTCGGTAGCAAAATCTGAATCAATAAAATATATATAGTATAATATGAGAGTTAGATAACTCTATAAACGGTACAATCTTGACTAAAGATTTTTTTATAACCTCGAGAATGATTGTTAATTACGACACATTAAGACACATTATAATAATTATATTTAGTTTCAAACAATACAACAAAAAAACATATCGTGGAAATCATACACATATAAAAATAAATTTGTTGTCATGTCAACGTCTGTCAATAACATCTTTCCCCCTCTGATAGCAGGGCAATTTTTGTTAAGGGTCTAGTGTACGTGTACGTACCCTGAGGGGTTTCTATTTCCACCACCCTAATCTGACCATCTTTTTCCGGAAACACCTTCTTAATTCGCCCTAATGGCCAACTAGAGGGCTTGGACTCATCTACACAGATGGCAAGACCACCAATTTGTGGTGGAGCTTGTTGAGGGAACCACTTAGGTCGCTTAATTAGGCATGGCAAGTACTCTTTAAGCCACCGCTGCCATATGGCGTCACTAAAGGTTTGAATCTTACGCAGTTTTCTTTTGCTAAAGTCTAACTGGCACAGTCTATCTGTGTAGGGGGCTAAAAGAAAGTCGTTAGGTGTCAACGGTTTGGGATCAGCGGGGTCAACCGGTATTTCTGTCAAGGGTCGGCAATTTATTGCAAATTTAACTTTTGTTAATATGGTGCGAAGTTCTTCGTCTTTTGGATACTGTTTTTTCAGTACGGCTCCCATTGCTATCTTTACACTTCGGATTAACCTTTCCCAACAACCACCCATGTGTGGCGCCTTAGGGGGTTGAAAAGTCCATTTGATTCCATTGCCAACCATTTGGAGCGTTCTCTGAATCTTATGTTGGTCTAGCTGTCGTAGCGCAAGTCTAAATTCATGATTAGTCCCTACAAAATTAGTTCCATTGTCCGAAAAGATCTCAGCTGGGCATGGTCTTCTGCTGACAAACCTTTGAATAGCCATAATGCGACTCTCAGTATCAAGAGAATGCGCAACTTCTAAATGGATGGCTCTTGTTGCCATGCAGGTAAAAATAACCCCCCCATCTTTTCTCGTGCCTTCTTCCAACCGCTACCTCGATTGGGCCAAAGTAATCCACCCCAGTGTAATAAAATACATGAGGGGGTTTAGTGACTCGGCAGTGAGGCAGCGGCGCCATTTGAGGAGGTTTAGGTTTGCTAAAACGGCGTTGACAATCCGGGCATTCTGTGGTCACTTTTTTGACAGTTGATCGAAGACCTAGTATCCAATATTTAGCTCGAATTGCTACCATAGCCGTTTGAGTACCTTGATGAAAAAACAAAGCATGATAATATCTGGCAATTAATATAGAAATCCAGTGCTTTCCATCCAGTATTATGGGTTTTTTTTGTCCTTCGTCTAAGTTGGGAGATTCTTGCGTTCTTCCTGACACCCGCAGGATTCCCTTTTCATCGAAATTTGGACATAATTGATACAGCTTACTGGACTTCTTTAAGGGCTTCCCTGCTTTCAAAGCTCTTATCTCTTCGCCAAATAACTTTGCTTGTACGGTTTTAATTACGTGAATCTCGGCTGTAGCTAGATCGTCAGGTTTCAGCTCAGGAACCTCAACAGGGTCTAATACGAGTTTCCTTTTCTTTCCTTTCTCGCAGACAGCCGTTTTCAAATTCGAATGAAAGCGTAGAATCCAGGCCAAACACCTGAGGAGACGGAACCATGATGAAAACCTTTCTAGTGGCATTATTGCCTCAATCGTCTCTCTTACAGTCATACCAACAAATATCCGTTTCCGTTCTTGGTCTTCGCTACTATTGTCTAACGTGTCAGGGAGAGCCGGCCAACAATTCGGGTTCTGTCTTATGAAGTCTGGTCCATGTAGCCACTGATTGAATGTCGTATACTCAAATTTTGTAGTACTTCTCGTGGCAAGGTCTGCTATATTAAGTTTTGTGGGTACCCAGTGCCATTCCTTGGCTTCGGTCAGTTCTCGAACTTCCCCTACGCGATTGGCTACGAATTGTTTGTAATGACCTTTATCGTCCAGAATCCAATGAAGAACAGTCTTCGAGTCGGACCAAAAGTGTCTTTGATGGACTGTTACGTCAAGTGCTTTTATTATGGCTTGTGCTAGTCGGCAACCAAGGACTGCAGCTTCCAACTCCAATCGAGGAATTGTATGGTTAGATTTTAAGGAGGCTGTTCGAGCACGTGCCATTATCAATATTGATCTTACTTTTCCTTCTCGTTCAATTCTTAAATAACCAGCAGCCGCAATTGCTTCCTCGCTACCATGCACGAAAATGTGCAGATCTATTCTTTCCGCCTCGCTTAAGTAGTCATCGTAGCATCTTCGAATCTCTAAATATCTTAATTCCTTGAGTTCGTCAATCCATAGCAAATACTGCTTTTGTAGTTTATGACTTATCACTTCGTCCCATCCGGTCATTTGTCGCCAAATGTTTTGTACAAGAAGTCTTCCTTTTATGGTTGCAGGCGTAAGGAATCCCAAAGGGTCGTAAATGGACATGACATTTCTTAGCACTTCACGTTTTGTGGGGAATTCGACCTCAGCATCCTTTATCATTTGTTCTATGTTTCTATTTGATCTAAAATTGAAGTTGTCCGTCTCCGCATCCCACCAAACTCCTAAAACTCTTTCAATAACTTATTGCTGTGGAAGCTAATGTCTGAACTGTTGTGTAAAATTGGATAAGGCTTGTCGTATCGTTGTCTTTCATACTTGATATATTTCTGACTTGATTTATCATACTATTGAGAATATACTCAGGGCGCCCAAATCTCATTTCAAGAGTAACAATTATAGTATTTAAATTATTTGGCGAGACAAACAAAGATCGAACTGAGTCAAGTGCTTCCCCTCGTAAGGCCTTTTGGATCCTAATTAAGTTATCTTCTTGGTTAAAGTTTCCTGATGTCCGTTTGTAAGATGAAATAAACGAAAACTAATCTTCCGGACGACCGTCAAAGACTATTAAATCTTTTCGTTTAATATTGCAAGTGATATCTTTTATTCCTTTAACCAACGTTTTCGTTAACTCCAGCATATTATTTTCTTCACTTTTACTATCAGTTTTTCGGCAAATACGTCGCTTTTTTCCAAAATTTCTTTATCATTTTTCTTATTATCGTTTATGGTAGGAGTGGCATCTTGATGGGTTCGATTTAATTTGTAGTTTTCGATATTTGGCATATTAAATTGTTTACTTTCGTAGTTAATGTCAAAGGCATACTTATTTCTATTCTCTGCGATTACGTCATATTTTTTATTTTTAAATATTTCATTTTCCACGTCATATTTATTCTCTATTTCAAAATCAAATTTACTTTTATTTTTATCCCCTTGTTTATTTTTATTGTCAATGTCATGTTTTTGATTACGATAAACATCGTCATTTTCAGGTTTTTTTAATAGTTGAGTTCCTTGAACCAACCACAAGTTTACTTTATCTACTGTCTACTGGGTCCGTAGATATTTCACTTAAGGCGTTCGACTTAGCCGAGCTGAACTCGGATCTATCTGAAACGGATCCACACGACGATTCTTGGACCTTGGCCTTTTCTAATTCTAACTCCTTTTTTATAATGTCCTGTTGAGCTAAAGCTTGCGCAGCTTTCAGATCGGCTTGAGCTTCAGCTACTTTTAAATCTGCTTGAGCCTGGGCCTGGGCTTGAATAAGGGCGGCTTGGGCTTCAGCAGCAATCAATGCCGCGGCATGAAGCTCTTTTTGCGCTATTAACTCTAGCTCTAACAGCTTAACTTTACTACTAGAGGAATCCTTAGTACCTTTGCTTACTTTTGATCGTCTGGAGCTATGTTTAGATTTACTTTCACTTTTTTGGTAAGAGCTTTGAGCTCGTGGACTTGGTTCATTTTCTGGAATAGTTTGAAGCAATATATGACTTCCCTCAACTCCCTCACCCTTTTCCTGACTTACGGGTACGGAGCTAGGACCCGGCTTTGCATCTATGCTCCCATCTACCCCATATCGCAAAGGGGGCTTACCTTTTGTCTTCCTTTCACTTCTTCTTAGTTCTACCGTTCTTCCTGAGTCCGACATCGGGATTTCGGCACCACTTTGTTAATTACGACACATTAAGACACATTATAATAATTATATTTAGTTTCAAACAATACAACAAAAAAACATATCGAGGAAATCATACACATATAAAAATAAATTTGTTGTCATGTCAACGTCTGTCAATAACAATGATTTTGTTGCTTGCATTTTGAAAATAGTTATAGTCCAGGAGATAGCGTGCAAAAAAGTGTTTGACTAACATCAAGCTAGAATTTGGAGTGTGAGTTATTTTTTCCTTGTCCACAACGAATATGTGGTCGGCAAAGTTGGCCCGCGGGACATAGCTTGCCTACAAGCTGTTAAAGTGGTATACAATTCACCCTGTCGATGTCTAACTAACATCAAGCTAATTTTTCATTTCATTCGTTGTTTAATCCATAACAATTACAGAAATTAATATTTTCTTAAAAAAAAAAAAAAAAAAAAAAAAAAAAATTCACCTGACTTAATGATTCCATTCTCTCATAATACACACACACACACACACACACACACACACATATATATATATATATATATATATATATATATATATATATATATATATATATATATATATACATACACATTAATTAACTTTGTGTGCTATAATTATAGCACATAATTAACTACTAATAGACATCTGTGTGTACATCAATTTATTCATTCTATAAAAAAAAAAAATAATAATAATCATCCTACAAATAAATATTATTGAAGATGAAGAAATGCAATTTAATTAACTCTTTAAAAATTACTAGCTCTTCCTAGAGCAGATGTTAAGATTATTCCGTTGCCATTCTTTTAAATTTATAGAAATACATAAATTAAACAACTGCATTTTTAATTACCTTTGCAATAATGAAACCTAATTAAATATACACATAAGGTGCTATAAACAATTTCTTCAGCACTAATAACATAGAACTGTTATGTTGCACTGATTATTTATTAGTTAAGATGATAATCTATTAAAATACTCTTAGCTTTATTTATTACATAACATTACAATAAACATCTTTATTTTGTATTTTTTTTTTTACCTCAAAGTCTCACGATTTGCAATTCCTTTATTTTATAATCGATAGAAAGATATTTTTTTCATCACCGAGATTTATGGTTGATTTTGTTTATGCGTTATTGTTTTATTTTTGGTTCTTATTAGATGATGGCGACTATTGCAACCTACCTAGTTATTTTAATACAGTTTCGAGATTCTGCAGACATCTAATTCTTTTCATTTAGAATTATTTATTATTCTTGTAATTTATTTATTTTTTCTTATACAAATAATGTAGTTGATTGTGTAAAAAAAAGTAAATTGAATTTATAATTTATATAAACTTATATAATTTATATTAGTTTAAAAAAAAAAAAAAAAAAAGTAATTAACTATTTTGGAGAAAAAAAAGTAATTAAACTCCTGTTGTGTAAAAAAGTGAATGATTAATAAAGTAATATTAATTTTATTTTATGTCAATTTTGGTTGTTCTTTAGAGTCCCTACAATTTTCCTATTGCCTTTATATCCAAACTATAGAGTCTCCCAATATCTTAAAAAATATAGGTACTTCTTTCGAACAATACTCGCACCTTTCGCGTCATAGCTATTTTCTCTGGAACTACATTTTTCCGGGGAAAACGACTTGTAAGGTTAGATTCGTATTTATGGACTCCATTTTAAGGTCTTTTAATCAATACGTCGGAACCATTTTTCGAGAAGAATTTCTTTTACTCTTCCCCTAATTTAATTGAGACCAGCTTCTTACAAAAGGCTTCTCGCTTCTGCACGGACTGCAGACAGGCATTTTTTAAATACCATCTTTCCGGACTCAGAGGACCTTAAAACGTGTAAATTCATTGAATCAATTAAATTCTTACGTAATGCCAACACTTTCTCTCTATGTATTGTATGTTTATGAGAAAGTAAAAATAAGTTAATTGTCTAAAAAAATAATAAATTATATATATATATATATATATATATATATATATATATATATATATTTTTTTTTTTTCCTACGCCGGATTCGGAGGAATCTAGTTCATCTCCTTTCTGGCAGCCCAATATATTGCAGCCTTGCTGGACCATTTGTCACTGCTGCTTTGTTGTCTGTATTTTTGGAGTGTTTGGCAATCGAAGACGATGTGGTCTGCTTCCATTATTCCAGTCTCACATAGAGGGCAGCTACTGGTTTCCTTTATGCCTATATTATGCAGGTGGTTTTGTAAGTAGTCATGGCCAGTGACCATTCTGAAGTTTGCGGTGAACACTCCCCTGGGTAACGAAGCTGATATCTCCGTCGTTAAAAGGCATTGCCACGTTTTCTAATAAATTATATTATATATTATGATTATACTAACTTAAATATATATTAAAATTACATTGAGGAGGGGCAAAAAAAAAAACCCACACTATTTTGAACACTTATAGCTCAGCTTCTTTAATAGATAGAGAAATAGGGTTTGCGGGGTCTAAAAACTACATTCTTATACTTTAAATTTCATATCTATAACTTTAAAAACTATTGGGTGAAAGCTATGCAATGACGGTTTGAAATAGGGTCTTAAAAAATTTCGTTGTCCGGATAGTAATCATTGTCTGGTGTTATAGTTTTGATAGAATATATTCCATATGGTAGGGAGGGGGGGGGGGGGGGTTTCTTTGTAAGTAGTTCTTGTAAGAGGAGTCCCTCAGTGTTATGTTATAACAAACATTGAAGATGTGTTAAGCACAATGTTGCCAGAATTATGGGCAATTCTCTTGCAAGTATTGAATTGTTTGCAAAACGTTGCATTAACGTGTAATTTGGCATTTGATCTTCAATTTTAGGCAAGATTTCATTTAACACATCTTCAATGTTTGTTATACTTTTAACACTGAGGGACTCCTTCCACTTACGCACAAAGAACCCCCCTCCCCCTCCTTCCCCTCCCCTCCACCATATGGTAATTTATTCGATCAAAACTATAATACCAAACAACGATTACTATCCGGACAACGAAATTTTTTAAGACCCTATTTCAAATCGTCATTGCATTGCTTTCACCCAATAGTTTTTTTAAGTTATAGATATGTAATTTAAAGTAGAAGAATGTAGTTTTTAGACCCCGCAAACCCCATTTCTCTATCTATTACTGAAGCTGAGCTATAAATTTTCAAAAATGTGCGATTTTTTTGCCCACCCTGTATATTATGATCTAATATTATCTACCACTAAAATGATATTTTATTATTACCAATGGTTCTAACAAAAGTTAGCACTAACATGAGATTATACAAACATAAAATCGTAATTATTACTAACATGTGATTAATTTTTAGAACCCACTAAAACATTATTATAGCAACAAGCAATCAGCCTGGCAAGAGTTAACTTTAACATAAGAGTATTTTAAGTTTTAACATAAGAGTTTTTTTTTAAGTTGAGATTATAAATACAAATGTGTGATGTGTTATTATTCTAAATGATATCCTAATAATGTAAGATTATATTATACTAAATAGATATTATAATTATGTACTAACATTTGATCATACTATCATGAGATTATGCTAAATTGAAAATATAACATTCGATTATTCTAAAATTAGATCCCACTAACATGAGTTTATGCTGATAAGAGATCATCTTAGCAAGATTTATTTCAATATGAGACTATACTAAGTTGAGATTATAATTACAAACATTAGATTGTACTTACTTAAAATTATAATTATGTAATAACATTGGACAATTACTAACACTAATATTAACATGAAATTATTCAAATAATCGATAGTACTCAAATGAGATACAATAATGTGCTTAGCGAAGAACTAAATTAAAGACAATCTAAGTTTCAAGTCATTTTGGTTAGTAACCAAAAGAAAAGGAAGAGAAACCAAAAGCTAAATAGTGAATATGAATGACAAGAAACAAATATCATTTCATTGGTAGAAACAAAAGAAATAGGAACCATTAAAATTGAAAATGCAAATTGTTATTTAATTGGACCATTTAACTCAATGCTGAAAAAGAAAATAAAACGAATCAATAGAACAAAGGGCTATAAAATTAAAGATTGCCAAAATAAAAATATATAATTAAAATAAAAAAAACATACAAAAGAATAGTTAAGGAATAGATTCCCATCTACTAAATATACATTAGTTAATTTGGTTCACGTTTTGTTCACAACACTATTTTGGCAACGGTCATTAGATCATTCATAAAGCAGAATAAGAATTGAATATTATCTACGGCCAATTTCATCTGTTGACAGTTTTTAGTGTCAATTAAAGTTGTTTTTGGCGCTTTGTCATCTTTAAAAACTAAAATAACACCTTTTAAACACTCAATTAAGCATCTGCTTTGTAATTTTTGAACCTGACGAATGTAATTTGATCTGTGGTTCTATTTATGAACATAATTGCTTATTTCTTTCTTGTATCTTTATTTAATCGATTGAATCATGAGATCTACGTTTAATTTGTGATAATTTATGAACATTTATTGTTTAACATTTCAATCCTATATAAATTTAAGATGTATTGTTTGGATTCAAAGAAACTATTTTTTCTAGCAAAATAATACTTGTTTGGCAGCTTTGGCTATTAAGACGATTATCAGCATTTACAAACATTAAATGATAATACTCCCAAACATCATTTTTATTCACAAATATTATTTTACGTGTAAAGAGTTTCTTTGAATCCATCAAGATTACCTCCATCAACGCTCTTAATCCTGAAAAAATCGTTACTTTTTCTCTCAGAAGAAGAATTAATTCTTCTTGTCCTTAGCAACACAATATAAGGTTATTAAATGACAGAGGAATCATCGTCCACATTACAATAGATTGAAACTTGTCTCGCCTATCTGGGATTCGAATCCTAGATCTTTCACTTCCTATTACTTACATTCGTCGACCCGTTAGATAAAATTGTAAATTTTTACAATCAATTAATTAAACTAAACGGCTAAATAGAAAATAGGAAATATTTTAATGTTACAGCTATATTTATAAACTAGAGAATTTAGGATCCTTTGAGACCTTTTTTAGGGTCCCCAGGCTAAACCAAGGACCCTTATAATTTCCAGTAACAGTCTGTATGTCAGTAACCCACCTGATTTCCGTAAGTACCCAACACCAAAAATTATCCCTCAAAACAAGAAGTTAAAGTTTAAGGGGTTGACTTTTTTAACGGAAATGTGAAATGTACGTGTTAAATAAAAAGAGGATGCCATAGAGTGTAAGATATGACTGTAAAAATATTGTTTTCTCTTTTTTAAGTGTTTATGTCCGCTTTAATAGTTTGTACGATCTTTGTTACTTCATAGCAGTGTCACTATTGGTTTGATAAAAAAATTGTATTTAAAAAAAAGTTCTTCTTATCGAAAAAGGGATGTTGGAATCTTTTCCCGTTCAATTTTTTTTAATTTTTCACTAGAAGCTCACGCTTACGCGAAGGTACGCGCGAATTCTTGGACGGATAACGCTTTCCAAAAAATATAGCCTGAGAATTAGTAAAAGGGACATGTATACCAAATGTTAACTAAATCGGTATAATTTTACTTAAGTCATCGTCGGACACGTAAAAGTTTGTGACAGACGGACAGAGAGACAGGATGCTTATTTTGTTAAATGTCAGAAGCTTGCTTACTCTCGCATCATTTACAGAACGAAGGACGTGTTTATATTTGTCCGCCCAATTTTAATTAAACAAACACGTTACATTAGAAAGTTTGTTCTGAATGTGTGTATACTGAGATGGTTGTTAAACTTTATCGCATATCTATACATAATATATATAGAGAGAAAGTATTGTGATTGCGCTAAAATTTGATTTTATTGGATTAACACATTTTAAGCCAGGCTAAACGGGTCAAGCCTTCGGTCAAGTAACTTGCCTTCCCACTTGCATGATTTTGTTCTATTGACTCAACTGCAGCTTGAAGAAAGCGTTTATGCGTCGTTAAAGTATGGTGCAAGTAAGATGCTAAGTTTCGCGTTGTGATGCCGCCTACTTTCTTTCATCTGTTTCATTGGTAAAATGGGCAATAAAGTATAAAATATCAAGGAAAAACTAGTGGTAGAGGTAGTGGTCAAGTCGAACTACTTGTGTCCGTGAAGAGCCACTTTCTTCATTACTCGACGCAAGTTGTTACTGGACGAAAAACTGTTCACACGATTCAAGTAGAATATTCTACTTTACTAGACCGTTTCACATGGCCGTTTTCCTTAAAAAGTGGCGTTTAAAATGTTCCTGTCTATGTGTGTAATCTGTGCAGAATCGTAAAGCCCAAACTATTGGGCCGATTTCGATGACATTTGGTATATATGTTCAGAAATATCATACCCCAAGGCGAAAAATAGAAGTTAACTTTACTCTTTTTTGGGGGTGCATCCCTCAAAAAACTCATTCTTAAAAACGGTTCCGACGATTTTTATTAAAGAAAATCTAAAATGTAGTCCAATAAAATAAGAATATAACCACATAAGTCGTTTTCCGCTCTATCTTTATCTACTTCCGAGATATTAATCAGTTCCAAAAAAAATTAACCTTCGGGCGGCGCGCGGGCTGCATTTACACCTCCATTTCGGAAAAACACGCCCCCTGTGATTTTACAGTATTCCAGCTTATCAGCTCTTTTAGGTATTCTCCAATTACTATTTCCTAGGTTTAATAAAACCATCGGTACACCCGGAACGTGAGCGGGTCGCCCTCACTTTATTCTGAACATCGACAAGCTCTACTACAAACGTCATAACGGTGTAAAGATTAGAGCTATTTTTTTTTTTTTTACTTTATTCTTATGCAAAAGGAATTTGATCATTTTAAAAGAGTTGAATTTTCTAATTACATATATATTTAATACAATACCAGGATAGCAGAGAAAGTGTTAAGGCTGCGTTTTTATTCTTTTATGACAATTCTGAAAAAATGTTTGGTTATGTGTATAAGTGTAATTTGTTTTTATAAAAATGTGTTCAATAAAACTTTTTTTAATTCGAAATGAATGTCTTATTATTACTACCTATTATTGACAAAACTAATTTCCACAAAAACAAGGACCTACAAGCTTCAAATATGGAAGGAAACAAAAGCGGTGTAAATGCCGCCGCGTGCCCCCTGCTGCTAACCAATATTACGCGCCCACCCGAAGGTTAAGCCGCGTATTCACTTCCAGCCGAGCATTCGCCCCGCATGAGCATGCGTTTGCCCTGTTTTGCTCAGGTGAGTATGGGGCACGGGGCGAGCCGAATGGATCCGAATGGCTCAGCTCGTTCCGAGGGTTTTCGGTACTTCAAAGTGAGCACGTGCTCGATTCGTGCTCAGTGTTTACGGGGGTTGGGACTCGATCGGGCCGAACAATATGAGCCAACCCCCACCCTCCTCTCCCTCCGGTCTTTATCTTTACAATAATATTTTTAGTCTATTTTTTGTTCTCTATTCAAACTCCTGTTCTCTCTTAACTTATTATACCTATTTATTTAGTGCTATTATCACCTGCCTTAGATATAAATGGATTTATCGCAGGATAGTTCACTCAGTCTTCTGGGGTATTATCAAAATCATCCCGTACTGTGGAACCCCAAGAATGAGTTTTTCTATAATCATTTAAAAAAAAGAAGATGCATGGAGTGAAATTTCCACCCTCATGCAAATTTCAAAAGATGAGTGCCGAAAGAAAAATGAAAGCCTCAAGGGCTCCTACCGGAGGGAAAAGGCGAAAGCAAAGAAAAGCAACACGACAGATATGGCTTTTCTAAATGTTGTGTCTTTTCTCTCAATTGAAGTCCTGACGCTATTCAATAGAAATTGAAAATCTTCAGGTGACATTCTTGTAAAATTTTTAAAATTGACGTCAGTTTCATGTCCAATTGTTTTTAACAATTAAGCATTGCATCTCTTCTTATACAATTCTCCTTGCCACCACCGCTTTCTCCTTTTCTTTTTCAATGAGTGCAATAAATATATATAACAATAGCTGGCAACGATCAGTTTTCGGTTTACCATTGTATCTTCAGGTCAGACGGTGCAAAAACTCTAGATCTTCATATCAAGAAATCAAGATACAGACTAAAAAATTCCCGTGTTCGGACCAGGGAGGTCCGAACACGGTGGCTCATTGCTCGTGTGGGCGTGGTCGTGCGCCTCCTTCCCCTCGTGCCGAATGGCAACGCATGCTCATGCGGGACGAATGCTCAAGTAAATACGCGGCTTTAAAAATCGACGAATATGATGATTATGGAATAAACTTATGTTCTACAAGTATAAAACAAATCTATATTAGTACTAGCTCATGATTTGATTTATGCATGTGTGGACAAATTTTTACTTTTTTATATTCAGTGTATAACATATATAAAGGAAGTATTGTGATTGCACGAATTTTATCATTAAATTCTGTGTAATCGATCAATTTGATAAATAATACACGTTTTAAAGACACCTGATTTGAAAAATAGTTTTTTTTTAACTAATCTTTTTCATCTCACGCATTGTAAAAAAATAAAATAACAAAGAAATTGCAAAACAGTACTTTCATTTACTCTTCAATTGAAGTGACCTAAGAACGAAAAAAATGAATAAATAAAAATAAAAATAATAGTAAGTATTCAAAGTCGACCGAATTATTGCATAACGTTACAATGAACTTAATATAAGATAAGCCAAATGTTTGTCTCCTACGCAACAATATCTTTTATCTATGTCAACATCTTACCCTTAAATCATTTTAAGTATCAGTTATCTCGTAGAAAAAAATAACAAAAAAAACTTTCCCTTACAACTCCTGCTAAACTTTCTCGTATATACGAGCACAAAATTACTCGGTTCAGTATGTTCCATTTGTTCTTTCGGGTTTTCCTGGTTGCATTTAATTATTATTGAGCATTTCGTCAAAATTTTCCGTACAAATTTTCCTACACAGCGGGGAATCGAACTCGACCTTTCACCCATTGCAGTTTGTAATTAGGTAATTATGTAATATGTATAATTAGCGTCCCTAAATCAAGAGCTATAATAAATTTATTGATTTCCCTTCGGGCATCATTTTTCAGAACATGTATGAAACATTTAAATTGATACAGGCTACAGCCATAGACTGCTATTATAAACAAAAAAACACCCCTTTTTGGACTTAGGCGACCTCAAAACGTGCAAATCTATCATAATCAATCATTTTCTTACCATTACAATACTTTCTCTCTCTCTCTCTCTCTCTCTCTCTCTCTCTCTCTCTCTCTCTCTCTCTCATTAAGATGTTGAGCCAACATCTTAATGAGAGAGAGAGAGAGTAATGTCTGTTGTTGGAACAGTTCCTATGTGTCACGCTTTCGTGGCACATCCCTTGGTGACTCTCACATATTGTGTAGCCTATTGCAGTGTGCAAACACGGTATTACATTGCTGTTGTGTTTTGCCAGCCAAGCAAGTATGGCGGTATGAGAGCACGCTCGTCTCTGATAAGCCCTATATTTGATCTTCTTGATTTGGTATAGGTCCAAAGTTGGGTTGGCATCGTCGGGCCCCTGATGAGTCGGACGCGACGAAACGATGCAGGACATGGCGTAATGCCGAGCCAACATCTTAATGACGTAATGTCTGTTGTTGGAACAATTCCTATGTGTCACTCATGCGGGGCACATCCCTTGGTGTCCCTCACAAATTGTGTAGCCTATTGTTGCGTGCAAACACGGTATTACATTGCTGTTGTGTTTTGTGTCGCTGATAAGCCCTATATTAGGGTTACCATATGTCAGAATTTGAAACATTTGTCCGGTTTTGCGTCCGGATTTTACTTAGATGAATGGAAAACGCAGCAAAAGCGATGATAGGGTCTATTTGGACGCCTGAAAGAGGAAGATTACCTCTGTCAGTTGTAAAAGAGTTTCATATGAGTTTATTTGCTTTAATATTAAAGCATATTCTATAATGACATGCTCAGAATTCCGCGACAAAATCAAAAATGACTACAAGCCTTTTCTAAGGAAAATTAGTTAATCTGAAGAGTACGAAGCAAGAACTAATGAAGAACCCATCCCTGGACCCAGCAAAGACAAGCAAAAGTTGATTATGATATTAATAAATAAATATTAACAAATATTATGTAAATAAATATAAGACGTAATTATATAATACCTGTAACTTATTTATTTTCCCAATTACACAAAAAAAATTATATAGGGATACATTATTTTCTTGACCCCCCCCCCCCCCCCCGGGTTTCACTTTGTCCGGATTATGGTAACCCTACCTATATCTGATCTTCTTGATCTGGTGTTGGACCAGTGTTGGGTGACATCGTCGGGCCCCTGATGAGTCGGACGCGACGAAACGATGCAGGACATCTTAATGACGTAATGTCTGTGGCACATCCCTTGGTGTCCTCACAAATTGTGTTGCCTATTGCAGTGTGCAAACACGGTATTACATTGCTGATATATATGAGAAAGTACTAATTGTTTATAGATAATCAAGTTTGAATAGTTTTAAAATTGATCTTAATTCATAATTTGTATTTATATTAAAATGAAGAAGACAAGAACTGTGAAACTGGACACGATTTGAAGAAAGAGAAAGTGGGGTGGTATTATAATATTTGAACTGTCTTGTGGAAGCTGGACATTCTCGCAACAAGAAATCCAAACTTCACCCTATCCACACCCACATTTTGAAATTTATAGGTGAAAATACTTGATCTCATAAGAATCATACAAGTTTTATGTTCATGTGGTTCACTGACAATCTCTTTCCGGACCAGTTGTTTATATATATATATATATATATATATATATATATATATATATATATATATATATATATATATATATATATATATATATATATATATATATATATATATATATATATAGTGTATGTGTGTGTGTGTGTGTGTGTGTGTTTTATGTTTTATCCCAATTTAATTTCGTTTTTACTGTAGCATTTTGTAACAGTGTACATAATTTATAACAGTTAACTGATTATATTCAACTTTATGTAAAAAAATGATTAAGTTTTTATCGCTGTGTTTGACACTTTGTGACAAAAATTATGTAATTATAAGTTGATAAACCATTCTTAATCCTTGTTCATTATCTTCTTTTTTTTTATTGTTTTCATTTTATTAATTAAGTAAGAAAAATAAATTGCTAAAAAATAATAAATTGCTTTTAGTTTTCAATTCTTGAGTAGTTGCGGGGCTATTAGGGAATTATAATGGTTCAATTAAGAGATATTTCCACTCCTCCCTATGTTTTATAAGCTGACTGATTAGAAGATTAAATTTTAATGTTTTTAAAAAATCCTTATATTTGAATTATGCTGATTAATCCTTTAGTTTTACTCAAATCAATGCAATGTGTTTTTTTTTAAAAAAAATAGATAGTTATTGTTTGTCAAAAAAAAAAAAAAAAAACAGTTTTAGGGAAATTTTCATTCGTCGCATCAATCAATCTCACCACAAATTCTTAAAAATTAATTATCTTGGGATGGGAACATATTGGTCTAGACACGTTGGATAAGTTACATAGCGTTTGGACAATAAAATTGTATATAAAGGCCTTTATTTTACGTATAATTTAATTAATGTTTCATAAGTTATAGCTAATATAAATGTTTTTATAAACGTCATCTTGATACGCAGGCTCCCATCTAATCATGTATAAGTTGTTTTCCCGGGAAAATTCTAGTTTCCGAGATATTAATAAAATTAAATAAGATTAATTAATTATCAATTATAAATTTATTAAATTAAAATCAGTATCACTGTTCATAGTTTATATACGAGGAAGTATTGTTCGAGTTTGGCCTGACAAATTTTTAGGGTTTCGAGGTTGTCCTAGAAACCCTTATGATTTTGGTAGTTCGTCCGTCCGTCGCATCTTGGAGTATATCTCCCGACCTACTCAAGCTATAGACTTGAAATTTGGTATGCAAGTTAAACTTTAAATTGCGGACTTAAACACTCCAAATTTCTGCGATCTGCGACCAATTGCGAAAAGATCGCAATATTTTATATTTTTTGTAATTTTTAATTAAATTACCGGGAGTGGATCTAAAAAAAAGTAAAATTTTAGAAATTCTGAGGGCCGTAACTATGGAGCCCCAAAATTTGTATTATTTGAAAAATCGTTGTTAAAGTTGGGTGTAATTTTAATGGTATTGAAATTTGGATTACAAAAATATATCGTGTTTCCAAAATGGCGGCTATTTTACCCCTAAAAAAATTAAAACAAAACGAAAAAAAAAATGTCCCCCCACACTACCCCATTAGGACAAACCCTAAAAATTAGGCAAAAATATGAATTTCTCTCATCCAATGATATTTCCGGGAGTTGATTAAAAATTCAAATTTAAAAAATTTTAAGGGGTAGCCCGTAACACGGGAGCCCCAAAATTTTGGTGATTTGAAAATTTGAAGTTGGGTACCATTAAAGGTATTGAAATTTGGTTCCCAACAATATATCTTGTTTCCAAAATAGCGGAAATTTACCCCCCAAATAAATTAATAAAAAAACATGCCGGGATTTTTTATTAATCATGACAAATAGAACTTATTTATATTTTACATTTTTTAAGTAATAATAAATTGGCAAACTTTCCTTAAAACCATTTTAATTTATTGTGATAAAGCTAGGAGAAAAAATTATAAATTTATGTAAATTATACAATACATGTATTTTAAAGAGCATATTTTTTAAATATCTTGTTAAATGTGCAATTTTTTATTTCTGTAGTACGATTTAAATTTATAAATTATAAAATGATATATTCTTTTTGAATTATCATCTTATTTATAATAATGTATTTGTTAGAAGATTTATTAATTATTATAGTAATCAGTTGTGTCATTCTTTGTTAATATGAATCGTAGATCTTAGTTTAATATTTTTTCTGTCCCTATTCATTAAAGATTATGTGGCAACACTTATTCTCCAGTGAAATTAATTTTTAAAACAAAGGCTGTTTACAAACCAGCTGGCATTGAACCAAATGATGCTATAAATGAGTTTTTTTTCTTATTATTATGACTGTGTCTATGTCTCTGTCTGCCTGCCCATAACTCTATTGTATAGACGTACCAAATCTTTTGTTACTTCAAAGCATATAAGACACAATACTTAATATAATATACAGGTATTGAGTTGCCCCTATTCATTCAATATTTGACCCACATAATATGATGTTTTACTATTTTCACTTTTAATATCGTGAGGAAATTAAAATAATTATTTCTCGAAAACGGGACTATTTTGAATTTAAAATATGGGTTTTAATTCAGAGCATTTAAATGCGAATTATATAAGTCATGTATTCCTCTCTCTCTCTCTCTCTTTATCTCTCTCTCTCTCTCTCTCTATCACTCACTCACTCTCTTCTCTTTTATTATAATATTAATTATGTTTATCTCCCTAAGTATAGTTTGGTCATTAATTTTTACTATATACTGGTATGCTATTGCAATTTGAATGCACAATTTTAGATAAGCGCACATGAAGTTTGACATTTGACATTAATTGATTGTTTTGAGATGGTGAGATAAGATTCATGATAAGCAGGAAGGAGACAGAACTAAAGGCGATATGTGCCAGAGCTGTAGACGGGAAGACTCCTTCGCCACTTCCTACGTCAACATCCAAATGTTTTACGTGTTTTCAATGCAAACTATTATTCGACCAAGCACAATTATTATTATTACCATTATTTCTTAGGACTTCCTTCAACCTTGGGCCATTGTAATCACTTCGCCCGACAACAAACAGACTCTATTCAAATAGAATAAAAATATTTTAAAATATGTTTTGTTACGTGTGGTGTCGCGGGACACCTGGTATGAACTAACTTCCTCACGCTTTTTATTAAATATAAATTATAATTTTATATTTTAAATTTAAATTTCAAAATTTTTTGAAAAATGATAATGAGCAGGAGAGTCTACTTTAGAGGCCTCCGAATTGAGGAAAAGTTCCGAGGTACCTCGTACGCTTTTTTTAAAAAAAATTAATATTTAAGCAAGCATTCATTGATTTATTTTAAAATTTAAATTAAAAATTGATCAATCCACCTTTCATAAATTAATGTAAACAATCAAAAAATGAATGAGGTAAAATTAGAATGTTTAATTTAAATGAGGTTCAAACCCCGACTCTAGAGTGGATTTATTAAAGAAGAGAAAAGAAAAGAGCATTGGACTGTCAATCTAAAAGGTCTGTGGTTCAAATGCCGGATGTGTAGTGGATTTTTCGAATCAGTCTCTCTTCATTAATTCTATAATCTTTAATATATAGGGTGTCCCAAAAAAGCTTAGTGCGCTTTCAGAACATGTGAAAATAAGTCGAAAATGCTCAGTAATTGTTTTTTGATTTCGGCTCATTTTAGCCGTAATCCGCCATTTTGTATTTCTTTTGAAAATTATTATATTTCAAAAACTCTTCAAGATATTTTTATGAAACCTGACAGATTACTACTACTAACTCCGATATTTAAAATTTCCAAAAAAATAGTTTATCAAATTTCAAAATGGCGGCCATTTAAAATTTTAAAAGTCAAATTCCATGACAACCAGTTGGTATGAAGAAATTTAGCATGAGACAAAAGTTGTAGAACTTTTTAATGCTAATCTAACGATGCCTTAATTATTGAAATCGGTTCATAAATAAAGAAATGACGGTTATTTTCATTTTTAGTGGTGTTTAATAAATAATACAAAACAATTAAATAGGAGATAAGCACTTAATAAATACTTAATAAAAGCACTTAATAAAAGAGTAGGTATAATAGATGTATGTAGTACCTTTTTACTTCCATGGAAATGGAAGTATGGTGATACCCTCCAAAATGTGATTCCGAGATCTCTGTGACCGAGGGGTCTTACGAACCCGGGGATATCATTAAAATCCGTTTCATATACATATATGTTTGTGCGTACGTATGTATGTATGTACGTACCTACGTACGTTCGTTCGGAACTGTAAACCTCTATAACATCTTTTCAAGATATCGTATTGAGATGCGGTTTGCGGCATTTTTTAGATCTTTTGTCCGAAAAACTGATGGCGCAAACCCGAACAGCTCACGACGTTTTGGAGCTACAGCTTCTTAAGCACGAAATCGGTTTGTCGACGATAACTTCAGTAGGCCATAAATGATTCCAATCTCCTTTTGGGTATATATGTGTCATATATGGTAGATTGTACCTATACTTTTTGAGCACAATCGGACAAGTGGTTTGGGAGATATTGGCATTTTAGTGTTTTTACTTCCATGAAAATGGGTGTAAATACTGAGTTCTCTCTTGCTCACATATTGACACCACAACATTTTATGGAAGTCATGTGTGGGATTTCCACACTGGTACTTAAATTAGATTGTGCTCAATGTGGCCTCCATTGGCAACGACACACTGCTCTAATCGTCGGCTCATAGACGCCTCACCCTCTCTAACACTCCAGGCATCTTTCTTATCTTTCGGCATCCATCTTCAATTCGCTTTTTCAGATGTTCAATGTCATCTACAGGTGTTGAAAACATGGATTTCAAATGACCCCAAACGAAAAAATGTATTGGGTTTAAGTCTGGCGATCTCGCAGACCACGCTATTATTTAATGAAAACTTATGTTGATGCCTCGATTGTATAATTATGTGCGGGTTTTATCTGCCCAATGGTGGGTGTTGTGAAAGTTCAAATTAGCTGGTCGTTTGAACCCTGCTTCATTAGTAAAAAGTACTGAAGACAAAACTTGGGGACTTCTATCACATTTATGTAATATCTGCTCACAATAACATAGTCTGTAAGGGTAGTCATGGTCAAAAAGAGCCTGGACTTGTTGAACATGATACGGGTGTAGTTGCTGACCGTTCAAAACCCTCTAAACTGATGAACGGTTGATCCCCTCAGCAGACGCTATTCTTTATTATTGTACTTGTGGAAGGATCTTCTTCGCCAGCCCGCAAGACTCATTCTTCCATGTATACTGTTCTTGTTGTTTAAGTTCTACCACGACCACTAGGTGGAATTGCAAAGGGCCATTCTGTCTGAGACGATTCATTTCGAAACGACGACTTCATTTTTTTTTTCAGACGAACTTCATTTCACTCGGTAGTCTCCGGTTTGGAAAACGTTCAGAGTATAAATGGCGAGCTAATACACGATCTGCAAGACCATACATCAAGTGAATGTCGCCTAGTTCCACGTTAGTAAAATCCATTTTAATTTTAAACAGACTTCGTAAACGACAAAACTAAAACAGAACCGTAATTTGAAAACTTTTTGATACATTTCATACACAAATAATGACCGTTGTTTGAAAACAACAAATAAATTTAACAACATTTGATTTAAATAAAGTCAAATGTTTACATAATAAAAAAGTGGATAATTTAGTTACCGAGGTAACAACATCTTTATTTTTACTATGCACTTACACTTAAAAATAAAGATGTTTAACTCATATAATTTATTTTTAAAAAAATCATCTTAACAATTTACATTCCATTTTAAGTTTTAATCATTATTATCTTTAATTTTGTTTGGGGGAGGTTTTCTTTATTAGCACATTTACACGTGATGTTGAGTTACATTGTGAACATTAAATTAATCGTCATTTCTTTATTTATGGACCGATTTCAATAATTAAGGTATCGTTAGATTTGCATTAAAAAGTTCTACAACTTTTGTCTCGTGCTAAATTTCTTCATACATACTGGTTGTCATGGAATTTGACTTTTAAAATTTTAAATGGCCACCATTTTGAAATTTTAGATATCGGAGTTAGTAAGACATCTTCATGTTTCATAAAAATATCTTGAAGAGTTTTTGAAATATAATAATTTTCAAAAGAAATACAAAATGGCGGATTAGGTACGGCTAAAATGAGCCAAAATCGAAAAACAAATACTGAGCATTTTCGACTTATTTCCACATGTAGAACCCTATTCTAAATAGCGCGCTAAGCTTTTTTGGGACACCATGTGTAAAAGGACAATTCTCAGTACAAAGGATTCGCCAAAACCGAATCTAAACCAAGTCATCGATGTAAATCTCCCTTTAGGGGACGGTGAGAGTAAAAAAATGAGCCCAAGATCAAGAGGGGATTTTACTCTTCCTTCCGAGCGCCATGGGCGCTTGGTCCTCTGTTCTTTTAATAAAAATTGGTTTCCAAAGAACGCTAAATTCTCTAAAATTAAAACTTCAATACAATAGTAAGGTATTTTTAAAAATAAAGTAGACTTATTTTTATCCAAAAATTAAAAACATAAATGCTTCAGTACAATTATAAGAACTGGGAATTGAAAATGAGGATGTTTGAACATGTTTAGGCATCCAGCTCTTTATTTTTATTCAGATGTCAGGAATGACATAAATTAATAACATGTAAAAATATTATTATCATGATAGTTTTGTCAGATTTATAATTATTGCTATACCTTGAGAATCAATGAAACTAAAGCTTGTGTCATTCTCTATTCAAGCTGAATACATCGCATTTAGTAAAGCTACTCGAATGATAGTCAGCTTAAAATTCTAATTAGAAGAAAATGGTCGTGGCTGGATGGCATAGGGTCCAACTATATTGCGGTTGATGATGATGGTTTTATGCGACAACCAAGATCCACTGGTACTTGGGAAGAATCCCGTCAATCATATTGACATCAAATATCATCATGTCAGGGAGCTAGTGAAACGAATTTTATATTATTAGAATATGTCAATGCTAGTGAAATTATAGCCGAGGTCCTAACTAAAGCCGTAACTTTTTCCAAATGGCTTGGACTCACAAGAAAACATTCACCAAATGACGGCGTTTGTAAAAACTAGAATAGCAACAGCATGCACCTTTATGATTGAGATGAGCATATGAATAATATAATTTAAGAGCATTAATTGTAATATAACAATAAATAAATATCACCTTCTGTGATAAATTAAGATAAATAAAAAAAATAAAACAATCTCTCATTACCTTCAATGAGTTTATTGAAATACGAGGTCAAAGCAAAAAAATGCGGCGGAAGATTTCCTATGCTCACACGTTCGGAGTTCTTTAAAAACAAAACCGGTTCAAAGACTTATCTAAAAAGATTCCTATAATTATATCGTATTTAATTTTTATGAATCTTTAAATTCATTCGTTCACTTATCTTTGTATTTAAATCGTTGTAAAGAATTATAATTATATTTTTGCAAAGTAATGTAATCCTAAATAATGTTTTTAATTTATTTTACAATAAAATCGTCTGCCAATAAATTGAAGGACAAATCTTCCTCGTGTCTTATCACTGGACAAAATACTCATTAAGTGTAAAATATAGATTATTATGAGGTAAATTTAAATTATTATGGACTAAAGAATTGGATTGGTGACCAAGAAACAATGGGACCATATTATTTGGCGCCCCTTTATTGTACATCCAGTGCCGAAACTAAGGCATCCGGCGCCCCCCCCCCCCCGCAACTTTAGAGAATGCGCCTCAAATAATCTTTCTTTCCCTATTTTTGGGTTATTTGGGGACAGATGGACTAGGGACGATAAATTCGTTCAATAAACTCAATGCTGCACTCAATGTTTATTAAAACATTTAATTAAAGTCTTAATACAGAATAGACCATAGAATACCAAACTTTTTTCCATTGACTCCCTTGTCTGCCTAATATTGAATTTTTCTTAACATATTTACTTTAATTTATATTAACAAATGTGTTTTTCTCAGCTGACACAGTACTGCTCACATTGGTACAGTTGTTTGTAGAGGGAACAATTGTTAAAAATCGGTCCGATAAATCGAACAAAACTTTCTCGTATATTTATTGATACTGTATTTAAATCCTATAATATCTCATTTAATTGATTTATTTTTGAACATATAAGGTTTGTTTGCTCCAACAACACTTCAAACTAGTTTGAAGTGTTGTTGGAGCAAACCTATAACAAAAGTGTTCAACAGGTTGTTGATTACTTTGTGTTTTTGATTTTCAACAAAATCATATTTATTTTCATCAATATCGTAGAAACTTATATGGTTAGAATCGTATTTAAATGGAATATATTTTAGATTTTTTTTTTAATTAAAATAGTCGAATCCGGTTTCGATAAATAATTTGTTTTAATGGTTTATTCAGAGTTTGTAATTGGGAGTTTGTAGCCCATATAGTTGGAGCTAATAAAGAGAATGGCTCGATTTCGCTTAAGGGTATGATTTTTCTGTGCATGTATGAATATAATAAGTATATATGAGAAAGTATGAAAACAGGAATTAAGGTTATCACTAAATAATAATCGGCAAGTATAACATATTATTTGTCAAAATCTTGAAACTAATAAAAAACTGAACTGATTTCTGAACTCTAAATAATAACACCTCAGAATTCCCAACTCCGATTTATACACTTACTTGCGCTACTCCCAAACAATTTGTTTATTAAAAATAATTCCGACCATAGAGAGATGCCGCATCAAATTATATGGCACCTCCTTAGAGCATCGCGGAGTCGGCAGGGGCGCTATTTACGCCACCGGGACCGTCTGTGGCTAAACTTTAACCAAATCATACAAATGTCCTTCAAAACCGGTGAAGTAGTCTCCAAAATATGGGCGTTAATAGAAAAGAGATAAGTCCCCTGGATCTCTGAAACATATATTACATTTTTGGAGACTAAAACAATACCGAAAAACAATGAATAGTTGTTTCTTAAATGATGATTGCTATGCAGATGAACTCAATGTTTGTCGAAACTCTTTTTAGTTTATTGCCAAGTTATGAGACCTAATTCTTCATGTTCTCAACTTGTATAATGAGACCTTAAAGAAGAAAACCTACTAAAAAGTCACCCCACAGCTGAGAATTGAACCAAGGATCTCTACATTTAAAACAGGAAGGGATAAAAATTCTGCATTAAATAATGTTTCATATTCAGTTTCTGAATAGTAACTAGAAAGTTGTTTTTTTGTGTCGATCGGACATGGTTGCATTTAAAAATAACACTGAAAGAAGTAAGAGCGTCTTGTATACGTAAGGTCATGGTCTTTCTCTTTTTTTTAAGCTTAAGAACTACTTTCACTTTCTTATCAATTTAAGAGTAGAGAGGGAAGTTCGGGTTCTCCACATGTGACTAAAAATAAACCATCAGGAGTCACAAGATGTGAAAAAGAGAGGAGATATCGTTGCATTTCTTAAGCAAGGACTCGCAGGACATAAGGACCTCTTATGAGATGTTTGAAATAAGATTTTTTTTTTTTATCCTGGACTTGCCTTCTCCCACTCAGGTATTAAATTAGCTTTGGGCTAAGAAGGTGAAACTGCAGGTTTATATAACAGTTCCAAGCCAACACCTATAAAACCACATGTTCCTTCAGGTACATCGTAAATGAAACCAAACCTGAACGACTTTTTACTTCTACTACTTTTAATAATCCAAATGTAATCAGGTCGTTTCCTTCTTTAAACATAATTCTAATTTTAGATTTGTTTCCCCTTTTTGTTATTTTATTTTTCTTATCTTAAACAAGGTAGAAGATAGTTATAGAAGTTGTTATTTTTTTGTTACCTCATTTAAAGACCTGAGATTATTTGAGATATCTATGTATAATGAATTTTAAATTGGTTCAAGGAAGTTACCTGCCAATTTATTGAGGTTAATTTCCCCTTTCTATAATTATAAGTACCTAAAATATTATATAAACAGAAAAAATCTCTCACTAAACTTTCTCATATACAATGATATTTAACCACTTAATGTTGTCGATAGAAAGACATGAAACCAAACATCTTTAGTGTTTTCCTTGTTACATTTAATTACTATTAAACATTTTATAAATATTCACAAAAAATTGAATTTCTTCCAGACGAGGAATCCTTTCAACCCGACCTCCCATCCTATGCAAGTTGTAGCTATATTATCTTAGAAACCAGATATTTCCTGGAACCTTACGGTTAGATTCGTATTTATATGAACTACATTATTTTTTTTTTAACAAATTTATTTGAACCATTTTTATAAATAATTTTTTTCAAATAGTTTTGGCTTTTTTTTCACTCCCAAATTTATGCTGTGACTCATATCTCGATTTCACCTCGGGTTATGATTTTTCTGAACATTTATGTCAAATTTCATCAAAATCGGACATGTAGTATATGTTTCACGCGTCCCCAAAGACTATTGGCACACAGAAGATAGAACGATTTTTTTAACACCTTTTTTGGACTTTTTGTATAAAATATATTCTCTAAGAATTTACAATGAACAATACTTGGTTTTATTTCTGAACAAATAAA
Source organism: Gerris lacustris (assembly GCA_951217055.1). Lineage (NCBI taxonomy): Eukaryota > Metazoa > Arthropoda > Insecta > Hemiptera > Gerridae > Gerris > Gerris lacustris. The sequence goes on along the minus strand of OX578277.1, from coordinate 38,619,490 downwards.
ACTTGTTACATTTCCGTTGTGCTCACTGTAAGTTAAGTCCATACGTCAATTTAATTAAGTCCAGAAAGCAGCAATTAAGAATTAACAACATTTAACATAATAAGAAGAGATTTAACATAATTAATCGAAAGATAAGGAATGATTCGGCAATTAATATTTTTTTAACCCTTTATTAATTTATTAATTATAATAGACATTTCTAAATTATATTGAATTATTGAAATATATATATATATATATATATATATATATATATATATATATATATATATATATATATATATATATATATATATATATATATTCATTTTATGTAATATCATGCATGAAATTATTCCAAGTCTATTCACTTTAATAATTTATAGACAAATTTCATATTAATTTAATATTTAAATCTTATAATGCCAAAAAAAAAACCAATTTGGGTTTTAAAGAGTTAAAAATGTCACTGATTAAGAAGTAGGTTTGTTAAATCGACATTTTTTAAGTAAATATTTTGTAAGAATCGGAAAAATACTTAAATTTTTAAGTTTTTAGTTACGTAAGATGTACTGAGAGGTTTTAAAATAAATTTATTTAGGAAATATTATGATTGGAAATAACTGGTTGATCTTTGAACCAGACTGACATACTTTCAAACCACCCACATTTAAACGCTCTTTAAATCTACTTAAAGGAATAAGAATAATGATAAAAACAGTACATAAGATTTTTCTCTTTTAAAAGTTAGTGTGTGAAAATGTCGTCGACATCATCTAACTTCATAAAAATCAATATACCACCGACTGACTGACTCATCCAGTAGTAGTTCTCTGGAACCTCGACCTTTACTATGAAATTTTGTAGTTAGGTTCCTGCTATTTCCTATAGGTGCGCTAAGAAATATTTTTTTACAATCCGAGAGTGCGGCCATATATGAAAAATTCGTCAAAACGATATCTTCGGAACCATTTGTACTATAATCTTGTTGTTTGAATTTTGACATCCTTTTACCACATAAACAACTCAATTGAAAGGGTTTTCCGATAGGCCATTTTGACTTAAGATGGCGGCCATATTTGAAACTAACATCCTTACTAACATTATTACCACAACTTCTTTAAAACACAGAAACAATATCATTTCATTTGGTGTGATGATTTCTCTAATAATATGAGTGTCTGCCATAAAGCGATTTTATAAAATTTGAAAGTGGAGAAAAGTATAATTAGGTTAATCGAAATAAGACTGCTCTTCTGAAGCTAGGAAGTTAATATTTGGGGAAAGGCTTCTCTTTAGCATGTGAGGTGAGCACCTATTAATATAATACAGTAAACCTGTCTAAGCTGGAAAGCCACGGGTTTCAGAAAAATAAATTCCTCCTCAGCAGGTTTCTAGCTTATACAATACAGAGTGCAGTTATCTGAGGTTGTGGATCTATCGGGATATAATGTGTATCCCGATACAGTGGCGCACCCAGGATTTATTTTTGGGAGGGGCACAGATTAAAAAAAAATAAGGGGGGGGGGGAGTGTAATGTGGGCTTAGCATAATCAAAGACAATTAGCCAGTCTGGTTTTCTTTGTTCTTAAATTACTTCATATCAAGGGCGGTACCAGCCAATTTTGAAGGGGGGCTGGGCTCTCTTTTAGGGGGGTCCGGGGGTCCTCCCCCGGGAAAATTTTTATCGTTAACGTCTTTTTAGCCTATTCTAAGAGCATCTAAAATGTTATTATATACAAATAAATTTAAGTTTTTTATGAACGGGACATGAAGACCGGGGTATTTTATTTAAACAAAATTATATACATACTAATAATATTTTATTATTAAAATTTGTACATTATATAATAGACTAATGTTTTATTTTAGTAGCCAGAAAAATAAATTGGTATATTTTAAAAATATTTTAGTTATGTGAATTAACAAAAAAAAAATAAATAAAAAAAAAATAAATACGTACGCCAAATGTTTTGAGTTCAACAGGAATTAGCTGATAGTATTAGGTTAAAAATAAACATAGTAGGGTTTATAATAGTCCAGTCAATAAGTACAAAATAGTCTTCCTTGCGAAAGGTCGGGTATCTGCAATTTTTAAAATCTTATTCTACAATTGAACCCGTTTCCAAATTCATTAATATTAATTATTCGATAATTAAAAACTATTCTAATGACTGCTACTAACTATTTTAATTAAATTTAATTAATATATTAAAGTAAAACTTTAGATTAAAATAAAAACCCTTAAAACAAGAAATTTTTTATTAAAAACTTGATTTAAAAATGTTATATTGTAACCTTTCATTCAAAATAAACAATGGATAATAGTCGGAATGAAATTCGTCCCACTAAAAAGTTCTGACCATGCGCAGTCGTAATTTTATGCAAATTTTTCAAAGCTCAATAGACGACACTTTTTTACCCAGGAGCTCCATCCCTATTTTATAGATCCTTAACCTAAACGGGTTGATAACTTAACAGTCGGGGGGGGGGGGGGGGCACGTCTTTTTAAATGCCAAAAAAATATGTCGGGCTAAACTAGGTATATAATTACTTATTTATTTATTTATTTATTTATTTGACTATCACAACACTATTACCTTAACATGTGCTGCGGTATTGCATACTTAAATTTTAGGTCTGGCTTTGGGGGGGGCACGTGCCCCCCGTGCCCCCCCCCCTGGGTGCGCCACTGTCCCGATAGACCCACAACGTCAGATTACTAGAAATTTTAGGGATCACCTTCATCTACAATGCAGAATGTTTTCCGTAGAATACTAACTCCGTTTCGAGAAACTGTTATCACCTTGTGTAAGCTGGATAGCTTACACTGAAATCTAGGTTAAATTAGTTTTATTTTCAATTTAAAGCCAGAGAGGAGAAGTAATGACTGCTTCTCCTATAAAGTTGAAATTTATAAATGCATTTCCAGTTGTTGGAATCAATTTCTAATTACCATTTTATTTATATATTTTTTCCATGGAGGGTGTGGAGCAAACTGTACAATTGACACATCACTTAAGTAGATACCCATTTATTCTACAATTCTGGGTGAACACCATATTTGGGTTCCCTTTCCGGAGTCGGGAAAGTTCCTCCTGCTCAAGTGCTTTTGATTGCATAATAATCGAATCATTAATGCCTAATGTGATTAATGATTAAAGGGAAAAATATAGATAAAAAAATACCCTTTACTGTAGAGAATCATGCACGAATGATTGTCACCTGTCTCAATTATTGATACATACAGTATACATATATCATAAATACATCCAAATTATGGGAAATAATTTCTATTAAGGACTAAAGTTTTTAACCCCCAAAGAACTGGATCATATAACTTAGCTACAATAGTACACAATTTGTGTCGACATTATGTTTAAATTGACAAAGTTAAAATGGCAATCCATGAATATAGATTCAAATAATTAATAAACGCATGGATCCGTGTTCGGTTTCTGGCGGTAATCTGTTAAACAGCTAACTATTGAAAGATAGATTTCTCCCTTCAATTTTATTTTTTAAATTTATTTATTCTGGGGGTCGAAGACGCAGAATACTTAAATTGAACAAACCCAGGTTGGAAGACCAAACTCTTCTCATGGATGTGAAGGTTCAGTTAGTAAACCATCTCTCACATCTCGATTTTTTATTGTACCGAGAGTGTCGACCATGGATTTGCCATGCCGAACTCTGGGGGTGCCAACTCTTTCGAGCGGTTTTTCATTTGTTTAAGCAATGCTGGGTGAACATTAAGCGGGGGATCCGGTCCGGAAATTAAACTCAGAGATGTTTGGTAACCCATCCAACGAGGCTGCTTAGCCTGGCCCATTTTCAATTAATAAATCATAATATTAATTTAAATCTATAGGCTTAGATTACCGTTATTTTACTTTTTTGGTACTAAATGTACATTTATTTTAGATTTTTACCGAAATGCCTATTTGCAAGCATCATTGCTTATAATAATTATGTGTAAATTGGCTGTAGTATTGATAATAATACCAGCACAGCCATATCTAGTCACTCTATTGCCACTAATCATAAATTTCTTTTTGAAGAGACTAAGATCTTAGGAAGAAAGACTAAATCTAACAGAAGAAAAATGATGGAAGCCCTGAACATCGCCATCAAATCAGATAAAATTGTCAATATTAAAACTGATTCCCGATCTCTGAATAAGTTTTACAGTGGTATATCATGATCAATCGAATCAAAATTCCCACCGATAAAACAATCATTGCCTTCCTGATTACTATGTGTTACCTTTATTTCGTCTGTTAATTTATTTTAATTTTAAGGTTTTTTGTTACTTTTTAAAATCTGATTACCCCTAAGTATTATAGTTAAAGCACACTTACTCACTCTAAATGACAATTTTAATAAAATTTAATTTGTTCATTTTTCAAAAATGTTTTTACATACTGGATGATAACAAGAATCATAAGGGACTGATAATCTATATATTATCTATTCCCTTTATGTTTTTTAAGTTAATAACCTGTGACATTTCAAATTAATGTTACCAATGTTATTATTTTTAGATTTATATGTTTTATTTGTAATGTATTATGTGATATTGTCATTCTGCTGTTGTGCGAGGGTGTAGAATTTGTGTGCCGATGAGGGAACTTTATAGTTCCGATTTTTATAGATCTTTTTATCAATGACCTAACTTACCCAAGTGTAAATGATGCAAGTTACTAAAATATTTATAATGTGCAAAATACTGTTTCTTTATTCGTATGTTCTATTGAGGTTGACATAAAATAAATATTTGTTTTTAGGCTTGAGAATGGCCGGTTAGGCCGAAACGTTGCCGACAACCAAAAACTGATGTGTTTTGTTCTTTACGTTATACCCTAAAGGATCCACAATTCTTAATAAATTAATACATATAATTAGTTATTTTTATAATGTATAATCTTATTTGTCATAGTACTGATATTTTTTTAACATTGGCATTCGTGACCACAGCCTTATAAATTATTATGATTTCACTCATAATCCTGTTTTTCCTATAATGTGACATTTGTTTCCAGTCATGTGATCAAACTACCATCAAGTGGCTTTTTATTCCTGTCATGTAACTCAATAGACTTTCATCGTATAAATAAATTAGTCTAAAAGAAGTTTCTAAGAATCTCAAATAGAGGTGTTCTCCGGAATATTTAGGCTTACTGAACTGAATATTTGTTGCAAACTTAATTTGTTATACAAATAAAAAAAAAACGCTCTGTACGCCTATGTAAAGTGCTTACACTTCTTAACAAAACTTTAATAATAGACATAAGTTGTGCCTTTGGACAGCTTAAAAAACTTCTAAGTTCTACTAATAATGATCTATGTTCAACAGGCTTTGGACTACTTGGGTCTGTCAAAAGGCTTACATAACATCAACCATATGAGTGGACAATACGGGTTTGGCTTGTCGCACCATCAACTTTATAATACTGTATAAGTATAACTGTATAACTATATATAAACTGTATAATTTTTGGAATATATTAATTTATTATAAGACATAAAGACAAAAAGAAAGACAACTTATGTAAAAAACTACTGTATCAGGGTGAATATGATAAAACCAAGTTGTCCTCCACCAATGTGAAACAATAAATAAATAAACTGCACAGTGGGCAATTGCAACCAGATTTTATATTATATCCCTTTATATCCAGATGGTGGGTGATAACCAGCTGACTTCTGCCGTGCACACAAGAGCTACAGGGGACTCAAATAAATAATTGAACATCAATGAATAATTCAATTAAAAACTCAAGTTTATTCCTATAAATTCTTATGATTATGATGCTTAATCTTAGCTGTTACCAAAGTGCAGAAGAACAGCTTCTTGTTTTCATCCAGTACGTTGAAACTGATCTTCCACACTGAGCTATCATCAGGTCTGATCACTGTGAACAGCAGGTTCGTATTCACTGTGATCCCCTTCTGCTCGTAACTACCCTAGAAAATTAATTTATTCGGGTATTAGTCTGATTTTATTATGGAAAAGTTATAATCGAAAAGGAATTATATAAGGCTTCAAACTTCTTATATTGCGTAAAGTTATACTTACCTACGTGTAATATTTAATGCTTTCTACTCACTGGTTTAAGAGGGCAAGACCATTTAGGTTGAAATGAATTCATGAATATCTTGTAGACAAATCTGCTCATTAATGGACTGCAAATGTCATGCTCCTTTACTCTTTTCACTACATTACACTGGGTAGAGTTAGACCAGCAACGCTTCACTGTAGTGCTGCCCTGCATAACATGTGTTCAATACATTTTTAATATTAATTGAGAGAGGATAAACTAAACATCTATAATGTATATTGAACACACACACACAAATATACATATATTTATATATAATCTATTTGAACTTTCATTGAGCTTTCTAGGTAGTTGGAAAGAGGGATACAAATGTATTGTAATATATCTACGTCCATGAACAAGTGAATTAAATAAAAGCTATTATAAAAAAATGAAAGCACCTTCATAATTTTATAAAATATAAAATATATCTAAGTATTTCACAGATGAGAGTCTTATAATATGGAGTTGCTGACTCCATAATACAGTATGTGCTGGAGACCAACAGTTGTTATTTGTATTTTTTACCTTATTATTTATAATGTATTCTTTCTTTAAAAATGGCACTCTTTAGCACAAGATTTCTGCAAACCGACACATCACTTTCTACACTTAAATCTCGTTTAACTTGGTATTTACTATGAATGACGTAAAAGGATTGTTTACCGGGCGGGATAAGCACGGTGCATCCTCCTTTCTTTCCTATTCAGAAAGGGTATCACTCTTCGCTGGAATTCGGATATCGTTTCCCAGACTCGAAATACGTATACGTATATCGAGGTGGCTAAAGGTGGTAAGAGTACGTATATCGATACTCATATACGTACGTTCACGTTCTACTACGAACTACGCATTCGACCTCAGGATCTGCGCGCAGATACTTCGCTTCGCTGCTAGGAGCGTTTCCGGACACGTGCACGTGTCTCCAAATATTCATGTCTCAATAACTTTTAATATATTAACTTAGTCTCAGGGCCCTCAGCTACATCTTTATTAAAATAAATCACATCTTCTCTTCCCATCGAGTCCGGGAAGAAGACATCGAAACTTGCAGCCATCGTCGCAGCATGCAGCCAAGTGGTGACTTGGCTAAGTCCATTCAATTATCTAAATTTTATGTATCATTAACTTAAATTCAGTGTGAATGTGTGCGTGAATGATTGTTCTGGTGTGAAACAATTTTGTCCTGTATAATTTAACTTAACTTTAACTTGTATGAATGCGTGTGTGAATGAAGCTTCACTTTCTTTAAATTCCTTTTTTTATGATCAATTGTGTGTGAGTGTGTTAGGTTTCGGAACAAATACAGACAATTAATCTAATTTAACTTCACTTTCAATTTAATTACTGTAAAACGTCTGCTGGTTGCCATTTAACACATCGTGGTGTGTGCCACATTAATTTACTTTTTTATATTAAATGCTCGTTCGTTAAACCAATTCTTTTGTTCGTATTACTTTATTTTCCCTTTTAGGGTGGTCCTTTGGGTATTTAAATTTTCTTCATTTCAGACAGTATTTGGAAATAATTTTACTTTAGATTCTCATATAAGGTGTGAACCCTATGAGCCTAACAGTATGTATACTACTCTCATAGGGATTCCCTTGTGATACTATCAATAAAAGAATATTTCTAATAATAAAAAAATTGCTCTTTTAAAAATAATATTAAATAAAAGACGTAAGGAACATTCAGAATCACTATTTAAGCTGTTTATTTAAAAGATATATATATTTTACTTACTGACTCTTAATCAATTGTACTAATATAAAAGTTATTACTAGTAGTTATTATTGTAAGTAATTTTTATTTTATTGTGAAAGCAATGACATTATATTTTGAAAGTAATATCGTTCAACAATACGGTCCAACATGTCACATAACTCGCAAGACCATTGAATTGTTAAAAGACTAGTTATTTCGAGAAAAACTACCCGATTTATAGATAAGGATTATACCGGGTGATAGAGCTAAACGCTAAGCCAGTGTTACCCACTACATAGTATTTAGTTTTAAGCCCTTTGCCATCCACGAGCTTTATGCACCAGGGTTTATAATTATTACTTTTCTCTGAGCTTACAGAAAATTTATGGGAGCATTGTGATTATTCAGTTGACTCTGAGGAATGACTGATTCTCTTTTTATGGCTTACTCAAGAGTTGTTTGGTGTTCTTTAATTGCACCACGTCACAAACATGATTATGTAGAATTAAAAAAAGATCTTACATAGAGACGTTTAATTTCTTTAGTATTTATAACTTGGCTTTCGTAGGCAATCCTGTCTGGTGCTTTCTTCATCATTGTTAAGTTGGTAAAACGAGCAGCAAGTTTATCATTGTTTGGGCATGGTGTTATTGTTACTGACTCTAACAATTCTATCTGCAACAATCATTTAACACATTTTAATTAGTTTTAAATATTGAACATAGGCAAAACTATTGAACTCTAACAACCTTAGATGATGGTTTCAGATTTGTAATACCGAAAGCAGGTGCGAAAAGAACAGAGTAGTTTAAGCGGGGTGATCAAAGTGAAAACAGGCAATCTGTGCATACAAGAATCTGGACTGAGTTGTTTACAAACATTTTCCTTGGTTATACTCGTAAATAGCTACTATTTCTTAGTTCTTACTTGCTATTTATTTACTACTTTTTTAACATGGATAAAGGAACTCTAAAAAGCAAAGGTTTCCCTCCACCTCCAATATTAAAGGATTATATTAATTAACACAAGTACTCACATATAAACATTTAAATACTATTAAGCAATAACACGTTATTTTTATTTTATTGTATTTTTCTATTCATTTTCTTCTTGTTTATTTAAAGTTCTTAGGCCAATTAGACAAAATAAGTTTATGTTAGCACTCGCTGCTCTTTTTGTATTCTGAGTTATAGCTCTTTCACAATCCCTACTGTACTTGTACAACGTTGTTGTTATAAAATGTATGTATTTCAATATGCTGTTTTGAGCGAAAGCCTGTAGCATTAATCTTGAAATAAATAAAAAAAAAAAAAAAAAAAAATTCTTTCTACTTTTAATTTACTTTCTGTGGCCAATAAACAAACACTCTAATTTATCTAAAGACAAATTTATGTTTACGGAAATTGAACTTTAACGCGCCTATTTATCTGCCTTCACATCGTCACCTGCTTTCCACAAGACGGCACAACAAATGCCTTTTTTCGAAAGCAGCGTGACTCTACCCGCACGCGTACAAATCTACCTGAAATAACGAAGAAAATATACTTTAGATAGTTATAATATATATTAGAATTAATAATCCAAAAATATGACAGTGTATGGTTTCAAACGAGGTACAAAAGCGAGCAAGCATAATCGTACACTAAGTAATAAGTGTGAAATGTAGCATTTCGATAGGTTCGTTGAAACTGTTGTAATTCTAGCGAGTCGTTGTAGTGCTCTTTATGCACCTGTTACGTACTGTTATCGGTCCTCCCTCATATTTTCCTCGAAATTATACTCATTTAAGAGTAAAAATTAATTTAAAGAGTAAAAATAGCAATGGAAAATCGCTGAAAAAAAATGCATGCTCTCCCCGAACGAAGCCAAACTATATTAAGGAATCTTAGGAAAAATCGGATGCTCAACATAAGACTTCCTATAAACATGGGTCTGGAAAAGCTTCGCGTTATGAATTATTTTAAAGTTCATCCTTAAAATTCTCAAATACTACGCACTTAACCATAAAACACCTTGGAGGGACCACATAGAGAATCAATATCTGAATCGAATGAGATCAGTCCCAGCTCTTTACAACAAAATCCTAATTTGAAATTCAACAGGAATATTAGACTGCTGATGAAGGTCATCACTGAAAATCAATTTTTGTACAGAGCTTCGATTGGTCATTGGACGCAGAATTTGATGCTCTACAAGGTTTCCTCGAGTGTTTTATGGGTGGGTTTTGAGAATTTTGAGGATGAACGTAAAAAAAGACCATGCCTTGGCCCTTTGATTTACTTTGCTCACTATTGATCACACCTTATTCACTTCGGTGCTACAAACGGTGGCTGAATTATAAGGGGTTAGAATGCAGGGCACACATGAGTGGCCTAATTGCCCACAAGTGGTTTGTCTTCATCGTTCTACAGCTACTTTTTCTAACCCTATCTAGGATAAGCCAACAGTTAATCTATTTGATTAAATGCAGACAACAGTATTTCTTGAAAAAGAATGATTAAGGGCAAACACAATAATTATTATTCTACAGTCATAATAAATATTTTGATTTAAGATTTGTTTTTAAGCTCTAATCTGAATGAGACATTTGTGAGATTACAAAACTTTGATTGATTATTTAAAAAAAATGTATATTTTGAGATTTATTTAATATTTCATATCTCTTGAGGTTCAATTTCAAAGATGTATTGCTTTGCAATATTTCATTTTTTTATTATTTTCGACTGTACACTGTACACTTAAATTGTAAATAGAATCATAATAAAAAATATAAAAAATGTGATTAATTACTTACCAGTTGTATATTCCTTCCTTGACAGTGATGTAGCGCACCTAATATAATCACCAAGAAATTAAAAGATGAAATTAAATAGTGCATTTTTTATTATTTATGCACCAGATGCTAAAAATCATCTAGTGTTTAGCATTGAATATTTTCAAGTTTTGCTGGATACAATAACGTAATTTAGACATCTGTCAACTGATACTAATGTTTGTATGTTAGATTAGTAGATCACTAGATTACTAGACCATTAGATTAATGATATTGATAAACAGATCATTAAGGTGTATGGACAGAGTTATAATGTTTCTATAACTTCATTCAAGGATAATCATATATATATATATATATATATATATATATATATATATATATATATATATATATATATATATATATATATATATATATATATATATATGATGATGATACTTGATACTTGAATATAATATATATATTCAAGTCAAGTTGTAAATTATTACCGTAAGTTCGTAAGTTACCAAATGAGGATATCCCTACCGTCGATACTTGCTTGTTCTGGAAATCACTGGACCAGTTTCGGCTAAACGCCATCATCAGCAGAGTCGAATCAGTCATCGAGTCTACATGAGAGAATGAAAAGAACAAGCAAGTATCGACGCGACGGTAGGGATATCCTAATTTGATTTTAACTCGAAGGCTGTTGTCATAATGTCTTCAATAATGGAAAACACTTCTTGATAACCCTGGATACCTTGTGACTGGGTAATGTGCAATTTTGTATGCAAGTACTTGATTTTTTTTTCCTATATTTAATTAGAATCGTCGAATATATATATCGCTTTAATATATGTAATTAAAAGCGATTTCGATGTTCCTCTTGTACGACGTTATCAGTGTACAAGAGCGTGATGTATAATCAGATACATCACGCTCCTTTAAGATAACGAACCTTTAAGTGATAAAACACTCTAAAGAAAAAGCAATTACATATTTACTTAGATTAACATTAAATTATTAAATAATTTATTAAGTGTGAAACCTGTCTAACTAGAAATCATTGTACTCGAGAAGTGTATATTGTTAGTTAAATAACCTTCACCGACTTAAGCAACATCTTAAAATCATATACAGTTAGTACTAAATATAAGCAGTAGAGTGCGCTAAACACGTTTCTAAAGCGATTACGTAATATTATTCTTACTTTATTCAGTTTACTATTATAAATAAGAAGAGGAGTTTCAATTTGCTATGCAGTAACATATTTAATTTTCATATTTTTGAAATCGATAGTCTGTCAATATTGTATTATTCTTATCAATTTTTAAAAAGAAATTATCAAATGTTATCAGTTTGGGGTCGGGTTCTATATTATCAGTTCAATAATTAAAAAAATATATTAAATTAAAACATAAATTCTACTCAGTCAGGAATCAACTACCCGCATATTCAAGGTATTGTATTTAATTCTCATTTCCATTCTTGTAGTTGTGCTACTATAGAGTAATAATTATTTGTTTTTATTTAAAATTATCGTTTTTTTTATCTCCCTCTGTTAATATTTGGGCACTTCTTTAGATTGTTACTCCCCAGATAAAAAAAAACAGAGGGGAGTAACAATCTAAAGAGGGTGTACGGAATGTTCTTCTTTAGACTTACTCCCCTTATAAAACAGAAGTGTAATGACATCCCTTTGTCTTAATATTTATTTAGTCAAATTCATTTATATTCTAAAACAACATAGGGGTGTAACAATCTAAATAAGTACCAATATTTGTTTTAATTAAAAAGATTTGTTGTATTTACATACTGTATCATTAACATTTATTAATTCCGAACTTACCAAAGTTAATGGAAGCATTAAGATTATTCTTCAGAATGCTTATCTTTATGACAGAAATCTGATTCAGACATCAGGGGACTTTTTGGGTCTCGTGTCTGTCAGCCGTTCAACATTTTTGTATAGACTATTAACTTAGAAAATACTCGTCCGATTTTGAAAAGGAAATTTAAATGGTAGACTATAATTAGTTCATTGTTGGGTACAATATTAATTTCAAACTTCTGCGCCCATTTCTTTCTTTTCCGCATCGCACAAACTTTTTTTCTATTGACACCATAAGGTTTGTCAAAATTAACCCACAAATCGTACCAAATTAATTTAAACCTAGATCGATACACTTATTGTTTTTATCGTAATCTCCACATAGGGGTCAGCCAGACTCCAATTAATATATAGGTTAAATTAATTTAATAAGCATTTTCCTTTTTTAATTATTTATGTATTTTTTTAAACATCTTTTGTCATTCTAACTATACCATTTAATTTTGACCAAAACAAATAAGGATTTTAAAATTAAATAGTATACATATATATATTTTCATCAATATTTTTTTTTAGAAAAATTTGTACTTTAAAAAAAAATTATATAAAATTTGTTTTTCATTAGATTTGGTTAATATTTTTTTCATATACATATATGTATACATATTATATATATTAAGAGTTGTTTTACAGAAAACAGAAACAAAAATAATAAAACAAATTATAGCTTTTCTTACATATTCTGTCAAAGTTAAACATTTTATGCCTTAAATCTTTACTCAGATCCACTAAACCTTTAACTTGACAGAAGTTATACATATATGCCTACTAATAGTAATATAAAGTTTTATCTTGGAACTTTTGACAGTATTAAACATTTCAGAAGCCAAACAAAAAATATAAAATAAGTTTTTTAATACAATAAAAAAAAAAATAATAATAACAGTGGTATACGAAAAAATTACGTAAATGGCTCAGGGGTCTATGGGACCCCAACTCTAATTCTAATGAATACTGAAAAAAATACTAATACTAATAACAAGGTAATGTTCATGGTAAGGTAATCAGTATATACACAGAAAGGTTCAAAGGAAAATTAGAAGGGAGTCTAGGTTTAGAGAAATACAAATTAAACAAAAAAAAAAACTCAATTATAGTTTGCATGGCGTCTGTGAGACCCCAGAGTGTCGTTCTGGGGTTAATACTACGTACATATTCTTTAAGTCTGCGAAAACTTAATATTGATATTGCTTAAATAACCCTTTTATTCATGTAAAAAACAAAACGATTGTGACAGTTAAAAAAAAGGTGGTCATATAAAAAACAGAATTAAATAAATTAGACAATTATAGGTGGTAAAAGGAAAACATCATTGAGAGACTCGATAGGACGCGAGGAAGCTATGTGCCGCACTAGTTGGCAGACAATTTTTATTGTATTGACATTATAGTTCAGGTTTATAGTTCTTTAACATGAAGAGAATAAATAAAAATCACAATGAAATAGTTAAATTTAGTTAAGAATGTATTTTGATAGAAGAAGTAAGAAGGATAAGATATGTGGTTTTATTCCTGCTGGTAGAATGTATTTTTTCCGTGGTAGGCTGTGAAATAGTAACTTTAGAGCCTAAAAAACATAGCTAAAATCCATTTTTTCATTACGTGGACTTAAAAAATCTTTTTATTACTCCTAGCTGTAAAGAAAAAATCTTTTACGTCCTAGGCACTAAAAGATTTTTTCTTTACGGCGGGTAGTTGTCAAAACTTCCGTTAGTAGTGCTGCAGTCTTTGTAGAAATGCTTCTAGTACGATAAAAATCCGCTAGATGTCAATGCGTTTTGTTTATCTTTTCTTATAGTGTAACCTCACTTTAAGGTTTCTTTTTTTAAGTCTTAAGTATGTACTAATATTTGTTATTATTATATATTGATTAGTGATTAATATTTAATGTTTTTTCATTGTCTGCTACCTCGGAAAAAATAGCATATGCTACGCGACTTTGAAGTGTTTTTTCTTTACCTTGGCAATATTTACTGTCTCGCTTCGCTCGACAGTAAATGTAATTGCCGCGGTAAAGAAAAAACTCACTTCACAGCCTTGTAACATAATATACTATTGTTTATCTATCTTTCTTCTCTCCACATTAATAAATTAAGATAATAAAAATTTAAGTTTTACTGAAACTTCTATATGCAGCAATCTCTTCACGTGCGTCGTCGGGACACTAATAGATTGCATAAATAAATGACTGAATATGGAATGTCTATTATTTCACTATGCAACAAGTGGTTTTGTTTTTGTGTTTTCCCATCGTTAAATAGTATATTATGTTACAAGGCTGTGAAGTGAGTTTTTTCTTTACCGCGGCAATTACATTTACTGTCGAGCGAAGCGAGACAGTAAATATTGCCAAGGTAAAGAAAAAACACTTCAAAGTCGCGTATAGCATATGCTATTTTTTCCGAGGTAGCAGACAATGAAAAAACATTAAATATTAATCACTAATCAATATATAATAATAACAAATATTAGTACATACTTAAGACTTAAAAAAAGAAACCTTAAAATGAGGTTACACTATAAGAAAAGATAAATAAAACGCATTGACATCTAGCGGATTTTTATCGTACTAGAAGCATTTCTACAAAGACAGCAGCACTACTAACGGAAGTTTTGACAACTACCCGCCGTAAAGAAAAAATCTTTTAGTGCCTAGGACGTAAAAGATTTTTTCTTTACAGCTAGGAGTAATGAAAAGATTTTTTAAGTCCACGTAATGAAAAAATGGATTTTAGCTATGTTTTTTAGGCTCTAAAGTTACTATTTCACAGCCTACCACGGAAAAAATAATTTTATGATACGACATTCGAAGCTTATTTAATGTAAATTTTTATTTTCATTTAGAGTATTTCTTATATCTGTTCCTTATATTATTCTGTATAGAATAAGTGTTATGTTATTCCCAATAATGTTATCAAATGTTCAATGAATTTTATGTTCACTGAGTTTTAATATCTATTATTGCATTGTTTGATTAATAGTTGACTACGTGAGCTGATAAGAAGATAAAAAAAAATTTTAAGAATGAGTTGACATCCAGGTTCAGGCATAGTGCTGCCATCTATCAACTTGAGTGAGTTCTGATAACACAGGGTGATTATCTTATAGTCAATCATTAAATATTGTTGACAACCATCCGCTGAAGACAAAATGTGAGTAAAAATAAAACACTTTTCAAATGATCATTATTCGTATTATAAAATTCTGCAACGTTTTATTTAAAAAAATTGAAAAGAATTACAAAAGATATACCAAAATTTGAAAAATAAATTAATCCAATTTGTTGTATTTGCGCAATTTAAAGACCCCTCAGACCTACTAGATAAATTCGTTCTTATAGTGCGATGTATACAGGGTCTCCCTTCTATTGAGTATCACTTATGATATTTTTGATTTCGCATATGTTAGACATAAACACATTTCGTTCTTCAGAATGATCATAACTTCCGTTATCTTTGAGAAGCTTAGTAGAAAAAAGTGATAAGCAAAAGCAGGGACACCTAGTAATCTTTGTAAATAACTTATTTTGTCAATATTAATGACCTTTTCCTTGTAAATCAAATCATTTGCTTCTTTTCAATTTCTATACTTAATATATAATAATTCATTCAAACTGTGCTATTTCATCTAATTTCCAATTAGATTAGATCTATTTTTTTTTACTTTTCTTTTCATTTAAATGAAAAGTAATGTTGTTTTTTCTCTTTGTTCTAAATCGGTCATTAAAAGAAGCGTAATGGATCATAATGAAATAAAATTACACAGAATCCAATTAAGGAGAACTTGACTTATCTGCTAATCAAAATTAATTGAATTCTAATCTTTGTAATGTTTCTAACAAACGACATTAAAACGTTTATTGGTAGTAATTGTCTTTTTAAGTACTAATTATTTTAAGTTGCAGTAATTCTCATTAGTGTTACTTAAGTATAAAAGTAATTAAAGTCAGTTTAGATCTTAATGTTAAGACTTCTAATTGATAGGAGCATTATCACATAATTTTAAATTACAGTAGAACTACAACTATCCGGATGATTCCGGATTAATTGGGGTTCGGGCCGAATAAGATACGCAGAAATTGGGATGATTGGGTATTGGCCAGGAATTAAGAGAAAATATGTATTTATAGAAAAACACACCTTTGCATTCAAAATGACAAGGTAAAGATACAATAAATATAATATGCACAAGTTGATTGTAACAATTCTGAACAGCACATTATATAATCTTGTTATGTTCTCCCAATTATTCAATTCGGATAATTGGGGATTCAGTTTATTGGGGTTTAGATAATTTAATACTGCAATTATAGGCAATTATGGGCATTTCTCTGAAATAATTATATTTACCACCCACTTTAAGTATTGTACTTTCATATAAATAAGATTTTTAATAAGGGATGTAGGAAGGTTATATATTATATGTTATAGATAATACTGTTTATATAGAAACTTCTTCTAAATACCGGACGTCCTTAATAACTGTTGCGGGTGCCTTAATCTAAAAATGTTCTGGTAAGGGTCGTTCAGGGTTAGTAATAATAATCTTAAACAACTGTAACTTCATAGACGCGATCTAATTGTATTTCACCTCCCTCCGAGGCATAGACGTGCCTGAAAAATAATTTATTTAGTACACATAATTTATATATACAGGGTGGTCCAAAAGTCTCACACCAAAAAATCACTATTACAATTGAGTCGGGAATGGCCGATTTAGTGGGGGTAGAGACTGGTTTTATTTGTGTACCACCATTTTTAACTATTTTACGGGGGCTGGTGCATCTGAACTGTTCCACCCTGTACATATATATATATACAGGGTGGTCCAAAAGTCTCCCCCCCCCCCTCTTAACTTTTGAACGGTTTGAGATAAATTAATGAAACTTGGGGGATCTCTACCATGCAAAGGGAAGTTTGTTTTAATGCAATCACCCACTAGGGGCAACCACCCACTTTGCCCCCAGGCCACCCAACTTCAAAATTTCAAATTGGAGCGTATATTTTTGATAGCATATTTGGATTCTACGGTGAAAAATAATAAACATTTACTTGAAACTATTTTTTCTATCTCCAATATTTTGCCCCCTACAGGGGGGCAATAATAGCCAAATAACCCTTCCGAAATAGTAAAAGTACCGGTGTGGAAATCCCACACATGACTTCCATGAAATGTTGTGATGTCAATACGTGAGCAAGAGAGAACTCAGTATTAACTACATCGTACAAACAGCTAATATCGATTATAGTTTTGCAACAAAAATCCAAAATTAAACAAAAATAATAATGATAATAAACACAATTAAATATATAGTTAACATAAAAATAAAATGTTACCTTAATAAATGTCGGTAGTATGTAAAAAGATTAGAGAGAGAGGAGGTTTGTTTACATATAGAGTTCAAGGTGAGTTTATGCGACAACAAAACAAATTTATTAATCTTTATCCTTATTATTTCGAATTATTTCCAATTATTTCGAATAATATAAGAGCTCAAAGTCGAAAATTTAACAAAAATGACTATTTAAGGTAGAAGGGATGGTCCTACGACAAAAAGTCATATGACAAAAGTTGTAGATTATTTAAAATTGGTTAAACTGGTGTTATCCGCTTTTCGATACGACTTTCAGTTTAGCCGCAATTTGGTTCCGAAAAAAACTTTAAAAAAAACACTAAAATACCAATATCTCCCAAATCTGCTCAAAAAGTATAGGTACAATCTACCATATAGGACACATATATACCCCAAAGGAAATTGAAATCAAATAAAGCCTACTAAAGTTATCGTCGACAGACCGATTTCGTGCTTAAGTGATTGTAGCTCCGAAACGTCGTAAGCTACGATGTTCGGGTTTGCGCCATCAGTTTTTCCGTCCAAAGTTCTAAAAAATGCCGAAAACCGCATCTCAATACGATGTCTTGAAGCGATGTTATAAAGGTTTTAAGTTCCGAACGAACGTACGTACGTACGTACATACATACGTACGCACAGACATACATGTATATGAAACGGATTTCAATGATACCCCCGGGTCCGTAAGACCCCTCCTTCACAGAGATCTCGGAATCACGTTTTGGAGGGTATCACCATACTTCCATTTTCATGGAAGTAAAAATAACACTTAGATCGTTATAAAATCTAAACGGTTTGAAATAAAGCCATGGAACTTGGGGGATCTGTACCATGTAAAGGGAAGTGTTTAATCATCCACTCGCGTACTAGGGGCAACCTCCATTTTGCCCCCAGGCGCTGAAATCTACGATTTTTATACCTTTGCCCCCCTATAGGGGGCAAAATATTAGAGGTAGAAAAAAAAGTTTGAAGTAAAATATTTTTATTTTTTGCCGTAGAATCTAAATCTGCTATCAAAAATATACATTCTAGGACAAAATTTTGAAGTTAGGTGGTCTGGGGGCAAAACGAGAGGTTGCCCCTACAGCGCGGTTGCATGAAAACAAACTTCCCTTTACATGGTACAGATCCCCTAAGTTTCATTAATTTATCTCTAACCGTTTAGATTTTACAACGTATTATCGGTAGGGAAATTTTGCTATCTTTGCCCACCTATAGGGGGCAAAATATTAGGAATAGAAAAAAAAGTTACAAGTAAAAGTTTATTATTTTTCACGGTAGAATCCAAATATGCTATCAAAAGTATACACTCCAATTTGAAATTTTGAAGTTGGGTGGCCTGGGGGCAAAGTGGGTGGTTGCCCCTAGTGGGTGATTGCATGAAAATAAACTTCACTTTGCATGGTAGAGATCCCCCAAGTTTCATTAATTTATCTCAAACCGTTCAAAAGTTAAGAGGGGGGGGGGGGGTGACTTTTGGACCACCCTGTATAATCGATTAGTGTCCTGCAAAATAAAAAGTAAAGATTTGTTATTGCTAAGCAAAGGTAACCATTTTAATATCTTATCTAAATAAATTTACTTCATTTTACTTTTCTTTCTGAATTATAAAATTAAACCCGTTACCACGGCCTTAACGGCTCGTAATTTATAATTAACATAAACATTTGACATGTAGCATTTAAATTAAGCTATTAGTGAACATTGGGCTTTGAATATCAATTTAAAAAAATATGAAAAATTCTAACAAATACCATCACGTACCGGTCGAGTGATGGAAGGTGTTTACACAAGATACTTAATTATTCAACGGAACTAGAAAATCCGCTACTTAAATTGGCTTAGTCTACATACATTTTTTAAAAATAATCTCTTCTGTAACACCGCTTTCGTATATTAATTGAATAACTATTAATAATTATCAATTAAATAAATTTAAACAAGGAAAAAAACAATACAAACATATAATAGAAGGTAACTCGAGGATAACATGTATCGAACCTTCCCATTTATTTCTTTATAAGCAGTTCCCATTTATATTTTATGTATAATTTATTTATTAACTAGCTGGGTACCCGTGCTTCGCTACGGAGTGTTATTATAATTAGATAAGTTTATAAACAACCATAATGAAACATATAAATTATTGTACTATGCAAGAATATCTAGATTCTATCTCTCCCACCTATTTCTATACCCCCTCCTCTTTGATAAGCTAATTTTAAAGATCCTAAATTCCCCCCCCCCCCCCCCCCCTAAAGTAAAATATGACAAAACAATACATAAAAACTATTACTCTACTCTTAAAGAGCTTTTGCATCATCAATAGTATTCATTACATTGACCCCGTATTCATTACTTGTACCGTATCCTTGTGTACCAAATTTAAATTTCCAAAATTGATGTTGGCGTTCATTTTCCCCTTGCTTTGAAGTTCAAGTGGCCAAATTTTTATCGACATCGAACTAAAACTGTAGATTTGTATAAAGAACATACGCCCACATACGTTGATTTTTATATATATAGCTATAAATTTCCAATTTACCCCCTCCTAAATAAAATTGTACATAACAACAATTACTTTTCTCTTAAAGTGCTTTTCAACGATATGCATGATATGAAGGGAATCCATTACTTTGACATTTTTACACCATACCCCTTTGTACCAAAATTTAAATTTCGAAAATTCATGTAGACAGTGACCTCCCCCTTGCTTTGAAGGGAAAGTGAGTAAATATTCATCAAATTGGGATAAAACTGTAGATTTGTATAAAAGACATACCCTCATACAGACACTCTTCTTTTTTTATAAGATATTGCTATATTTTTCCATTTTACCCCCTCCTAAATGAAAATACATGTGACAAAACTGTTCATAACAACAATTAATGTAATCTTAAAGAGCTTTTCAACGATATCCATCATTAAGGGTATTCAGTCCTTTGACCCCGTATTCATTATTGTACCCTGTTCCCTGTGTACCAAAATTTAAATTTCGACACTGATTTTTTCTTCCTTTGAAGGTCAAGTGTGAATTTTTTGATCGAGATCAGACTAAAACTATGAATTTGTATAAAGAACATACACACATACGTTGACTTTTAGATATATTTTTCCATTTACCCCCCTTAATGCACGTAAAAACAATTACTGTACTCTTAAAGAGCTTTTCAACAGTATGCATCATGAAGGGTTTTCAACTTTGACATTTGTACCCCATACCCATGTGTACCAAAAATTTAATTTCGAACATTCATGTAGACTGAGATCTTCCCCTTGCTTTGAAGGTCAAGTGAGCAAATTTTCATCGAGATCGAATTAAAACTGTTGATTTGTATAAAGAACATAAACACATTCACACATACGTTGACTTTTATAGATATAGATATACATTTCCATTTTACCCCCCTCCTAAATGAAAATATGACAAAAACGTACTTAACAACAATTAATGTACTCTTAAAGAGCTTTCCAACGATATGCATCATGAAGGGTATCCATTACTTTGACATTTGTACCCCGTTCCTCTGTGTACCAAAATTTTAATTTCAGAAAATCATGTAGGCAGTGACCTTCACCTTGTTTGGAAGAGTGTAAAAATGCATCAAATTGGGATAAGACTGTATATTTGTATAAAAGACATTCTCTTATATAGATACTCTTCTTTTTATATATAGATATAGTTATATTTTCCATTTTACCCCCCTCCTAAATGAAAATATGACAAAACTACACATAACAACAATTACTGTAAAATTAAAGAGCTTTTCAACGATATGCATCGCGTAGGACGTAGGGTATTCACTACTTTAACCCCGTATTCATTACCTGTACCCCGTACCCCCGTGTACCAAAATTTAAATTTCGAAAATGCATGTAGACCTTGATTTTCCCCTTGCTTTGAAGATCAAGTGTGCAAATTTTCATCGAGATCGGACTAAAACTGTAGATTTGTATAAAGAACAAATAAGATATAGCTATATTTTTCCATTTTACCCCCCTCCTAAATGAAAATATGACAAAAGTGTACTTAACAACAATTACTGTACTCTTAAAGAGCTTTTCAACGATATGCATCATGAAGGGTATTCATTACTTTGACCCCGTAATCATTACTTGTACCCCGTACCCCTGTGTACCAAAATTTAAATTTCGAAAATTCATGTAGACCTTGATTTTTTCCTTGCTTTGAAGGTCAAGTGTGCAAATTTTCATCAAAATCGGGCTAAAACTGTAGATTTGTATAAAGAACAAACACACACACACACACACACACACACACACACACACACACACACACATACTTTGACTTTTATATATATAGATTAAAAAGAATAACGATAAAAAGAAGGAGATTGATATATACTTTTCTCATTTATACTATTTCATTATTGTAATTATAGTCGGACAATATTTTTGTATAATTTTAATTTTATTTTGCAAACCGGTTTCGAACGCGCAATTCAGATGTGGCAGGTTTTTTTTGTTATTTTGGTTTGATAGATTATTTATTTGATACTAGGATATCAGAGAAATATTTGATTAAGTCTTTGGAGTCGGATTTGTAGATCATGGTGTTATTTTTATTTTTTTTTTAGATACTGAAAAGCGTGAATAACTAAATGAAAGTACTTAAAAGCCGCACGATATCTCCGGAATCAGTTGCACTAAAACCTAGAAATTTTGAAGTTAGCTTCTTTTCTGACATAAGCCACTTTGGTTATAGCATTTTTTTTAATCGGCTCCAGAAAATTTTTGGGATGCCCCAAGAATACATCCCTCAAAAAAAAGGGTTGCATTTTTTTTTAAATAACAATGCTTCATATAGGGTATTGAAGGAAATGGGAGATTACCCTATAAGTTATAGCTACAACTTTTAAATGGCCACCATGGCTAGGCCAATTTTGACCCTTTTAGTGTACTAAATTCTCATTCTTTGCAACAATTTTTTTTTTAAATTGTGTCCTGTTTCTCTTCTCGGTTTTGATTTTTATTTGTTCTTGTATTTTAATGTTCTATTTATTTTGTATTTATTTCAGATCTAGTACAAAATGGGAGTGAGACATAACCAAGGTTTGCTTGTATTCCTAGGACTGGTCATCGCTTATGCACAGAGAGTTAATCTGTCTGTTGGAATAGTTGCAATGACTGATAACTCAGATAATTTGGAATTCCCCGTCAGTATATAATATCAAGTTTTAATTATGATAAAATTATTTTATATTGATAAGTTATTATCGAACTTTCGTTTTGCTGCGACATATATCTTTCATAAAAATTCGAAATATATTTTGGCATTCCTTTGTTATATAGTTGTGCTATCATTTCCTATGACGAAATTTATTCCATTTAAATACGAATCTAATCATATTGGCAGTCTTCTCAGGAAAAATGTAGTTGCTGAAAAAAAAAATAGCTATATCCGTGAACAACAATGAGAAACAGGGTTCGATTCCCCGAAGGTAAATTTTTTTTATGGTAAATTTTAATGAAATGTTCATTCAAAAATACTGGTTCTTTAGAAATACCGGACCACGAAATTATTTACTCGTTTGTGAGAAAGTTTAGTACGATTTTTATGGGAAATATATATTTTTTTTTTAATAATTAAAACAACTAAATCCGAATAAAGCACAATATGATAAAAGCACAATATGATAAAGAACATATTTTAGTTGAAAGGGATCGGCTAAACACATTCGCCTTGACTACTGATTCGAATCCGAGAAGTGAGGGATTTTGTAGAGAGAGTAAAGTGGCCTGTCGCTTAGTTCAATCACTTTAATTGTGATCATCAATTTAGTGTCAGAAGTAGAACGGAAAGGAAATGAATGATGCTCCAATGAGGGGGAAAAGAAATTAAACTTCTTTAATACAAATAAAGATAAATTTTATCTTAATTTTCTTTATAATTTCTTATTTATCCTTTATTCTTCACTTTTTATTTTAGAACGGTTATTTATATCCATAAAGAAAACATCTCTTTATTTCACTGCCCTTTTTATATTTTTAAATCTAGAATGAAATTCCAGACATCAAACTATCCTTCTTTGTATTTTCATCTCGTAAAAAAGAGATAAATATTTACGATTATTGTTTTTATTTTTTTTAATCTTTAAATTTATCTGAGTTTTTCTTTCTGTAAGGAATGATCAGGCTGTTAATTGGACGACAACCGAAAGGAGTGCCATCCTTAGCGCATTTTTCTATGGTTACTTCATACTTCAAATTCCTTCAGGTAAAGTTAACAAATGATGTTTTATTGTTACTTATTTAATTACTTCCAACTCTTTTATGATCATAATTAGTATCTTCCACATACTATACCCTATACCACATGTGATCACGTAGACTATTGAAATCGTCAAATATATCATCATACAAATTTTTATGCCCATTTTCCACATTATCTATTGAGATTTCTAAACTGGAATTCAATTATAACACGTTGTTTCCTAAATGAAATAATAAGATAAGATAAATTGTATAAGTAATTTGCTTTACGTCATAATTACCAGCAAATGGTCATAACATAATGTATGACCCATGGATGTATGAAATAAAGAAGCACGAAGCACTTGTCTTGCATTCTCTTGTGAAGCCTGATTTACACATATCTGGTAGTTCAGTGGAGTAACGCCGGCTAAACGAGTATTGTAGACAACTCGACCCTCAACACTCACATTTTAGTTGAATCAACTTAAATATTGAAGTTATAGTTATAAGTCGACTATATATTTTGAACAATGGATAATAATAGCATTGGTCGATAAATCGCTAAATATCTGAGAGATTAGATGGTAAAATTCAAAATTAATTGTAAACAAACCCGATCATCTAATTAATTAATTGTAAACCTATCTTAACCTTTCTTACAGGTAAGATAGGTTATTTCCGTTTAAATCATTTAATTTTAAAGGGGAAAGATTTCGTTACTCTGTGAAGATGAAATTATTAAATAGACTAATAATCTAAAACAAATAAGGGACTCTATTGAACTCTCTCTTTGAATAAACTACTTAACACGCGTAAAAATTTAATGAATTTCTCTTATTAAGGTTAATAAATAATTTATATGAACGTAGAGAATCATTAGAGAATATGGAGAAATTAATAAAGAGTATTAAAAAGAATAATATAGATAAGGTAAATAATAATAAAGATGTAAAAATTATTGAATATGGAGGCTCCACATATAGGGTTGTAATAACATTTTACCTATGTTTAAATTTTTGTTGTCAGGTCTGATTGCCGGGACATATGGACCATGCTTACTTCTAGCTGGTGTATCCATTGCATGTGGCTTATTTACTATCATCATACCGTTCGTAGCAATCCATGGCAATTGGATGTGGGTATTCGCCGCAAGAGTTGCTCAGGGGTTGGCACAGGTAAAATTTTTATTTGAACAAAAATTATTAGTATAATTTAATAGTTGTATAATATTGCTTCAAAGCTTACCGAAGATAGTGTAAGCTTTGTAATCAATCTAAAGCACTACCGGTACATAAACTTCAATCGACCTTCGTTTTACTGTTAATCAAACTCTACATCGACCAAGTTCTACTGTTAATCTAACTCCACTTTGACAAACTTCAACTAATAACTGAATTCTAAATCGTCCTAGTTTATCTTATAATCAATCTCATCATCAACCAAGATCTACCAATGACCAAACTTTACATCAACTAAGACCCACCAAAAATCATATTTTACTTCAACCTAGTGTTTCCTGTACCTCCTAGTGTCTACGGTTTCCTGAACCTCTCCGGAGAGGACGTACTAATTTATAAAGGAAAAGGAGATGTAAACAATATGTCATCTTGGAGACCTATTACTATGTATTCAATACTCGACGAATTATTAAGAAGGTTTTAGGAGCAGAATTAAGGAGAAAGGTATCCTTCTATACAAGTCAAAGGGGTTTTATAAAAGGTCTTCCAGGGTGCCATGTGAATGCCAGGCTTATGAATGCTGTCCTTTAAGATGCTAAGAAGAGAAAGAATACGGATGTAGGATTTAGTTGTTTTCCTTGACGTCACCGGAGCCTTTATAATGTTGGTCACAGTCATGTTATAAAAACCCTTAAATCAAATGGCGTTTTTTCGGACTTAATAAATAGTATAGAAGCTTTACTATGCAGCAATACCATCAAAGTTTATTTAAGCTGTTTCTGAACGAAACAGCTCCTATATCCGTTTGCAGAAGATTACTTCAAGGTGGACCAATATCGAGTACTCTTTTTAACATTGCCATTGACCATCTTTTCAAAGGATACTGTGACCCCCAAATAGCCAATAGTTTAGGAGATGAACTCTCTGAAGGTAAAGATCGCATAGTGCTAACAGGGTTCGCCGATGATCAGGCTATAACAGCGTGTTATGTGGAAGCTGCCGAAAGGTTAATTGACGGTATACAGAGAAGGTTAAGTGAAATTGGACTGAGCAGAAAAGTACTGCTTTTGTTGTTATAGATGGGATACTTGATGAACGTATATTAAGACTAGAGTATGGCAGTGAAATCGAATCAGTAAGTGAGTGCAATCAAGTACCTTGGTTGCACCTTCTCGGGAGAGCTAGTTTGTAGTGAGGACTCAATTCGCAAGCTTCATGAAAATCTTAATAAAGTAACAACTTCGGACTTATTGAAACCTGACCAGAAGCTAAATATACTAAACCAGTATATCTTTCCTGCATTGACATATCCATTACAAACTGCACCTCTCACTAAATTACCTAAGCCTCTGTTAGAAGGAATCGACGTCATCTAGGGAGAAGCAAAAAAGCAATAGTAGGACTCCCAGCTAGCCCCACATCTGTAATGTCTCGCCTCGCCGTTTTCGGGGGCTTGGTATTTTAAGATGCACCTGGGAAGCTCCTTTACAACATCTTAGAATCGCTCAAAAGTTAAGCGCAGTTCAAGATACCTTATTTCAAGAAACCTTCATCTTTGAAGAGGAAGTTATGGAGTGTGTACAAAATGAGTCTTATGAAAACATCAATGTTAAAAAGCCATGCCAAAACCTGCGTGAAAAAAGTTTTAATCAGTGGACGAAATGTATGTGGCAGGGTGTTGGCGTCGAAATATCCAAATTATAAAAAATACATTTGGAACCGGAAAGTACTAAGTACTAACGGGATCCGAATGGATCAACTCAATTAAACCTAACATTAATTACGCCCCTTTAAGCTATAACTGGTAATCAGTCAAAAGGAGTTGTTGGGACCCTCTGTCGTAAATGTGGCAGAGAGAATGAAACTCCAGCACATGTGCTTGGAAAATGCCCACATAACATGCTTCTTGTGACTAGACGCCACCATAACGTTACACATAAGATCTCAGAAGTCCTCAAGGAGAAAAATTATATTTGTTATATCGAGGTTTATGCTATTGACTCGGAAGGTTCTTCCAGATTTTCCGAAATTATAGCATTCCACCCGAACAACAAGACTGCCCTTATTATTGACCCCACCATCAGATATAAAACCAATGACAGAGACCAAGCCAACAAAGTACATGAGGAGAAGAAGATCACCTATGAGAAGTGCATTGAGTTTTATAAGATAGGTTTCTCATAGAGCTTCTCATGGTGATAGAGATAATAAAGTATATGGATTGTGGTTTGGAACAAGAGGGACTATACCAGCTATGACTAAAAACTTCTTTGACGAGATCGGCGGACCAAAATATTTTAAGACGACTTCCATAAAATTTAATTTTGGACTCGTTAGGTATCCTTAACCACCATATTTGTTGTGTTTATATAATTTAGATTTTAGTATTTTTATAGTGCTACTGTGTATGTATTATTGTATTATCTTATGATTTAAAAAATTTAGCTATTATTCAGTGGCGTAGCTAGGGCATTGGGGGCCCCCCGCAAGATCTTTTTGGGGGCCCCTCGCCAAACAAAATTGATGAGCAAAAAAAAAGAGGGCCCGCATTGCGGGGCCCTCCCGCAATGCGGTCCCGCGCGGCCCATAGTTACGCCACTGCTATTATTACTTTAGATTGTTTAACTAGATTAATAAGTACGCATTATATGAAAGCAAACCTTAATATAAGGCCACCCTCACTTGTTTATATTTTGTAAATAAAGTGTTTATATATCAAACTACATGTACCAAGTTCTACTCAAACTCTACATGAACATGATTTTTGCATTTCTTATTCAGCCAGTTTAAGTAAGTAAACACGAGATCGTGTAAGTCATTCGCTGTTCAGTTTAGCCCTGCATAATGCTACTGTACTGTTAACATAAATTATGGGCTTACATTCAGCTTCCAAGCTGGCAGCTGTTACTTTCTACACCCGTTCCTCGTACTTATACTCTGCATTCCGATATTACTTGCTAGATTGATCGTACAGCACGATCAACCATTATGTCAGAGAGAAGAAAAGAGGGAAACAAACTATTGACAGTAAAATAATTAGAAATTTCCCTCGAAATGATAACCGCACCGTGTCTGGGTTGCACGGATCGGACTTGGTACGGAAGTGTTGGTGTTGGTGCTGACAAGTGGGGACTAGGCACTAGGTGGTACATTACTATTGTGAAATTTAATCACCTTGCGACGTACAACACACTGCCGTCACAGGGTGCGGGCGCGCTGGGGATATGTGTGTCCTGACCTTTACTCGAGGTTAAAAATTTACCTATTATAACAAGGTCGTCACGTCGTCAATAATGTTTTCAATTTTATAGATTATGCTGCTCTGTTGAAACAATTGTTCACTTAAGTTTACCTAAAATGATTCCAGTGTACCAATTTAGAGCCCTTAATGTAAATGTAATAATTAAATTAAGCTGTCTTATAATTATCTTATAATAATGTAATAATTATTCAATTGTACAATAGAAGCAGATAGAGGTGGGTGGTAAAATTTTATTCTCTGTATACGAATGATAACATTATGATTATTGTTTTTCTCATAATTCTGTTGCAGGGTTGTATTTATCCCAGTGTCAACACTCACATGTCAAAGTGGGCTGTACCGCAAGAGAGAAATAAGATGTTCTCTTATGTATTTGGAGGTAATCACATTTTAATTATTTATAACCTTTCAAGACTGTTGACGTTTTCATACGTCGCGTCGCCTATAGTTATTCTATAAGGCCTGTAGACGTCTTTAAACGTTACCGAGAGTTATTCTATGAGACCAATTTATGTCGAAGACGATAAATCTTCCTGGATGTTCTTCTTATTTGTATCTATGTTACTAGTTATTTACTATTTGTTACATACTACTTAGTTGCTGCGTGCTTCTTATTTGTCTTTAATGTTGTATCTATACTATACCACTTCTTTAGATTGTTTCTACCTTATGTGTGTTTAGAATATAAATGACTATGTAAATAATACTAAGGCAAAGTTATGTTTAGTCCAATGTACTTTGAGACAAAGGAATCCCAACCAAAACACTTATGTAAAAAAATAAGCCAAGTGTCGCGTAAAAAGTTGTGAGATCATAGGTGTAGCCAAGTTTCCCTCAGCCAAGTTAGTTCTACTAGATCTGATTTATCCAGTACAAGTAAAAAATGATGTTACTGTCCCCCTCTCTATTCTTTGCCCCTCATAAACACAAACATTTTCTTTTCCATATTAAATAATTCTGACTAGGCAAATACGCAGCACAAAGAGGCTAAAATTAGATGCAGTGTCTTACACAATTTTGTATCCTCGTGCTACGACACTAAAATTATAAATTAAAATTTATTATTTGATTTGTTTTAGTTTAATAAGTTTGTGCTGCGTATTTGCCAAATAGAAAATGTTTTTAAATTTAAACATGTAGATTAATATGAAAAAAAAAGTTTATGTTTGTTAGGAACAAAGAATAGAGAGAGGGGACAGTCACATCTTTTACTTGAACTGTACTGGATAAATCAGAATCAGACCTAGTAGAACTTACTTGGACGTGGGAAACTTGGCTACACCTATGATCTCACAACTTTTTACGCGAGACGGCTTAATTTTTTACATAAGTGTTTTGGTTGGGATTTCAATTCTTTTTGTACGTATATAATAGAAAGATAATGAACACAAAGTCTTTTCAGGTACACAGTTTGGTACTATTATAATGCTGATGACTGGAGGGCTGTTAGCAGCCAGTCCAGGTGGCTGGCCATCTATATACTACAGTTCAGGTAGATAACACTAATATATATTAGCCAATATATTAATTATATTATTAATATGGCAGTTAATTGAAAATAATTTTAAATGTTTCATTTTGTTGTTTATTTTTATGTTGTAGGCGTTCTATCGATTGCTTGGGGCGTCTTGTTCATGTTCTTTGGAGCTGATTCTCCCGCTGTACATAAAACTATTTCAGAATCTGAAAGAAATTACATACAGAATAGTATGGTTCACAGTTCTACCCAGAGTAAGGTAAGCATTTTAGATTAATACTGACAATGATTCCAGCTTGAAAATTGTATGTATAAATATGCCTACATATGAGCCAACAGCTGACACAAAATAATACATATCATGTATTATTTTGTCAATCAATGAAAAATTAGCGATAAATCGCTGATTTTCATTAAATTATTGAAAACAGGCTGGAAAGTAGTTAAAGCAGCCAAGGAAATATTTCTCGCCTAGACAGGGAAAGTAACAGTGTTTACCAGTGCGTGTCATAACATCTGTCTCTGTTTGTGTTTAGTTTTATTTTAATTTAGTTTTATTACAAAGCAGTGTTATATTACTAATGTATTAATAATATATATATTATTATGTATATAATAATAATATCCATATTATATTAATATGTATATTATTATTTTTTAACAGTGTAAAAATTATATACTGAAAAAGGATTTGAATTGTTGGTCTTAAATCTGTTGTTGGTAAAAAATTAAAATGGAATAATTAATCTCAAGTAAGAAGTGGTAACACTGGAACACGACTTGTTTTGGTTTGACTTGTTGATGATTCACCTCAAACTAACTCTTTAACCTAAGCTTCCATTTTATATCTAAATAGCGTGAGTAGATAATAGTTATTTATGTAACTGGGCAGTAAAATTCCATTTTACTGCCCAGTTTGTTACATACTACTTACCTATTTAATAGGTAATTTACCTATTTGACTGCCGAGGCGAAGCCGAGGCAGGCAATGAATAAACGAGGCAGAAATGTTTCCTTTGCTGCCTTGTTGCATACAATATTTTATCTACTTGCGGAAGAAAAATGAAGCTGCTAAAATGTTATCTTTATTAATATAACGTAGTTAATAACTATGTGTCATATTAATAAAGATATAATAACATATGTATTAACTAAAATTAATGTTCAAATAAGAAACTTGGGAGTAATAACAATAAGTGAAAAACAAACTCAATCTATAACAACAAAATACAAAACACACGTTTATAACACACATAACTTCTGAATGAATAATGCACGCAATATAAAGTATTTATTTATATTTTTACTAAAAAATTAATAAAAGTGTTAAAGATATCTTCTATTGCTTAAAAGAAAAGAAGTAACTAGGATATATCAAGAAAAGTAGCTAGTCTAATCTGGAAAGACTTCATTAATAAAAATAATATGGATGTTCAATGTTTACATGACGCTACAGTATAATCAGTGACTCTACTGTTTTTTTTAATTAAAGATCTACTAATCATCGAACTTATTTAACAGAATTAACAAATATAAACAAATTATTTTATTATTAAAACGTTTATTTATTATTAAATATTACTTATTTAACTATAATATATAATGTTATAAGATAGAGATAATAGTATAAACTGTTCTTGCCAAAATAAGAGGTTATGACACGCAGTGGTAAACACTGTTACTTTCTCTGCCTAGGCAGGGAAATATTTCCCTGCCTAGGCAGAGAAAGTATTTTCCTGACTGTTTTAACTACTTTCCTGCCTGTTTTTAATATTTTAATGACAAATCAGGGAAATAGTACTTTCCAGCCTAAAAACAGTTAAGTAATGTTTAATTTTGCTGCCGCGAGTAGATAAAATATTGTATGCACCAAGGCAGCAAAGGAAACATTTCTGCCTCGTGTATATTACCTGCCTCGGCAGTTAATTTTCGTAGCCTGTCATTGCCTCCGGCTCGGAGGCTGACTTCAACACTCGTCAGTAAATTTCCATTTTGCTGCCTAGTTACATAAATAACTATTGCTTTGGTCAATTGTTTATTTTCATTATTATGACTATTTATTATTATAGATTTGTGAGCATAATTTGTCGTTTTAATTTTAACAGTAATTTCATTCTTGACCTTGAACGTATTTTTTTATCTATTGCTGTTGTAGGAAGCATTGCCAACACATTTAACTGAGTACTTATTATTTACTTCCTCATATATATTGTAAAGAGAAAAAGTATTGTAAAAGCTTTTTGATACACTTTTAAAGGTCCCTATGAGTTCAAAAAAGTGGTTTTTAAACAAATTCTGTCTATCATCTGTCTTTAGTCCGTGCATTCGTGTGGAGCCTAAACTATTGAGCCAATAATTTCCGATTCTAAAATTTTATTCATGTATACATACGAACCTAAATCGTTTTCCCAGGAAAAATCTAGTTTTCGAGATTATTAGGAGATGAAATTCGAAAACTAAATACATATAAACAACCTGTTGACTGTTGAACACATTTTAAATACTCGTATATTCAATAATAAATAAATAAATTAGATATTATTGGAATTAGATTCTTACTATAAATACATATATAATATATATTATGAATAAGAAAATTTTGTTTGTGGTACCAATTTTTTTCTTTAGCCTTATTTGGGGTTTTAGCCCATGTCCCGTTCAACAGCATAAGTTATTACAGGACGTTTGCAAGTGTTTTGTAAATTTATAGCAATATTACGATCATAATAGAAAACAACAACGTTAGATGGACATTTTTGACCAACAAATATTGGGAAATATTTGACTTTTGAATATGCCACTAATTTCCCTCATGCTAGAAATTAGTGGCTATGTTTCCTATTGTCACGTAGGCCTAGCAATTTAATGAAATGCCTAAATGGTTTTGTTTCCAATGCCTCCTAGGAATAAAATCAAGAATAGGGCTATAATACACACGTCATAAAGCTATAATACATTATTCATTCCATTACTAAGAATGTAATACTCTCCAAATCGTATTTTGGAGCCTATCTATATATTAAAAAATAGCCAATAGAAACTAAGTAATATAGTAATAAATAATAATACTAAAGAAATGAGAAAATAAACGTAGTCAAAACTAATTAGACCGGGAAGTGATTGAACAATCATCAATCATGATTGGTCTTTAATTTAATTACCAGTCTCTTCTCTCAATAGGGCAGTTGCACCAGTAAATATTTAATAACTCTAATTCAAGAAAAATGAAAAATAATAAATACTCGATTTAAAGAGCATTAGTATGAAGTTTAAGCACCCCAATCAGAAAATTAAATCGGTCAACAATTGCGGACGCTCAAAGTCAAAAGGAAAAAAGAAATAACAAATTTATCACCACTTAAGGTAGAACCGATGGAGGTGCTACAAAAAGTCATTCGACCAAACTTGTAGATCTCTTACAATCAGTTACCGCTGGTGCAATCTGCTTTTCGATACGACTTACCGTTTAGCGGCAATAAGCATAAAAAAATAAGGCAATAAGCAAAAATAAACTATAAAGTTACGTCCGCCATCTTTAATTTTTTAAGGGGGTTAAAAATATTCTTTTTTAACTTTTCTGATTTTTCCAGTCAGTTGGGGCCAAATTCCGACCAAACGCAAAAAACGTCTCTAGAGGGTCTAGAAGTACCCAAACATTTTGATTATGGTGCCTGTGGGTTTTGGTTATGCTGGGTGGGTAACCTATTTTTTTTAGGTTTTTTTTTATACTTATTTTTATAAAATGGTGAATAACTTTGTTTCTACTCAATATTTTTAGATGAAACCAAGCCTACAAATTGCGCAACATGTTTGCGCTCACCTCTGAAAAAATTAATCGATTTCATTTAGCCAGTTTTGCGCTTATAAAGTCGGACTGGGGCGACAGACACACATATACACGAGAAAAGTTAAGGCCGGATTCGGATTTTGGAATGTATAAAATCAGAAAGTATCAAAAATATTTCAATTCTGACCAATGTACAGACAAAACTTTAATTTTATAAATATATTAATTGAATGAGTCACATATTATAAAACGAAAATTAAGACGAAACCCAAAAGTCACCTTCTCGTTTGTTTACATTTTAGAAACTGTCAAATTAGTTAACTTTTTTCTCACTGCAAAATTATGAGACGTATTTGACTGTTAAATAACTGACTTGTGGTATTAAATTTTAATGACTGGTATTAATGTCAGTTATTAGCAGCCTGTTGCAGGTTCTAAAAGAAACCTACGTGTTACCTTCTTGTTTGTTTACATCTGAGAAACTGTCTATTAGGAAGGTAGTTCACTTGTCTCTTACCTACTGCATCTTCTAGCTGTACTTCTTACTTCAAAGTGTGAAGAAAAAAGCTCTATAAACAGTGAAATGAAATGAAATGAAATGAAATGCCATTTATTGTTTAGAATAACATTACATGCTGTACAATACTATTTTACAAATATTCATAGTAAACAAATCGGCTAATGCCGTGGCGCCTTAACGGCTATGAGGTTACTTATGCTATAAATATACATATATATATACATACATATATATATATATGCACATACATATACATATACATACATACACATACGTACACATACATACATATACACACACATACACACATACATACACATACACACATACACATATACATACATACATGCATTACGCACATATATATACAATACATACACCCACATATGCAACCTACAATGTACAAAAAAAACCTAAAAACCTAAAATGTACAAATCTACATTATTTATTAATACTGTTTAATTTAAAAATATAATTCAATACTACACATTATGATTTTGTCCTTATTTGTTTTATTTTCAAATATTAATTTTTAATCTTATTTCTTTATTTTCTTTATTTTTTTCTTTATTTATTTATTTTTTTTTTCTTTATTTATTTATTTATTATTATTATTTTATTTTTATTTTTATTATTTTTTTTTAGTTATTTTGTTTCTCAATTTAAAAATATTGTTATTTATTTAAGCCAAACTTGTGAGAAGACATGCTTCATACGATCCCACTCTGGACGTTCCCTTGCCACTCTTTGCCAAGTTTCCTTGCCACAACACTTTCTCATCTCTTCGTCCCATCTTGCTACAGGTCTTCCTCTTCTCTCTTCTATAAACAGTGGTGCTTGTTAAAAACTTATTAATCTATTGGTGTGTATCTCAATTTCACTTGAACCTGTTGATGTAACCTTGAACAGGTTTTTGCAGGTTGTTTACCCTAATAGTATATAAAATGTTAGATGCTACAATCTCGATTCTAGGTTCTCTTCTTGAATTGATATCCTTCCATTAATTAAAAGCATCTTTACAGAAACATGTCATACAGGCGACAATTTGTTGAGAAACCTGAAATACTTTACTCATTGCTTCCTTTCGCCCTTTCGAGTCTAAATATTTTAAGCAACACTTATAACATTTTGAAATATGCCGAATCGGCCAATGAAAGACACGGGGAAACATTGTAAGACACTAGTTGGCAGATTTTTTTTATTATGATTTTATCTGAGTACCATTGGTTTTTTTTATTTTGTTTTAAAAGAATAGAATTACAAATAATAAGAGAATTTATACCTTTTATAAAATTTAATTGTTTATTCAAAGTATTACTTATTTAATCATCATTGAATACAAAATTTAAAAAAAATATTTTACGTGTTATTTAAATGAGTAGGTACTCTGCAAAATACTTGATCTGATTTATTTTATGGACTTTTTTTGTTGTTACTTTAAAATTACAAATCTGTAAAAAAAAAAAAACATTCTTATCTGTGTATTTACGTACTCAGACTTCAACCGAGTACGAGAGTACCTTTAAACAATGTTATCTTTTAGTACTCATTTGTACAAGCAATTATTTTATAAATTTATTGCAAAAGAAAAGAAACAAGTAAAAATTATAATTATTACTGAGTAAAATTTTCATAATTTTTTATGATTTTTAACTAAATGATGATATATTTTCAATCACCACAATTAAGTTTGTTTTCAATCAAACAAATGAAAAAGTAAAATTAGTATTATTGAAGTATTAACATTTATTATTATATTAAGCAAGGTTTGAGCACTTCATTCTCATTCAAAGCAGTACTGTGTATCTTGTTGTAAAGCAGCATTGAAGCACTTTAACACAGATACTAAATAATGTTTTCCAACTTAGTGTAGTTCCACGCATCAAGGTGTGACCGATTTATCTCCCTTTCCTTTCCTATTCTTCACTTCAAGCAGATATCGTCAGCGCTAGATGGAGTCCAGTTTAACTAGAAGTCAACGTCCTGGACTCTGTCTGACGGAGCGATGATCTTGACCACATCTAGTTCCACCAGTCCATCTCTTCACGGTTCTCTTCACGGTTGATAATAACTCATGGTGACCTAGTTCCACCTCTTCAGCGCTGATGATAACGTCTTGATGATAGACGTTGATAACGTCTGAGGTTGAAAGTCGATTTTCCCTTGATAAGGCTTATTAAGCAGAGGTAGTATCTTAATTCTTCTTCTTGTATAAGGTTAAGAAGTAAGATACTCATCTGCAACGTTAGGGAGGAGCTCCTCTTTTTTCTTAAATATACTCTTTCTCTCGCATCCATCTTTAGAGCTAAGTCATAAAAATCATATCCAAAATGTGTCAACTGGTAATTGATTCTGTTTGAATAAGGTGCCGAAGTTAGTATAAGGCTGTTTCATTCAGTCTTACATTAATGTCGGCACCTATTTTAAATAGAACTGTACACCGAAGAAGTCTATCAAACCAAAAACTTCTATTTCATCTCATCATTTAGTATGAAGATCCTCAATTAATGTATAGAATTCAATCAATTTGTTAAGGGCTCAATCAATTAAATTATTGTATAAGATATAAATTAAACTCAGGCAAAACTTATTGGCTATAACAGAAGTACAATAAGTGTGTTTTACCTTTTTACCATGTTTAAAGCAAAAGCGGAAGGCGTAAAATGACTCGATAAGTCTAATGTAAGTAAATGAGAATCAATCTTTGTTTAAAAATTTTAGTTGCTAAAACATGTTACAACTTTATTTTTGTAATTTTCGCAAAAAAAAAAAACCCATACCGTCTTTGACCATCCGTTTGTCTGTCATAATTCTCATAACTTATCATTATACAAAACTGAATGATGAAAGCTACTCAGTTGCTGTAATATTTTCGAGTATATGGTATATGGTGCACTTATCATTAATAGGATTATTAATTTTCACGCTAGTTATATACTCGTTTTTACAATTTCGATTACTTAGATAACACATTCATATCGATATTGTTTGACTTTCGATTAATATTGTACAGGAAAGATTACCCATATTTGTAAAGTTAAAATTACTTTTGAAGCTATATAATATGTTCTGTCCAGTTTGCGTTCCAATCGGGTCACCTCTCACCTCCAAAGTTTTCATGCAAGTAATAATTAGTCCACATGAACTAAGGGAACTACAAACCCATGTTTTTTTGTGAGTGCATTTCTCACTAAATAAATTAACAGGTTTTATTAAATTGGCCATTAAAATTTTTTGTGTAGGATTTAAAATTTCCATGGGGTGATGTTATCAAAAGCATACCCTTGGGTGCTCTACTACTAGCTCACATGGCTCAAAATTGGGGTTTTTGGACATTGTTGACTCTGACACCGACTTATATCAAAGGAGTTCTCAACTACAATATTCAACAGGTAAGAATTCATGTAAATAGTATATCAATGAAAAATGAAATAAAATATCAGCGGGATAAAAGTTATAACAGAAACGTCTAACCATATTAAATATAAAGGCTATTATCTCTTAAAAACTTTAGCAGATAATTATATTAATCCGTGGCGCTATAGCCTATGGACTGGGGCTTGAAAGAGAGATTTCATAACTATATTTAGTGACTGCTGACACACGGTTGGAGTTTTTGCTGATGACATCTGAGGTCTGAGATATTACAGAGACATAAAACTATCTTAAGACTTGTGCTGCATCTGAATAGAGACCGATATAAGGATGTTATAATTGATCTCATATTTATATCGACTCCTTCATTAGTATGATAATATTCTCCAATTATTAAATAAAAACTTCAAACAGCAATTAAACAAAACTTAATATTCAATTTGTCGTAATAATATGCATCATAACTTTTAAGAAGACTTGTCGCACTAACACTCTTGTGCTTGGTAGGAAAACGAAAAAATTATTAAGTTTGAGGCTTCTATCTCATATGAATATTTTACCCATTACATTTTTCAGATTTAATTAATGATACTTGAAAAGCATCCGGAAGTCTCAAATTGACTACTTTTTTTTCTTTAGATCTTAGATTAGAAGTAGATTTTCAGTCCCCAGTAAAGTTTTCAAATTTATATCTTCAAACCATTGTTGAAGAACCTAAAGGTGGCGTTAATTTGCAAGTTCAATTGTTAAATGTGGTGCGTATACATAGATTTCTATTAATAGCACTTTTTTAAAGATACTAACTTGTAGTACGTGTGTTCAGTCCATGGCACAGATTCTTTT
Source organism: Gerris lacustris (assembly GCA_951217055.1). Classification (NCBI taxonomy): domain Eukaryota; kingdom Metazoa; phylum Arthropoda; class Insecta; order Hemiptera; family Gerridae; genus Gerris; species Gerris lacustris. The sequence continues at coordinate 38,581,050 of OX578277.1, read as the reverse complement.
CACGTCTTAAGATGTGTTCAGTCCTAAAACGGTTAAGGTAATTACAGAGATATGACTGCAAAAACAAGACGACTAAAGAGAATAGTAAAATAATGTATTCAAGTAATTGTATTGGATTTTAGTTTTTTTATATAATGGGTAGGTATATATTACTTAATATATTTTTCAGAACGGATTCTTATCAGCTTTACCTTATGTAGCTATGTGGTTGACAACCTTCCTATTTGGCTTTCTAGCCGATGTGATCATAAAGAAGCAATTACTAACTGTGAATTTCTCAAGAAAATTTTGGAATAGCGTCGGTAAGCAACATAATTATCTGTTTTCTTGATAATTTTCTAACTCTAATCTAGTGGTTCTAGCGCTATATTCAATGTCCATGTTTCGCAGCAATAGATTACCACTGGGTGAACTATTATCTTTTATATTTTAACTTTACTCTTCTTAGACAAAATATCAGATCTAAACAGATTAATGCAAAACAGCATTTGTTTCCTATGTGGAGTCTTGCAGCGACTTCCTCAGCAACCAAATTTGGTTCTGTACTCTTATGTACGTGAAGCAAGAAACTGATTCGAAATTGTAGTCCTCTATGCTCTCTCTGGTTTTAGAGGTTTTTTTTATTCTCGGCTGCAGATATATTTAGTTATTTAGTTTTTGCTTCCTTCATTCTCAATCCTACCTTATTTTCTTTTTTCAATAACGCAGTCAGTAATTTTCATATCCCCCCGTATAGATCTCCTAATTAAAGCAATATCATCCGCATAAGTTCCAACGTACTGGGATTTATACAGGATATTACCATTAACACCCATCTTCTCAACTACTGAGTGAAGAGCGAGATTAAACAATACAGCAGAAAGAGCGTCACCTTGTCTTACATCTGTATTCACAAAGACAGGCTCATTAACTTCCCTAGTTACTGCTTCCTTCGCTGTAGATTCATCTAACGTAATCTTGGCTTATTTCCCGTATCCATTCATCAAACTCCTCTACTCCCCCTTGTTCGTCGCATATCTGTTGTATTTGTTTCACTTTTAGTCTTCTTGACCCTTAATAATCTTCGTGATGCTTCAAGCAGTGGAAGCAACATATAACGTGTGTTTCATCTATGCTCGAACCCATGATATCGGGCACCGAATCAAACATAATAAGATTTTAGCCATTAATATGTCTAGCCTTTGTCCCAAATTACCTTATTTATGCTTCTTATACAGGTTTTTAAACTAACTAAACGTAACGGAAGCATTGTGGTCATTCTAGAGGACATTTTTTGTTTCCAAATGCAAATTTTCCATAACAGAAATGTGCTTCAGACATCAATAATATTGGTCTCATGTCGGTCTGTCGATCTGACTTTCAACATTTTTCATTAATACTAAAATCGTCCAGTGATAGGAAACGAGAAATTTATGTGCCTCACTCATTGGCAGGTAATTATTTATGTTTTGTCCTCCATAATTTCGTATAATTTTTACTTGATTACAATTTATAGGTTCTAATTATTTTGTTCCAGCGACCTATGGAGGAGCATTCTTTCTGATCTGTCTTGCATATCTTACTCATGGTCCAAAGGAAGCTATAACTTTCTTGACGCTTTCAGTTGCTCTAAATGCAGGGGTATACTCTGGGTATCTCTGCAACCATCTAGACCTTTCTCCAAATTTCGCCGGGACTCTCATGGGTATAACAAACGGTTTAGCTAACGTTTCATCTATTCTGGGACCCATGATATCAGGCGTCTTAGTACCGGATTTGGTAAGTAAGCCTTTAGTTGATTTCTCTCGTTTTTCTTTTTTTATTTTTACTGACACAACATATTCTTGCTTTTAAGTATAAAAACATTCTCACTTTGAAGTTGCAGTCATCGAGGTCAATATATTTTTTTTTTATTGGTAACTACAGGGTGCGGCAGGGAAACTTGCTGATTTGAAAAGTCAATAAAAGAATAAGTACTTTATGTATCGATTTAATTATTTTTGTATCGTATAGCACACATTCTGAATTTTTGTTTTAAGTAGTTTTAAAAATGACATCGGGCAAATGGCGGCCCTCATTAGTGATACACTGATCTACCCTAGATTTAAAGTTTCACTCTACTCTTTCGAGCATATCGACGGGAATTTTGGTGATGGCTTGGCGGATGTTGTCCTTTAGGTGTTGCAGGGTCCGGGGTTTGTCGTTATAAACGATGGATTTGAGATATCCCCATAAAAAAATTGCAGGGTGCCAAATCGGGGGAGCGCGCCGGCCACGGTACGTCACCCCTCAAGGAGATAAGGTGCTCGTGGAAGTGTTCCCTCAAAAGCTCCATCGAAGTTCTCGCTGTGTGCGCCGTGGCTCCGTCCTGCTGGAACCATACGTCCCCAAGTTCCATTTCTTCAAGTTGTGGAAGAAAAAATGTCTCAATCATTTCTCTGTAGCGAACTGCATTCACAGTAACAGTGCGTTCATCTTCCTCGAAAAAATGGGGCCCAATTTTTGCAACTCTCGACAATGCACACCACACTGTAACACGTTCCCAATGAAGTGGCATCTCATGAAGTTCGCGGGGATTGACATCACTCCAATACCTCATGTTTTGTTTGTTGACACACCCGGAAAGGTGAAAATGGGCCTCATCCCTGAAAAACACGACAGCGTCGTGTGGCAAGTTACTGAGCGCTTCACATACAGTTTGGCGAGAAGCGAAATCGCGTTAACTCAACTGATGGACCACACCAAGTTTGTAGGGATGAAACTGGAGTTCGTTGTGAAGAATTCGTCTCACTGTGCGATCAGAAATCCCCATGGCAGCAGCGTGTTTAAGCGCCGAACGCCTGGGAGAGCGCAAAAACTACTCCCTTACCCTCTCGACGTTTTCTGGAGTTCTGGAAGTCCGTTGAGCTACTGGGCCTTTTTTTTGCCTCACTCCCACTTTCCCTGAATGTGTCCACCCACGAAACAATTGATTGCCGTCTAGGAACGGGACCCGCGGGATGAATATTGAACCGAGTACGGAAGGCACGGCATGTTGGGTGGCGACCACCGAAAGGTAGGCCTCGACGGCAAACGCACGCTGTTCCTTTGTCCAACGCATGACGACAACTGGCATGTGGGGTAACAAAACTTCAGGACCTCCTCTTTCCAATGAGACCCTCCCCACCCCTTTCTGAAATCGCCTCGCTAATTGGCGTCCAATTCAAATCAGCAAGTTTCCCTGCCGCACCCTGTATTATGGTGATGGGTGACATCGTCAGCTGAATGTTCTAGCTTATTCGTCGGTTCATAAATCTAGTAAAGCTTGCTCTGGTTCCAACCACCTAGTACAGCTATTAACCATTCCCCTTAAACCACCTAGAACAGGTGATAAAGCATAACCACCTTAGAAAACAGATTAAAAATTCCTGCTCAAACTACCTCTAACCATTTCAATAATTGTATTTAAATTATGAAATAAATATTTGAGCTGCAGTATTAAGTCAAACATTCCATTTTATTTTTTCATTGGTGTAAGGTGTAAGAACCACTATTGAAAAAAGTTGTACATTTTCAAACTATGCAATATATTTTTGAACCACCAATTTAATTATTTACTTTGTACCTATTATCACCATATTTGCTGTGATTTAATTATATTTATTTAAAGAGTATTTTAGTATACAATTTTCTTTCACCCTTTTGTTTGCGTAAAAGTATCACGTCGCAATTTTGCGTGAAAATGATGCAACTTTGTTCTAATGCTGTTATGAAATAAATGCGTCTGACAGATGCGTTATTGTTTTATCTGTTGGAAGAATCTCAAGTATTTTTTTAGTCTCCTTATTTTCTTGTAATGACATAAAATTGATAAATTTTGCGTCGTATTTACATCAATCACTTTCACAATAATCATTTCAATCAGTCATTATCTTAATGTGAGTTTATAATTGCTGTTGTAATACTTGTACTATAATAATATAAACTACGAACTATATAAGACTTTTTTATTTGTTTTTATTTAACTATACATTTTTTTTTTATATATGTGATAGACAATTAAATTGATACACTTCCTTATTTAGATAACGTATTTAATTGAATAAATTGGCACTTAACGATTAGTTTCGTATAAAAACAAGTGAAAGGTTTACTTTTATGATATTTTTTTCAACCACACTTTGATTAAACTATATCATTTAAATTATAACTTTACTTACTTAAATAAGTTTTAAGATGTATATGTAACTATATAGGTAATTTTCCCGGAACAAATCTAGGTCCTAGGAAAATAGCGGAGGCCGGATTGTATTCCCCGCCGGGGAGGAATAATTTATGCTATAAATTTCCATAAAATGTTTAATAATAATAATTAAATGTATTCACAAAAACTTGAAACAATCCATGAAGAGTCTAGTCCTGCTAAAGGGCTTGTACAACTATACATGTTATGGATGTCACGGGGTTAGTTTGTCGCTCTATCAGCTGCATAAACCTTACAATAATTGACATAAGCAAACAGCTAGTCGCCTCTCCACGTAAGCAGCTACCTATTTGTATAGCAATGCTTGGTTAAGACCAAGCGAGGGGGCCCGGTCCGATAATTGATCCAGATCTGTGGTGATCTTCCCTCCACGCCCGAAGCGTTGTTTTACTTAATTAATATTAGAAGAGCCTACACCTCTCCTACACAAGCCCATTAACTCCCACGCACACCTTCCTCATTTCATCGTCTCCCTTTTTCTTTTGTCTTCTTCAGTGCCTTTACTACTCCCTTTGGGCTTTTAATAGTTCCGTCTATATTTCGTCCTTTATCCGAGCAATGTGGCCAGCCAATTTCCACTTTCTTTCCATTACTACCTTCCCTATGGTGTCTAGTCCTGTCTGCTATTTAATCCAACTACATATTATATCCTAGTTATGTTTTGCATGCGCCTCTCTATTACAATCATACTATTTAAATTTCAACTCATCATGATTGTCTATTTTAAAATAAATAAATAAATAACTCTTAAGTAAGTACTCTAAGTAAGTATACTCCGCTAAGTACAAGTAGTTGGCGTTGTATATCTTTCAATTTTGTCTCTTTTCTAACTCCGCCATATATAAGTAGTTAGCATCGTACACTTAGTAGTGTGATTTTATAATTAATATTTAATGAAAAGCGTAAAGGCGCGTCCACACTATGCCAAGGGGCAAGGAATGGCAAGGCCAAATGGCATTGCCAAGTGTAATGTGGACGTCTCCCTTGGCATTTGCTATGTGCCAAGCTTGGCACAAAACTTGCCACTTGACAGGCCAAGCCGAACCCGACGATTGTCGGTCCGGATCAAAGAAAGCCAGATGGCAAGAAAGTCGTAAGTCGGCCAGACGGCTTTGCCGCTTGGCCTTGCCAACTGGCATTGCGCGGCATAGTGTGGACGCGCCTTAAGAAACTACGTTCCTACCGGGTGTCCCGCAACACCATTTTTTTATTTCGTTAATTAGAACAAATGCAAGCTTTTTTATTTCCTTAGCAAAAGTAAGCCTTTTTTAAACACATTTATTTACCTTCACTTGTCACTGATGTGCACAATTTGTTTTCAATCTTTAACTTCCAACTAAATAGAAAGTTAAACTATTACTGATTATTAATATTTTATAAACGAGTTTTTTTTTTTTTTTTAAAAGTAATATAATATGGATTATTTATTTACTAAATAGGTCCAACTACTCAAGAATACAATATCTATTATTTTTCAGAGTGACGTATCTCAATGGAAAGTTGTTTTCCTGATATCAGCTGCTATATTCATCGTAGGTAATACGATTTTCATCATTTTTGGTTCTACCAATGTCCAACACTGGAATGAACCACGCAATGACTCCGTAAGTAGATTGATAGTTTTTTTATTTTTAATCTAAATAGGATTGTTTGCCCTTTACTAAATGCAAGAGTGAGCAACACCAAAAAAACACTAGAGGCCTAAGCTAGGGTTTGTAGCGCGCAAGGACTAACTTGGTTTTCATTCGCCCTCCACAGAGCTGTCCTAAAATTATTAATAATTGTTTTCAATACTTTTTACATTAATATGGAAAGCCATATCTCACAAATTAAATGTGTATGCTGATAAAATCTTTTAGACGTAATTCAGGATTTAGAAAAGAATTAAAGGAGAATTTTCATTTAAATATCATTAATAGAACCAAAAAATATTACTTTTTCAGGAAGAAGTCATGAATACTAGAGACGAACAGGATTACGGAAGCACCAAAATGAGCAGTGTCAAGACATCTGCACCTGTTGATTGATTCAAGGATAAAGCACTGGATACTATCTTAAAACTATTTCTATTTAAATTATGGAATACTCTATAAATGATCCTATAAAAATTAGGGGAAAGTGTATAAAAAATAATTTCATTGGTATTAGTATGGGAAAACGTGGTTAATCGGAAATTTAATCTTTTTTTGATGTAAAAAATATGTTTTTGTTTTGTACCAGTACTAGGATACTAGGATGACTCGACAAAAATTTGTTTGCGATAAAAATGTGATTCTATAAAATCACATTAAATATTAAAAAAAATTTAATATTAGAAAAACACGAATAAATATAATTTCTAAATTGAAATGAGAAACATTTAATGAGTCTTCAAATATAGACATTCGGTTTGATAACATAAAAGTAAGTGTTGACAACTTTACCATAATAATATATGGTGTACCTGGCGCTATAGGCGCTATTTTACCCATGTAATGGGTAAAATAAGCTCTTATCATAGTGTCATTCGTTTCGTCCACGCGGGGATTTATCATCAATCTATGAGAAAACTTGATAGACGAATGAAATATAGTAAGATTATTGAGAATATCGTAGAACTTACCGAAATATGTTAATATCGTAGATAAGAAGCCAATATGTGAGCATTAAGGGCACAGCCAGAGTGAACGCTGAATCGGATTTAGACTGAGATTCTGAAAATAGGCACCTGTTCTGTCGCCTGGAGAAAAGCAGATTATGGTTTGGTGGGGATGCAGATAAATCGAGGCGAAGGTCATTATTTTTAAATATTGCTTTTGTTTTTAGATAAAGTACGTAATTGTAGATAAGTGTTTGTTTATTGGCCAAAGAAAGGGTTCATTTTGAAACGAGGATGGATTTCAGTACATGAAATCAATAAGTTAGAAGTGGATATGGAAAAAATGTGGTATTCTGCGGATGATAAAGTTTTCCTGAAAATAGTAAACTCTACGTTGTCTATAAATACTAGAAAATCCTATAAATACTGCAATCGTCGAAGCTAAGCTTTTCTTAATTTTTATAGCTTGCGATAACAACTCTTTGCTTGACTTCAACTATAAGTACGTCAGTTTGTTGATACGTTTTGATGATAGGGATTGTTTTATACGATTCCTTTTGCGTCAGAAAAATTAATAATATTTGACTTAATTGATATTTGTACTGAACAAAAGTGTATATGTTTCAGTGTTAAATTCTTGTGATAAAATATTAATTTATACAATACTCAGTTGTAGAAAGATCTAAAATAATAAAATAAACTATTTTTTTGTAAACAAAATAATTGTCTTTTTTTTTAAATTGCAACTATATTAATTGGAGCAGCTTGACACTATGAAAATGAAAGTGAACGTCATTCGCAGCTACTGTTGATAACACAATAAAAATACTAAAGGGGATATTTAACAATTTTAACCTTATAGTCCACAGGCCACCATAAGAAGTGAGTCGCTGATTGATAAAGTTTTCTTACCTTATAGAATCGCTTATTTATGCCTTGTCCACCGATGAATTGGGTATATGGCAACTGGGCGCTGGGCCATTTCTTTTTTGTTGACATGCCAAACTTGCCCTTCTGCGGGAACATTGAAAAGAGATAGATAAAGTTTTGATTTTCATAGGATCGTTTAATTAAATTATTTAAAAAACAGTGGTACACGTGGCCACCGATAAGAGTGGGCCGTTTGGGGTGTCCACCGTCCCAAACATATCGCTCTGCGGGGACGTTGAAAAGAAAACGGCCCACTCTTATCGGTGGCCACCTTTACCACTGTTTTTGAAATAATTTAATTAAACGATCCTGTGAAAATCAAAACTTTATCTATCTCTTTTCAATGTTCCCGCAGAAGGGCAAGTTTGGCATGTCAACAAAAAAGAAATGGCCCAGCGCCCAATTGCCATATACCCAATTCATCGGTGGACACGGCATAAATAAGCGATTCCATAAGGTAAGAAAACTTTATCAATCAGCGACTCACTTCTTATGGTGGCCTGGGGACTATTATTTTAGAATTCATAAAAAATGTCATTCCTATTTTTCTATCTCTACATAGGATGCCAATTGGGGAATGTGCACCACGGCTTCAAACCAATCAGGCTTCTGGTAATTTACAATAAGTACAAAAATAGTTATTCATGTAACTAGGCAGCAAAATGGAATTTTGCTGAAAGTTTTTAAGTTTTAGTTCCGAGCCGAAGGCGAGGATAGGCTAAACAAATTTACTCCAGAGGCGAAGCCGAGGCAGGAAAATGTTAATTACCTGCTAAGGTGTAACCGAAGCAGGGAATCTTTAAACGAGTCAGGAATGTTTCCTTTGCTGCATAGTTACATACAATATTTTATCTACTAACGGCTACTAAAAATTACACTAATTATTATATTCCCTTTTAAATATATAAAAGATTTAAAGAAATTAAAGTTGTAAAAACAAAGTTTGAGTCCTCAAGAAAACAAAACAAAGGCAAAAGGAATTCAGTGTTGCCACTTTTTTTTATTAATAGCTAATTTTTAGCGATATTTAAAAAAAAAAAAAAAAAAAAAAAAAACTGTTAAATAATAAAATTTGTTTTATTACTATAATTATTTGTCATTTTCAAAAAAGATATAAATATTAAGCAGAATAATACGCTTAAATGTGATAAATGAACAATGTGGGAGTGTTTGTAACCTGCGATGTGGTAACCTATTTGTAGTAAAATTTAGTATAAATGTTACAGCCTGTTTGTTATTTTGCTGGCACTTTGATATTTTGCTGAAATAATGATATTTTTTTGAAATTCCATAGATATGTTGTAAACATAATTTAAATAACAAATAATTATTGGGAATTAAAAATTATTTAATTATTTTTCAAAGATTTTGAAGTATCTCATTTACGGGTGAAATTATGATCAATTGTAAAAGTATTTTGAACTCTTTATTAATACCTGTATCTATATAAATACATAACACACACACATATATATATATATATATATATATATATATATATATATATATATATATATATATATATATATATATATATATATATATATATATTTCATTTTTATTTAATTGCTTTTTTTTTCTTGTTACTTTTCTTTATGTTATGGAATTTTCCTACCACATAATATTAAATTGTTTGAAATTCTTTGTCCATCGCATTCTACATCTCTGTTTCATCTTTTAATTAAGTTGATAATTAATTATTAATTTACGGATCATTGTTTTTTTTTTTTGTTTTTTTTTTGCCATGATTTACTATCAAATGATTTTCTCTTTTTTTAATTTCTTTTTTCAAGTAGATTTCTTGTCATAAAAATGTCAAGAGAATAAAGCCATTGAAATAGAATTTTAACCTTCATAAATAATTCAATAATTAACAAACATGATATATATATTATGATTACATATGTTTTAAGTAAGATCATATAAGATAAAAGAATACCTACTTAAATTACGTACGTAATTTTTTTTTTTTTTTAAATTCTTTTTATTATCTTTCAGTAATTATTTAATCTATGCCTTTATTTAGAATTATTTTAAATTGTGATATGTCATTTAGGGTCGTTTAGGGTCAACCACTTCATACATTTATTGATGTCAAAAATTATAATCAAACATATTTATAGATATTGAAATATCAATAAAAAATTACATTATCTTTTTGAAGATTCTTCCGTTTTGAGGATGTATGTTAACTATAATCTAATGTCTTATCATATCCGCAGTATTTATTAGGATATGGTATATGAAATGGTAGTATAATATATTACATATTTCGTATGGTATATTATATCTATTTATTTATAGGGTGACACTTGTTCATTAATGCCCTATGGTATATTATATATTTGATTTGTTATAGTAATTATTTGGTATATTATATTATTTATTTGGGGAAAGTGCTTTATTTTTGCCTACGAGCTTACCGAAGATAACGGGAGCATTATCATAGTTTTTGAAGAACGAATTTTTTTGTTTGGCATATCTGTCGTTCCACATTTTTGCGAACCGTCATATCTTAAAAACTAATCGACCTATTTTTATGAAAATAGGATAGGTTATAATTATTAGCCCATTGTTGATCCACATTTCAACCTTCTACGCCTATTGAATTTTCTTCTGCATGCGCATAAAACATTTTTTTATTGACACCTATATATTTAAAAATACTTAACCGATTTTAAAGAAATTTGGGTAGTTCGACAAAAGTAGACCACAGGTCATCTCTTATTAATTTTTACTGTCTATACGCAGATTTAACATTGCTTAAAATAAGTGTGAACCGACTGCAAATCGAAATAGATCCAATTCTCAGGTGACCTTTTATCCATGCAGTAATAGGAATATAAATTTGTTACCACACTACCGTTTATATACAGTATGTCTCAGGATCGACTTGACGATACGTGAAATGACTAAAAAAAAAATCAATTTTCAAGAGGGAACAGGTCTAAACAAACAACACAAAAGGGCATTAATTAAACTAATAAATAAATATATAAATATGAAACCTAATACCAAAAAAATATTTAAATCCTTTAACCTACAACAAAATTAAAAATCTGTACAAAAGTACGTGTACAAATGTTTTTAAAAATAAACCAATAAAATAGCTTTAATGTACATATCAAGGCCTTTCAAATGATATACGACACAATATTTAATAACCAAAAAAAGTGGTCACGTGACACGGCGCACGTGAAAAAGTTTACTCTCATGTTCTCAGCAAATAGGATGAACTAATGAAATAAAATATAATCAATTTAAAGAGCATTAGTGTAAGATTTAAGCGCCTCAATCAGAAATAAAACCGGTCAACTATTATAGAAACTATAGCCATTCTAAGACAAAAAGGAATAAAATAAAACCAAAAAAATACCAAAATTATCACTATCTAAGGTACAACCGATGATGATACGACAAAAAGTCACAGGACCAAAGTTGTAGATCTTTTAAAATTAGTTACCGCTGGTGCTATCCGTTTTCCAATACGACTTACCGCTTAGCCGCAATAAGTCCCCAATACAGCTTTAATCAAGTCGGCCATTTTTATTTTTTTTAAGGGGGGAAGAAGGGGGAAAAGTGAACTTATTATACTTATTTTGGTTCACAATATGGACGTTGCGCTTCGAATGGTGCAATCAGCAAGTCTCTAGCTCTTCTAGAAGTGGGTAAACATTAATGTCTGTCAGTGAGTCAGTTAGTCACGCGGCTTTATAGTATATAGACATAATAATTTAGCACGATATAAAGTGTGCAGACGTATGAAATTAGACAGGTGCTAACTGCAGGCTACTTTCGACAAACCATAAAAATCAGATGATTACTTTTAAAGATATAGCTGTAAATAAATGTATGTTTGTGAGCATGGGGAAGATAAACAAATAAGCGCAGATGGTAAAATTTATATGGGACCAACAATGGGCTAAGTATAACCTACTAACTAAATTTTATTAAAATCGGACAAGTAGTTTTTAAGATATGGCCGACTGACAGACTGACAGACCGACAGACCGACACGGGACCAAAAATGTTCCCTGATGTCTGAAACGGATTTCTGTCTTGGAATTTTTGAAATCGGAGTTATAAAATATTTTCGTTCTTCAGAACGATCACATAGCTTCCGTTACCTTCGGTAAGCTCGGAAGCAATATGTTAAAGTAAATAAATAAATGAGTAAGTAAATAACATTATACACAACGCAATCTTGCCAGCAGTTAAATTATTGTATTTTCTTTATTATTTAGAAAAATATAATTTTTTATAAAGGATGACTATTTTTCATAAAATAAAAATGTAGACCTGTTCCCTCTTGTGTGATTTTAAAAATCGCAATGTTTGGAAACAGGTTACGTGGAACAAAATTTTTAATGCGATAAATTTTAATTTTGAGACTTGCAGGAGGGATGTTCAAGAAGAATTACTTTTTGTCGAAAAATGTACTTTTTTTTGGTAATTTCACGTATCGTCAAGTTGATCCTGGGAAATCAATCCAAATTCAGATATAGTGGTTTTTAGATATGTAATTCACTTTCAGTTAACAAAAAGGAAGAAAATTGCCTTGTTAAAGAATTGATTGTGAGTTCACTTTAAAGAAGCCTACTTTAAATAACATTTCTTACAATTACAAGTTTTTAGTTTAACACAATTAAATTTGAGTAAAATATATTTTTTAAAAAATGTATTATTATTCAAACATCAAACACTAAATCATGCCTAAAATTGAAAATATTAAAATAATCCCTCGTTTTAACATCAAGTATAAAATAATAATATAAACACTCAATAATATAATCCTATATAATATTGCTCGAAGAGGGTTTTATACGTATCAAATCGACTTAACAACAGATTAATATTTCAGTTATAATGATTTATGATTCCCAATTTATAATTGAAAACAAATAAAAACATATTGGGGTGCTCATATAAATAAAATTAAAAAAACAAAACAATATTTGCCTAATACAACTCTACTAAACTTTCTTTAGTTTGCTAAATACAGGGTGAGGAGGGTCGGACACCTGAATAAAGTTTATTAAAGTAGATAAACTTTCTGTTTTCTGCGGATCCTTTTATCGTAGCAAGTGCTGAAAACATCAAATCGGGTCTACTATAACTCTAGAGAGACTTTCTTCTTTAGCTATGCTAGTTTATTGAGCTAGACGTAGGACCTAAATTAAACTTTTGATAAAATAATAGATCATTTTGTGGGAGTAAAAGTCGGAAAAGATAGTTTCATGTAGGTAAAAGAAGTACAGTTATAAAAATAGTTACTCTATAAAATTATTTTATAATATTATTATTAAATACTACATTGATAAAAATAAAGGTAATGCGTCTTATGATTTAACGCATAATTTAAATGGTGATTAATTTTAGTTCAGGTGTTATGGAGTCCCAACTGGGGGCCAGTGCCTTGCCTCTTCCATGGCCCTGCATTCGTTTACGGCGGCCCTAGTCACCGTCCGTATGATAATTTTCAACACGTTCCACAAGTGAATTCAAAATTACCCGAATAGAAAATCGCTTCTTACATTTCATGGGCGTTCTTTAATCAATTGCTACTAGTCACTAATTAAGACAACCCACAGGAAGTAGCAACTATTGTTTTATTGAGTGTACAGTATACTCGTACATGTCATAAAAAAATTGCATATGGAATGAGTTTTATATTATGTTCTAGAAAAATAGCTTGGCGTCTAAATGTCTAAATTAAACTCAATAACTAAATGTCATCCATGTTTATAGTGTCTTGTATATAGGATGGGTAATTTTAATATCAATGGATAAACAAACAATTATAACAGGGGACCTAAACTCTAGATTTTAGACATACTAGCTGGCAATGCATAACATTCAATGACACTGCTCTAAGCAATAACTATTATATTCATGCTCCTGAGAAATCTACTTATTTCCCACTTAGACCAAGCCAACCTAGTCTCTTAGATTTTTAGTCGTCTCGAGCTCTAAATTGAACATTTCCCAACCTCATTTTATTAGGCTTTCGAGGTCATCCTAGAAACCCTTATGCTTTTGGTAGTTCGTCCGTCCGTCCGTCGCATCTTGGAGTATATCTCCCGACCTACTGAAGCTACAGATTTGAAATTTGGTAAACAAGTTAAACTTTTTTGCCCAAAAACCGAAAAAACATTGCGAATTTAACCACTCAAAATTTCTGCGATCTGCAATCAATTGCGAATTGATCGCAATATTTTATATTTTTTGTAATTTTTAAGATGGGTATAATTTAAAGGTATTGAAATTTGGTTCACAAATATATATCGCGTTTCCAAAATGGTGGCCATTTTACCTCTAAAAGAACTAAATAAGTGCACACCTAAGATACTAAAGGATAATATATGTACATCTTGCTTCTCAAAATTGCAATTTTTCATCCATATTTTAGTTTAAAAAGAATTAAAAATAATGTTCTTTTTATGAAGTTTTGTTACCAAAGAAACCCTTTTAGTAACTGGCTGGCAAATAATTAACGGGATTTTTAATGATAGGATCTGATTATAATCCTATACTTCGTTATTTTAATACTACACCATATCGTTATATTAACATTTATATACTTAACAACAAAATGGTCTGGAATAAATTTCAAATTTACTAAAACAGAGATAAAAAAAAATGTATTAGATAAAAAAAAATGTATTACAGCAAGAAAAAAATCTCAAAAGTCCCTTGACCAGATGGTATTAGTAATTAGCATTGAATAATCAATAAGCCAGAAATCGTACCAGTCAGAATAAAATCGAACCAGTAACAGGAAATTTAAATACCTCCAAATCTCAGAAAATAAAATTATTCGCAGGGGTATCCCAGGGATCGATACTATTCCTCGTACAACTTTGCATATTTGCCGATGGCATTGCCTTATTCAGTTCCTCCTGGATAACCAACGCAATGGTAAATAGATTAAATAAAGCCCTGATAAAACTAGAGTACTATTTCTTACATTGGGGATTAAAATCCAATATTGATATCAACCTAATTTTGTAGGAACACTCATATTTTGAAGTTTAGCTCTATTTTCAAAATTTTTTGCTCGAGTGACCTTTCGTCCAATCTTTGGATGCGAGGATGCTATGTGCTACACTAATCGACAGACGTTTGGACAATTTTCTGGCCACTATTGTATTAAACTCTTTGAGTTATATTAACGATAAGTAAACTATATAATATTCTGGGAAGAAGTTAAAAGGAAAATTATAAATTAACAATATATTATAACTAATAACACATTTCTTTCAATTACGTATTTAAACGTATTACACAACTTAAAATTAATTGCATCACTATCAACACCAAATCATTAAACACAAAACAACACCTTTTATCACATTATAATCCGATAAACAATTAAATCAAATTTATCTGTAATTGCATTCAACGAGATTAAAATATAATGAGAACTGAATAAAGAGACCTAAATGAAAAGTTAAAATGACTTTTGTAATTGATAATTGATTTGAACAGAAATCAGAATTAAGAAATTTTAAAATTATCTAATTGCAGTATCTCTAAAGAAAACAATCATCAAATTAGAATTAAAGAAGAAGGCAGAGAGACAGATAAAAAATAAACCCCCGTTGTCCGGAATCGAACCACGGACTCTTGGGATTTTTACTCTAACCCTTTTACCTATTAAGCTAGTACTTTTAATCTGTAAATGTATATGATACATTTTCTTAAAGATAATGTTAACTGTTGAAGCAATGTTTTAATTCTTTCAATGTTTATATAAGAAGTTGTTTTCCTAAAGATTATGTAAACTGTTAAAACAACATTGTATTAAGATAATTAATGTTTAAATTAAGATGTTATTTTCCTAATGATAATGTAACCTGTTAAAAACATTTTAGTTAAGAAATTACCTGTATAAATTTAGGTATATTGATGTGCTTCAAAGATGATAACATCCTTAAAGATACAGTTGGACTAATAAGGTATAAATTTATTAATTCTAGGATGATGTAAAACTAACATAGGATGGTGTAAACTATTGAAACGTATGATGTAATCTGTTGATGCAACATTATAGTTAAGACTTTAATGTATAAAAAATGTAGCTACTATTTATTTTTAAATATGATCTAAACTGCTGAAACATCATTGTAGCTATAGGTCTTTGAATAGAAAATTTAGGATCTATGTAAAATATTTTTATAAATCTATGTAAAATGATTTTATAAATTTAGGTTCTATGTTTTTCTAAAGAACATAATAAATAAAATGTTTAGTTTTTAATGTATGATCTTCTTAACATTGTAATAAAAAAAGACATTGTAATTAAAAAATCCTAATTGTTTGCATCCTTAATCCTAAATTAATTCCCCCTCCATTTAAAATTTTAATTTTTTCTGTTATCATATCTTGATAAGAAAAAAAAAAAATAATAATAAAAGTATAGTTTAATCCAAATGTTCTGCTTCTCTTAATTCGAATTTTGTACTTATGATAATTTTGACAACATACCGATATAGATTACAAGTGTTATTTTTAATACAGTAATAATCCTAATATGCCATCTAATTTTTTTAATGTAGTATTAAAAAATATTGATATATTTTTAACAAATATTTATGTATTTTATTGCGAGTAGAAATCATCAAAAAATTAGCTGAATTGTAACTGTAATGAACTAAAAAGACTTTGTAACCAAAAATACACGAAATTGTAAGTTTAACTTATTAGTAGAGGAATTGGACTGTAAATAAAGAAACAAGACGTAAGTAGGAATGTAAAGTGTAATAGTGTGAATGAAATGAACAATCATAACATGCTAATTACTGATGATAATTACTAAACAATAATAAGTTAAATAATATGTGGTGAATGAAAGTGTAGAAAGGTGAAGAATGTGGTGAATGGTGAGAGTAGGGTAGTGGCATCCGGAACTATGTTATGAACTATCACAACACTAAGTTCATAGTTAAATAATAATTAGTTACCTAGATAGTTAGAAATAAACTTTATCTACAATTGATACGAAATATGTATAAACATTGTATCTCTGTTTAGATGCGTAGAAGGTGATTCTTTACGTACTTGTATTCATTGCGCATACACGTTTATATAATTCCTCTTTTTTCCGCCCAATTGCGGTAAAAAAGAAGAATTCTTTACCTTAACGCACGATTAGCGAGTTTGTTTACATTTAACAAAACTAATTTGCTGTTTGTTTAATTGATGTAACTGTTTATATCGAGTTTTTAGTGAAAAACAATGATTGAGTTAAGTGATTATGGCGAAAATAAGGAGAATAATACGCCTCCCGAAATAATTAATTCGGCACAAAATACAACTAATGAATTAATGTCATCTTTATCAAAAGAGAAAAACGAACTTACATACAGGAAGTTTATTAAATATTTGTTTCTGTATTCATTATAAAAAACCAACAATCGTAGATAAAGTACGGTACGCAACTCGTGCGAAAACTGCATTTTTCTTTGCTCGTATGGTTTTACTACCCTCGCTATCGCTCGGGTGCAAACTCCACACTCACATGTAAAATGCTACTTTCCGCACTAGACGCGTAATGTACTATTTTTTCTAATATATTAAATAAAATAATATGATGATGAGAATAGCATATCATCATGGTGGTCGGTTGCTCCAGGGTAGGTTGATCACATATTATATGAATATACACGGATGGAGATAATGTAATTAAAATAATTATGTACTTAGGTCACTGAAGGCCGCACTCAAGATATTCTTTTGCAGTAACTCAAATGCTATATAAAAGTAAATATGAATAAAAAATAACTTTTTTTACCCAATCCTCAAATTATATGATCAGAGGACCAGTTGTAGAAGAGAAATCGTAATTAGGTCAGGGATTATATATCTATATTATACATATATTGATTTAACCTTTAAAATTTTCAATTTGATAAGATGAAAATCCATTAATTTGTTAGTAAATTTATTAATTAATTCTCTTTAAAAAAAAATGTATTTAATTTTTATAATTAATTAAATTATAACCACTAATTGGTTATCATTTAAAATTGATGTACATATAATATCTATTTTTTTATAATTCATTATATGGATTCTGTATTTACGTATACTAGCTGGGATTCTCGTGCTTTGTTACCGTGTATTGTCTAGTTGGGTAACTTTATAAACTACAGTAAAAAAAAAAAAATCATTTAGATTACTGTGAATGTCTAGATTCCCCGAAAAATAAAATATAATTTGCGACATTCTCTATTTATTAATTAATTCCAATTACTGGAAGCATTTTTAAATGCTATTGTTCCAAGAAAGAACGTCTTATCCTCCTTTATTTGCTCTCCATTCCCAAATATCCCTAAATTAGTTCCTAATTAGTAACTAGTAGCCGATGCCCTCAACTAGAGAAGCATTTTTAAATGTTTACACCCTTCAAGGAAAGTAGAGCATTTTATTCCTGAAACATCCCCCCCCCCCCCTGTTACATCGCTTCTTGGATTGAAGCTGCCAATATATTTTATTATTAATGACTTGCATCCTAATGGGAAGCTCTTTCCCAAATATTAACGTCCTAGCTTTAGAAGACCAGCCTGGGCTCAATTCCTCTTCATTATTCATGTTCCCTCTATTTCCATCCTTAACTTTAGAATGCCTCTTTTTAGAAGGCCACAATATTATTATTTAAATTATCATACCAAACAGGTACAATGATTTCAGCGTTTCAAGTAGTGATAATTATTATGTAGTAGTGAGAGGACTTGGTTTTAAATACATACATATACAGATGCAATCTTGAATCAAAATGGCCGATTTAAATAGCCATTTACAAAATTTGCTTAGGTCATGAAAGGAAGTTTACTTCCAAATTTCAAAATCCTCGTGCAGGTTTTTGAATTATCGTCATTAATAATTTTGTATATAAATGGCCGCCATTTTGAATCAAGATGACGGATTTCTTTGCGAGCATTAAGAGACTAAGACTAAGAGGGACCTATATATACAAAATTGCATTGTCATTGGTCCAGTGGTTCTAAATATATCGAGATGAGTTAGTAGTAGAATTTGATATACATTACTGCATAACGCATAACCCGATTATTTTATATATATATTACTGCTTTACCCGATTATTTTATATATATTACTGCTTAACCTGGTTATTTTATATATACTCTTATTACTGCATAATCCGAACATTTGATCAATCAAGAGTGATTTCCATTGTTTAAATACTTTGTCGGTATTATCTTTTAGATCAAAGCGCCACGAGTATTATTTTATTGAAAGTATTTTTTTCTTTTTCCTTTAATTGATTTGGTTTTAAATCTGATTATGTATTTGATGGATTACCTTATTATTAATGGGAAGTCGAAGTGCACATTGGTTTAACGTGTGATTTGATTTTTGTGTAGAGATTCATCAGGGGCTCATCTTGACCAGAGATAAGAGGTGGTCGGGGTTTAGCAAGAGAGTGGGGGCGTGATAATAAGTAAAACAGCTGCCGTCCTAGTATCGCCAGTAGGCATACTCTACTCAACAAAGGCGCTTGCCTTCCAGCGAAAAAAAACTAATACGCCACTGGTCTTCTACCTCGCGAATCAACATACTTAAGCATGGACATGGGAAAGAGGATGACACTTAAACCGACACCTGCACCACCAGGTGTGTAAATTATATGAACTTAATTAAAGCTGCGTTCAATTAGTTTTGTGTTTTATTTTCTATAATGATAATTGCTTGGTATTTATTGGTGTGTTTGGATTGTTTATATTAAATGTATTTGGACATGGAACGCTATACATACTTGATATAGTCCATAAAATGTAATATTACATCACACAATACAACATGATACACATCATTAAAAATGTATCTATATAAAACATAGTATAAGTATTGTCAAATGTATTTAAGCATGGACGGTTCTATATACTTAACATGCTTTCGTGCATATCATATTAACATATTAATAATAAAAAACACTTGAATTCATCATGACACTATTAACATGGAAAGTTCTATACTTATAACATGTTTAAATTTATATCCAACATCACCTGAATTCATCATGAAACTTTTAACATGAGAAGTTCTATACTTAACATGTTTCAATTTATTACAAACACCAGCCATATTCATCATGTTTATATTAACATATTAATAATAAAAAACACTTGAATTCATCATGACACTATTAACATGGAAAGTTCTATACTTAACATGTTTCAATTTATTACAAACACCAGACATATTCATCATGTTTATATTAACATATTAATAATAAAAAACACTTGAATTCATCATGACACTATTAACATGGAAAGTTCTATACTTAACATGTTTCAATTTATATCCAACATCACCTGAATTCATCATGAAACTTTTAACATGAGAAGTTCTATACTTAACATGTTTCAATTTATTACAAACACCAGCCATATCCATCATGTTTATATTAACATATTAATAATAAAAAACACTTGAATTCATCATGACACTATTAACATGGAAAGTTCTATGCTTAACATGTTTAAATTTATATCCAACATCACCTGAATTCATCATGAAACTTTTAACATGAGAAGTTCTATACTTAACATGTTTTAATTTATAACAAACACCACTTGAAGTCATCACGTATACATTAACATGGAAATTTTTATACTTAATATGTCTACATATAGCAAGATTTTAAACGCTGCGGGAATCGAAACAGTTAAAAAAAAAATAACTACCTTTTCACCCTGAAGGATCACATTATTTTAATCGTATTTTTTAAATAGTTAAAGAGATTATTCTTTTTTTTTTAAAAAATCAAATTATAATTATTATTAACTACGGGAAACAGACAGTGAAAAATACACTCCAGCGCCGGGATTTAGTTAATAGTGTCATCCCGGCGCTGGAGTGTATTTTTCACTGTCTGTTTCCCGTAGTTAATAATAATTATAATTTGATTTAAATTAAAATTTAACTTTCCGTAGTATGAAAACTACCAAAAACTTAAAAATTGAATTTAGAGATTATTCTATAATGATGTTTTTGCTCATTAACTTATATTTTTATCTTAGACTTTCCAAATATTATTATTTACGCCCAGTAGCCCTAAATATAATATATTTGTTATCAAATCACTGTTTGAACGTATACATACATACATTTAATTTTATATTGCCTTTTGTGAATTGTTTTCATAATTAAAACCAATTACATATTTAAAAAGGTGATACATTATAATATTTAGTTATAATATCATTGTAATTGACAAAATAAAAATACTAGGTGGGATCAAAGTAATTAAAAAATATAATGAAAATACAAAACAAAAGTACCTTGAATTTTTCAAGCAATTAATTTTCGCTAATTTTAAGCTATAAAAAATACGTATACTGAATGTGCTTAATCATAGTTAAATGAAAGTTTAATTAATCATTTACAGAGATAATGTAATGAAAGAAATGTGATGAACAAAATTCATCACGTGTTCACAACGTACGTTTTCGTAAAATATAGGCGATAAATGTGGCAAAAAGAAAAATATAATTGCATTAAAATAAGTCAATTTTGATTGAGAAGTAATTTCTGGTACGAGAATTTAAGCTCTTTATTGGTCTTATCAAATAAAATATAGTAATTAATTTTATTATACTGTTGGTTAATTAATGGTATAATTATATATTTAAATGTCGGTCTGTTATCGTCAAACAATATATAAACGTTGAATGATAAAAAATTAAAACTTTTAAAGTACCTACTTAATAATAAAAATTTTAATAATTCTTGATATTGGCTTTTATTTAATTGTTAAAATTTTAATAATCATTATAATCCGTTGCGCAACACCCCGTGGAGGGCTTAGGCATATAGGCATACCAAATGGGCATGCCATTTAACAGGAATCATTATTTTAAATAATTTTAGTATTCAAATAAAAAATAGATTAAGTATAGTCCACCCAGGTGAAAATTTTCATTGAAATCGGTCAAACCGCACTTAATTGATGCTCTACCAAACATATAGACAGATAAATGTTTGGGTTTATTTTTAGTTTAATTGTCATAAAAGTCTTAAAACGGGGACACACAAACTACTAGCTGCAGTACCCGGTGAAGTCTGGATTTATACAAAAATCAAATCATTGGTAAATAAAAAAAGGTTAATGTATATTAAATGCATAAGAACATTAGAAAATAAATATATATTAAATATTGCTAATGTTGAGACAAATTAATTTTAAAATTATATTTATCGTTTGAAAATAGTCATAGCAGTCATATATTAATTTAATGTGTTGCATCATAGCCCTAGTTGTTTTGACTGTCTTGTCTTTCCCAGCCAGCCACCTTTATTTCAGCTCTTTGCCTTCCGTCCTAAGAATCTTGAGCCGAACATAACCATTTCCTTCTCACCACCAAAGTTTTCGAATCCGTAGCTTCTTTTTCTTCCAGGGCTGGGCTTTTCCTAAAGCTGAGCTTAATCGCCTTTTCTTTTCCTCCCCCCTTTGATTATATCTCTTAAAGGGCGATTTAAAAATCCTTTTAAACATCTTTATGTCGAGATTTAGTCTACCGTTTTTTGGAACGAAGTTCCTTATGGCACGTTTTGGAGCCCGGGAGTGAATCCGAAAAAAACGACCAAAATCACCGTCACAAAATAACCGTCACGAAATCTACAGATGACGATAACTTGAGTAAAAGATCACCGAGTTATATGAAATTTTGTACACATGTTCATTTTACCAATGCCCAGGCTGAGTTCGTCGGAAAACGTTATCCGCCCAAGCGTTCACGCGCAACGCTCGTGTTAACGTAAGCTTCAAAAGACGGGAAAAAGTGTTATTAAGGAAGCCTGTTACTTGACTTGTTTTGATTATTTTTGTTATATATGTCAAAAATGTCACTTTGTTTTGTAAATAAATAAAATATAATCATGTAAAATTTCACCCTGATACAAGCAGAAGCTGTAGAGTAGGGAAGAGATATATTTTATAATATTTTAAATTAATTGGCCGGGTAGGTAGAAAACAGTCCTATTTCAATCCAAACTCCTTTAACAAACATACTCTTTCACTATAAACTCATCATGATCAACTTTTTTCTTATATTTAATAAATATTTATAGTAAGACGCTTGGTTTAATTATACAAATAATGATTTTCTTTTAATTTTGCCTTAACTCTGCCAGGTACAAACAGTTAGTTTCTTTTAATTTTGTCTCTTTTCTAACTCCGCCATGTATACGTAGCAATGTAAAAATGTTTAGTAGTTAGCAATGTATACGTACTTCTTAGCAGTGTTATTTTATAATTTATATTTAATGAGAAATGTAAGGAACTTCGTTCCTACCGGGTGTCCCGCGACACCACACGTATTTTTTTAGTCTATTTTACCCGTACTGTACATAAATATATACAGGACAACAAAATGTACAATAACAAAATTATATTTAATTTTATAATTTGAAGTAAGTAAAATAATTGGTAATTTTAATTCATTGTAATTCTTAAAGGAGCTCAGTAATCGTAATTTGTATGAATGAATGAATGCAAATATTTGTGGAATTTTTGTTAGTAAATTTCAAGGTTCTTGTCAAAATGATTCTGAAGATATCTTCATCTAAAAAAATATTATAATAGCTCCATCTTGAATTAAAATATACCGGATCAAAAAAACCGTGCTTATGAGGGCGTCTAAATGGTCATGGTAAAAATGCTATAAAGTTTAAGACTTGCAATATTTAAATAGAGAAGTATACTTTTATAGAACATGTTTATGTCTAAAAGTGACTAATTTTCAAACTTCAAGGTTCTACCTCAAATGTTTTATATATATATAGGAAAATGACACAACATTTTCCGTACTTAAAAAATTAATAACTAAAAAAATACCAGATTAGCATGTATACATGTATATAGCATGTATACAGTATTAGGATGTATACAGTATTAGGATGTATACATAATAAGAGAAAACGCCCGTATGCATAAATAATTAATATAAAAATACCATTTTTAAAAGCTGGTCTTATTTTCAATTTTTTTATTTTATTTTATTTTATTTTTTTGGTTTTTGTATTCTTCACCTAAATTGTTTCCATGTGCAAAATTTGATTTGAAGATTGAAAGACGGGAAGTGGTTCAAAATTGGGATAATAGGTGTGCGATGAAACTTACAAAGCAAAGTAATTATAAGACAAGTAAAAAGCACATAATACAAAAAAAAAACATATTCATAGATTTTAATGACTTTAAAGAACGGACACTCATGCCAAATTTGAAGAAAATCGATCGATCAACGGTTTTGATCGTGACTGCGTTTACAAAAAGACAGACGAATTGCTAAACTATCGAGTCTCGAGTTAAAACATAAACCTCGCTCTACTCGGTCAATTATGAATTAATAATTATTAGTAGCATACAAAAAAAATATAATTGAGAAAGTTAAAATATCTAAATAAAGAAATAATGTGGTAGGTTAGTGATAATTTTAAAAGCTAGATAAGACTTTATGGCAATAAAATAGTAATTACTTCTTATTGCAGTTCGTATTATTTACTTTACTTTATCTTAAGTTACAATAGTTTTATCGTTTTTAATTCACAGATAGGTACCTTAAATAATGAGTTAGATTAGTTATATTTATTTTATTTTTGTTTCATTTTAGACAAACAAATTATCACAATTGAAACTTAAAGTAAATATGCACTTACACAGCTCCTTTTATTGCACTAGTTTCAAATTACATTATGTTTACACGCTTGTATTTAACTTTCACAATGTGAGGCACAAATTTTGTAATCAATTTTCAACCCCCTCTCCGACTTCCTAGAAAGCTGAGACTTATATAGATAATGTATTTCCTGATGACATTGCAAACGAACTAGATATAAATTTACACAAAACCGTTTCAGACAAAAGGAAAATAGTAAATTACGCGTCTTGTGGGGAAACTAGCATTTTGCATGTGAGTGTGGAGTGTGCACCCGAGCGATAGCGAGGGTAGTAAAACCACCCGAGTAACAAAATGCAGTTTTCGCACAAGTACCGTTCTTCTTTAACCGGAATGTGAATTATGAAACGCGCATGCGTAATGAATACAACTACGAAAAGTATCACTTTCTACTCATCTAAACAGAGAAAAAAATGTTTATATTTCGTATCAATCGTAGAGAAAAATTAAATATTTTTTTATGTAAACAAAGGAAATTACTTTTTACTAAGCATTGTAGAGTGAAAGGTTTTAACATGGATACGCACGACTTTTTCTTAAGTGTCTTAAATTATGTTCTATTTTAAATTACAAGTGTCGAAGCTCTTACTCAATTATAAGAACAACGTTCACCATAAAAAAAAATTAAAAAAAAAAAAATGAGGTATCAGATTAATTGACCCTCGGAAACATTTTGAGTACTTAGATATACTTTTTTCTTTTTTTTACAAATTAATTACTGTGGGTAAAATATTTAGTTCTATGTCAAGTGATTTGAGTTGAGAATATATTTTTTTATTTTTAGGATAGAGCATAACTCAAATATTTTTAAATGCTGCTTTCTTAAACTGAATAATTGAACCATACTGAAATGAGATGCATTTATTCATTCACTTAAGTGCAATTTAAATATTTAAAAATCTCTACTATATCTTGACATAATCATTTATATTTTTAATCTACTCTTAAATAGCTTTTATTTTTTAAATAGCTTTTTTTTCTTCCGGAATCCTCTAAAAATCTCCATTTCCGGAGTATAAATCGATATCTGCTGAAGTCTATGTTTGGCGCTGTGTAACGGTTTACCTAACTGCTAAA
Organism: Gerris lacustris; assembly: GCA_951217055.1. Lineage (NCBI taxonomy): Eukaryota > Metazoa > Arthropoda > Insecta > Hemiptera > Gerridae > Gerris > Gerris lacustris. The sequence goes on along the minus strand of OX578277.1, from coordinate 38,555,540 downwards.
TTCCATTTAAATCGGTCAAGCCGTACTTAATTCATACTCCGTCAAAGAGGGACAATAATATTTTTTTTTTATTTGAGTATAGAAAACTATATATAATTATATATTTTCTTTGGGTCGTTTAGGGTTAAATAAAATGAGCTAAGTCCTCCTTTTCTTTTCTCTAAGAACAACAGCTATATTTCGCCCTAACTAAGAGCTTCTTCAGGCTATAACATAAAAAATCAAACCAAATTTTCGTATACATTTTTTGTTTATATAAATGCAATGGTGAATAAATTGATTAAAAAAAACAACAGTTTTAACATAGCAACAATAAAATTAAATATTAATACCTGGTAATATTTCCTATGGCATTGTCTTATTTATAATAAAAATCACAATTTTCTTCAGTTAAAAAACCTCGTCAATAAACAGCACATAAAAAACATGAATTCCATACTTTTTTTTTAGCTTAGTCGTTATATAAATAACTTAAAACGGGAAAAATACAATAATAAGTAAATACTAGTATAGTAGAGGATTGAAAATTGATACAATTTGTCCATTCATGAAAGTTGGTTTAAGACTTTGTCTTGGCAGTAGAATTGCTTGTCTGATAAGTCCCCAACATTTTAGGGGATGGAGCAATGCCTTATAGAGGATGGGAGGGGGTAATTAATAAAATCAAACACTAGTGAAGTGTTCTATTATACGCATTTTATCTGGTAACTCGAATAGGACAACTTGCAGGGCAATTAAATAATTTCTTATCGAGATAGGATGGAAACAAATCTGTTTTTTCCCCATAAAGCCTAACATCTGTCGATAAAGAATGATCGACCTCGAAAATTTCTCATTCGCTGCCGCTCAATAAAATACGTATAAATGAAAATGACACCTCACTTAAATAAATAATTTCCTTTAGAATTTTCTTAATTATTCCCCCTTAATTATCTTACCTTAATTATCGCCCCTTAAATTTTGGTTTATTTTTCAGACACTCAATTCTACGTTCAAGACAAAATCATAAACCAAGTTTTATGAATTTATGCCTTGATCACACATTGATGACATTGTTTTTAGTATATTTTACCCGTACTATTCATAAATATATATAGGACAACAAAATATTGAAATTATATTTGAATTTATAATTTAATTTAATTGAAGTAAATAGTTTTTTTTTTAAACGAGATTTTGTAGAACTTAATATACTTTAGGGAGCAGCGTAATCGAGGGGCTGAATTCACTTATCCCGTCAGCTCGCCCATTAATGAATGGAGGGAGCCACAATGTCATGAGTTCGATCCCATGCCATGGTGCTCTGATTTAATGGCCCACCAACGATCACATTAGCTTTGGCGGTACATTGTGCAGTGGTGTGATGTGAAAAGTGGCTGGAACTCTTTACAATGGAGTTTAAAATGGGTTCAAATAAGGGCCTAATTGCTAGGTTGGAACAAGTGGATCATCATCTCCTTCTAACCATTACCTATATATAATATGTATTTTACTGTAATTAGAGCAAACTTGATCAGTTTGTTAATAATATGAACTTAACTGACGATGATCAACTATAGTTATCTAAACCGGATTGCGTTAAATATTATTTTGTTTAGTTTTTTCACAATATATCATCCGTATTTGCTCATTTTATCCAAAATATAGAAGAAATAAAAATTCTTTAAAGCAATTATAATATAAGATTACGGCTTATTAATTTGTCATATAATATGTTCTAACTAATAATAATAAAGTAAATATTACTCTTAAATTTATGTAATATTCTTAAAATTTCCTTTTCCAGGTTTGGGTTCCCGACACGGTCAGATGTTCCTTATGTTTTTCGGTATACTCCTAGCTTACGCCCTCAGAGTTAATCTATCAGTAGGTATTGTTGCAATGACTACTGCTCACCCAGATACTCCACACATACAGGTATTTATCAACAAATATTATTCGCAACATTTCTAATAACAGAATATTCGTACGATTTGTGTACTTTCGCTAATAAGCAACTAAACAACTGATTCAAGGGCAACAGCCACATTTCAGGCATGATTATCAGTACAAACAAGTCTTAAATAAACTAAAAACAGGTTTGACAAACATTAGTTTAAATGTAATATAATCTAAAAATCAACAGTATAAGTTTGGCTTTTAAATGGTTAATAGGTTGGATTTTAACTAGTCGAGAGAAAGAGAGCAAATTATTGTATGTTCAATGGTTATTAATAGCTGTGCTTACAGAAGACACCAAACGAAAGAAAAGAAAAATGAGGATACAATTTCAATTTTATAATCAAAATTTCAAGTTGCAAAAACAATTAAATTTTCACCAACAAATTTGCATAAAAAAATGGATGATATTGCTTCTCATGAACTCCTAGAAATGGTTACACATTTCATTATACAGGATAATACCTATACTTTGATGAAAGATGCAGTATTATAAAATGAAAATCTTTCAACGTATAAGAGAATTAGTGGAAAAGAAATAAAGAAACGTATTAAAAAGCGGAGTTAAACATTATAATAAAAAGAAATAATACGAGTAAATAATATGAATCAGTAACCACTTACTGATAATAAATCTTTCTAAAGTTAATTAAACGTTGGACCAATCAAAATAATTTTAACAACAAGTTCATACTTATGCAACAAATCTGTGGAACATAGGGCCTCAACCAAAAAAAATCTACAGCATTTTGATTTTTATAAATAAGTTTGTCAAACCTGAAACATAGTACTAAGACTAGTCTGGGTGTTGAGACATGTTTTACAACCGAACCAAGCTGTCAAACATACCTCAACGAGTATGGGTTTATGTTGTATTCACTATCAAATCATGTATTTCATTGCAATAAACAAAAACAGTGGTCCCACATAATGTCTCTTTATATATTTTTATTGTCCAGATATGAATCTGCCATTACTCCTAAATTTATCCTACTTAAGTTTTACATTTATATTAATTATGAATATTTTATTTCTCCAACAGGTTCAGGATTATACAGCAGGTGAGCGTGGTATTATCCTTAGTTCGTTTTTCTGGGGCTACATGATTCTTCAGATTCCTGCCGGTACATTTGCCAGGAAGTACGGTCCGTGTTTTCAGCTGTCTGGTGCAATAGCTGCGTCAGGGTTGATCACCCTCCTTACACCTTTGTTAACACTTAACTTCGGCTGGATGGCATTAACTGCATCTAGGGTGCTAGTCGGATTATCTCAGGTGAATATAACAATATTTTTTTGTTTAGATTTTGTATATACATAGGTTTACATTCTAGGTTATATCTCAATGACAAATTAAAATAGATTACTAAATTAAGACGAACAAATCAAAGCATGTCATTTTACGAATACAATCATTTGCAAAAATGAAGGAATTTTTATGAGCAAGTAAAACCCACAATTATTACATATCTGGGTTTATTTAAAGTTTCTTATATACAGTGTATCCACGAGGAAATTTATTTTTTATTCTAGGTTTTCGAGAAATAGAAATTATTTATCAAAACTCTTACTTGAACCATAAAAAAATAATATTGTTGTCTTAATAAATAATCCAAGTGTGTTATTTTTTAATATTTTGTGCAGGGTGCATTTAAAAAAAATAAATATGAAAAAAAAAAAACTTTACGAAACGACTAAGAACAAACAAATTATAAAATTATTTAGAAAATGTCGTTCAAAATTTCTAAAATTGAGTAAATACGACTTTTCAGTTTATTTTCGGAAACAATAAGCTTACGCAAACAAATAATTTATTTCATTTTAATAATAATTGTTTTCTAATTACATAGGTCCAAATATTATAATTATTAATTTCTAGTTTAATATTAAACCAAACTTCATTGTTTTCTTATGTTATTATTACAACCTGCCAGTAGTAATTTAAATCTTAATTACTAAATTAATCTTAATCTTAATTGATTGTACTAATTTTAATCTTAATTGATTGTAATTCTTCAGCTCAGTAATCGTCATTTATATCTGTGAATGAATACAGATATTTGGGGAATTCTTGTTAGAAAAAAACACTTGAGGATAAACATTTCACTTGTAAAGATAACGACCAATGTTCAAACTGTAGGTTCGAATCTATCAAGAATCGTTTTTTTTAACCAAAATAAAATATAAAAATTTTTAAAATTATGTTTCGTCAAGGGAGGTAAGCAGATTCCTATAAACGAATAGTGAAAGTACGAAAGTAATACATACATATGATGTGATCATAATGATTGTCGCTTCACCTTTATAACAATTGAACCAATCATGCCAGTATTTTTGATAATGATTTCAGAGCGAGGTCTTTAAACCTAACAATTTTGACAATGATTTCAGAGCGAGCTCTTTAAACCTACCAGTATTTTGACAATAATTTCTAAGCGAGCTCTTTAAACCTTTAAATCAAACTGATATTTTCTGGAAACAAAGTTTTTTGTGACTAATATAATAATATAAATTACTATTTCAGGGATTTCTCTACCCATGTGTTAATCAACACATTTGCAACTGGGCAACACCTCAGGAAAGAGGCAGACTGTTTGCTTTCGTTTTTGGAGGTAAATATTTTCTTTGTCTGAGATATTTCTTATTTAAACTTATGTCATAACTAGTTGTTTGTTTATTGCGTTTTTTCAAAGGTCTCTATTTAGGAAAAAGGTGATACATCTTGTTTACATTACAATTTGCATCTTGTTGTTTATTATTTGTAAATAATTTACAATACGAGTATGTTTTATAAGACGTCTGCGTTACGACAAAACTTAGATAAACTATCTCATAACAATAACAAATTATATTTAAACTAAAACAAAATATACAATGCTCTGTAAATACAAATTGCATTTTTATTTAAACTGAAATAAGAGATAATAATAATAAACTTCATTGAATAAAAAAAAAAAATATATATATAAAGGTTGACATATCATATTATTAATATTTTAGTTGTACACCAAGTTATTTTCTCCTTGGGGACAATAACAATATCAAATATATTTATTATATTCACTTGTTACTTTCTCATATAAAGAAAAAGTATTGTGATGGCACGAAATCCGTTTCAAACATTAGGGAGCATTTTAGGTTCCGTGTCTGTCTGTCACTCAATTTTTTGCGAACCAATATATCTTATAAACTGCACGTCCGACTTTAATTAAATTTAGATGGTAGGTCAAGATTAGCCCATAGTTGGTCCCATATAAGTTTCAACCAGCTGTACTTAATTGTTTCTCTTCCACATGAGTATATACACCTATATATTCAAATGTACTCATCTAATTTTTATGAAATTTGGACGGTTTGTCGAAAGTAGCCCGCAATAGGCCCAGAATAATTTCAAACATCTATAATTTTGCAAAATTAATACGTTAATTTTATGTAAAAAATCAAAACAATTTTGACATAAAAAAAAACAGGGAAACAATTAATTTTTCTAGTCGTTTTTTCACGTCATGTTTTGCTTGAAGGAAATTTCCCCAGCCTAAAAACATATTTGGGTGATTCCAATTTAAAGTGCAATTTTCATGTCCTAGATGAATAACTGGAGCTTTTTTCACATAATTGACAGAATTTTTCTTCATGGTAACTCAGTTAAGCTTTCAGAACTACAACCAAGCAAAAAAATAATGCGCCTCTTAATTTAAATCCCTACAAAAATTTTCAATAGGCGATTTTGTAACAACTGTGGCTGTCCTTATGTCAGTTGTTTTTATTCACTTCACTCTAGCTCATACATTAATAATTTTATTCAAAAACTTATTGGATAATTTTGAAGTAGGGTCCTACCAGGATTAAAATATGTGTTAGTTATTAAAAATGATAAATTATTACTAAACGGAACTTCAAGTTAAAGTTTGTCCTTTAAAAAAATAAAACCGGGGCATTATATATATGTGACCCCTACTCTGGTTGCGGCAGGGAGATTTTAAGTGGCGAGAGATTTTTGCAATGCCGCAACACTGGTTTTCTAGCAACAGTTGATAGGGGATGAGCTGAACCCTTCAGTTGGGAGCTAGCGCTAATTCCGATTGTTCTTCCAGTTACGTGCCCTTTTAAACGTAATTACCGTGCATGTTATTGAAGTCTATTTTCAAAAACTTTTTAGGTTAAGTTATAGTTCATTGTTTAGACTTTTAAGAGTGCTATTTAATGGTGTATTAAAATTGGATTTTTATTTTTAACTAATGACCAAAATATTTTCTTTAAGTGTGAAATGTTACGAAAATGTGTAATTCACGTGGCTTAATTACCATGTTTTAAATAAACTTAATTCCGGCCTAAAAATATAAAAAAATATTTCCTATCTGTCCCGCATGCTGCAATATATCTGAAATTAGTCCGAGAACATTCCATAATTTTTCCTGAATTTTTTTAAAAAGTCAAAATTTTCAGTCCAATTTTAGATTCCAATATAGCACTTTAAATTAGATTCACCCATTTATGCTAAAGAAAGTATATGTTTGTAATCATATTTTGCTATGTTTTTATGCTGTTTCTAGGTTCTCAAGTTGGATCAATAATTATGCTAATGTTTGGAGGTATAATTGCATCCGGACCAGGTGGTTGGCCTGCCATATTTTACATATCAGGTATTAAAATAACATTGTATACTTAAAGCAAACATATACGAATCAAAATTGATAACATGAAAGATAATATTATTATTTCACTATGTAGTTTCTTCTCTCAAGTGTTTGTTTACATGACAGTGAAGGTTTTGTTACAAATTTCAAAGGATTTTGACTGTGCCGTCAGTAATGCGCATGCGCAATGCGCGTTGGGTAATAAGCGCTCTAGTTTAGATAACCTTGCCTGAAGGTTATTTATTTTAGACTCGTGCAAATTACAGCCCGAGGCTTAATAGATAATTTTAACCAGTACATTTTTTTTTTTTTAATTATTTCATTTTATCGTTTAATTATTATCAATTTAAGATCATGATTACTTATATTATCGTTAAATGATTTTGATATTAAGTGATTACAAAGATGTCAAGTCTCGAATTGTAATCTTTTTAATTCTTTCATCTTCTCTTCGTCTTTTCTTAAATTGTTTTTATAATTCATCTTAATGTTACATGAAGACAAAAAAATATTAATTTTTAATAAGATTAAAAATATTAAATCTCTCGACTTGTGATCTCTCTCTTCCTCTTGTGAACGCTTGACTGAATGAAAATAAAAGTAAATGAAATCATTGACATTTCAATCAATTTCATGAGTTGAAGTGAACATACTACATAAATGTCGAGAAATTATGATTTGTATGAATATACGAGAAAGAAACAAGAGATTGACAATAATGATTTATTATCGAATTCTTTGTTAATCTCTTATTTCTAAGTGATTAATGAATGGAATCGCGGATAATTCATTTGATATTTAACTAATTTTGATTGATTTTTATTTCTATTGATTCATTATATTTATTTTGTTTTGAAATTAATTCTTTTGTATCATATGATCTTTGACGAAAGGATTTCAGGAGGAAAAAATGTATTATATTCTACCTGATAATATTGATAAATTTAACTACGTTATATTATGAAATACTCTGCTGCGTGGCACATAGCTTCCTCATATCCTATCACGTACTTTATTGATGTTATGATTTTACTACTCTTTATGGTCTAATTTATTTAATTTTTTCCCCCTAATTTGTTGTAGGAATGCTAGCTATTCTATGGGGTATGCTATGCGCTAAGTACGGAGCTGATTCACCAAGAACTCATAAATACATTACAACTGAAGAACGTAATTACATTGAAAGCAATCAAGTCAACCTTTCTAGAGATGATAGCGTAAGTTATTTTCTGTTTTTTAAAAAAACAATATTATAATAATAATCTTGGAGCAACAGCCCATAGAAGGGTTGAAGGTTGAACAAATGTGTATTTGATGACATGGAATCCCCTGTTCGCTCCATTGCTCCATCAGTCTGTTGATTTTTAGTTTAACGTTATTCTTTGTATTTAACAGAAAATGTCAACACCCTGGAAAGAGATATGGTTATCAGTACCTATGTGGGCTTTATTGATTACATACCTTGGTAATATTTGGGGCTACTGGACACTTCTATCTTTAATGCCTTCCTACATCAGCGGAGTTTTAGGATTCGATCTTCAAGGTGTAAGTAACATTTTCTATTAAATTTAAAACTGAAAAGTAATAGTCATTTACGCACCACGGGAATAAAATAAGTCATTGTACCTTGAGCGATGAAGTTGGTTCCTGAGGGGAAGTCGAGAGAACCATAGTGTTAACTCCCGAGGCGGAGCTGAGGAAGTTAATTATCGCTCGGGAGCATGATTTTTACTCCCGAGGTACGTACAAGATTTTATCTGCAAAAGGAATTTTAATTTTAAATTAGTGTTTAAACAAAAAGTAAATATTTTTATATTTATTTATTTTTTAAAAAAAGTTAAATATAATATTAACAATTCACTAAATAATTTTAATCACGTAAAAATTGAATTATGGATAGCAATTACTTGAAATTCAATACTAAAATTAGATGAGAGAATCTGCTGGTAGCTGAGTCATATATTGAAGAGTATTGCCAACTGATGTATATATACATATGCATTAGTTTATCTACATTTAGAAATTATAATTTCAACTATAACCTGTTTTTTTTTTTTTACTGATGTATCACTATGAATACCATTGTGGAGATTACGCTGTGAAAACGACATTATAGATTCAGATGTCAAACAAAAGTTAATAAATAAAATTGTGTATTAACACCAACCTTACTTACTTTCTAGGGTATCTAGGGTAACACTACAGAGAATCATGGGAGTTCATGATTCCCTTCTTTTTATTTCCCATTACTCCTTGTTCAACTTAATTGGGTGCAATGAGTAACTTTCCTCCCAGTAAACTAAGGAGAAAAGTTTATTTTTTGTCCCTTCTGGAGATAAAAGAGTAATCCGGTTGACCATTTGAGTGCTAGCAGTAGCAAACCACTTGTTCCAGCATAGCACCTATGCCTCATATTAGGGCCCTGTTTACTAAAAGTGGTAAATTAACCCCATAAAGAGTTCGGCCACTTCACACACCAATGTACCGCTGAAGCAAATGCATTGGCGCGAAAGCTTGATTCATAAATGGCCGAGTAGAAGTGACCAATACTTTTATGATTACAGCTATTTATACTTTTAACCTGTTTTTATAAATTTAAGTTTTTACAATAATACTAAGGTTAATTTTAATTAATTGTTACAGGACGGACTTTTGTCATCTCTTCCCTACATCGCTATGTGGTTGGCTAGCTTTCTCTTCTCTTTCATATCTGATTATATTGTCAACAATAACATTCTATCTCTTCAAACTTCAAGAAAAATGTGGAACACTATAGGTAGGTTAAAAATGATAATAATTATATATATACATATATATATATATATACATATATATATATATATATATATATATATATATATATATATATATATATATATATATATATATATATATAATATGTCTATTATAAATTATTATATGCACACAACGCAAATAGAATTACGGTCGGCATGTGAATATAATCTTAATAATATTCTATTTTGGATGTTTGATTATTTAACCTTTGATTTAAAGATATGACATTTTTCAAAACACTAATGATAATTACTATTAACAAACACTAATTAATTATATGTTAATAAACAATAATCAGTAAATATGAAAATAAAGAAAATTGTGATAACAGTGATAAGGTATAATGTGATAAATCACAAATTAATAGAAACATCCGAATAGTTAAGTATAAAATAGAGAATTTAGCATCCTTCAGGAAACTATTTTTTAGTACATTGGAATTTTAGAAGGAAGACAGAACACAGAAAAATATACTCCACTTCTGAAATTTGAACCATGGACCTTTAAAATGCATGTATAATGCTCCACCAATTATTAAGCTACTAATTCTCCGATGCAGCTTAATTCATAGATCAGTGGATATGAATTTCAAAGGTTGGTGGTTCGAATCCCGGCGGTAAGGTGTATTTGACTGTTGTGTCTCTCTTCTATAATTCTAACTTAATAATTTAGTATGGTTTGCCGCTTGGAAGCACCACCGGCTGTAACCACTCTTTAAACAAATTTTTGAAGTAGGTGTTTGGGCTATTCTACCTCTACCACCTTCAAAGGTTCTTGGTTACAGCCTTAAACTTTAAAAAATTAAAATTATGAACTTGAATTAAAGTCGTTGATTAAATTATATTTAACAAATAATATACAATATTGAGACAAATAATTATAAACTTTTACAATTCTACAACTTATTTGTTTACATTTTCAGCTCAATTTGGGCCAGCAACTTGTCTTGTTCTTTTAGCATTTGCTAAAACGAACGTAGTACTTGCTATCACATTGCTGACGTTGTCTTCAACATTGAACGCCGGTATGTACGTCGGTTACTTGATGAATCCAACAGATCTGTCACCCAATTTCACCGGTGTCCTCATCGGCATTGCAAATGGACTTTCAAATATAACAGCCATCATGGGACCAATGGTTTCCAGTTACATTGTCACAGATCAGGTGGGTGTTTTTTTTTGTAATTTTTAATAAAGGATAATTATTATTTAAATGTTTAATGTAATTGTCTAAGGTTTAGTATTTGCATAAAACTACATTTGTAGTTAAGTATATACAATCTTTTGTGTGTCTTAACTTATGTTCTTTTTCTTTGGACATTAAAATAGGTCACTTTAACTAGGTAATCACTCTAATCAAAGTACAATCTACAATGTTATTCAGCTTGAGACAAACTAAATAACATTGTAATTTAAATATAGACAGTTTAAATCATCCAAGTGATATACATATATAATAATTATTGCTCAAGTATAATTTCAAATTTCAAAGTCAAATGTTCACTAAAATTATCATTTTGTAATTGCACACCTGTCAAGATTAAATTTATAATAGGATAATTATACCTCAAACTTATATTTAATATGATTCCGTTCTTTTGGCATCCTATTGGAAAATTGTTGTTTATACAATTAAAATTTAAGTTGTGACAAAACTTAATTAAAATTTCTATTTGTTATATTTTTTTTTAAAGTTAATACCAAATTTACGAGTATATGATTAAAACTTTTGAAAAAATCATCTTTTATGAACACTTTAAAACTTTGACACTTTAATTTATGACTTTCTGATATATTTAAAAAATATAACAATTTCAATTTTAACCTGTAAATTTAAATAGGTGATATATGATGACAGTCCATGCAACATTTTATCTTTATTTTTCTCTCAGCTTCAAGCATTCATTTTTAACTTACTTAAAATAATTGTCTCTTATTACTTTTATAGTCAAATACTGACAAAAAGAATCTAAATGAGATAAAGGATATCAACCTTATCAAATTTTGATAAGTTATCACTTTAGTAATTGTATATATTTTTTTTATATCAATGTTACTTGGGTTTGGATTTAGATAATTAATTTTCTTGCATTTTTAAATATTATTACCATAACAATTATAAACAGAGGTAAGGATATTTAGATTGATTTGTTGTAGACTTATTAAGGTTATCCAAATAGTGAGTGAGATATTTGTGACTGCCCGTACTCGTGGCGGTCAAAATAATGCTGCCTTTTTTACCGAGAAACTAAAATTGAACTCTTTATTTTTGTTCGACTATATTTTAACAAATATAACTTAAATACAATAATTTTTCTGCTCTTGATCTCCAAATTTCCTTCTTCTCTTATTCCTTCTTCCCCTCTTCCGCTCTTTTGCTCTATTTTGCTCCTTTACTCTTCCACTAGTTTGCTCGTAAAAAAACTTTAAACAGCATTAAAAAATATAAACTTGTTTCTTGACAAAATTAAACATTGTGAAACTTGAAAGACATTGATTGACATAAATAAATTTAAACAAATACTTTGACATGGCTCCCCAATTGCTTGCAATTTTTTTAGGCTCCATGCGGCGGGGATGAACCTTTATTGGGTGTCAACAGGTACCAATAGCACAAGGTTATTCGATCTAGACCTAGATCGAACCTAGATCGGGTTATTCGATCTAGATCTTGATGTACCAATTAGCAACTTGACCTTTCTAATTTGATTGTCCTGGCTTGGGTAAGTTTCGATTATCCTAGCTAAAGGCCATACGCGTCTTGGAGCTGTTTCGTCCTTTAAAAGTTTGATATCTCCTACTTGTCTCTTTCAGGGCGTTTCCACTTACTTCTTCGCTGTAGTGATAAAAACTCGCTCTTCCAGCGATTCCAGAATTCATTGGCTAAGTGCTGAACTTGACGCCAACGTTTTTGCGAGTGCAAGTCATCTTCGGTTAATTTACCAGGTGGTGCAACGACTGGGTTGTTTTTCAATGTCGATAGTTGATTTGGTGTCAACGGTGGTCCTGAGCAAGGGTCGTTTAACGAATCTGTTGTGAGGGGCCGGCCGTTAATGATGCCTTCACATTCTATTAAGAGAGCTCTCAAACAATCTTCATTCAGAAGTCCTTGATGTGTCCGCAGAAGATAATCAAGTATTCTCCTTACGGTACCTATTTGCCTTTCGACAACCCCATTCATATGGGATGCATGGGGAACATTAAACAAACTCACATAGTCCATCAGCCAAATATTTTTTTACAGATTTTACATCTATCTCTTCTAGAGCTCTCTTTAACTCAAGTTTAGCCCCCACGAAATTTGTCCCCATATCGGAACGTAACAGTTTAACTACTCCTCTACGGCAAATAAATCGCCGGAGGGCATTTATGAATGAATTGGTATCCATTGTGTCTAAGACATCTATGTGAACAGCCCTAGAAGCAAGACAAGTGAATACAATTCCATATCTCTTGACTTGCTTCCTTGCCTGTTTAACATAGAAGGGGCCAAAAACATCGACCGCGCTAGCCGTGAAAGGGGGTGCGGGTTCTAACCTTTCTCTAGGAAAATCAGCCATTAATTGAGTTTCGAAACCGCCTCTTAATTTCTTACATGTAATGCAGTCTTTAATATATCTAGAAACCACGGATGATAGTCCTATTACCCAGTAACCTCGATTCCTAACTTCATTAATTGTTACTCCCCTGCCTTGGTGATAGACACTTTCATGACAGTGTTTTACTATGAGGGTGGTAAAGTGGTCTTTTTGGGGTAGTATAATCGGATTTTTTACCTCATCTGAGACTAAAGAATGTTTTATTCTACCTCCTACTCTTATAAGGCCAGTTTTGTCTATTAAAGGATTTAATGGTTTCATTTTATTATCCAACGCTACTCGATTTAAAGATTGAAAATTATTTTTTTGAACATTTCTAAAAATTACGTGTTCAGCACTTATAAGTTCACTAACTGAGATTGGAATTTTGCTAATATCAAAAATGTCTTTTCCCTGAATCCTTAATTTTACACAATCTATAAACCTCCGAAAAATAGCTACACTTCGCCTGAGGCGCTGCCAAGATCCTACCCTACTGAAATACTCATTAATATCTCCCAAAGATCTACTATTTGAGGCTCGACAGACAACCTCTTTCCTTAAATTTGGATCATCCAAAGGAATCTCAAAGATTTCTTTATTTTTTACAGAAAAATCGTTTTTCCATAAGAATTCTGGACCCATGCTCCATCTAGAGCTCTTTAATTGGTCTACAGTGGCTCCTCTAGACGCCAAATCGGCAATATTTTCGTCTGACTTAACATGATGCCACTCGCTAGGTGCAGAACAGTCTCTTATTGTTTGGACTCGGTTTGCCACAAATATGTGGAATCTTTTTTTCTCGTTCTTAATATAACCTAGTACAACTCGACTGTCAGTCCAAAAGTATCTTTTTAGTGGACCTAAGTCTAATTCTCTCTCTACGAGTTCACCTGCTTTTGCCATGGAGACAGCAGCCGTGAGCTCTAGCCTGGGAATGGTAATTTCTTTTAGTGGTCTAACTCTTGCCTTACCAAACAAAAAACTACAGTGGACCTTATCATTGTCATACAAAAACCTAATATATGCAACATGGCCGTACCCTACGGACGAAGCATCTGAAAAGTGGTGTAATTCAATTTTATTAACCTTTTGAGTAACGTCAGGTTTGATGCATCGGGGAACTTCTAAAATATTATTACTAAGCTGGCGAAGGTCGTTTAGCCAGCGCTCCCACCTAGACTCTAGAACTGCAGGAATAGTCTCGTCCCATTGGTTTTCTGTCTTATTTTTAACCGCTTCACGACATAGTTCCTGTAGAATAAACTTCCCTTGTATTGTGAAGGGAGCTAAGAACCCCAATGGATCGTAGACTGAACACACGGTAGAAAGTATACCTCTCCGTGTTCTTGGTTTTTCACTAACAACCACTCTAAATTGGAATGAGTCGGTCTCAACACACCAAGTAACTCCTAAGGCACGCTCTAAAGGGGTATCATTAAATACTTCAAACTCTTTATATCCATCGGCTCTATCCTCTTTAGGGATAGACCTAATTACTTCACTACTACTTGACAAAAGTTTATGAAACCGAAAGCCTCCTTCAGCACATAACTTTTGCAAATCTCCAATTAACTGCGTTGCTTCAGCCACTGTGTCCACTGAACCGCACCCGTCGTCGACATAGAAGTTACGTTCGATAAATTTAGCTGCTTTGAGGCTTATTTTTTCTCCAGAATCTTTCGCAGTTCTTCTTAAAGCATAATTACTGCAGCCTGGAGATGACGATGCTCCAAATAGGTGCACAGTCATTCTATACTGCTTTGGGTGTTTGGTTGTATCCCCTCCCTCCCACCATAGGAACCTAAGGAAGTTCCTATCATTTTCGGGGACACTTACTTGATGGAACATGCCTTCTATGTCGCCAACGAATGCAATATACCCTACTCTAAATCTTAAAAGTACTCCTACCAACGAATTCGTCAAATCTGGACTAGATATTAGACAGCTATTAAGGGAGACACCTTCGTAAACAGCCGAACAGTCAAAGACAACTCTTATCTTATTAGGTTTTTTCGGATGGTATACCCCATGGTGGGGAAGATACCAAACCCGTCCATGTTCTATATCATGTTCGTTTGCTTCCTCGGCGTGTCCCTTAAGTAGCATGTCACTTACAAACTTTATGTAATCTAATCTAAACTTTTCATTTTTGAATTTGTTTTTTAAATTAAATAAATTCAAAATTTCTTTCATTGACATATGACGAGATAAATATTTACTTTCTATTTTAGTACTTATACTTTTTGGGCCAACGACACCCCAACCTAGCCTTGTCCTCACACCATATGGCTCGTTTCTGCCTCCAGGAGCAGATTCCAAAGGGCATAGTGCCTGTGGGCAGTTATTGCCTATAAGCACTTGGACTTCTGTATTTTCAGTTATCGGCAATAAAATGTCTGATAAGAACTCTAAATGTTCGAACTCTTTAATAGTACTAGGTGTAGGTATCTCAGATACATCACAAGGGATAAAATCTCTAGTATAAGTACCCTTAGGTAGGTCTATAAGACACCTCCCACCGATGTCAGACACCACCAAACCTGCTAACTTACATGTACTAATAATTGACTTTTGATGCATGGTACTAAGCTCTAACTTTGTTGGTGTTCCTTGTATACCCAGCTCAGACTGTAGGCTTGAGGATACGAAACAACCATTACTACCGTCATCCAACATAGCATAAGTCAATATTTTATGATTTGGTTTATCTTTGTGAAACACGTAAATAGGTATTACAAAGGAGGTGGTACCTAATGAACTGGTCGTATCTAGTTTAGTACTTCGCACGATTGAAGTGGCTGTGTTATTACTAACAACCCTTTCGCGATGTATACTGGAAGGGTGTTGTCTACCACAATCTGTGACGTCACAAACTAACCTGTGTTTACAGACCTTTGCGGTATGATTAACTTTTAAACACGAGAAGCATAGCCTATTTTTCTCTATAAAGGCTTTCTTGTCTTCCCAGGTTAGTTTGCGAAAGTCACTACATTAATTTATAAAATGTTCACCCTTACAGTAAGTGCAACTTTTACCACTCGTTGTTGACTCGGTTTTTTGAGCCCTCACAATAGTTTGAAATTTTTGAGCTCTCTCTATAGGTTTACATTCTCTTGGGAGTTGAGATTCTTTGCTATTTTTATTTAAACTAAAATAAATAGAATTTGAATAAATTTTGGCCAAATCTTGGATGTACTCTGCTAAATGTTTGATCGTTTCTCTTCCCTCCAAACCTTGAACAATTTTCACCCAACCTACCTTAAATCTTAGAGGGAGTCGGGCGACTATTTTCTTTAGGCAAAGCCTTGAACTTATCTCTTTAAAATCGTTCCCCTGCAATACTGTGCTGGCTGTTGCCAGCAAATCCCCAAACTCAATTAAGGCTTTAGGATCATTACTATTAATCATAGGCCCTTCAGTTAACTTTACAGTCCACGCTTCCACTACAGCGGAACGGTCCCCAAATCTTTTTTCTAATAATTGCATTATCTGCCCAAAATTTAACCCACTATTATTTTCATAAACCCTTAAAGCTTCCCCTGTTAAGAATTTATTTAAAAAGACTTGTTTAGCTGATTCCGGTAATATACCGTCCTCTAAATGTAATTCTATTTCTCGTTTAAAAATAGGAAATTTTTCACTCGACCCGTCAAATTTAGTAGGGTTGTATGAATTTAATAATTGCATTTTCGATATTAAGACTGTAGGGTCAGTGCTAGTTGGTGGGACCATACTTACGCTAGGCAACTGGTATGACGCTGAAGGTTTAGGATCCAGCGAAGGATCTAAATTTTGAATTTGGCTAAATTGATTTATTTGTTGTTCAGGTGCGCGCATCTGAGCAACCGAGTGAACTGGTTGCTTAGCTGCATGCACTTGAACGACTGAATAAACTGATGTGTTTGATTCACAAAAATGGCGGGTTAATTTTAACTCGTCAATTTGATTTTTATCGTCTAAATTTTTAGCAGTAGGGTTAACCTGAGTTGGTTGATTAGGCTGAGAATTAGGTGGCATGATAGGTACCGTACGGGGAACCTGATGATCTCGCAGAGGAACTGACGTTTCGATTGGTCTTGGAGGCTTAGGCGTTAAAGTTGTTCCTAAAATTATTTCGATCTCATCGTCTGCTAAGACTTTACTGTGCAAAACTGTTTCTAAAAATTTATTTTCTTTTAATTGTTCTTCTAGCTCCACTTGTTTTTTTCGAATTTCGCTTTCTCTACGCAATAACTCTCTTTGTGCAAGAATATGAGTGCTTGAAACTCGTGAAACCTTTGAAACATGTGAACTTGCTCTGGAACTCACCTTAGTTTCGTGACAGCTAGTAACGCTTAAAACTTGAGAACCTGATCTGGAACTGATTTTAGTTTTATGTGAACACTTATTTGATTTGACTGACTCAATTTTACTTTTAGAACAGCAACTTTTTGAATTGACTTTATAATTTTGTGGCGTTTTTGGGCCGGAGGACTCTAACATCGGACTATATGATTCTAAGAACTTAGTTATAGATTCTAATAAAGTTTTGTTAGCAAGGATTGACTCATTTTGTTCGTCAGCGAGGGCTGCAAGACGATTAATTGCCTCTATTAGGTCGTTTCTTAATAATTTTAACTCACTTAGAGATGAACTCAAAATTACTCTCATTGAGTCATCTTTGATGGAAATAAATAGATTTGAAACCTCCGCTTGCTTTTTTAAAACTTTACTTCTAAGCGATTGGAGCTTTCTCTCAAGTAAATCTATTTGGTAGGCTTTACCTTTTTCAGTAAGTTTTCTTGACCTGGGCTCAGCACTCCCTGAAGGAACCTCTTCTACATTCGACGAAACCTCTTCTACATTTGACAAAACCTCTTCTACATTTGGCGGAACCTCTTTTAACTTAGTGTCTTCTTTTGTTTTTGAGTCAGTCTTTGGGTCCTCATCTCTTCTATCCATCTTGCTATAAGTAGTTCAAGTTTTCTTTTTTTACTATAGCTCTTTTTACTAAACTCTTTTTACTAAAGTCTTTTTACTAAAGTCTTTTTACTGTGACTGCCCGTACTCGTGGCGGTCAAAATAATGCTGCCTTTTTTACCGAGAAACTAAAATTGAACTCTTTATTTTTGTTCGACTATATTTTAACAAATATAACTTAAATACAATAATTTTTCTGCTCTTGATCTCCAAATTTCCTTCTTCTCTTATTCCTTCTTCCCCTCTTCCGCTCTTTTGCTCTATTTTGCTCCTTTACTCTTCCACTAGTTTGCTCGTAAAAAAACTTTAAACAGCATTAAAAAATATAAACTTGTTTCTTGACAAAATTAAACATTGTGAAACTTGAAAGACATTGATTGACATAAATAAATTTAAACAAATACTTTGACAATATTGTTATGTTTCTCAACTACGGTAATAAGTGATAAATAGCCAGTTCAGATGCGTACAAGAATATATTTTAAATAGAACGAACAATTCAATATAAATAATTAGTCAACACAGTAGGTACAGGGCGTGATTAGAGAACAGACAACAACATGGACGCTCCTAAAGGGAGCCAAAAGAACAGGGTTGCCCCTTGGATGGTATGTCTCACAACATCTAAATGAAGATCTAACAGATATAAATATATCAAGAAAATGGTCGTCATCTTAAATCAAAATGGTGGACGAAAAAAAAATCTTGCTAAAATAAACACCATTAAAGTAAATTGTGTCGTGTTGTTGATTCCAGGCTGTGGTTTTCATGATTTTGTGAATGATGATTAGGTAGAATTTGCCTTTAAAAGTTGCACATAAATAGTCACCATCTTGAAAATAAGTAAATATGTATTAGGTGGTGAAATCATACAAGTATATTATTTACCTCGGGGATGGTGTATGTCCCTAGTTTGTTCATATACCTCAAAATGTGGAAGAGCTTATAAATAACATACATATACACATATATTATATTATCAATTATCACAGAAATTGACCATTAACTAATGTATACATGTTTTGTTCTTTTGTTAAAACAGACTAATGAAGATCAGTGGCGAATAGTTTTCCTAATAGCTTCAGCTATATTCGTACTAGGAAATCTAGCTTTTCTTTTCTTCGGCTCTGCTCAAATTCAACCTTGGAATGAACCAAAACAAAAGAAAACAGATGTAGAAGAGGGAAGATGATAATAGCTTTAATTCACTTAGGGAAATATTTTTTGTATAGTAATTAAACTAAAAAAAAATCAAGATTAAGTGAAAAATTATCATTTTGAAATGTCACATTTCACCTTCCACAAATGATATCGTCACATATAATGAAAAGTATTTCTAAGATTGAAGTATTTCTATAGACTATAGAATATATATATATTGAATATAAATTCTTATAGAAAGAAGTATGTTTGTACTAATTTGAATGTATTAGATAGAGTACATAATTAATGTTAATTATAATATAAGTGAAAAAAGCAATAAAAATTATTGTTGTTACAAAAAAATAATATAAATCAAATTATAATTATTAATTACTACGGGAAACAGACAGAGAAAAATACAATAAATATATATATAATTTAAACCACGGGCCTCTATATTTCCAGTATAGCGCTCTATCAACTAAGCTACGCAGGAGAAAGATTTTCTCTGGCGTTAATGATACCTTGTCCCAAATTTAAGCTTTCAATTTTAAAGTCAACATTAATAACATAGAACTAGACCGAGAAATTACGCTTATAATTATAAAGTACCCAATTAGTACCTGTACCTAGTACAATCAATTAGAAATTCATATTTTACGATTGGTTCAAATCCCGGCGCTGGAGTGTATTTTTCTCTGTCTGTTTCCCGTAGTAATTAATAATTATAATTTGATTTAAATTAAAATTTAATCTTTCCGTAGTATGAATACTACCAAATCGTAAAATAAGAAAAAAATAACATTAAAGAAAAGTATGAGATATATGATTATGAATAATAAAGTAAAATTTATTCATCATAAATTCATTCATAAATACATGATAATAAAAGTAATTTAAAATTCCTTCATCTAAAAGAGAAATTATGGTGAATTTTAAAAAGAAATTAAGAGTACTCATAAATATTAAAAGGAAAATTATTATTTTTATTATTATTTAAAATGTTTTAATTATTTTTTAGATATTTTTAATTGTAAGATATTTTTAACAGGTGATTTAAATTTATATATCAGACTAAAATATATATTTTTTTTAGAAGGGCGTATGCAAATATATTCGAAGAAGAGCCCTTGTGAAAATAAATTTTATTTTGTTAAAAATCATTAAGGAAATATTAAACAAAAAATTATTTTTCCTTTTTATAATAAAATGTATGTTTTATCAAAATGTAACACCAATGAATTTGTTATGAATAAGGTTCGTAATATACTTAAGGTTAAATATTTTATTAATTTTTAGTAAATTCTAATTTTGTTTTGCAAACAATAATATCAGACTCAGTTTTAAAAACCTTTTTAATTAATTAATCTGAATTCCTTAAAAAAAGAATCTAAACCTACTTTTTAACCCTTCATTAAAAGTAACATGACCAAACAGAAACTTTGTAGGTGTAGCGTTTCAAAAACAGATAAAATATGTTTTAGACAGTTATATTACAAGAAACTGTAATGACTTTTTTGAGACATAGAAATCATTATCAAATATAAAAGTTAAGAAAATGTTTTACGGGCTAACCAGCGACAAGCAAGAAAACAAACCACGCCTACTTCTAACCTAATAAACCCTCTATTATAAGTACATAACAATAACAATTTATAATAACAAAAAAAATAACAAGTTTTACGTTAAACAGGGAAAAAGAGGCCGAGGCACACGGGCCCACAGTAAGCTAGTCACAACCTGACTAACCCGCAAAACATCCGTGCATTGTGAGGAGGTACATCTTCGTGTTTTGAAAAGGCCTATTTGTAAATCCCTTCATGTTTTACGCTTTGTTTTGCGTGTAATACACGAGTGTTTTGCGGGGTTATTAAGATCCTGACTCACATACTGTGAACGACAAGTGCTTTACCGATTATAAAAACGGGGAAAAGGAAACCAAATTGAAAATATTAAATGAAAATTGCAATAAGATTTGTAGTGAATTTTTATTCTAGTCATATTTATTAATTCGTTTTTATATTTAAATTTTTTTTATATTATATAATTAATTTTTATTACACGTTTTATACTGTGATCATTTTTCTATGAAATGTTTTGTTTTTTTTAATTTTGAAATTTATGTATAATGTATAGAGCTACAGGTAAAATATGTATTTTTATTATTCAATTTTATTTTTTAGCACCATAGAATTTCAAGACATAAATATTGCAGATGATTTTAATAATTATATAAATTTACACACATTAAAATTACAAATGTTAATACATCCTGTAGCTAAATGAATATTGAACAATGTGTACAAATAATAAACAACATTTTTTGTACATTTCCTATAAAAATAAATATTTTTAAATAACATGTTTGTGTCCATTTGTTCGTTTTAGCTCAGTAATAAGAGCACTCTTGCTTAAACTGAGAGATCTGTGGTTCAGTTCCCAGTGGTGGTGATCATTTTTTTTTTTTTTTTTCTTTTTTTTTTGCCTTCTTTCACAAAAAATGAAAAATGTTTTACTAGTTATGGTATTTACAGACAATATATAGTAGCGCTTCATATATATATATATATATATATATATATATATATATATATATATATATATATATATATATATATATATATATATATATATATATATATATATATATATAGTGAAACTCGCAAGGGTTTGGGGGTTGAGGGTTTGGGGGTTGGGGGGTTATATATATATATATAGTTTTCATCATTTATAAATTACATGAAATTATTATTAGCACATTAATAAAAGTGTTAGATATCAACTATATCTTACTATAGACATCAACTGAAGCATTAAATTGTAGTGCTAGTTGTGATCAACTATATCTTATAGTAAATTATCTATTACTATACTAGAATAGAGTTACTATAGCCGTGAATGGAAGTATGTAGTTGTTATCAACTATGATTAGTAACGTAATAAATAGTGTTTCTCAAATTGATTATTGCTACTGCCATAAATAGAATTATTTTTGTACACCATAATATAATTGTCGATTTAATAATCATAGCAACAATAAACCTACTTTATCTCAAATTATAATACACTTTTTTTAATAACTATGTCATAATAAATATATATATATATATATATATATATATATATATATATATATATATATATATATATATATATATATATATTTATTATTTTTAATTCATATTTGGAAAGTTCAATTAGACATGCTGTTTCTTTTAAATAAAATATTTGTTGTATGTATTGAATAAAAAGTTATATTTTTAGAAACTTTTTTTTAAACTTACTTATAAATTTAAAAGCCCTCATTTTATTTAGTTAAGTAATATTTTTTAATTTTTGCTATAATGAGTTAGGTATTATAATCATTTGAAGGGTCCAAAGGAAGAACAAGTCCACCCAACACCATTTTGAGAAAAACTAATTTTTAAATTTAAAGTCTCCTAACATCCAAGATATATTATGAAATAATCCTTTCAACACATATTTGTTATTTAATAAGACCTTTTAAGTAGTAAATAGCGCATAAAAGTATTAAGCGACAAATTTAGAGGGGGTAGTACATGAAACATTGGAAGGGGTGGGATTGAAGAGGTTATTTTTGGAAAGAAGTCTTTGAAGAAAACAAAATAGGGATTTTTTATAGAAATAAAGCTTTTATTTATGAAACTTTACAATGAAAACACAATAAAGTATAATTTAAAAAAAAAAAAAAAAAAAAAAAAGTAGGTTCGAGGCAACTCAGACAATCACAAATACATTCTCAAATAATCTCGATCCCCAGTTCCCAAAACTTTTTGTTTTCATTTTATACAAAATAAGATTTATTTTCATCAATATCTCGAAAACAAGATTTTTTCCCCGGGTAAACGGCTTATATTGTTAGATTCAGATTCGTATACTATATTTTAGAATTTTTTAATCAAAATCGTCGTAACCCTTTTCGAGAATTTTTTTCTCGTTTTTTCATTTTTTTAGGAGGTATCGTCTCCAAATTTGGAGCAAAAATCATATCTCAATTTCACCTCTGGATGATTTATCTGAATAAGTATGCCAACTTTCGTCCAAATCGGCCCAGTAGTTTAAGCTCCTCGCGTCTGCACAGACGACAGACACACATTTTTTAAAAACCTCACATTTTTAAACTCGTGGGACCTCATAATGTTTAAATCCATTAAATCTCTATTTTTTTCTTAATATGAGAAAGAAAAATAATAGAGTGAAATAATATCAAATGCCTACCCCCTCCCACCAACCTTCTCTATGGACTCTAATTGTTCTCTCTCACAATCGCTGAGACTATGATGGTTCTTCCCCTGTGTGGTGTCTTCTACCTTCATTTTCAACAAGACGCTGATTGTTTATTCCTTTAATTATTAATGCTAAAATATAATCTAACATCACTACCAGATGGCACCACTATATCTGTACCCTTTCATTTGATTTACTGTTAAAGTAACACTACCATCCACGGGTGAAGGTTGAAAAAATGAGTTACTTACTACTTACTACTAAAGACATAAGTAAGTTTATTTACCGCCCTCCACTTGTAAACATTCCTATCCTAAGCGGCCGGTAAAGTTCCATTTTACAGCCCTGGGGCCTGTAAAAATGCATGCTTTTTCATTACAGGGCCACTAGTAGTTCGAGAAGCGGCCGCTTCCTGGCCGGGCCGCGGAGTGCAGGAAGCGCTAGTAGTTCTCAGCGTCAGCTGTTCAATTTGTAAACAATCAATATTTGTATAACTGCGGTTTGTTTTGGTGCTGATTTAAACTTAATATGCATTTATTGTTTTGCTTCCGAGCTTACCGAAGGTAACGGAAGCATTGTGTTCACTTTTGAGAACGAAAAACTTTTATGCCTCCGATTTCAAAAATTCCAAGACAGAAATCCGTTTCAGACATCAGGGAACATTTTTGGTCCCGTGTCTGTCTGTCTGTCTGTCTGTCTGTCTGTCTGTCTGTCTGTCTGTCTGTCTGTCTGTCTGTCTGTCGGTCTGTGTGTCCGCGAATTATGAAACGTGCGACGATAACTTGAGTAAATGTCGACTGATTTTGATGAAATTTGGTAGAAATGTTCATTTTAGCTATGCTCAGGACGAGTTCGTTGGACAACGTTATCCGTCCAAGCGTTCACGAGCAATGCTCGCGTAAACGTGAACTTTAAATTTAAAATTGGAATTTTAGGTCGGGACAAAAATCTAACTTCATCTATTCAATGAGACAAACATTTTTTTCTAATACAATTTTTTAGTAAAACCAACAGCGACACCGCTATGAAGTGTTAAAGATCGCTAAAACTATTGATAGTTTTTACAAAATAAACAATATTACAATAAAGTAATATAACAATAATTGTTATAGTATATGATAGGATGCGAGGAAGCTATGTGCCACACTAATTGGCAGTCTATTTATATTTATTTGCATTATATTATTTATTGTTTTTGAAGATTACGGCAATAGTACATTACGCGTCGAGTGCGGAAAGTAGCATTTTGCATGCGAGTGTGGAGTTTGCACCCGAGTGACAGCGAGGGTAGTAAAACCACACGAGCAATGCAAAATGCCGTTTTCGCACGAGTTGCTTACCGTACTTTATCTACGATTGTTAGATTTAAATAATAAATACAGAAAACAATAAACTTGCTGTATGTAAGTTCGTATCTCTGTCTTGATAAAGATGGCATTAATTCTTGAGTTTTGCCTAATTAACTAGGCATCGCGTGGCTCTATCATTGAAGCGAGCGTATTGCAATAAAATACTGAATATTAAAATTTGTTAATCATGATGAATGTCATAGTTGAAGATAAGTGGAAGAGGGTAGTAAGGGGAAGAGTGGGGGTACTCGGTACAAAGCTTTACTTCCTAAACAAACCTACACACAATACGACTATGAATCTTAACCACCCGTGGTAGCTTTTAAACTATTATTATAAATGTATCACTTCATTACTCAAATACTACTGCTTGTATCAAGTTGAAATTTTACATACTTGTTTCAATTGCACTTTAAACTATGTTATGTTTTACCTTATTTTTACGTTAGGAAGTTTTCGTTTTCTTTAAAGAAGTATTTTTGATTAAATCTCTGAGTCTTGTTTATTATTTTAAAAGGTTTCTTTATTTTGAATAATGTTGAATTAGATAAACATTGTTTACATAAATATAATAGTTATACCAGTTATTACGGCTAGTTAGTGAGAGAGATAATCTTGTTTAATTCTAATTACCTTCGGCCTAGATAAGGAAGAAACCCTAATCAAAACACTCACCTATCGATAGTCGATACCTAGTCCATAGTCGATACGTAATTCAGTCTGGATCACTCCCTCACTCAGAACGGACGTGTGGAGCCCCGCTCTGCGTCAGCTGGACTTGCGTAATTATACTCGTAAAGCCGATTGGAGGCGCTATTCCAGCTCCCTGTTGGAGTCTCCAGGCATCCTCACGGAACAACTCAATTTATTCTCACTTCATTTTTCCGCCTTACACGCCTTCTTCATCCGCACTCAACATCACAGCATTTTCTCCACAACTCTCAGGCCAAAATCTTAATTATATCTCTTTATTTTTTGTCTAATTTTATACTTATTTGTATTATTATCCCCACTTCTAGCCTTTATTATTTAAGTAAATTATTAAATTGTAGAATTAGAATCTATTTTAAATTTTATTTATTATCTCGATTCATTTTATTATTTCATTGATACCGGTTTCAGACCAGACTTATTAAGTGTAACTTTTAATTTGCATATTATTATTTTATTATTTTATTATTTTATCAAATGTGTGTTTAATACGTTTATTTTATAAACATATCAGGCAACGAGATTCGGATTTTTAATTTATTATTTCCTATTTCCTACATTCTTACGAATCAGCTCCTGGTGAAGCATTCGATTATTTGGAGTGCAATCTGTTACTTCACTAATCGGTGCACACTGTTTCATGGTCCTTTGGGCCGGATCTCATTGCCTAATATATTTTTTATTTTTTATAATTTTCGGAAACTTTGTAAACAAGTTTGGAGGTTGGCGTTTGGCTTAAGTTTTATTTAGTTGGTTTTACAGCTATTGGACTTGTTTTTTTGTGATAGTAAGTTCTTTCCTAAGATGGAAGGAGAGTCCGATAGTGGCGAGAAGGATAGGCGCGAAAAATTAGATACACTAATAGACGAAATTAAAGAAATTGCAGGGGATATTCATGCAACCTACAGATTAGGAAAAGAGTATATGAATGATGAAGCAAAATTAAAATTATTCAAGGCTAGAATTTCGCGCCTTGATTCGTTTTTTGATAAGCTCTCCGACAAGGTTTCCCAAGCGAAACTTATTGCTAGGATCTTAAAGGATAAAAAGGAATTAGAATCAGTCGCAAAAATGTTTAGTTCGGCAAGAGATGCATATTACGCCGCTATATCGTACAATGTAGAGTTGCCCGCTCCAGCGGTGCCAGGAACATCCACTACTTCATTCAATAACACTTCTCAAATGCAGAATAGTATATTGAAACTTCCTCCTATAAACCTACCTATCTTTAAGGGAGAAATAACAGAATGG
Source organism: Gerris lacustris (assembly GCA_951217055.1). Taxonomy (NCBI): domain Eukaryota; kingdom Metazoa; phylum Arthropoda; class Insecta; order Hemiptera; family Gerridae; genus Gerris; species Gerris lacustris. The sequence continues at coordinate 38,528,931 of OX578277.1, read as the reverse complement.
GCGTCGTTCAAGGACACCTACTGCGCATTGATTCGTGATAATCCGGACTTAAGCGATATACAAAAGTTTCATTACTTAAAAAATTCTCTCAAAGGCGTCGCTTTACAATCCATAGCCAACATCTCACTTACGGCAGATGATTATCCACAGGCGTGGGAGACGCTTATGAAAAAGTTTGACAACAAGCGTTTACAAGCGACTAATTATATTACAAAAATGCTTAATTTTAGTCCGATGAAAAAAAGAGATTTACCTTCATTAGAGGCCTTATGCACGGGCGCAGTGGAGAGCGCTACTGCTTTCCAAAATTTAAAGCTTCCAAATGAATCAAGTTTTATTCTTTCATGCTTAATTTTACGTTTACTTGATCCAGCTACACGGGAGAAGTTCGAAAATCAACAACTAGGATCTGAAATACCTACGTTAAAGAATCTTGTTGATTTTATTTATCGTCAATGTACACTTCTACAAGGCGAAGCAGTGACAATCGGAAAGGTTATTAGTCCTTCAGTAAATGAATCATCTTTACCCAAAACACGCCACTTATTCATGTCTACGAACCAAAAGAGTGATCAGCTTGCTGGTTGTCCAGTTTGCAAAGGGAATCATAGGATATTTAGTTGCTCTTCCTTTCTATCACTCGAACCACAACAACGCATAAGAAAAACGAAAACACTTAATCTTTGCACAAACTGCCTTAGTACTTCTCATTCTACTAACAGATGTAATTCAAAATCACGTTGTTTCCGGTGTGGCAAAGGCCACCATTCACTTCTGCATGTTAATTATCTTGATAATTCGCAGTCATTCAAACATCGGGCTGCAGGGTGGACTTCGCGAGTAAAATCGAACCCTACAGCGAAAACTACTCAAGTAAACGTTTCAAATCAAGAAAACACAGAAACAAGAGAATCAACTGGCGCTGTTTTGTCAAGTTCAGTCCAGGGTGAAGTCTCAGTCTTGTTGGGTACTGCCTGGGTCCGTATTCAAGATTCTAGGGGCCTTTTTCAGCCAATTCGGATGGTGATAGATAGCGGATCACAACGATCCTTCATAACTACGGCAGCGCTGAGGCGTCTAGGTCTGAAGCAAGAGAGAAATTTTCAACCACTTTGTGGATTTGGTAACTCATTTATCAACGGAGGGAAATTTCAGACTGACTGCGTGATTGTACCCACTTTTGCAAACTCACCAGAGTTTTATACTAGGGCAGTTATAGTTCCGCAAATTACATCTTTTATGCCTACCACACCCATTGAAAAGGGCGTAAAGAAGCAATTCTGTAATTTACAATTGGCAGATCCAGAGTTTGACCAACCTGGTCAAGTAGAATTCTTACTTGGATCTGACTTATTCGGCAGTATATTATCAGAAGGTAAATTATCAACGCTTCAAGGTAGCCCACACGCCTTAAACTCAGTGTTTGGATGGATTATTTCAGGTCCTGTGCCTTCTGAAAATCCGGTTAGTAATTGTACATCATTACTGATCGCTAATAGTTGTTCTGTGTTGGAGAATATGGTGCACAAGTTTTGGGAAACGGAGGAGGTGCCATCAGAACCACTACAAAACCCTGATGACTTACAGTGTGAAAGGTATTTTCAAGAAACGGTTTCAAGGAATGATTCTGGGAGATACATCGTGCGTTTACCTTTTAAAGATCCCAGTAGCGTAAAGGTAGGAGATTCTTATAATATGGCTATGAGACGGTTTCTGAAATTGGAGCAAAAATTGAATAGGGATCAACCTTTGAAGGTTGCTTATTCAAAAGTTATACAGGAATACCTAGATTTAGGCTACTTGTCACCAGCGACTAAAAGAGGAAAATGCTTTCTACCGCATCATTGCGTGATTCGAGATAAAGCTTCGACGTCACTAAGAGTAGTATTCGACTGCTCTGCGGTTACCAACAAAGGATCGTTGAACGATGTCCTTTTTACAGGACCAAAATTACAACTTTCCTCGGTAATCGTAATTCTTAGGTATAGAACATATCAGATCGCTATTACTGCCGATATTGTCCAAATGTTCTGCCAGATTCTGGTACACGAAATAGATCGACAGTATCAACACATTTTATATCGATTCGAATCTACGGACGCAATTAAGGAGTTTGTACTAAATGTTGTGATATTTGGAATGAATTGTTCACCCTACCTCGCTCTTAAATGTTTGGATCAGCTGATTAAAGACGAAGGAAAAGAACATCCGTTAGCGTCTGCGATTTTGATGAAGAATAGATATATTGATGACATTTTAGCTGGTGCTAAGACTGTAAAAGAAGCCATTAATCTTCAGAAAGACTTGATTGAGCTATTGAAGAAAGGAGGATTTAGACTCAAGAAGTGGTCTAGTAGTTCTAAAGAGGTTTTAGATCAGATTCCTGAAGATAGCCACATCGCTCCGATATCTTTCAACGATGGAGCAGAAAACTCAGTTAAGGTGTTAGGATTGCAATGGGACCCAGCTTCGGACTGCTTATCTTATTTAATTCAACTTCCTTCTGAAACAACTTTTAGTAAGCGATCTATACTCTCAACGACGGCACGGATTTACGATCCGTTGGGCTATTTATCACCAGTTGTGTTTAAGGCCAAAACTATTATGCAGCAGTGTTGGAGTAAGAACTTGGATTGGGATGACGAACTCCCGCAGAACTTGACCATTAGCTGGGCTAAGTTTATGCAGCAATTACACACTTTGGCAGATATTAAATTACCGAGATGTTTTCTTCCTTACGCTGTTAAGGATGTTTATATTATTGGCTTTGCGGACGCCTCAGAATTAGGATACGCCACAGCCTTATACTTACGTACAGTGGATGATGATGGCAAAGTCAATTCACACTTGTTAATTTCTAAAACAAAATTGGCACCGCTAAAAACTTTAACTATACCACGGCTAGAATTGTGCGCCGCTCTCCTTCTTATTCGTACATATACATCTATTTTGTCCTTTGTCAACTCCTTAAATCCTAAATGTGTGTATTTTTTAACTGACTCGTCTGTTGTGCTCGGTTGGCTTCGCTCCCCACCTCATACATTGAAGGTGTTTGTGGGAAATCGAGTTGCCGAGATACTTCGTCATAGTTCTATAGATCAGTGGTACCATGTTTCAACTGAGAGTAATGCAGCCGACATTCCATCTAGAGGATTATATCCTTCTGAAATTCACGATAAAGAAATGTGGTGGAATGGTCCTCTTTGGATTCTTGATGAACCCGTCTCGTGGCCCATTTCAGCCACGTTTAATACTGCTAATTTACCCGAAGTAAAACCAGACGTTGTGTTAATTATCGGAAAACAATCTTCAGCTGATTTCATCAGTTGGATTGAACAATTTTCTTCACTGAATAAATTACAACGGGTGGTGGCATACATACAACGATTTATTAAGAATTGCCGAACCAAGGATCCTGTTGATATCGAACAAGGTGATTTAAAATTAACAGAATTAAAGAACGCTAGGATGGTTTGTGTGAACTTGGTACAAAAGCACTTTTTTGAGGCAGAAATAGAAGCGCTTACTAATCAAAAGGAGGTCGAAAGGTTCCAAACATTATCACCTTTCTTAGATGCCGGTTTTCTCAGGGTGGGCGGTCGCCTGCGACACAGCCCTTTGAAATTTGAAAGTAAGCACCCCCTACTACTGCCATACAAATCACATTTCACAAATCTCGTAATAGATTACTACCACGTAGCCTACCTTCATGCAGGACCACAACTTCTGCACTCTCTAATCCAACGGAACTTTTGGATTATTAACGCAAGGCGTGTGATAAGATCCAGAATCCATATGTGCATTGTGTGCCGCAAGTTGCGACCTACACTTTCAACAGCATTAATGGGTGATCTTCCACCATCACGCTTCGAACAAGGAAGGCCGTTTATAAACGTTGGAGTGGACTACGCTGGTCCATTTCTCGTCAAGGTTTCTAATCGGAGAAAGGCAGTTATTGACAAAGCTTATTTAGCGTTATTTGTGTGCATGAGTACAAAGGCCATGCACTTGGAATTAGTGTCGAGTCTTTCGACGGAGGCTTTTATGGCCGCGCTTGATCGATTTGTAGGCAGGAGAGGATTGCCTTCTAGGATACTCTCCGATAACGGAACAAATTTTGTGGGAGCAAATCGCGCGTTGAAAGAGCTTTATTGCTGGCTCCGTGATCAAGACAACCAAAGCTCTCTTACAGAAGCTGGGTTGTCAAAGAATGTCGTTTGGTCGTTTTCTCCTCCATTAGCACCACATTTTGGTGGTTTATGGGAAGCGGCAGTAAAGAGCGTCAAAACACATCTTGTCCGTGTGGTTGGAAACATAGTACTCACCTTTGAGGAGCTTAACACCATCTTCGTTAGGATTGAAGCTGTCGTAAATTCTCGACCCTTGTGTCCTGTACCGTCATCTCCTAACGAATATGACGTTTTAACTCCAGGACATTTCTTAATTGGAGGACCTTTGGTATCCATTCCTGAATACGACTTCTGCGAAACACCGATGAATCGACTCTCCCGCTGGCAATTATTGACCAAATGTGTTCAAGACATATGGAAACGTTGGAGACTTGAATATTTGAATGGCCTTCAACAACGTCTTAAGTGGAAGCAAAAAACAGATACTGTAAAGGTAAAGGACCTTGTACTGCTTAGAGATCCTAACGCAGCTCCTCTTCATTGGCCCATGGGAAGGATTTTGGAAACCTATCCGGGGAAAGATGGAGTTGTAAGAGTGGTTAAAATTCGCACAGCTAAAGGAGAGTACACTCGTCCAATAGCTCAAATAGTTCCATTGTTGCCAAGTGAAAGTTAGTCGTAATATCTTCACGCTCAACCTCCAAATTTGGTCCGTCTCTTTAGTTAAAATTTGCCACAAATTTGGTGGGCGGTTTTGTTATGTTTTACCTTATTTTTACGTTAGGAAGTTTTCGTTTTCTTTAAAGAAGTATTTTTGATTAAATCTCTGAGTCTTGTTTATTATTTTAAAAGGTTTCTTTATTTTGAATAATGTTGAATTAGATAAACATTGTTTACATAAATATAATAGTTATACCAGTTATTACGGCTAGTTAGTGAGAGAGATAATCTTGTTTAATTCTAATTACCTTCGGCCTAGATAAGGAAGAAACCCTAATCAAAACACTCACCTATCGATAGTCGATACCTAGTCCATAGTCGATACGTAATTCAGTCTGGATCACTCCCTCACTCAGAACGGACGTGTGGAGCCCCGCTCTGCGTCAGCTGGACTTGCGTAATTATACTCGTAAAGCCGATTGGAGGCGCTATTCCAGCTCCCTGTTGGAGTCTCCAGGCATCCTCACGGAACAACTCAATTTATTCTCACTTCATTTTTCCGCCTTACACGCCTTCTTCATCCGCACTCAACATCACAGCATTTTCTCCACAACTCTCAGGCCAAAATCTTAATTATATCTCTTTATTTTTTGTCTAATTTTATACTTATTTGTATTATTATCCCCACTTCTAGCCTTTATTATTTAAGTAAATTATTAAATTGTAGAATTAGAATCTATTTTAAATTTTATTTATTATCTCGATTCATTTTATTATTTCATTGATACCGGTTTCAGACCAGACTTATTAAGTGTAACTTTTAATTTGCATATTATTATTTTATTATTTTATTATTTTATCAAATGTGTGTTTAATACGTTTATTTTATAAACATATCAGGCAACGAGATTCGGATTTTTAATTTATTATTTCCTATTTCCTACATTCTTACGAATCAGCTCCTGGTGAAGCATTCGATTATTTGGAGTGCAATCTGTTACTTCACTAATCGGTGCACACTGTTTCAAACTATGTAAATGAAGTTTTATTAAAATCGTTACGTTAGAACGTAAGATATCGGTAAAAAGGTTGTTTTCTCTATTTTAAACGTTTAGGTCCGCTTTAATAGTTTTAGCGATCTTTATTAATTCATAGCAGTGTCGTTGTTGGTTTTACTTAAAAAAATGTTATTTGAAAAAAATGTTCGTCTCATCGAATAGATGATGATAAAATTTTTTCCTGTCCTGAAATTCCAATTTTAAATTTGAAGTTCACGTTTACGCGAGCATTGCGCGCGAACTCTTGGACGGATCACGCTGTCCAACGAACTTAGCCTGAGTATTAGTTAGAGCAGGGGCGGCCAACCTTTTTCGATCGTGGGCCACAATCGTGGTTCCACAAACTCGAAGGGCCAATTTAGAAGAGCGATGTCGTGCGTTATATCATTAGTTATCAAACCGTGTCTTTCCCTATCGCACTTGCATACACTTAAATTTACCTAGAAGTTTACCGAATCACACGATTGTAGGTCTATTGTGATATCCAATCATTAAATTATTAACAATTATATTATTATTATATTAATAATATAATTTTTTTTTTTTTTTAAAAAATCCGGGTAAAAGTCGATTAACAAACTTTAAAAAATAAATAAATACTGGCAAGTTTCCGCGGGCCACCTCGAAAGGCGTCGCGGGCCACTTCACGGCCCGCGTGCCGCGGGTTGGCCACCCCTGAGTTAGAGGATCATGTATACCAAATTTCAATTAAATCGGTCATTTTTTACTCAAGTTATCGTCACACGCGTGAACGTTACTGACAGACAGACAGAAAAGATACATATTTCGTTGAATGTAAGAAGCTCGCTTACGCTCGCTTCAATTATTTCTGGAGGAGTATTATTCTCCACATTTTCGTCAAAGTCACGATATAACCAGTTACTTTAATAAAAGAATAGCAAATTAGTTTTGTTAAATGTAAACACTCGCTAATCGTGCGTAAAGCTGAAGAATTCCTCTTCTTTACCAAGCTAGCGCGGTAAAGAAGAGGAATTCTTCAGAACTATGAGACGCGCATGCGCAATGAATACAAGTACGTAAATAATTACTTTCTATGCACCTAAACAGAGATATAATGTTTATATTTCTTATCAATCGTAGATAAAATAGTTTACATGTGGTGGGCGATAAAATAGTGTACGCACCACGAGCAGTAAGTGCCATGACAGGCCTCGGGCGTTAAACGCACTCGTGCTTTCAAACTTCGCCCTCGGCCTGTAATAAGGTTCGTAAATAGCTCTAGGTACGTAAATAGCTATTACGGTGTTTGGGTTGTTAGAGTATTAAAGATAAAATATGCATTCTTTTAAAAAGAGAACTCTGAATGACGGAATAATGCCTTGAGGAGATATTATTAATTTTTATCAGTGTGCATTTGTATTCAAAAACGTACGAAGTTTACTAAGATCGTTATAAAATAGGTACAATATGAAAAAAGGCTTCAATGACATAATATGCCATTTTAGATCCAAACTACAGATAATGTGGGTTGAAATAGATTTTTTGAGCCTACAGGTAAATTATTAGCTAGCAGACAAAGGTATATATACTATATATTTAGGTAGTTTGTTTGAGTTGGCAACTCTTTGTTTGATTATAAAACAATCAAGTCTCTTTCAACTCACTTAATCACTCCACTAATTGAAATTAAAAGTTTTAATGTACATACTCACCTAGCAACGCCTACGCTTTATAATATTATAATATTTAGCTATGATACTCCACTATTATATTTTGTTATTATTAAAAATGTGGCAAAACTAAGAATGGAGGAATAAATGGAAAGGTGACCAAATGGTGGAGAAAGGAAAAAACGATAGAGGTTAAGGAAAAGAAGAGAATGCCGTATGGACTTCTAACCTTGGAAATAAGAATCTTATAAGAATACATAAACCTGTCATGAGTACAAAAATAAACAGCAGAGAGTAAAAAGTAAATAATGTCTATCTTTAAAGTGGGATATCCGAGCTTGTGAAAATCACAGGGGGGTATATTATCTTCTATGTGCTATGTGTCCCAGGGGAGATTTTTTCAAGAATCTAGCCTAATGGCTGTGTAAACATCTCCCGGAAGACTAACAGAGTGATTTTGGAGCCCAACGTAGACTTCAGGACTTTACCATCCGACAGATCACCGAAAATGCTATAAAGAATGGAAAAGAAATTCACTCGTGCTTATGAAACTATGCCGTGTTCTTAAGAAGAGATAAGTGGGAAGAAGCTTATTATTAGGAGTTAGGAGAATGCAGAGCTTTTACAAAGTATGTAGAAACAATGTTAGGACAGTGGTATTATTAAGAATGTCTCTACCGCCACAAAGATGATAGTATAAAACTCGACCTCTGCGGCCTAGCTCTTACCTATGGGTGAGAGTCACCCACTGGGCTCACATACCAAAAAGGAGAAGTCAAATGTAGATTGTTGAAATGCGCTGTCTAAGAAGGATGTTGCAAAGATACGTATGGATTGAGTTAGGAACCAAACAACCAAATTGAGTCTACAAGTGAAGCCAGTATCAGACAGGTTAGAGAGACAGAACCTGAGGTGGTTCATTCATGCAGTCAGGATGGAAGACCACAGAATACCAAAGCAAGAGGACAATTTTACGGCCTAAGATCTGCATATTTTACAAATCAATATCAAATGAATTTCTCTCGGAACGGATGATGTCACCTTTTGCAGAGCATTGCTCAGTTTAAGACACAGTTTCACTCAAAATTATCAACTAGTGTAACGCCTTATATAATTATTTAACTGTAGAATATAGTTTAGATAATCTGGCATAGCATAAGAATTGTGGCTGTAGTTTATAATACTGTTACGTATTTAAGACACAAGAATGTTAACTATAATTCAACATATAATCTTATATCACATCAGACAAATAACTCTCAATAATACAATGACATCGACACATTGTCAACAAATCTTGACACGTTACACTACTCCCTCCTTAGCTGTTGACGACCCGACAACATTAATTTGGTCCCGATTGTAGAACGGTGCTATTCGGTCTAGGTGAACAATCCGTGGTTTAGACCTAGGTTTTTCTTGCACCTGGTAAACTACGTCGTTGATCCTTTTCTGAACAGTATATGGTCCCTTCCAGTTAGATGTTAACTTTGGGCATACGCCTTTCTTACGACTGGGATTTTACAACCATACCTTATCCTCTGGGTTAAAAATCCTTGCCACAGCAGAGCGGTCATACCTCGTCTTCATTCGCTCTCCTGCAACTTCAAGTGATTTGCGAGAGTGCTCGTGGACAGCAGCTAGTTGTTTCCGTAAATCTGAAAGATATTGGGGAACATCTTCAGGTACTCTATCTGGTGGCCGCCCGTACAGCAACTCCAATGGTCCTCTCAGCTCACGCCCAAGCATTAACATTGCTGGAGTGTGACCGGTGCTTTCGCTGACGGAAGATCGGAATGCCAGCATACAAAGAGGGAGGTGTTCATCCCAGTCCCGCTGACACTCTTGTACGAATTTGGCCAGATAGCTTAGAAGTGTTCTATTAAAACGTTCCACCATCCCATCGCTCTGTGGATGCAGCGGCGTCGTACGAGTTTTCTTCACTCCTATCAGTTCACAAACCTTTCCAAAGAGTCGACTTTCAAAATTTCGACCCTGATCCGAGTGGAGTTCAAACGGAACTCCGAAGCGTGCCACAACTTCATTAACGAAAACTCTAGCCACGGTTTCTGCCTGCTGATTGGGAAGAGCGAAAGATTCCGGCCACTTAGTAAAATAGTCCATAATCACCACAATATAAGCATTACCTCGGTTAGTTCTAGGTAGGGGGCCAAGGATGTCGATTGCTAATCTTTCCCATGGTGCGCCTGACAAGTACCTTTGCAACCTACCTCTGCTTCGAGTCTGGGGACCCTTCCTAGCTGAGCAGATTTCACATGTTCGACACCAGTCTTCAACGCTGTCTCTCATGTTGACCCAATATAATTGGCTTCTTAACCGCTCCAACGTCTTCTTCACTCCAAAGTGTCCACTTGACGCTGAATCATGAGCCCATTCCAGGGCCTCTGGCTGCAGTTTCTTTGGTACTACCAGCTTTAAATTCTCACCGTCCTTACCAGGCTCCCCCATCGCCGATAGACAACTCCGTCTCTGAGAACCACTGAGTCCCATTGTGCCCACAGACATTTTATTTCAGGGCCGAGTCCTGAAATTTCTTCCCATTGTGGCCTTCTACCCTCCTGCAGACAGTTCATAATTCTCCCTAAGACAGCATCCTCTTTCTGAGCTTTCCCCAGCTCCTTCAGGTCTCCACCAACACCTTCCGCCTGGGAAATATGGGTCAAAAAGATATTAGCAGGTTCCTCTTCCCTGGAAGAGGAATCATCTGTTCCGTTTCCTCTCTCTTCCCTACCACACTGCTTACATCCTTCACACGGTCTGCGAGACAGGGAATCTGCATTTCCATGTTGCCTCCCTGCTCTGTACTGAACTTCGAAATCATAGTCCTGAATTCTTTCCAGCCACCTTGCAACCTGGCCTTCCGGGTTCTTAAAATTTAAGAGACACTGTAATGAAGCATGATCAGACCTGATTATAAACCGTCTTCCTATTAGGTAATGTCTAAACTGAACCAGAGACTTAACTATTGCCAGAAGTTCACGCCGTGTTACGCAATAGTTGCGTTCACATTTACTCAATGATTTGCTAAAGTAAGCGAGAACAACCTCATTTCCTTCTTGCTCTTGCGATAAAACTGCTCCAATTGCCCTTCCACTGGCATCTGTGTCCAATATAAACACTCCTGTTTCCTTGGGGAACCCTAGGATTGGGCTTGATGTTAAAGCCTGTTTAATATTTTCAAATGCCCTTTGACATTCAGAATTCCAAGTAAAAGGACGTTCTTTAACCTGATGTAATGGAGCAACAACTGCAGCAAAATCTTTAATGAACCGCCTAGTAGGAACAAAAGCCCAAAAAGCTTAAGACCTCAGACCTCTTCGTAGGCTGTGGCCACTTACTGATAGCTTCAATTTTCGCTACATCAACGTTTATCCCTGCCGCAGAAACTACATGCCTTAAGTAAGCAACTTCACGTTTTAATAAACAACACTTTTTGGCATTTAGTTTCATCCCAGCGGCTCTAATTCGAAGGAATACTTGGCATAAGTTTCTCAGCTGTTCCTGAAAGGTCTTTCCCATGACGACGACATCATCGAGGTACACTCTTGCAACCCCGTTCGGAAGCCCCTTCAGCACTTGTGTCATGCACCTCACAAATGTAGCTGGTGCATTGCATAGTCCAAATGGTAGCACCTGGAATTGCCAAACTTCCGATCCTACTGCAAAAGCTGTTTTCTGTCGATCATCCATGTTCATGACAACTTGCCAGTATCCACTCTAGGGATGGGCGGAACGGAACGTAACTATAAAAATAACTAGTTCCAGTGTTGGAACGGTTCCAATCGTTCCAAGATTTCATGGAACTACGTTAATTTTGGAACGACTTGGAAGTTTTTATTTTACTGTCGAGTTTCATTTAGTTAATAAATTTTTATTGTTTGAATTCGATACAAATTTGTTATCACCATTTTACAAAAAAATAATATCTTTTAAGAATTATCGAGCAAAATAATACGAAACGTAACTGATTAAAGAGGAAACGGAAACGAGAAAACAGTAACGAAACTAAACAACTAACTTAAAGGGAACGTTAAAAACTCGTTTCTCTTGGAACGAAACTAATGATCTTCGTTCCAAGCGCCAATACGTAACGTGTAACGTAACTGAAAAGACGAAACGGGAACGAGATAACGTAACGAAACTGTAACTCGGAGGGAACGTAAAAGATTCGTTTCGCGAGGAACGAAAACTATAGTTTCGTTCCAAGTTCCAGTTCCAGCCAAGCTGGAACGTAACGTGTGTGTCTTATGTCTTGTATAGTAGAGTAGAGTAATGGAGTGGGGATGAGAGCTCGAGTCTCCACATCACTCCAGTTATAGTGAAGCGTTATCTTTTTCTCTTTCTGAGACATAGATGCCTCTTTGCCGCTTTTTTTCTTTTAGGTCCATAGTCAACTTCCTCTTGTCACTTTCGCCCTTCGCCACTCGTTTCGTTGTTTTAGTTTTGTATAGTTAGTAAAAATACGAAATAAACAGGTGAAATTTAATTTGTTTTTTGTTTAGTTTTAGGATCTCGTTATGGAAAGAACATATTCTAGTATTTAAAAATATTATTTATACTGGTATAAAATATACTTTTAAGTAGTTACCATAATGTTGTATCATAAACATTTTTATTATACTGTTTACTTGGTTGCAATTAAAATATCACTATAAAAAAATATAAGATAAAAAGATAAATAAAGAGATCTTAATAATATTATTATAAAGTTTGTATTTAATTTCAACTTTTCATCGTCAGCGTCAGTGAAGAGTGGAACTATTTAATAAAGAAACGAAACTTATTGTAGAACGAACATGGACTAGACTCAGGAACACGTGAAGTATAAGAGAAACTGTTTCTTTGGAACATAAACTGATACGTTCCAAAAATAACTAGTTCCTGGAACTAGTTATTGGTTTGGAACGAAACGTTGTAACTCGTTCCACTCATGGAACCGTTCCTCCCATCCCTAATCCACTCTTTAGGTCTAATGTGCTGAACCAATTAGACCCTTCCAAATCATCTAAGATGTCATCTATCCTTGGTATTGGTTGGGCGTCCTTCTTGGTAACTGCATTTAATTTCCTGTAGTCTATGCAAAAGCGCGTTGACCCATCCTTCTTCTTCACGAGTACTATAGGGGACGCCCCAGGACCATACGATGGCTCAATAATTTTGTTTTCTACCATTGTTTGGATTATCTCGTCGACCTCTTTTTTCCTGGCAAATGGAACCCTGCGTGGCTGTTGTTTGATTGGGTGTTCGTCCGTCAGGTGGATCTCGTGCTGAGTCAAATGAGTTCTACCAATGTCACAATCATCTCGTGAGAACACATCCTGGAACTCCATAACCAAGGAATAAACCAGTGTAGCCTCCTCTTTTCTCAGTTGTTTGACTGTATCCTCATACAGCTGTCTAAGATGTTCCGGCAGTTTTCCTTCTTCTACAGGCCCGTGACTCTTAACTTGCACTTCTCCATGAGCTTTTTCTTCGTCGCACAGAGCAGTAAATCCAAGGATCCTGATGTCTACACCCTTGATTGAAAACTCTTCTTTTCTGAAGTTTAAGACGCAATCTTAATGGGCCAGAAAATCAATCCCCAATATGCAATCTTCTGTTACATTTGCCACAAACACGTCATGTTCCAATTCTAGGCCACCAATTTTAAAGCTCACCTTCCGGACTTCTAACACGTTTGATGTCTCACCTAATACTGATTTGATTCTCACTACATTGTTTGGTTGAAGCTTCCATCCACTCTGGGTTAGAATACCAGGTCTGATCAGTGTAACGGCTGCACCAGTATCTACCAGAAACTTGCAATTTTTACCCTCTATCTTACCAGCTACATAAAACCAAGTTGAAGTTTTCCCTACGGTATATTCTTTTTGAGTAGCATGCACTGACCTGGATGGTCCTTTTCCCTTAGGGCTGCCTGGCTCTAAAGACAGTTGCCGCCCTTTGCACCTGACCACTTGGCGTTTCCCTGGACCCCTTCATTCCAGAGCATACCGGTTTCCTTCTTGGATTCTCCTTGCCTCTCCTTGCAGCCCCTTTTTTTATCCGCCCTAGGGCACCCTCTTTGGAAATGGCCCGGCTGATGACAATTCCAGCAGATGACATCTTTTGCCACATTTTGAGTCTTCAACGCGGCAACTGTCATAGCACTTGAGTAGGAGTCTCCAAACAACATCCCTTTTCTTGGCGAGGGTGTCTATTATCTTGGCCTGCTACCTCCTCAACTTTGTTGACACTACAAATGTTGTCGTGATGAAGCGCTTTATCAATTGCATCTACCTCCAATGATCTAGCCAGAGCTGCTTTGAGTGGCTTGAGCTGCTTCGTTAGGTCTTGCTAAAGCAATTTCCCTTCTTAAAGTCTTATCTTTCCATCCATCTACAAATGACTGCAGCTGCAAAACATCCAACGTCTCCTTAGGTAGGTCAGGGTACGATAACTTCACTAGCCTTTCTATTTGTGCAGCATATTCAACCAAGTTTTCTCCTTTTTCTTGGACTCGCAATTTAAGCTGAACTCGATAAATCTGTGTTTTCACTATTTCCGAACCGTGCTTTGAGAGCTCTTATTACAACAGATAGTTCCATTCTCTCTTCTTGTGAGAGATTACTTAAAACTGTGAGTGCAACACCCCTCAGAGCACCAACGAGAAAACCCAACTTCTCTTTCTCTGACCAGCCACTTAATTCTGCTATGGTCGTAAACTGGGCCTCAAAGTCCTCCCACAGTACTGCACCATCGTAGGGGCTAACTTTTAATTTCAAAAATGTTGTTTGACTAGTTGTAATCATCTTTTCGTCTGTCTTGTCACCGCTGAGAATTAAATTCCTTTTTCCATTAACAGGGAGGGATTTAATTTCAGGCTTACAGCTGGACAACATTTCTTCACGGATAATTTTTATTTCTTCTGTAATTTTATTTTCTAGACTTAATTTAATCTCTTGACATTGTTGTACCATCTCCTGGTACATAACTTTGAGATCATTTCTCAAATCACCGTGCGAATCCTCATCTACAGGAGTTGAAGACCTTTTCTTTCTACCCCTTTTCGACATTATTACGTAAATACTAATAAAAGTAAAAAATTGTAAACTTAAATACCTTCTCTTGGCTGATTAGATCCCACTTCTGACACCACTGTTACGTATTTAAGACACAAGAATGTTAACTATAATTCAACATATAATCTTATATCACATCAGACAAATAACTCTCAATAATACAATGACATCGACACATTGTCAACAAATCTTGACACGTTACAATACATTATATAGAGAAGCATGGAAATCCACCTGAGCATTAATTAATTAATTATGCCTCTTTTAATCACTTCTGTTAAGAAAAATTTGAATTTGGTGAATTATAACAATGCTTTCGTTACCTTCAGTGAGCAAAAATACACAAGTCTCTTATCAAATACTTCAATGCTGTAAAAAGGATTTAATTGTTAATGGATACTTTTCACTGACGTAGCAGTAGTTTTATAAATTCGTTGCGTCTTATTTAAGAAAATAAATGGGATGCGAAGGACAAACTCTGCTTTGGAGATAGATATATAACTACAACCTTGATAAAAATGTATAAATAAATCACGAAACAATATTTTTTTTATTTAAACCACTTCAGCCAATTATAGACACCTTATTGTTGACAAAGAGATAAGTACAGTGTGCTAAGTGTTGATAAACTCATTACAAGCCTTTACCTTAGTAACTCACTTTTATCATTCCGCAGCTTGTTCTGCAAGTGTATACTTTGTTTACATCATCCTCATATACAAGTCAAATACAAGGCAGGTTTTTAACTTTTAGTTTTCTTTAGTTCAAACTGCATTGTTCATAACAACAATTGCTTAATTCATGTTAAATAAACATACAAATTATTCGATTGAAAGGTAAAAAAAAAGTTATCAGTAAATTATTTTTAATTATTCCTAACATTAATCAATTTAATTTCCCATAACAGTTAATTCGTCTTAATTATACATAACAATGATTAATTAATCCGATTAATTTGTTGGCAACAATAATCAGTTAATTAATGTTAATAATAAAACGACAACAACCAGTAAAATAATTTGACTAACGAACTATATTTAGTATAAAGTAAACTATATTAACCTATTAATAATAATCAGTTAATTTAGTTTATTAATAAACAATAATTATCAGTTGCTAATTGAGTTGTATATTAAAAAACAATAATCAGTCACAAAACATTTGCTATATAACTGAAAAAGCAATAGAAATACAAAGACTCAATATAAGGAAAAATCGATTTTTTTGTTTCTTATTTTTCAATTTTCAAAGGTCAGCAGATTTTTTTTTACTTTAGATTCGTGTTCTTCATGGTTTGAAGATATTAAAACGCCCAATATATTTTTTTTTATCAAATTTTCTTGGGCGAAAAATTGGGTCGAAAACCCCCAAAAACACAATTTTTCCGAACGTTAGGCGCATTTTCCGGGAAAACTGTACGTATAGGAGCCATTTTGACTTCAGATTCGGATTCAGCAACCTCGAAAAAATAAAGTTCAGATAAAATTTTCTTGGGGCCCGAAAGTTCGTTAAATTTTGCAGAACAGTGTTAGAGTGCAGAATTGTGAGAAATTGTTATTGCCTCAACAATGAGTAGCTCAACTATTTTTAAGAGTTAAGGGTAAAGGAGTTTGAAGATCGAAATTGAAAGACAACAGGCCGAGGAAGTGAGGAACCAGTACTGGTGTAGCAGGGGAAACACTAATAATAACAAAAGAACGAGGACCGAGTAAGCGCGAACGAATGTGAATGCTCGTTTTATCAAACGATCGGTCAATTAAACGGAACGAAGCTACTCGTTCATTTCCCAAACCCGATATTGGAAGACCCATTTCTAATTAGCACACAGCCAATGTGTGGAGGGGAAGCTGGCACTTGCAAACTTGCGATAGTTGGCCAACGGCAGTTTCAGCTCCAACCTTCGCCAGATCCTTCACAAGCGCAAACTCAACCATCCAAATGCTTGCCGTACGGTCAATATGTGGATCCGGCGTTATATTGCTTTAATAGGATAAAAACATTTTTTATATTCATAGAACATATTTAAATAAAATTAATCGTAATGAAAATAAAATCTGATCTTGCTTAAAGTTGAAAAAAAATCAACCTGCTGAACACTTTTTAAATACACATCAACAATGAGTTTCGTTATTTTACTACCCCATTGAAATTCAAACACATGATATTATTTTATTTTATATTTTAATTAAAGTAAAACTTTTATTAACATAGAGAAAGAATGAAGAATTCTTCGGATTCTCCTTGTTCGCCTAATTGCTTGAGCTGTTTCAAATTTGGTTCGTATAACATTAAATATTTAATTACTAAGAATTAATTGTGAGTGTATTTTAGCTATCTATTATTTAAATATATTCATCACTGTTTCAAGTACGTAGTATTTACGTGTGAAAATATTGTGAAGGAACGAAAATTCGATTTTGATATTTCGTTTGATTTACTCATTTTAAGGTCCCTTGATTGAAAAAATAAATTTCTCGACTACTGGACTGATAGCGATGGAATTAAAAATGCATGTTCAGAAAAATCATACTCCAAGGTAAATTCAAGAAATTAATTTTAGCTCTACATTTGGGGGCCCTGCCCCCAAAAATTAATTAAAAAAATATATCCGTTATAACTTCTACTAAAACTCATATATATTTCGGGTTTACAGTTAATTATTGTTGAACATTATATCAAAATTTACCATAAGCATTTATTTTTGGACTTAAACTGTTCAATCCTGTAAATCCATCAAAAACTTAAAATCGAATTTTCACGCCATCAGAATACTTTCTTTTTACACACTAGTAAATAAGAAAGAAGAAAAGTGGAAAAAATATATTATTCAAATACCGTTATGATGAATTCGATTAACAAACCCTATTCTAGTCCTACTTAAATTGAACCTAACCGTACATATAGTTTTCCCAGGAAAAATAAAATTTTGTATCACTACGTACATGAGAAACTTTTGTTTAAGTTTGTTGGACTGATTTTTAAATGAAACATAAGAGTATCGATATTTTTATATACCTCTTGTATATATCTTATTTACCTCCACCCTTGAAATGGCCTCTAAATTGATATGAAGTAATAAAAGGAAGTAGTAGTCGAATTTTCCTGATTAACATGTATTTATTAAGAAGTTTTAAACAAGAAAAAACAAAATAAAAAAATAGTAAAAATTAAAATAGTTTTATAGCTACTGCTTGTACTTGTTGTTTTATGTATTTGATAATTAGCTATTTTACACGCTTCTATTACTAATTACTTAACTGTCAGCGACAAACCTTGTAATCTATATTTGACCCACTTCCCGACTACCTAAAAAGCTAAAACTAGTACAGATTATGTATTTTCAATTATATTAAATTAATCAGTCGTTAATTTTATATAATAGATTGTATTGGCCGATAAATCATTAAATTTCCAAATTTTTATGGAGAAATTTTGGCGGAAAAATTCGAAATGAATTGTAAACATACTTTTTAGTTTTAATTCAGTTTCATTAATTCCAACTATAGTCCAGTAAAGATGGCGTCAAAATGGGGGGTTTACTTGTGGTCCGGTAGTTCTGTTTTTAAATATATTTTAGGTGTAAGTATTAAAAAGCCTATAGTTTTCAACCTCAACTCACCAGCTGCACCGAAAAACCGCAAAGTTTTAGCTAAGTTTGACCATGTAAGAGTGGTTTAATCAAAAACTTCGATATAAACTAGAGTAAGTTTTCTACTATTAAAGAAAATAATCATCTTTCTAACGCTAAAGCTTCTTACGTTACAGCTCTTCAAACATTGAGGAAATTTAAATAAAAATTGCCAAAAGTGATTGTTTTTAGTTAGCTTTGTCCATTTTTCACCTTGAAACCTTGGCAAAGACAGCGTTAAGTTAGGATTATTGTCCTATAATTTGCGGTCAGTAAGAGGATGTTTGATGTTGGGGTGGTTGTTTGAGGAATTGCGTGAAAAGCACCTTCTTGAGATAGAGGAAGTCTGGCAAGATTAAAGGTTGCTTTAGCTTTAGCCGATTTTACAAAAAGGGTTCAGAAATATATTGAGGACGCATTTTGAAGGCGAGGCTCCTCAAGAAATGAACAGATTTCATTTTTCCCATGGCTGAAAAGACATGATGTGGTGTCGCAGCCAGTAAATGCGTGTACATACGAGGATGATAAATTGAACACTTTCTGTGATCTGCTTCTTCTGCATTTCTAAAAAAAAAATGTTACTTTTGCATTTCACCATAAACAGAATATATATGTCCTCACCCACAATCATTATAGCATAAAACAGAAAGGACTTAGAAATCGTAGCGGTGACAATCAAAACATTTGCATTCTCTTCTGCTTGCTTCACTAATATATTAGCAATTTCCAATTGGTTTTTCTATATCAATTAAACGAATTTTGATGCGTTCATTTGCTAAAAAAACATTTCTGGGGTAACTTGAGCTATTGTTGCGTCATTAAAAATTAAATCGCGAGAAAAATATGCCTTAAGTCGACGTATTCGCTCACTGATCTTAGTACTTTTTTGGGCAGCGTTCGATAGCTAACCGATAAATTAATATGATCTAAAATCTTTTACGTAATTTCTCAAGAGACTAGGAAGCTATTTGCAACCTGAAAGATAATTATTTTCTTTAATAGTAGTAAATTTACTCTACTTTATAAAAACATTTGCACAATTAACCCACTTCTACATGGTAAAAACAGGCTAAAGCTGAAAAAAGTGAAAATTAGATTTTCTGGCGCCGCGCCGTCGCGTCGCGTCGGTTGAAACATTTCATTAATGCATCCACATCATATCGAAAAATCAAAACTGTCGGATCTAATATAAGGTAAAATGTGCGATTGATTGGACTACTAAGTGAGGTTAGATTTGATTACAAGATTTAATTTGACTAAGACTAAAACATCTGTCCGATACAAAATGTACTTAACTTTCTAAGTGCGAGTAAATAATTATTTAACTAGAGTTTTCTTATTATTAGAAAATATTTTTAATATATTATGAGGTACATTTTATAAAAATGTATCTTTTACCCTTTGAGTTTATAGCTATTTTCTCAGCAACTAAAAACTATTTAATACTTAACTAGAACTACTTATATTGTTTACTCGTGTATATAGACTACATTTTATAATTTTTTAATCAAATTAATTATCTTTGGTAGGGTAGAGTACCCAAATTTACAGCTAAATTACATTTCTTGATATCGCCTAAGGACACGAGGAAATGATTTTCTTAATACTTATGCCAAATTTCACACGTAGTTTAGGCTCCACGTATATACGCAGATTTCTGAAGACAGATGGACATTTTTTAAAAACAACTTTTTTGGCCTTCAAACATGTAAATTCAACAACATTTTGCGGCTTCATAATACTCTCTCTCTGTAAGTACTAAATACATTAGAAAGTATAAAGTAGAAAATAATATTGTATTTAAAAGCATGCTTTTTTTAAAGAATGCACTAAAAAGGAGAATAGTATATATTATGTTACTAGGCTGTGAAGTGAGCTTTTTCATTACAGCGGCAATTATATATAAAATTGTAAAAATTATATATAAAATTTAAAAACGTAGTATATAAAAAGTTCTTTTTATCTTGAAATTATTAGCCTCTAAAATTACTATTTCACAGACTACCACGGAAAAAATCATTTTTTAAACGGCCCTAGTACTACGCGCGATCACAGTATATGCGTGTCACTAAAAATAATAGCGTAGGGCACTTTCTCCACAAACCCCAACGAACGTTTGTATTAAATCTCTTCTTTTACTCAATTCTATGATTTTTTTTTTTTTCCGGGGGACTTATTTTTTTATAAAAAAAAAAAAAGTCCGAAGCAATAAGACCTCATGTGTGGATCCAAGGAGCAAACCCGGTTTTATAATCCATTCTATATTACTCTATCCTCTTAGCAGGCTCACAGACTTAAGTTCTTCAATTGGCAGGATGGTTAAGCCAAAGATTCTCCACCTCAGGTGTGTTAATGCAGGACAGCTGCTAATAAGATGAGAAGGGGTTTCATCCTCTTCCTCGCACAGCCTGCACACTGGGCTTTCTGCTAGGCCAAGCAGATGTAGATGTCGATTTAGCCTACAGTGTCCAGTAAGAAATCCTGTCAAAAGATGACTGGATTGTTTTTTGAGCGAGAGGAGCGATCTGGTAAGATGCTGAGATGGTTCCCGGATCATCATTTTAGATTGTCGCATACCTGAAGCAGTTTTCCATATTCTTTTCATATCTAGCCTCATAAATGTCCTTATGGAATTTTTCACTCCACAACGTGGCACGCCATTAACTGGTTCTGGTGTAATTGGGGTCGAATTGGAACCCGTTTTAGCTAACTGGTCAGCAATCTCATTCCCCTCAATGCCACAAGTTAAGTGTTAAGATAGCTTTTGCACTTAGTAACCAGCTTAGATGTATACCTTGGTGTAACCAGTGCTTTAATCGCTGCCTGGCTGTCAGAGTAGATTCTGATTTGTCTGTTAAAGATTTTATTATTCAGGATAATTTGAGAACAGGCCAAAATTGCATATATCTCTGCCTAAAATACAGTGGCATATTTGCCTAAGCTCATATTGGGGTTCTGCACAGAAAACCCTAGCCCCTGATAATTCATTGATTCGGGACCCGTCGGTGAACCACATGTCCGTTCCTGGTGGCATTTGAGGATCATCTCCAGGTTCCCAGTCTTGTCTTGAAGGAAGTAGATACTCCCAGCTAATGTCAAAATCCCACTGTGGTATCATAGAGTCCTGTAACATAACTACTTCTGGGCAGATTTTTGTGATAGAATTCCATATTATACTGTGCCCTATACTGTCATATCCCATCCATAAACCAGCAAAGTGCAGGCGATATGAAGCTAGCATAGCTTCGTACTTCAGGTATATTTCTAAAGGTGGTAAGCATAGCATAGCCTCAAGTGCCAGGGTTGGTGTAGTTTTCATTGCTCCTATTATACCAACACAAGCCGTTCTTTGAAGGTGCTGAAGTGATTTCTTTGCAGTTCCTATCGATATCCTTGGCCACCAGACAACACATGCATGGGAAAGAATTGGTCTTACCATGGCAGTAAAGATCCAGTGCAGTACTTTAGGTTGTAATCCCCAGATGGGACCAATGGCCTTCCGGCATACCCAAAAGGCCGCCATTACCTTATTCAGCTTCGCTTCAAGCTGAAGTTTCAGGTCAGTTTTTTATCCAACATTACACCTAGATATTTTACTGAGTCTGCGAGGTTAAGCTTCTTTCCACTTAGCATAAGTTCTGACTTCCCTCCACTTTTCTTTTCCTTGTAAATAGTGTCACCACTGTTTTTTCGGGATTAACTCCGAGGCCGTGATTATATCACCATCTTTCAACAGTGTGAAGAGCTCTTTGTGCCAGCTCAAATACTGTGGTAGAACGGTTACGTCATCTTTCAGAATAAGCTTTATGAGACTATCCACCACAGGGCACCAAAGTCACGGTGAAAGAACTCCTCCTTGTGGACAGCCTCTCATTATAGCAACTTTTCTATGACTTACTTCTTTAAACCATTAAATTTGAATGCTCGGAATACAGAATTATAACAAATGACAAACAATTTTGATAGTGCCCCATGCTTTTAATTTTTAGTGACAAATGCACAATATATTGTAATCGCAAAACAAATATGTTCTTTTATTTATTGCACTCTAAAAGCATGGTTTACTTTTTTTTATTTTAAATGTAATATTTAGTAAAATTTACTGTTTTATGGCGTTATTCTGTCAATTGATTAATAAATAAATAAATCTTATAATTTATATTTTATTTTCTTCCAATATGAAGTATATATAGAGAGAAATTACTGTGATACCCATTTTTTCATATATCGGTCCAAGAAAGTGATTTTTTTTTTTAAATTGATATTTGTCTCGCCGTCCCAGAGTGCAGTAAAGCCTTGATTCCAGCCCACGCTTTCTACGTGCAACCTTAGCTACTGAACTGATATTAATGAAATTTGGTATGCAAATTTAAAATAATCATACCCCAAGGAGAATTTGATAAATGAATTTATCGCTAAAGTTTGAGTCCTCACAAAGTGGATATAGAAGAGGTAATACTATAGGGAATAATGGTATACTATATTATCTACCTACTTATTGGCAGGCTGTCCACAGACTGTTGCACCACGGAGTTAGTTTTTTACTTAGTAGATATTATTATACGTATGAGCTTGACTTAGGCCCCAGTTTATCGTTGTAATTTAGTGGGGAAAACCATGGCCCCTTGTTTCTTTCACAATAATAATTTGGACAAATATAGATTAAAGCAGATAACATCCAAAATAATTCGAATCGTATTGCATTGGATTTTACTGTGTAAACGAATTCAATTATTTTTGCGTTACACCTGTTGCATACTACTTTCTCTCACATCTGACATGTGTAAAATACGATTCTTGACTATGACTGCGCAAGATCCGAAGCAGTAAAGAAAACTTAAATTTACACACTGTGTTATCTCTTAATGCAAAACAAAATAATGTTGTTCGATGTCGATTTCCTTTGAAGAAACGTGGAGCCGAAACTTATGATGAAATTCAAATTCAGTGAAAGATGCTCGAGGCGAAATTAAGGAACCGGACCAAGATTAGCTTTAAATTAAAAGCTTAGCCATATAAATACTATAATTTACTACTTGAAATAAAAGTTGTCTTCAATTTTAATCAGTAAAAGCAAAATTTCTCAGCCTGATTTACAGTTACCCGATAGTGTCGTAGAGTGGTAGATACATTTTAAGATCTATTAAAATTTACCCTACAGCACCCCCATATGCCTCCATTTATCGCTTAGATTCATTCACAGCCATTGGTCTATAGACTTTAGACCAATGGCTGTGAATGAATCTAAGCGATAAATGGAGGCATATGGGGGTGCTGTAGGGTAAATTTTAATAGATCTTAAAATGTATCTACCACTCTACGACACTTGGTCTATAGACTTTAGACCAATGGCAGTGGACATGTTTTGCACGACACCGAAAACTCCCAACCCCAGCAATAGAAAACTTTTAACATCTCACAGTATTATCCGACTGCCATGTATCAACGACATTGACAACAGCAATTTTCGTCCAGCTATGAAATGTCTCACACACTTTTCTTGCTAAGAATCGAGTACCAGGCATCGTTAATAGCTGTGAAAAAAAACTTTAGTATTTTTATGATTTGCACCTGATTACTTTACAAGGTAATATTATGTATTCAAGGTTTGGGGCAACGCCATGGTCAAATTCTGCTCATGTTCTTCGGCGTAATGATATCCTACGCTCTGAGGATCAACGTGTCTCTAGCCGTAGTCGCCATGGGAACTTACAATCATAATACACCGGACATAGAGGTCAGATAACTTATCTTATATATTTACATCATTGTTAGTAATAAAAAGTTAATAAATGAAGTATACAAAAGTAAGCAGATTCACAACAATTTATGAAGGTACAATAACATATTAATACGAGAGAATAAACGGGTTAAATAGAGCCCAATAAAGATAATATTACACCGATTGCATTATTATTCAATCTATCACTAGATAAAATTTCATCATTACTCACTCAATTACTTGATAATATTACTCTAATTTCATCATTGTTCACTCTATTACTTGATAATATTTCCAATAGAAATTGAGGATAGCAAAAATAAGCCAAAAGTAAAAACTTACTTATTAAACCCCCTACACACTGGCCGACACGACTGTTGGCCCCGACCGTTCTTGTCGGGGCCTTACCTACACACACCCCGACCAAACGAGCCGACCAAATGAGCCGACTCGACTACTAGTGCCGTTTAGCAGCAATGCTCGTGGTGCTTAGTTCTAAAAGTCACATCAAACTGATTAAATGGAAATGAAGCTGAGGTGAATGTACAAGTCGGACCCACCAACAACGCTACACACTCCCAACAATAATACACAATAATACTAGCCTATAAAAACCAAGTCTTAATTATGAATCCTTTATATGTATTTCTACATTTTGGTTGTGAGGGTAAATATTGGTATTAATTCATTTTAATTTTTAATAATTAATTAAAAATTAATTAGTAAAATTTAATTAATTAATTATTTTGCTAGAATGTTTTTGTATTGGTAGAGAGTCGATATGCCAAGTTTGCCTGCCAAGTTTCCTTGCCAAGGAAGACTGGAAGAGGGACCACACCCTATACAAAGATTTTATATACCTACCAATGAATTAATTAAAATTACATTTCTATTTTATTTTTACTACTTAATTTTTTTAAATAATCTTGACTAGTCCTCATTCTCCTTAATCTTAATGTGTCTTAAATGTTTACTTTTGACTGATCTTCGCTATCCTCGATTATTTCTCCTTGATTATTACTTTTGACTAATCCTCGCTATCAGCAGTTTTTATTTAATATACAATCAATAATATTTAATTCACAGTCAAGAACAATTTCTGATAATCCATATACTTAAAATATTTCCAATATTCACACGCAACAAAGCGTTACTAACACTCATGGTACGCAGCAAAAATTTATTTACAACCATGAAAGTCGGCAAGGTAGTATTTTATGAGATTAAATATATTTTTTACCACATTATTATAAATTAATACAAATATCTTATCGATGTTTTATCATTAACCCATATTCTTAAACACCACCTACTTTAATTTATTTATCTTTATAAATTTGGTTTTGCAGTATGTATAGTACTACAATATTTATTTATATTAACTGCGTAAAGGTACACCTAACTAATACCTTCTTGAACTGGATCTTGATTGGAATGTCATTTATTACTGTTAATCAATAAACAATTTAATGCAATTAATATAATCTGATAACGAACTATTGTTTATAATTAAAATATATGCCCTTTTAATATTATAATCTAGTTTTCCTCAATACAAATTGACACGGTTGTAAATTATAATTTAAAGCAGGTCTTAAATATTAAAATAAATATTCAATGGAATTACCTTTCAATTCAATTATGTAAAACAACAATTTCTATTTGTGGGAAATCAATGAAAACAATAAAGATCCAACAGATCACATCAAATGGATGAGTAAAGATGCTGGATCCTAACCTAATGCCGGATTAGGTTATGCTTAATATAACCTAATGACACGAGTGTATCTGCCCGTAAAAGAAATTGCAAAATATTAAAATAAATAAATAAAGAGCCAGAAATCTGTTACTTTATCTCTGCTTCTGCATTTGCTTGTAAATGTTCTTCACTTTTCCTATTTTCATTTTTTAATTCAAAACATTTTTAAGCTCTCACACTTAATCACTAACCACTCCTAATTCATCTGGCCCATTATCTTTAAAACATACTTCAGTTACTTGTAACTTGTATTTATAACTATAATTTCGACAGTAAAATACTTCACAGGTTCACACCTCGAAACCGATTACTTTATTCTACAAACCTCCAAAACATTGAATCGTTTTAATCTTTTATATTGCAAAGGGGTTTTTTGGACTACAGATTTTGCCTCTTCCACTTCTCGTTCAAAAACTTAAGTCTCCAGCGTCATTTCAAAATAGCGAGTATGTTTTGAGTAATTTTCGAACTGAAAGATCTGTTCCAAGAAACGATCCTGACACACCTTCTTTTCATTATTCATCATTAAACAAAAAAAAACTCTTTTAACAGCTACATTTAAATTAAAACTAATGGTACTTGTCAATTAGGAGCACTCCCTAAAAGTTAGAAGAGGTTTCTCTAACTTTTAGGGAGAGTTCCTAATTAAAAAGTACCAAACTAATTTTGACTATTATAGATGTTAAAATAAACAGGTCAAGTATGATTTTAGTATAGAAAACTATATATAATTATATATTTTCTTTGGGTCGTTTAGGTTAAATAAAATGAGCTAAGTCCTCCTTTTCTTTTCTCTAAGAACAACAGCTATATTTCGCCCTAACTAAGAGCTTCTTCAGGCTGGTAATATTTCCTATGGCATTGTCTTATTTATAATAAAAATCACAATTTTCTTCAGTTAAAAAACCTCGTCAATAAACAGCACATAAAAAACATGAATTCCATACTATGGATTGAGGTAATTTAAAACTAAAAAACGAATCCTCCCTGTATGACTCACAGGGAGAGACTTTTGACTATTATAGATGTTAAAATAAACAGGTCAAGTATGTGCTAGTCAGCAAACAGCGAGGGTCCGTAGGCCACAACACTGTATAGTTTAAGTAGTACCCTATTGATGGTGATTTTTAAAATGCTAAAAAGCTTACTTTGAACTATCCTATGGGTCTGATATTCTCAAAACATATAAACAAACTTCCGATAAAGTATGTTTTTGCTACTGAACCGGACTTCAACCATATAAATACATCGAAAAGACCATAATGATAAAAATAACGTATTTTGTCAATAAAAAATAAAAGAATATTTTTTTCGAAATTTCCAAAAAGTGGTATCTTTACTTTTGGTCGAAGAATGTTCAGGAATTTTATCAGATTTTTTACACATCACATTTGGAAGATAGAGAGGGGAGGGGGGCACGTTTCACACCCACTTCAAGCTTGCCTACGCTCGCCCTATCAAAGTTATAACCAAAGAATTATATATTTTTGTAATCAGCTCGACGTACTCTTTCATATGATACCCCTCACGGTGCCGAAAAAAAAATGTAACCCTTAAGTTTTTTTACTCTAATTTTTTTGAAAAATATATTTTTTTTGTCGCTATATTTTTAAAATATGTGGGTAGGTACAAGACACATACATGCCTAATTTCAAAGTGATCGGACGAAAGGTGTACCCGTGAGAGCAGGCGACTGGACGGACGGACAGACACACGCAGGAAAATATAAGGGTCCTTGGTTTTGCCTAAGGACCCTAATAAAAGGAAACAAACCGTACAATACTTACGACAAAATCCATGTTTTCAATTATCTTTAAAACAAACTTTAAAAAATCTGTGTCATATACGAGAGCATAATTACTTGACCCTTGGTTTTGCCTAAGGACCCAAAAAAAATCAATTCTAGTTTTAATTAGTCGATTTTGACCACTGTGCTTCATCAAAATTAGTTCTGTCAAGGAAGTTCTAGTTTTCACTGATTTAATTTTTTTACTGGTAACATGAACCTTGTTGTTTGTTGAATAAGTCTTTTTACGATGTTATAAAAACCAATTAGGTACCTTTTAGAAACGTCGGTTTTTTGCTAGTATGAAGCAATTTAATTCAGCAAATCGCACTTGTTTGTAACCAGCATCTTGAAACCTTCCTCTTATTCAAACTTTTCTCCACTTCATGGTAAAACATTGAATCATGGATATGTTTTTATGTTCACCCCTGGTGGCGAAGTATAGTACTAAAGTGAAAACCAAGCTACCTTATGTCATATCCCAACTTCCTGATACTATATTTTAAGAGTGTCGCCTTTTTAAGCCTGGCCACGTGCCATAAATATCCTCACCGTATAACGGCCGACATGACATACGGCTGTCATACGGCGACGGTGAAGGGGGGTCACACATGTCCGCACCGCGCCTGCACCGTATGAAAGCTGAGCTTTCTATCACAACTTAGTTAGTATATTTTTGATGCTCACGCAGCTTCATGGACACAAAATATCAAAAAGTTTAACAAATGTGAATTAGGGATTGTGTAGCACTTACGTTCGTGAAAGGAAATGTTAATTGATGAAAAAGTCAAGAATTTAGAATTAATTCAATCAATATTTCTAACTCCATAACAACGAAGAGTAGAAACATTTTTTTCAACAAAATAAATACATAACATTTTTTTCAACACAATATATAATGTTAAAAGTTTAAATGAAATTAATAATTATAAAGTTCCAAACATTTAAAGAAGTTGAAGATGTAGATGTAATAGATGAGATGTAATTTAAATGAAGGACACATCATCGTGCCAGTCAAAAATTAAATTAAAAATTAAAATTAACAAAAATGAAAACACTCACCGACACTAATCCAACTGTTGGTGAGGTGAGGTGTGAAAATCTCTAATTCTCGATTTAGGGACCATGATTCCTTCGGCTTCGCCTCAAGAAACCAAATTTTTCCCTCAGGGAATAATGGCTTACTTAACTCCCTTGGTGCATAAATAACTATTATCCTACTGTAGTGCTCAATACCCAGGGGTGCCCACGAGGGGGGTATAACGGCGCACAGTGCGCCGTTGAAATTTTTGGGGGGGGGCATGTGTTCATTAATAGGAATAAAACGTTTGTTTATTCTATGAAACTTCTATTTATTTCAGGGGTGCCCACAGAGGGAGGTTATGACGCTGACTGCGTCGTTAAAATTCTTAGGGGGGGGGGGGGAGTAAATATCACTTTTTTCCACTTTGGGGGGGGGGGGATGGATGTGATAATAAATATATATTTTTTTTTTAGTTATCTAAATTTTAAAGATTTGTACCAATAAAGAGTGAACTACAAAACAGTACTAAAGAGAAAGAAAAGAATAAGAATGATATCGTGTCTCTACGTATGCTGTAGTCGTAGTGTCAATTTATGGATTCCAAGATAAGGAAAGAGAGGCAACGCCAGTTTTGATATTTCCAGGAAGTGGCGGGAGTTACCGCGCGCGCACCGAGTAGAGCAAGAGTAATTGGTAGTTCTGATTGACGTCTTGTCTGCCACTAACACTGTCTGCACTGGAGGCTGCGGTGCAAAATGCAAGAGGTTGACTGGTTGCTATTTGCGTCCGCATGTGTTTTTACAACGCCGGGGGGGGGGGGGGGGTAATTGGCCAGAGGCTTGGGCCTTCGGGGGCCCTGGTTTGTTTACAACCAAAAAGGCAAGAAGGATATTGAAGTCAGTGGCGTAACTATGGGCTCGATTTTGTGGGTAAGCCCCAAATCCAATCTCTTTGTACAAACTATCCTTGTACCAATGTCAATGGGGGCCCCTTTAGAGCATAGTAAAATCTAACTTGGAATTATACTTCTATACCATTATCAGGGATCAGGGGGCCCCATTCAGATCTAAACGCAATTTTATTTGCTCATCAATTGGAGGGGCCTCCAATGCCCTAGCTACCACTAATTGTGATGGACTTAAAATTATTCCTAATGTCATGAGTCTGAAAGTGTGAATTCTTGTGTTTCATTTAGTTACTTAGATTTTTGTGATTTTTTTTCTAATTCAATATGGTCAATGTTAATTTACATGAGAGAAACTCATAGATAAATCATATTAACCAACTGATGTTAATAACTTTTACAATTTTATTTGTCATGCAGTTTTTGTGTAAATAAACTGTTACTTAACTATTTTGATTTGCTTCCTCTTAATCTCACTATTTTAGCAAACAATTTATATTGTGCTTTTAAATTTTTAAATTATGCACTTACAAAGTTTAAAAAGAAGGGTTTTTAAACTCACCAGCTACCAAACAACTCAATCATTTGGTTTTTTGTAGCCCGTCTTAGTTAAACTTCAAAATTCATCCCCACCAAATATATTTTCCTTTATGGACAAACTTACCCTCCGAAATCCTTAAAACTTATCTTTTTGCACTTGAATTTTAAAAAAAATCTCCGGGGGAGGACCCCCGAACCCCCCGCCGTTATTTGTCCAAAGGGACCCAGATGCTACCTTGCTCAGGGGCCCGGAAATCCTCTTAACGGCCCTGCTAGCTGTTGGGCTGGACGAGCAATGAGCAGAGTTAAAATAATCAACGACAGGCTAATGTCTACAATGGAAGACACATGGCTTTCTAACTTAATGGTCATAAATATCTGCAGGAAAAAGATGTATTAGCTTCAATTTCCAAAAACGGAATCATATTGATGCATTTGCTTTATCAACATCACAAAGAAAAAATTACTTGTCCTCTCATTTGTCTTATTTCTGTTACACTAAGGCTTTCTTGGTTTTTTTTTTTTTCCTTTATTCAAATTAAGAGTTTTATAATGATTTTTCTTCACTTTAAGTTTGCATTAAGATCTTTGAAACGTTCAGTAACATTTTCATGCACTAAGATCAGGATGTAACATATTTTTAATTAATATTAGTATAGAGTCTGCCAATATTATTTTCCTAAAAATTTGTTTAGATACAATTTTGTAGGCAGGTGTAGTTTTAGTTGAATTTGTACGTGGTATGATATAAGTTTTTGTATTCATATTGAATTTTGTATTAGGTTTGTGTGTTTTAGTCCTTGTGATTTGTTTTATATAAAATAGAACAATCCTCATATAATATGTGGACCCATATAATGCAAAAAGCATTACTTTATCTTAAATAATTTTGAAACGCACTGATATTTTTAATAAAATCTCAGGTTAACTAAAAACAATTTGTAACGAGAATGTACTTTATAAATATGTACTGACAAATATATGTCAGGTAACCGAAGAAGACGTGTATGTATTAACATATCTCAAAAAGATGGGGGGGGGGTGCGCCATAGAGCTTAGGGGGGGTGGGCACCCCTGCAATACCAGTAGTATTTTAGCGAAGTGTGGTGAAAAAAGTTGTTTCTGAAATAGCCCAAAAACTAAAGCAGGCCCTACACTACCAATCCGCTTGATCAAAACAGCGCGTCAAGCGATAGTATCAAGCGTGATTGATAGTCTAGGAACCCGTTTGACGC
Organism: Gerris lacustris; assembly: GCA_951217055.1. NCBI lineage: Eukaryota > Metazoa > Arthropoda > Insecta > Hemiptera > Gerridae > Gerris > Gerris lacustris. The sequence continues at coordinate 38,497,772 of OX578277.1, read as the reverse complement.
TTAAATCAAGCCTTGACGGTGATTGATGAAAAGTTTGAATGATTCAAGCGGCTTGATAGTCTAGAGCAATTTTGATCAGCATTCCGTCAGTCACCTGCTCGGCACCAGCGATGGAGGGCCATCTGCTTGCTTTCGAAGGTTCGGACATCGTAGATAATAATGCCGATCGAGAATTTATTAGCCTTCTCATGGATTTATATCGTGATCGTCCGGAGTTGTGGAAAGTTCCACTCCTTCGACCAACGTCGTTTCCACTGGATCTTTTATTTCCGCTTGAGAGCAGCAACTGTCAAGATGAGAAACCCAAAAATCCTGATTTGAAACCATGGTATCTACACAATACTGATTCACTAAAGTCTATGAGGAGCAGTTCACTTGTAGAAAACTCCGCTACAAATGAGTTTTGATGAAAAGATTGATGGTATGCTTGATGCGCCCCAAGGCTGCTTGAAGCACTTGTCAATCAGCTTGACAGCGCTTCAAGACAAATACAGAGCGTTTTGATCAAGCGGATTGATATTGTGGGGCCTTCTTTAGTCTTTTCTTGGGCTTCAAATGTTATAGGCATTTTTCCTGCCTCTTATCCTCTGTCCCCTGTCTTCTCGGTGTGAAAGCTACCAAAATTTAACCAAGAAAACGTTAGGAATATACATTTTGTTTTGTACCTTCTTAAAATGTAATCACTTTCCATTTAACCTGACTAACAAAATAAAATTATCAGTACAAACGTCGAGTTCAACAATATACTCGTAAATAGAAGATACAAAATATTGATGAAACATGGATGAACTTATTTTCAGTTATTTTCCTACTAGATTTATCTGCTTGTTGTATTGTTTTAGTATTTTTATGCTTAAGCAAATTTATTAATAAATTAATATTCATTTTAAATTTAGAATGACACATTTATAAACGATGCTGAAGAAAAATAATTTTTATACTCATGCGTTATGAGGAAATCTGGGAAAAAATAATTTATACATGCGTCATAGGGAAATGTGGGTATAAAACAAATAATATATGGCAGTCTTATAGTTTATAAATAAATATGAGTAAAGAAATGGCCACAAACCTAATCTTAAAGATATATCGTGGAACCATAAGCACTATGTTTAGAGAAAAAAACTTTTAATCTAGTTATATAAAAAAAGATATTGATTCATTTTCAATACAAAACCTAAAAATTTGCTGTTGTGACCTTGAACTCGAAACGTTTTGAAACCACTGTTTCCATGGGGGTTTTGAATACCAAAACAGTTTTTAAACGGTTTTGAAAACTCATGGAAACGTAGTAATTGTTTATGTAATTGTAATAACATTATTAGAAAAAGTAAAGAGATTCTGTACATAAAACCAAGCCTCGACCTAAGGCACATGGCGCGCCCGCGGCAGAGCATTTTTATGTCACACCCTGTTATTTCGGGAGACCAAGGAAAGGGGAGGGGGGCGGTTTCCGAGTTCCCGTCATTTAACAAGAAAAAAAGAAGATTTTTGAGAGTTAGGATTTTTGGGCGCCCCTATGAAACACTCTGCCCTTTGGTGTACGAGACAACATTATAAACTTCAGTAGAACCGAGATGTAACCAGTGTGATAGGAAAGACCAACCTAAATAACTGATCACTAAAATTGATTGAAAGACCAGCCCGCACACGTTGAGACATGTTAGACAACTGACCCCAAGTTTGTCTCTACACTGAACCGATCCATTACATAATTGCTAAAAACCGATAAAAAAAAAACTGCCAGTTTGTCCTGCGGAGTAAGTTTACACTTTGAAGAACTAATTTTATTTTTTTTATTTTTTAATACTATTTTTTTCCTACTAAACCAGGTGATAAAGTTCACACCTTTACAAGAAGGACTTGTGCTTAGTTCGTTTTTCATGGGCTACATGATTCTTCAAGTGCCTGTCGGTACATTAGCTAGGAAGCACGGAGCCTGTATTCAGCTGGGTGTGGCCATCGCTCTGTCTGGAGTAGCGACAGTACTAACACCTTGGGTTACAATTAATTTAGGATGGATCGGCCTTACCACGGCTAGAATACTTACAGGATTATTCGAGGTAATCAAACTGTACTGTTTATTCCGTCATTTTTATATTTATGCAGAACATTAAGTAATCAATGTGATAATTTATCAGGGATTCCTGTATCCGTGTGTGAATCAACATCTAACTAAATGGATTCCTCCACCAGAGAGAAGCCGACTATTTGCATTTACTTTCGGAGGTAATTAAATTTATTTTAATTTCAATTATATACTCGTAGAACAGGTTGTACACAAAAGGATCCCCTGATTAGAATTGATTCATATATGCGGTCAAATAACCTTATATTTTAACCTAATTGCTGACTCTAGTTAACTTCTGTTTCAGATTTCCAAGTGAAATATTAGTTTACTATTATTTTGCCACTAGAAGCACTCGGGTTGGTTACTTTATAGACATACTATAAAAATAAATAATGTATAAATATATACAATAATATGTTATAATAGTAAAAACGTAATTTAGCATTGACTAGGTTCATGGATATTATATTATGTATACTAGGATTGTATGGATATTATATTGGACTGCATATTATATCATTTTAGTTGCAACACGATTTCATTGTAATTTTTTGGGCTACGAAATACTTGTATTATGTTTTGATGTCCATATAATAATTTAAGATGACAATTAGGGATAACATGAAATTATACTTCTATTTAGTTCTTTCAGAGATTCTTTAATTTATGTAATAGTCTGACCAAACCATCGTCTGGTTGAATACTTTTCTGAAATGTTAATCCCATTTTATTTCGATAAGGTATTTAGTATTTGATAACGTCCATATAGAGCACAATTTTATTTATACGCTGAACATCAGTGAAAAAAAAAAAAAAATTTAACTCCCTGGAATTTAAACCAGATACTAGTCGACTACAGTTATACTTACTGATCAAGGATTCGATAAAACAGCATTAACTTCCTTCAAAGTCTAAGCAACAGGATTGAAACATCATTCTATGACATAAATACCTAAACACATAGCACAAGTTTATTGATAACAAACCACTCTAAACCCTAAAAAATTATTAAATACAAAGAAATAAGCATATAATAATTTACCATAATTAGTTGAAGTCCATCGTTTAATAGGAGCTATTCTTCATAGAGCCTGAAGCAGAGGCATGGGTATGCCTTTATATGTGTGGAGTAGGTACTCCACACATGATTTGTGACTCTGGAATAAAAATAATAAATAAATATTCATATAGCCATTATATCTTGATGGAAAATAAAAATTCGAGTTTTCTAAATAAATGTTTAATAATCCATTTTTGGTCTCCCTAGCGAGTAGGATAAAAATTGTGGATAGTTTCGGTTCCGCAAATTCAAGAATTTTACTGTAGGTTTATTTAAAAGTATATTTTCGTAATAAGTTTTAATGATAACAGTATACGTTAAGGTTGTGAAAATGACGCCAAATTTATTTATTTACCTCATCCACAATCTCATGGGTAAGGAGACCAGGACTTACTTGTACATGACTTTAATTATGGTAAATTTAATTCGATGTGAAAACTAGCTAACACTCTTTCAAAGACTCAATCGGCATTCAAATCTTGAAGCCCCTCTGGAAAACAATAAATACATTAGCCTAATGTTTAAATTATAAATGTCTGTATTTTTTAGGTTCAATAGTCGGTAACTTTGCAATGTCTTTCATCGGAGGACTCCTGGCAGCTGGAAAGGGTGGATGGCCAAGTATATTCTACTTTTCAGGTAAATATAAAATCATTTTATAATAGAGTTATAGAAGAAATGAAAGCCTGAGTTAATTTTATGATTGAGATTTATTAAGGACTTGGGCTTAATTTGATTATACTTTTTTTTATCTCAGAAACCCTAAGCATGATGATTAATGGAATTGATTATACATAAAAATGAAATAATAAACTTTATATTTAGCAACATCGAGTCCAGTGTTTTCTTGAATTCAAATTGATTTTCATATAAAATTCAAAATTCTGCTATCACTCTTCGGTTATGTACTTTCTTCGATACAAAAACCTAATGGATATGTTTTAGGTGCGACCGCTATATTGTGGGGAATACTCTGTGTAATCTTTGGCTACAATTCTCCAAGTGTTCACAAACACATCTCTCAAGAAGAGAAATTTTACATTGAAAACAGTCAAAAAGATCTCTCTAAAGATGATAGTGTAAGTATATTAACTATTATTTAATGTCATTATTTAAATTAAAAACTGTATTAATAAAACTCGCATAACCTTGTTACAATCTATATAATACTGAATGTGATATTTTACACATCGTAAAAATTAAACATTGAAAAATCACAGGTCTGTATCTAGATACCTAACAAAAGATGAAAATGGAAGACACGCAGTTTATACTAAGTTATACAAAAAGGGTAAGAGGGCAGGGCTATATTATATAGATAAAAATCAAGTTTCTTTGAATTTTATTCCAACGTAAATAAATTCTTCTATAGAAAAGTCGTAATTGATTAAATATTTATAATGTTTTAAATCCATAAATATAGCATGATAACAATTTAATTGTAAAATAGATAAATTCTATTTTTCACATTTCCTTGTTCAAAACTTGATGTAATTGGTGTAAAACTAAATACGTATTTTCATTAAAAAGCAACAAAAAATGGGGAATTCACAGAAGATAATTTTTTTTTTTAACTTACACGCTTAAAGTTTGATTTCAACAAAATGTACTAATAAACTTAGTTATCACATGTTATTCAACGAAAATTATTAAGTTCTAATCGTTTAATAAATTCATAACTTAGCTTATCGAAAGCAAAATAATTAAATGGTGTAAAACATTATAAACAAACGTGTATTTTTATCAATTTTTCGGTTCTTATAATTGAGGGGATATAAAATATGCAATAATCCAAGTACCTATATCAATCAACGTATTATATTTCAATATCAATCTGTATCCACATCAATCACCGTACTATTGTCATATCAAGCACTGCAATATTCTTTTATTATCCACCGTACTATTATCATATCAATCATTGTACTATTATTATATTAACCACCGAACTATTATCGTATCAATCACCGTACTATTATTATACTAACCACCGAACTATTATCGAATCAATCACCGTACTATTATTATATCAATCGACGTATCATTATCATATCAATATTTGTAGGTGATTAATCAGTATACTGTCCGATTAATGTGCATATGCACTAGTTTTCTATCGATTTGTTTTTACCGATCTATATTTTTTTTTTCTTTTTTGTTTTATCGGCAAAAGTTAACAATATTTTTATAGAATTATCAATAGCAATATTTCCTCACGCCACAAATCGTGTCTTACACTGGCTGTCTTGTAATATATCATATGTTTCGACAAAACTCGAAATCAATTATAACTCATTGACTAGTCCGAACTAGAATTCCCTTAATATCAGTTTTTACTTTTGAAAAATGGATTTGACTAAATTGAGCAGTAGAAAGTGTTAGTACCTATCACAACTTGAGCATATAACAAAGAAAATGGAAAGTTTCTTACAGCAAATCCTTCAGTTTGAATATTGTTATTGATAATCCACGTTACAATTACTAATTGATAAATCGGTAAACAACAAAATGCATATTTAACACATGGAGCATTGGACCAATAAAATTGCAACCAATACATTGCAATTCCAATTATTTGGGGTAAAATAAAGTTTTTTTTTTAATTCCAGCATTGAAGAGTAAAAACACGTTTTGACCGATTTTAAGTTAGGAAAAACAGATAATCCCTAAGCCGGCCGCACATGTACAGTTTAAACCGACAGTTTAAAGTGAATAGTTCAAACTGTTCAAGCAAAAGGTAGAAAACAAGATTCAAACAAAGGTTCACCCTGTTCAAACTAGGTATTTCAGTCTCAGTTCAACTTAACTGTACAGTTAAACCAAGACGAATGAAATTTCTTTTTTTTTAACTGAAAGGGTCAACTGATTGTTGCATGTGTGGGTGTTCAACTGTACAGTTCTCAGTTGCGTTTGGTTTTTGAGATCATTTTTATAATATCATTTTTCGCAGAGTTAAAGATGTCGCATAATTAACCAAACCCAATGATTGCCGATTTCATTGCAATGCAACGATCGGAACCTTGTCTTTGGCAAGTAAAATGCCAGGATTATCATGTGCATATGAAGAAGGATCCTGCATATGCAAAATTGGAAAAGTAGATGGACCTGGTGCTACCAAGAAATCTGCCATCAACCTTTTTAAAAGCAGTAATTTGAACACTTTTAAATCTGCTTTTCGCAAGGAGAAAAAGAAAGTTGAGACGACAAAGGAGTCTGAAGCATCAATGGATAGCATCTACAAGCCGGTCCTTTGGTATTACGACCTGTTTGATTTCTTGCAAGATCCAGATACTGTCATGCGCAAATAATTGACGAAATCAAATGGTTCTTCACTAAATTCTTTTAATAAGCTGATGTCCGAAGATTGACTTTGCCGAATCCATTGTAAAAACTGAAGGATTGAACTTTACGTGTGTATGCTTTTGCAGTTATCGTGTCAACTGACAGTTGAAACTGTATGTGTGAGGCCGGCCCTAAACAAATAATAGTACTTCACAAGTTCTCTCGCCGAAACCAATTTCTTTATTCCACTCATCCCTAAAATATTGAATATATATCGTGTATACTGCCAAGGAATATTTTGAACGACAGATTTTTTTCACTTTCTCTTCTTTCAAAAGGTTATTATAAGAGGTCCAGCTTCATTCCAGAGCAGTGTTTTGAATCATTTTCAAACTAAAGAATTTGTTGGAAGAATCGTTCCTGACAGATCTTTTCATTGTCCTCTTTGTATTTCTTCAAACACTGTTCCATTTCAGTCAAATTGACTAGTTAAAAGTGATATATATATATATATATATATATATATATATATATATATATATATATATATATATATATATATATATATATATATATATATATATATATATATATATATATGAACAATGAAATCAAGTTCTGACAAGTCAATATCAGTTTTGACTAAAGCGCTTTGCCAAAATCAAGTTCTGACAATAAAATTCTAGCTGTGACTGATATCGGATTTTCTCGGTAACATATATAATATGAAGCAAAATTGACGAGTTTGTCATAAAACCACACTAGCTTATGTTTAATACAGACTTATTTTTCGGTCTCTTTAGTTGGTCATAAAAAGCTCTATTATGTATTTCTATCTATCACTATGATAAATGCTATGCGCATTTTACGTTTATTTTTTTTTTATTTAACAGATTTTGGAAACGCCATGGAGAGACATCTGGTTATCTGTACCGGTATGGGCCCTTCTAATAACTTTCCTCGGTAATATATGGGGCTACTACTTACTTCTCACTATGGTTCCTTCTTATATCGAAGGCGTTTTACACTTCCCTATAGACAAAGTAAGTTCTAAACTTTAAATTATTCAGTAAAGACGTGCTGAGGGTAATTCTTAGGCTGAGGGTATAGCCGGAGTGTATTCCAGATTCTAAAAAAAGGCATGTGTTGTGCCTTGAGCAATTTGCCTTGCCATGGTGCCGGCTTGAGGAAAGCACGTGATTGCCGGGGCAAAGGCACATATTAAGGCACGCAGGTTATTTTTTTTATTTTTTGTAAAGATTGATTTTGGCATTTTAGAGGAAGTACAGTAAATATTAAATATTGTTTGTTTGTTATTCACAGAACGGCGCGCTGTCTTCACTTCCCTATATTGCCATGTGGATCTCCAACTTTATGTATTCTATTGTAGCTGATTTAATAGTCAACCGGAATATTTTGTCTCTACAGGCATCCAGGAAATTATGGAACTCGCTTTGTAAGCTGTAATAATATTATTGGTCGATTAACGTTTTTACATTTTTATAGGTGACTAGCTTTCATACTAGGGGCTCAAACTAGGTATTACTAGTAATGGCTATCATACTAGTAGTGGCTATGTTTCCTATAATCCTACAGGCCTAGCAATTAAATTATATGCTTAAATAGTTATGTTTCCAAAGCCTTCTAGGTCTAGGAATAGAATCAGGACTATATATCATACATAATTCATTCCATTACTAAGAATATAATACTCTCCAAGTCTATCTATATAGGAGTCTATCTATATATTTAAAAAAATAGCCAATAGAAACTAAGTAATATATTAATCAATAATTATGCTTAAAAAAAGGATAAAATAAATGAGAAAATAAACGTAGTCAAAACCATTTAGACTGGGAAGTCATTAAACAATTATCAACCATGATGGTGCTTTAATTTAATTACCAGTTTCAGTCTCTTCTCCCAGTATGGCAGTTGCACCAGTAAATATTTAATAATTCGAGTTCTAGAAAAAAATGATAAAATAATAAATACTCGATTTAAAGAGCATTAGTGTGAGGTTTAAGCACTCCAATCAGAAATTAAATCGGTCAACAGTTGCGGACGCCAAAAGAGCTCAAAGCAAAAATTAAAAAAAATTAAATTTAGCACTATTTAAGGTAGAACTGATGGAGGTTCGATAAAAAGTTGTGGGACTAAGGTTGTAGATCTCTTAAAAACGGTTACCGCTGGCGCAATCTGCTTTTCGATACGACTTACTGTTTAGCCGCAATAAGGGTCCAAAAAAACATTAAAGTTGCGACCACCATCTTTAATATTTTAAGGGGGGTCAAAATATTCTTTTTTAACTTTTCGGATTTTTCCAGTCGGTTTGGGCCAATTTCCGAACAAACGAAAAAAAAACGCGAGTCTCTAAGGGGTCTAGAAGGTACCCCAACATTTTGATTAGCGAGTCTGTGGGATTTGGTTATGCTGGGTGGGTAACCTGAATTTTTTAGGTTATTTTTTTATAGTGGAACCTCGATAATTCGGACTAATTGGGACCTGACACTGTCCGAATTACCGATTTGTCCGAATTTTCGAATATGCTGTAAAACAACTTTTTCGCAGACGAGAGGACCTGATAAAAGGGCCCCTAATCTTCTTCTTTGGGTAAACCATATGTGCATCGCATCTTCTAAAGCCGTATCATTCGCCGTTCGTAATGTTTTCCGGTTTTTTGACCCCTCTCAGAATCTAGTTTTGTCGCGTATTGCAGTATGCTATCTCGTTTTCGTTTTAGATGTCCCCACACCATACTTTCTTGCAAGAGATGTCCCACTTTCACCTATCGGAATTTTTTTTATAGTATTACTAATTATTAAATTTTTCAGTAGGCAGTCCGGATTTTAGAGGTCCGAATTATCGAGGTTCTACTGTACTTTTATTATAAAATTGTTAATAACTTTGGTTCTACTCAATTAGATGAAACCAAGCCTACAAATTGCGCCACATGTTTGCGCTCACCTCTGAAAAAAAAATTAATCGATTTCATTTAGCCAGTTATGCACCTATAAAACCGGACTGGGGCGACAGACACACATATACGAGAAAAGTTAAGGCCGGATTCGGTTTTTGGAATGTATAAAATGAAAAAGTATCCAAAAAAAATTTCAATTCTGACCAATGTACAGACAAAACTTTAATTTTTTATACATAGATGATTCTAAAATCGAGTTGTAGATCAGAATACATAAGATAGAAATTGTGGACAACGATGATCAGACAAAAGTAAAAATCAAAGTTATGGATTTACCGACATTTTGGAAAAAAAATCCTGCTTCAAAGATAAAAGAAGCAGGGTGTGTTGTGTGTTAGCTATAATTTTATCACTTAGTTTTGAGCACGCAAAATTTTGATGTATTTTGACAAAATGGCGTGGAAAATTAAACGCTTTTCACAATAGTTAAATGTTTTTTGTAATCTACTCTTCAATACCTTTCATTTGATACCTCACACAAAATTTAAAAAAAAAATGTTTTCCCCGTCACAGCAATTATCCGCCATTTTGGATTCCCAGTTAAATCAGATCAAATTGATATTCTTACTTTTTCTTTGGCCCATCAGACCGGACATTTTCCATATTTTAGTAACAGCGGAAATATAGTTTTTTGGGGAGGGGGGTGGGCACGCAAAATGCTGATGGTTTTTGGCAAAATGGCGGGGAAAATTAAAGGCTTTCCACAAGTGTTATATATTTTGTAATCTACTCTTCAATACCTTTTATTTGATACCCCACTCAAAATTTTAAAAATAATATTTTTTTTCGCATGACGTGAGTTATCCGCCATTTTGGATTTGAACAGCTGATAATTTTGAGTTCGCTATATTTTTCCTGTGTGCGCGTCAAAACCATCTTTAATATTGGAAAGTTTCATGTTTTTATCTCTTTTTATTCAAAAGTTATTAGAACCGTACAGAGTGACAGACAGACAGACACATGAACGAAACTATAAGGGTTTCATAGTTGGTTTTACCATCGAAACCCTAATAAGAAATTCGAACTTACATACAGGAAGTTTATTAAATTTTTTTTCTGTATTTATTATTAATCCAACAATCGTAGATAAAGTGCGGTATGCAACTCGTGTGAAAACTGCATTTGGTTTGCTCGTGTGGTTTTACTACCCTTGCTGTCGCTCGGATGCTAACTTCACATTCGCATGCAAAATGATACTTTCTGCACTGCTTAATGTACTATTATCATTGTAGTGTTGTCGTTGTTCTAAATCTCCCGCCTTTTATAACCATATAAGGTTACGCGTAAGGCAGGTTATATCATCTCTAAAATCCGCGCCCGCGTATTGTTGTGCATACATTCATTTTCAATCTTGTAGTATTATACAACTCCTCTTACTATTTAACTATGTGTCAATAAATTTTAAATGATAATTGTATCGAGTATCGTGTATATTATTTAATATATAACAAAGTGGCGACGAGGTAAAGAAAAACTCAAGTGAATGACTGAATAAGTGTGTTTGTGCTTGTTGTTTTCATCACGTGTAATAGTTGTAAACTTATTATTTTAGTCATCACGTGCATAGTATTGTAAAAGCTAATAAGTTTTTCAAATAAACAAGGACAATGACGGAGATCGATGCAGCAGCACAGGCAGCAATATTGCTAGCTTTAAAACAGCAAGGTGAGGCTTTAACAAGCATAATTCGCACGCTTTCAAATAAAACGGCATTATCGTCCACTTCTAATCCAGTAAGTCATACATTGATGTCTCATAGTGTAACGTTTGAAATATACAATAAAGACGAAGATTTCTCGGTGTATAGAGAAAGACTCGAAAATTTTTTCCGACTACGGCAGTTGACGGCGGAGACGGACGATGTCCGTGATGCAAAACAGCAAATTTTGCTAAATTGTATAGGGAGTCAAACGTATAAATTATTATCATCATTGTGCGCTCCGAAAAAGCCTAATGATCTTTCGTACACCGAAATTATACAATTATTAGAAAAACAATTGTGTCCAACTATTAATGTTTTCACAGAGAGACATAAATTTCTATCAAGAGTACAATTAAAAAATGAAAACTTATCTGCATATATTGCAGCCTTAAAATTAAGTGCACAAAAGTGCAACTGGGAATGTTCCGGTTGTAAACAGCAAATAGACTCTGTATTCATTGCTCAGTTTATTAGAGGTCTTAGCGATGTCTACATAAGAGAGAAAATTTTGCAAATGGGAGCGACAGAGACGGCTGATCTTAAAAAAGTCATGGAGCTTGCATTAAATATTGAGGCGGCCCGTAAAGAAAATGAAGAGGAATATAAAAAACATAGCACTTATGATAACATTAATAAAATACATGGTGCAAACGCAGAAATCAATAAATTAGGACGATCAAACAGGCAAAATAAGGCACAACAAGAAAACGCAAAAATTGCCAACAAACAATCATATAATAATTATAATAACCCTTACCAAAACAAGCAAAATAAAGAGTTTATGTATAAGGGATTGTGTTTATGTTGCGGTAATAGTAATCATGTCACAAATGAATGTAGATCAAAGCATAAGCTTCGCTGTAGAAAATGCAACAAGCCGGGACACTTAGCAAAGGTATGCTTTTCTGGTAATAAAAACCAAAATCAGCAGAATAAGCCTCCATCAAAGGTCAAAACTGTTGAATATGATAGCGATGATAGTCGTGATCAATATTATATTAATAATATTAATAGTAATAAAAAAATATTAATAGATTTGTATATTAACAACAAGCTTCAACCTTTTGAATTAGACACTGGTTCCCCAGTATCAATATTATCGGAAAGAGATCTAAATAAATTAAATTTTTAAGAAATTAAATTAAAACCATGTACCACTAAATTCAAGGCTTACAATGGCACAGCAATTAAACCAGTAGGGATAGCTAATGTGAATATTTCTTTTAAAGGAAAAACCTTACTGGGGGAGTTGTATATAGTGTCAGAAAATTTTTCCCCTATCATGGGGCGTGAATGGATTAAAAGCTTGAACATATTAAATTTGGATTGCATACATAACCACAATGACAAGATAAATGCTATTCAGCCTGAAAACAGTAAAAATATTGATGCTATTTTACATGCATATAAATCGATTTTTGATGAAACAGCTGGGGTGATTCCAAATGCCGAAGTGACACTTCAGCTTCGAGACGATGCGAAGCCTATTTTCTTAAAACCGAGACCTGTTCCATTTGCCCTACTACCAAAGGTAAATGAAGAATTGGATGCTCTTGAAAAACAGGGTATCATTGAAAAAATAGAGTATTGTCCTTGGGGAACACCTTTAGTCATTGTACCGAAAGCTGACAACAAAGGAGTGAGATTATGTGCCGACTATAAAGTCACTGTAAATAAGCAGCTGGTGGATGCACACCACCCCATTCCTAAAATTCAGGAGTTGTTTACAAAATTAAAGAATGGTAGCTATTATTGCGTTCTAGATATTTCAAGGGCTTATCTACATATCAAATTGGACAAGAAAAGTGCTCAAATAGCAGCGATAAGCACCCACCGGGGAACCTACCTAGCAAAACGATTATTTTTTGGTCTAAAAACAGCACCTAGTTTATTCCATAGTATACTAGATCCTATATTAAATAGTCTTGATGGATGTTTGTCGTATTTCGACGATATTGTTATACAAGGATGCACCTTAAAAGAATGTGAACAAAATCTAATTAAATGTCTTGATCAGTTAAAAAAATTTAATATTCATTTGAATAAACTTAAGTGCAGATTTTTTGTAAGACAGGTCAGATATCTCGGATATATTATATCTGAAAAAGGATTAGAAAAAGATCCTGAAAAAGTATCTGCTATTATGGCTACACCTGCTCCGAAAAATGTAGAAGAAGTACGTTCATTTACTGGCCTAGCATTATTTTATTGCAATTTTATACCCCGAGCATCTGAGCTACTGCATCCTATCACTAATCTATTAAAAAAAGATGTAAAGTTTAAGTGGACGAAGGCCTGTGATCAAGCTTTCATAAAAATTAAGGAAGAACTAGCTAGTGACAGAGTACTGATCCCATATGATCCAGAGCTGCCATTGGTCCTGGAGTGTGATGCAAGTCCTTACGGCCTAGGAGCTATCTTATCGAATGAAGTGAATGGTGTATTAAAACCTATCCATTTTATATCAAGAACATTGACAAATGCAGAGAAAAATTATAGCCACTTAGATAAAGAGGCGACAGCCATATTTTGGGCAACAAAAAAATTGTTTCAGTACCTTTACGGAAAAGAATTCACCTTAATAGCAGACAACAAGCCTTTAGAATCAATTTTCAATCCTGCAAAAAGTTTACCAGCTATTACTGCTTTACGCTTGACAAGGTATGCATTATTTTTAAGACAATTTGATTATAAAATCAAGCACCGCTCAGCGGCACAACATACTCATGTTGATTACCTATCGAGGGCTCCAGTCACAAGTGTAAAACAAGACATTGTGGATGAATCATATGAACTTGAACAAAATACTATAAATCAATTATGCATTTCAGAGGCTATCACTGCTAAAGTTGTTAAAAAGGAAACTGACAAAGATGAAGAATTATCTTTGTTTAGAGAAGAACTATTAACTAGAAGTATCAAGGAAAATATAGAATTTTCAGTCCATCAAGGAATCGTGATGAAAGGAGGGCGAGTTGTGATTCCACGCTCGTTACAGCAAGCTGTACTTAATGAGTTGCATTATACTCACATTGGTGTAGTAAAAATGAAAGCCATTGCACGTTCTATCTGTTATTGGAAAGGCATCGATAGGGACATTGAATCTTTAGTAAAATCATGCAACCATTGCGCAGAAGTGCATAAACAACCTACTAAGGCACCCCTTCATCACTGGGAGGAGCCTAAGGAACCCTGGCAAAGAATTCATGCTGACTACGCTGGTCCATATGATGGAAAACATTTTTTAATTGTTGTTGATGCTAAAACAAAATGGCTCGAAATTAATTATCAGTCATCTCCTCCAACCTCAGAGAGTACAATAAAAGCGTTAAAAAATATTTTCACAAATCAAGGTATTCCATTTATTTTAGTTACTGACAACGCAAATATTTTTAAATCCTATGAATTTATAAATTTCTGTAGAGCACAAGGAATTGCTCAACTATTTAGTGCACCAAACCATCCTGCTACTAACGGTTTAGCTGAACGGTTAGTTCAGACAGTCAAACAGAAATTGAAAGCAATGTTAAATGAACATAATGGACCTATTAAAGAGAAATTACAAGAAATATTATTCTACTATAGAGTGACTCCACTGGCGGACGGAAAGACTCCGGCAGAACATCACATTGGAAGGATATTAAGAACAAAATTACACATGTTAAAACCAGCACCAAAAGGAATTAAGCCGGAAGAGCCTGAAATAAAAAGAGAATTTACAGTTGGACTAAGAGTTCTATCGAGAAATTATGTAGGGAATAGAAAATGGCAATTAGGAACTGTTGTTAAAAGACTAGGTCGGTTGCATTATTTAGTACAACTAGATTCGGGATATAAACTAAAAAGACATTTGGATCAGCTGATGTATACTGAATGTGGTAAAGAAAATAAATCTGATGAACATCCTAACAAATATGAAAAAGCTGAAAATCCAGAGCAAAGGTGCATCATTGCTGCCTTACCTCCTCCAGCCCCGAAGATCGATGAGCCCCCTCCTTTAGCTGTCCAGCCACCTACGCAGACTGTACGACGTTCCAGCCGAATAAAAAAAGCAGTAACAAGAATGAATTTGTGAATGTGACAAACCCAAAGTTTATGTTTTTACTTTTAAAATATTATATAATTTTAAATGTTTATTACCTTTGTAAATTAAGTAGGGGAGACTGTAGTGTTGTCGTTGTTCTAAATCTCCCGCCTTTTATAACCATATAAGGTTACGCGTAAGGCAGGTTATATCATCTCTAAAATCCGCGCCCGCGTATTGTTGTGCATACATTCATTTTCAATCTTGTAGTATTATACAACTCCTCTTACTATTTAACTATGTGTCAATAAATTTTAAATGATAATTGTATCGAGTATCGTGTATATTATTTAATATATAACAATCATGATATTATATCCAGTTACGTCAAAATGTATGTTGCATTTATTATTAACAATAAGGTGTAAATGCGCCTAATACTAAATTCGATTTACAGCGACGGATTGTCTGTCTTCTTAATGCAACATTATAAATTGAATAGCGGATATATATTCAATTTATTATACATACATACATTATATTTTCAAATGCACTATTAAATACATTTTGTTTGTTAATTAATTATACATCATAAATGTATGATTTTTTTTTGGTTTAGTCCCGTTCAACAGCCTAGGTCATTACAGGGCAGGGGTTATCTGGCCACATTACTCATGAGATCATTAGTGATCTCATGAGTAGTGAAATGCATGATATTGTTTTGTTTAAAGCTCAATACGGTCCAGGATTATGCTTACTTCTGCTAGCGATCTGTAAGACAAACGTTGTACTCGCCATCACATTGCTGACACTATCATCGTCTTTAAACGCCGGCATGTACGTCGGTTATTTAATGAACCCCACAGATTTATCGCCGAATTTCACCGGAACTTTAATGGGTCTTGCAAATGGACTGGCTAATATTACAGCCATATTGGGTCCCCTAATGTCGAATATTATCGTCAAAGATAAGGTTAGTATTGAAATTGCATTTTATATTAGTATAGCAAATTATTATTGTAAAATTAGAAGTAGAAGTATAGGTACCTAATATTGACTGGTTATTTTTTAGCATTTATCTGTACAAAGTTTGATCATTTTTGAGTATAATAATAATATTCTGATAGTTTGGCGCCTGAAAAAAATCTTTCATATTGCATTGGAAGGGGACATCAGCAAACTTGGCTTCTGTAACTTGGCTACAGATTTGTGGAAAAAAGGATGGTCCGAAATTATTCTAACCCAGCTGTTATCTGAAAGATAACCAATTTTCAGTGTTTACCCAACATCTAAAGGTGTATGGGTGGTCTGAATAGAGTTGTGGCCATAGGCCGTGGAAACCAGATACAGTTTATGGAAGTCGATGGCCTGGCTCTGTTTCAACCATTAAAATAACAGCAGCAGAAAAACCCATGTTAATACGCTTTTAGGTTAAAGCAGTTTGGGCGGCTTCCATAGATGGTTGACACAAATTATATTGTATACTGAAATACAACCGTTATCTAAGCACTCTATTCCAGTGGCGGATTAAGGGGGGGGGGGGGGGGCGGGGTGGCGACCGCCCCCCCCCCCCCCTTGATTATACTTTTTTTCAACGACTACCAAATTTCATATCAGAAATGCATAAAAGCGCTGTTTTGAGAGGTAATATTTTCCGAGGGAGGACCCCCGGCCCCGCAATATATCCTCCCCCCTCCCCCCCCCCCCCAATAATAAACTTCTGACGACGCCAGGTGTCCCGGAGTTGTCCCGTTCTTGGACTTTAAATCCCGAACTTGTCTCCCGAAAACACATTTCGGGTCGAAAAGTACGAGTATTTGCTTTGATTCGATGTTCTTCAAATAGATATAATAACTTATCTAAATTGATTTACTTAATTTAACTATTTTTTTCTAAATATAAAATTAGGTCCGTTGTCATGGGCTTAACGGCTCGTAGATGTATAAAACGAAAATATTAAAAATCCCCCTTTAGCTTCCGAGCTTACCGAAGGTATCAAACTGTGATAAATTTTCGTTCTCAAGAACGAATTTTTTTTTAGGTATTTTAGACAAAGGGAATGATTAGGTGCACAACTTTTATTGTGTTACAATAACTATACTTTTAAGTTCATATTATATTTTTTTTTAAAAATGTACTTGTGTCCATGTTCATACTTGTTTTCCAACAAACTACACCATATAATCGAGCCAAAAATTACCCTTTTGTGACAAAGTATTAAAATCAAATTTTACCTCAGAAATGCATTTAAGCGCTGTTTTGAGAGGTCATATTTTCAAATTTTTCCGGGGGAGGACCCCCGGACCCCCCGCTATATGCACCCTACAATAATTAACTGCTAACGACACCTATGACTTACGGTTAAGATATTTTACTACAGTCGTGGGGGGGGAGGAATCCTGAGAACTCCCCCCCCCCTTCCTTAGGGCTTTCCATACTCCCGAAACCCCTTGGAGGGTCAGATCGCCACCCCCTAGATGACACCCTTAATCCGCCACTGCTCTATTCTCGGCATGATCACAATTTTTTAAGTAATCACTTATCTCTAAATTCTTATTTAATAATATTTTCCTCCTTCAATATATTACATAGTTTATTGTAATTCATCAGGTAACAACTCACGTTCTTTTCTGTTCAGGGAAATGTGCAAGAGTGGAATTTAGTGTTCCTGATAACAGCTGGCATCTACTTCGTGGGAAGTACAATATTCCTCGTGTTTGGCTCTGCAGAAGTACAACCTTGGAACCAACCGGAGCACAATAGAACAACAGTGTCAAAACAACCCGTCACTAAAACACCATATGTTTAAAGAAAATCACTTATAATTGCCAAGTATTTATCCCCTTTTGTTCTGAGTACAAAATCAGGGATACTATAGTAAAAGAATTGTGGTCTCTTCTCCTATGCAAATAGCAAACTATTAAACATCGATTCTGACGAATATGAGCAAATTGCCAATCCTTCGGAAACATGCCAATACTGCTTGGCAGCGTTATTATGTACAGTTTATGAATTTATTCTCTAATTGTTCCAGAGGAGACCACGATAGAGATTTTGTGAATCTCAATGTCACGAACTCATTAAAGGGATCATTCTCAAGGGAGTTGCTCTCATCATGCAACTGAGAGTCAGTTAAAAATTACTCCCATGATGAGCAACTTCTTTGAGCATGATACCTGCAATGGGTTTCGAAACGTTGGGATTTACAAAATCACTGACCTGGGTACCCTGAGGAAAATCTAGATTTATTAGACTCTGGCCGCAGTTTATGTCAGAATCATTTAATTAAAAAGTGGTACTTCAAGAGAGTTTAAATAAATGACATTAATCCATGTCTATTAACATTTAAATATAATTAATAAGAAGTGTTTGAAAATACGATATAAAATATAAATAGGTTTGAAATATAACCATGTTACCTGCATTTTCAGCATATCACTCTAACAAAGGAATAATTACTTCATAATAATAACTTAATAACTACTTTGTCGTTGATACTTTCAGAGACAGTGGCGTATCCAGGGGGGGCACAGGGGGCATATACCGCCATATTTTTAATACATATTTTTGCGTTCACCTCATGTTCAATTTCACCTAAGAAATGCATAAAAGCGCTGTTTTGAGAGGTCATATTTTTAAAAAAATTCCGGTGGAGGGCCCCCGGACCCCCCCCCCCAAATAATAACCTGCAGACAACGCCCATGACTTACAGTAAGATATTGTATTGCAGTAAACATCAGCATAACATTCTCTGACGAATGCGTTTTAAAACAGTTGTTACTTAGGCGCAGATTTATTTTTTATTTGGGGGGGGAGGGGGGGGGGGCACTTGCTTTTTTGAACAAGTAGTTCCCTTTTCTTGTTACCAGTTACCACTACGAATTCCCCCCCCCCTCCCCCCAATCTAAGCTGACTTAGAATGTGCCCCCTCCAGACCTAGCCGCTGGATACGCCACTGTTCAGAGATACCTTCCTTCTAGCTAAATTGACTTATCACTTCAACGTTAGTTTTAAAATTCCTTATCGCACATTAGTTTTCAGGAAAATTACCAATTTATGACCACAAATAGTTTTTTTTGTAACATTAAAAAAACTCGACGAATCAAAAACAAGGTGTTTGCTGGGTTATGCTTATTACAATATTATGACTTAGATTGTTGTGTCTTTCATTCAGTTATAATTGTAAATAATGTTTCTTCATTTTCTTCAATGTAAAAATTGTAAAATGGAGCACTTAAACATTTAAATTATACATATATACAACATATATATATATATATATATATATATATATATATATATATATATATATATATATATATATATATATATATATATATATGTGATTTTTATTTTACTGTTGAAAATAATAAATTTGTATTTATTTATTTATATTTTTTTAATAAATAAATGTAGACTTTACGTTGTGATTTAGAAAAGAAACTTACCTAATGTGACAGGAAATATATGTGAGAAGGAGACAAATTTAGAAATCATGGCATTTAGAAGATTTTAACATCATGAATGTGTACCTATTTTAAATTGATAAGCTTTAATAAGAGCTTAGAGGTTACAAAGAGAGATTAAAGGCAAATATAATAATTAATATAAAAATGCCATTTTTAAAAACTGGTCTTATTTTCAACATTTTTTTGTTTTTTTTGTTTCTGCATTCTTCACCTAAATTGTTTGCAAAATTTGGGGAAGATTGGATGACGGGAAATGGTACAAAATTGGGGTAATAGGTGTGCGATGAAACTTACAAAGCAAAGTAAAATAAGACCAGAAAAAAGGAGAAAGTACTTCTTCTGACATAAGTAAACATGTTATTTAAAGGGGAATTTGCAATCTGACTTATTAATTCAAAATGGTGGTCGTATACGTGTTTAGAAGCCAAGTTTTTATCACTTTTCTGGGGAATTTTGAACGCTTGAATAACCAAACTTGACACACCTACTATCTAATATTTCCTTTATTGATTTAGACATTCACTAAGAAAGGATTTTGTGGTGATCCACCATTTTACATACAAATGGCAGACTTGCATAAGTAATTTTTGAGATTTTAATTTTTTAAGAACTATTGGATCAAGGACCTAAAAATTGGGAAATGTCAATTCTTATTACATAAACATTTCCTGTAAAAGGATTGTTTTTATCTGCTGACTAAATGACAGATGGTGGCCATATATCTATGTAATGAAGATCCTAAACCTCAAGTATAAGGGAAACAACAGGGGAAATATAATTTTTTCTAAAATGGTCAAGCAACCAACTATTTTATTATTGGACCATTTCATATTTAATTGACCCTATAATAAGAACTGAGCATTGACGATAAATGTAAAGAAAAGAAGACATTAGCATTTTATTTAACAAATAACTAACCAAGTAATATAGTCTGTCAAGAGGTGTTAACATAATAACACTAAGTAATAAATATAATAAAATATTTTTGGATACAGTCGACACTACTATCACTTTTGTAAAATAAACCTGGGCAAAGCCAGGTTGTGTTTATAAACAAAACAAGGAAGATTAATAAATACAATTGAAAAAATATATCGATAAAATAAATTGATTATAATTAATAATTGAATCATTATATTGTTTTTGATACAAATATAAATACACAATACAGATACATTAATATACCTATATTTATTTATTTCCTCTTTTTTTATTATTATTTATTGAAAAATTAGATTAAGGTAATTAAACATTTATATATTACAAAAGTGATACAATTTCTAGTTTGTGAGAGAAAGATTATAGATAATAAAATTCAAAAAAAGTTTTGATGTTTTCATGTGTTAAACATCTGAACAGCCTCGTGAAAGACGAAATATCATACGTTTCCGCAGCACTATGCGCCATCTTGCACCCATGGTAGGAGTAGTAGGGGTAGGGGTGCTCAGTACTCGATCCTCTTGCACGTCCAAGGATGAAGACACCCCTGGGATATCTGTGTTTTTGTTCGATACATTTATACACATACAATATAAAAAATACATATTTTGGGATTGTTCAAGAAAATATATTAATAGTACCTAATTGAAATTCATTTGGTTTTAATTTCTTAAGGGTAAATTGCTGTGTTAAAACAAAGCTCGAATAAATATAGCACTATGTTTTCCAACATTCCAAGCTTTGTGTTAAAAAAGAGGGGATTACATCAACCATGATATTACCCATATCCAGATCATCATGAAGTTCTATGGTCTATAAATGGCTACCATGATTCCAAAATGATAGGTCAAAACATTTCACTTTAAACTAGAAGTTAAAAAACTAAAAATATGTTTCTTGAATTAAGTGATATTATACACGGTGGTCCAAAAGTCCCCCCCCCCCCTTAACTTTTGAAAGGTTTGAGATAAAATAATGAAACTTGGGGGATCCGTACCATGTAAAAGGAAGTTAGTTTTCATGCAATCTCGCTCCAGGGGCAACCACTCATTTTGCCCCCAGGGCACCCAACTTCAAAATTTCAAATTGGGGTGTATAATTTTGATAGCATATTTGGATTCTACTGTGAAAAATAATAAAATTTTAATTGAAATTATTTTTTTATATCCAATATTTTTCCCTCTATAGAGGACAAAATATAGCGAAATAACCCTTCGAAAATAGTAAAAAAAATTATCACATTATCATTATAAAATCTAAACGGTTTGAAATAAAGGGGGATCTGTACCATGTAAAGGGAAGTGTGTATTCATATTCATCCTCTCGTGTACTAGGGGCAACCACCATTTTGCCCCCAGCCGCTGAAATCTACCTATAGAGGGCAAAGTATTGGAAATAGAAAAAAAAGTTTTAAGTAAAATTTTATTATTTTTCACCGTAGAATCCAAATATGCTATCAAAAATATACACTCCAATTTGAAATTTTGAAGTTAGGTGGCCTGGGGGCAAAGTGGGTGGTTGCCCCTAGTGCGCGATTGCATGAAACAAACTTCCCTTTTCATGGTACGGATCCCCCAAGTTTCATTAATTTATCTCAAACCATTCAAAAGTTAAGAGGGGGGGGGGGGGAGAGACTTTTGGATCACCCTGTATACATTTTTAAAGAAATAACATAAATTTGCTTAAAGTTACGGGTTTCAAAATATGAAGATAAAAAATTGTTCCTAGAATTAAGTAGGTAATAAATGTTTTATAAGAAATAAATTATTATTTTGTTTCCTATACTATAAATAAAATAAAAATGGTTCTACCTCAACCCATATAAAGCTAAAACTAAAAAAAAAAAAAATGCTTTTAGTTTTGTTTTAACAATTTGTTTTTTTAACTATAGATAAAAAGTAGATAATTGCTTTTAGCATTAGATGAGAAATGTGGTGGCCAAAGACTTCAAAATAGTCACCACTAAAAGACCTAGAAATGCACGATGACTCACACCATCAGAACAGAACCCAATGTAAAATCCAGGTTACTCTATGATTATTTTTTGTTAGTTTTGCAATGTATTGAAATAAATACACATGGATTATAAATGTCAGTATAAATGTTATATTTAAACAGTATTAGAAAGAGTATTATTCATAAAAATATTGATTTTATTACTACCTTATCACTAGCGCATATCCAAATATACAAAGAAGTTAGTCACTATTATCAAGATTAAATAAAACCTATTTGTAATAATGAAATAATATCAATGAGAGTTAATAAGCAAAATTGGCTATGTTATAATTAAAACCTTTTTTTTTAAGTAGAATATTTAATAATGCAGATTGCATATTCATAATGTTACAAAAATTTAAAATCTTCAGGAGGCTTACATTCAAGATTTGGTTAATACTGTATTCTTTTTTTTAGTATCTTACAGTATTATTGTCAGCAAGTTCATAATGTGATAAACAATTACTCTTATTAGCTAATAATGTTTAAATTAAATTGCAAATCCCACCTAAAGAGAAAATACAAAACACAACACTTAAATTACAATTGATCATATTTATGTAAGGAAATGAAATATTCAGAAATATAAATTGGGAAACTAAAGCAACCACAACCAACTAGCCATTTAGATAAAATAGATAATGAAAACACCAATTTTACTTAACATCAAAATAGGAATTTTTTTAAAAAAAGAAGAAAAATACAAGTAGAGTAGGGTAAAAAGAATCAAATTTAAGCATAACAGGAAGAATTCTTTATATTATTTGTGATTTTTGTATTTCCCAGTAATATCTCTTAGTAAAAGCTAGAGTGCATCTCAGATATTTATTTTTGAAAACTAAAGTATCTCCGGAGACAGAAGATTCATATTTGTCTAGGGTTCCAGCATTTTACAAGAGTATAAATTGATGCACCTTATACAGTATTTTTCAGAAAGAGTAAGATCCTTTCGTAAGGACTGAAGTTACTTGACAGATATTCATTGGTTAAGGCTAAAATGTTTCTGGGTAAGGGAGAATTCATTTTTGCTAGGTTTTAGCATTTCCAAGGAAGTATAATCCTTAAAAATGTATACCCACGAAAAAGTGTAGTGACACCCCGACCTATGTTGAATTCAGATTTACATAACACCCAGTGCCACATAGACCTAATTAATGCAGCTGAAATTGATCAGAAGGTCGATTCTGTTACTTTGAAACCTCCCTTTTCATGTTATTATACATAAAAATTTGATAAGAAGATAAGCCGCAGCCTGTCAACGTGAATCTGTAACTATGTTTGTGGTGAAACAACAAAAGAGTTGATAATTTGTGAGTGAAAAATTTTGATGTATCTGTCAGGTTATGTGTTTATACATCGTTATGTTTGTATAAAACGTAAAGAAAATGGAATACATATACCATTTTTTTTATAAAATGTTTTCCAATAAAAGTTATTACTAACATTGCTCCATTTTTTCCTTAATAACAAGTATCCAGTTAAGAATTTATATAAGTTCATTCCTCAACTTACGTATTTCTCCACTGATGGTATACTTCAGGTATATGGTCCCACCTATTATGTAAGTCCAGAGTATTACTGTATTTATCTTATAAGGGCTCAGAATTTCTATATAAGAGTATATTTATCTTAGCAAAGGCTCAACATTTCCATGAGTGTATTTATCTTAGAAAGGGCCACAGTATTTTCATGAAAGTGCTTATACTTGGCGAGGGCCTCAGTAATTCCATGAGTACTTTTATCTTAGCAAGGGCTCAAGATTGTATTTCTATGAGTGTATTTATCTTGCCTAGAGTAAGACGTCTTTAGCATTTCACGGAAGTGCTTTTATCTTAGCAAAGACCTTAGTATTTCCATGAGTTTTTTTTTATCTTTACAAATGCTATGGCATTCCCATGAGAGAATAGTTTAACCTTAGCAAGAGCTTCTAAATGCTGATGAAAGTGTTTTATGTAAGTGAGATCTTCATAATAATTATGGAAAACTTTGCTTAATTTAGGGCTTCACCATTCCCATGAAAGAATTATTTTACTTTAACAAGGGCTTCATTAAATTCTCATAAAGTGTTTTTCTAAGTTAGGTCTTCCTAATTTTCATGGAAAAGTAGTCCCTTCAGAAGTCCCATGAAAGTTCAATACTATAGAAGGATTTAGAATTCCCAAATAAGATAATGTTAGCTTTAAAAAAATATTATCATAAAAAAGTGAGCTAAATAACTAAACTTGAATAAGAGCTTTAGTTTTTCCAAGTGTTTTATTAACACATCAATGGATCCAACAAATCATCAACAAGACTACACAAAGCAAGAGACAGGAGACAAATTATTTTAAAATTAATTTCTACATAAATCAAATTTGATCCTCTTTACAGAAAATAAAAACAAAACAAAATCACTGGCAACCAAAGAATAAAAACCTAAAAAAAAAAATCATTCACGTTTAAAGGGTCAAAATTTTAATAATGCAATTAAACAACACCGAGAAAAAAACAACAAAAAGAAGTTTAAATAAATTCCCCACTGAAACAAAAAGTTAAATTATATTCTGGGACTTAAAAGAGTGAAAAAAGTAAATAAATAACACCGACAACATGCATTTCCAACTGTGTAGAACAATTTGGTTTATTTTATTGCCAGGAAAATCAACAAATAACAGAAACATTCCAACATCAATAAAGAAAAATAGGAAAAATAAAAAATTGAATAACGTACCATTTTTGAAGAATTAACTCATCTATTTCTTTTTGCAAAAAAATTGGAGGAAGATGTTCCTATACTAAAATTGATATTGAAGTATGTTTGACAATACATATTAATTAAAGTTAAACTAATACTTATGTGAAGTAAGGGATTAAGTAGTATTAGAAAGGGTTGTTGGAACCTAGCAATTAGGCTATTTATTTGGGCATTGTTTCAGCCACTTCCACACCAATGTATCGCCAATGCAGTGTGATCAATAGTGAGCCATGTATATCAAAGTGCCTAGGCCCAATGCATGGGTTCGGACCAGTGCCCTTTAACTCGATTAATAGATTGCTGAGAAGATGTCACTATTGACTTTTGCACCATAACTAATCTGAAAAACCAAGTAGCAAATAACTAAAAACACCTAAAACATTTTGATTTTCTAAAAAGATATTTTGAGGATAATAAATTCAAAAAGTATCAATGAACATAATTTTTTTCTTTCAAAAGAAAGGCACATTTTAGCATTTTTCGGGCCACAACATTTTTAATATTAGTTCTAATTCTTTGAAATTAAATTCAATCAGTTGCTTCCACAGAATCTAAAATAAGATAAATAAAAAAAGAATACAAAAGAAATCAAAATAATCCTCTGCCAAACATAAGAGAAGTCAAACTACCCAAAATAATGTGTATATATATTATTTTTTAACAAATTAAAAAAATTAACCACCTCCAAAAAAAAAAACACACAGGCATGCAATATTACCAATGCAGTAGCAACAAAAAACGTTTTCCCTCACCATCACTCGTTTTTACTGAGAACATGCACTAATAAGAATAATATTTAATTAGTGTGAGTATGGACGATGTTTCAAAACTCACTGCGGTCATCTTTGGTTGTTACACCTTTGGTAGTCAGCTCCACTTCACACCTTAAATGTTCTCTTATTATTACATTAGCAAAGTTGTAAAAAAAAGTATTTTAATAATTGAATCCTTCCAGTGGGCAAATGCTTAAGAGGTCACAGAGTCCCCCATCCAAAAATCTATATTACGAGGGTCAATTAATTTTTTTTTGTTTTTTAATAAAAATTAATGAAAAAAAAAAAATCGTTTTTATACATAGTCCCTCCTTTCAGAATGAAATTCTTCCAATGTATAGTTAATTTTTCATCCCATTCTCTGAGAATGAACGAGGGTGGGTATGAAAGCCAATTGTGCATTAATTCAGTGAGGCTGGTGCGTGGGGGCCAGAGATAAGCTTGGTTTTTAATGAGTTCACAGCCTTGCCAAAACTCATTGCACCAAAATGATATCCTAGTCCTTGAGAGGGTATCTTCCATAATTGACCTGAAGTCAGAACCACATTTTGGCCGATTTGATATTTTCAAGAAAGAGAAACTTGATGATGTGTTGTGCCAAACAGGAGGAAACGCACTTTTCATCCACCTTGAGGCAAAGTAACAGAGCATCCGACCCAACCAGTCCAGCAGTTCCGACTGTCCTACTACCCCATATAATTGATTGCCAGAGAAAGGTTTGTTTATTTAATTTAACATAATATCTCAACAAACACGTTTATCTTTAAGCCCTAAGTGTATATAAAATCCAGCAGGCCTGTCTGTTTATACTGAACAGTCCTTAGATGTCTGGTTGCCTGAGCATGTGTATGATGAACAGTCACAGCTAGTATTCAGGTGGCCAGATCAAACACAGACATATAGACGGCAAGCCTATAGATGGACTATATAGACTAAACTGTCAGTCCCGCCAGATCTTACCTACAGGGTTTTAAGACAAACTAAAATAAGTGCTCTTGTGATTTTTAACTGTGAAAAAAAAACCTGTTCTTCCCTCTAACTACGACTGATAAGGCCGGGTGATTGAGACGAAGGGCAGGGCAGCAGGTTTTTTTTTTTCAACCGCAAAAATATAAGAGATCACACCAATTCAGATGCCCAGTCTGCTATCATCAGGTAGGCCACTTGTGGGCATCAAGCATGCATTGGATTGATACTATAAGAACCACCTGTGTGTTTTAATTAAAGGAGTTGGCCTACAGAAGAAAAAAATCAAAATAAATTATAATAATAAATTAAAATAAAATAATAATAAATTAAAAATCAATAGTAAATTAAAACAATAATCCTAAATGAAAACATAATATTGCAATGCTCAACAGGATTGAAACAAATAAATAAACAAAAATTATAAAAAATAAAATTAATAATAAAAAAATAAAAAGAACATACTATTTTCCAAATAAATACCAAAAAGAAAAAGGAGATAGTTACTGAAGGGAAATAAAAAAAATAAAAGGATCATAAATTTAAAAAAAAAAATATAAATATGTATAATGTACTTACAAACTGGTTTCAATTTTTTAGATCTATTATTTTTTTATGAAGACAGCGTTTTTTTAAATTTTTATTTTATTTTTGTAGGTTTTTTTTATTAAGTTTTTTTTTCAAATTCAACACTTATCGGACTCTGTAATCATTGATAATCAATAAATCAATAATAAATCAGACACAGAAAAATTAAAAAATAAATATACATCATATTGTAACCAATACCAATAAAATTATTGTTATCATGTGTATATATAGATGTATGAGTATGAATTAATGAATAATAAAACCTTAAAAGTTATGTATTACCAATTTGTGATCTTATTTTCTTTTTTGGTGAAAACTCTAAAAATAATAATTATAGTAAACATAAACAACTGAAAGTAACGCAATCACTTGTTTTGTTAAAAAAAAAAAAATTTGTCAAAACAAGGGACTAGGTCACTAGCCCAACAGCTGCTGTGACTGGAGGTTACAGCTTAGTTCACTTCATGTCTCCTTAGAAGGAAAAATAAAAAAACATGAAAACGAGTCCATAATGTGTTTTAAATTTTCTTAAATTATAATATGAATTTATTTTTTCTGATCAAACATAAATTGGCGAGAAAAAAAGAAAGATAAATAATAATATAAAACCAAATAGTTTTACTTTAAATAAACTTCTTATTTTTTTAAATGTGCCGAACTTTTTTGAAAAATCAATAAAATAATTTGTTTCTAACTAATTTGAACTTACCCTTGGTGAATAAAATTCAAAGAGCAAAAAAAGCTATAGTGTTCTTTCTTTTACAACAAATTAAAGATTAACAAAAGCGGTTGAAAAATGGTCTGTATTAAAAAATAAATATTGAGGTGGTTTTTTGTAAGTAAAATGCAATTTTGCTCTTGGAGTTTTATTTATTTTTTAAAATTTAATTTGAAATAAGTAATATATTTAGGAAATTAAATGCTCCCTCACATTACAAAACAAACAAACAAATCTCTTTGTTTACACCTCAATGCTAATGATTAGGGACTTGTTCTTTTCCCAAATTTATAGGGCTCATGAGTATTATGATTTGTTTACATAGGTAGAGTAAACGGTAGAGAAGTACTCTAGCCTAGAGTGAACAATGAGTATAGTAAACGGTATAGTAGATAAACTTTGGTAGAGTAAAAGTGATAGTGCGGTAGTAGAGTAACCACCACACTACTGCACCAGGAGGCAGAGTGGGCCATCACCCTACTTCCCCCTTTGTATTGAACACCTCCTTGGTGTAAATGGTACTAATCTCACTGTGATAATCCTGCTCTACTGAAGCCCAAACAGGTGTGAACGACTTAAGAGACACTCTACCATAAAACAGTATGCTTATCTACTCTGCCATCCCTTGTGCTGAAAAGTGAGCTAGTGTACTCTACCAATGTAATCAGGTCATGCACCCAAATCTCACTTGCTCCTATGAGCCCTCATTTTTTATTTACTATCTTCCCTACAATGAGTGAAAAAGGCCACAAATTAGAAGTCTTTTGTAATTATAGAAAAATATTGAAAATGGTGCAGAAAAGTGGTGCAAATACTTTTAATATTCAACGGCTATTGAACTCAGATATAAAAACAAAATTGTTTTAAATGTATTTTCTAATAGATTTATGAATTAAAAATATTTACAATAAAATTTAACTGATCTTCGCTATTCTCAAATTCAATTTCATTCACGCAGTAAATATTTTTTATTATTTGATTAATGTTTTTACTATCAATAATTCTATGGAATGAAGCAGATATAGTAGGGGATGTTCCCTTACCTTCAACAGCAATGTACCTTAGACACTTGTCCCCAGCACAATTCAAGGGAGAGGACATTTTTCTGTGAAACTACTTTTCAGAGGGTAGCCACATTATTTTAGAAACTTTCCCTCAATCACCAGCTATCCTATTAGTGTTATCAGCGATAGTTGATAGTGAAGTGTCCAAGGTAATGGAACCTCCCCTACAAGTAGAAAAACATTATTTTAAATTGTTTTAATGCCTAATATAAACTAACCATGAAAACCTATATAATTTGTTCAACAGCTTTCTGTGCCATTTTAGGATGAAAAACTAAAGTAGCAGGTTTTGTTGATTCTAATGAGTTTTTTTACACATTTGTGTTATGTGGCTTTTGACGTCTTTCTTTAACCAAGAAAAGAAATGGATCAATAATTCTATGGAATGAAGCAGATATAGTAGGGGATGTTCCCTTACCTTAAACATTTTTAAATTATGGGGGTTACGAATAGAAAATCAGAGAAGTTTATGTGAAAATTAAAACGGAAAACCAACAGGAACTTCAAAATACCACCTTCAACCACATATTATAAAATAAAAAAAATCCAACAGATGTTTCAGTAGGAGGAGTAACATAATGGAGTGAACCTTTTTATTGTCCCAGTCTCCATAAAAAAAAAACAAAAAAACCTAGGTTATACTTAATTTTCTTTTAATTTGGGCAAAAATAAACTAACCAATATTTAACTGAATCTGCAATCAGTTTTGCAAATATATATGTCTGAATATTTAACAATCTATCATATTTAAACACTCATTTTTCCACTTAGTGTACTGCACATTTGATTTTGGAATTTTTTCTGAACCCTAAAAATTTTGAATTAACAAAGAAATTAATGAGCCAAAGGCTCTCACAGCCATTAAACTTAATAGGAGAAATCACGCTCTTAATATTTGAAAATAATCTTGCATTTAATCAACAGTTCATTTTTATGACTAAATAATTTCCAGCTTTAAACCTATAATAGTAGTTCAAATGCTAGTATGATCTTTTTGCTAGTATGGTAATGAGTTTTATGGATTAAACATGTAGTTGGCCATTGAGAAAATTATGAGCATTTTATGAGGGACAAAATCTTTAAAGCGATGCAGTTAGGAATGTTTCAAATTATATTAAACATATGGAGCAAACTGGCTCTAATGGAGGACATGTTGAGCTGAAAGAAGCAACACTTATTTACTGTTTAAATTTTTAAACATTTTGGAGAAAATTAAGTCGATATGTCATCAATAGGCGATCAGTTCATAAATGAAACTGATGAAGATAAGCAGCTTAATTATCAGACTAAAAATTTAAATTTTAAAATATTTACTGGATTCCCAGTAAATAAATTAGAATTAAAAATCAGTGCTGTTTCCTGGTGACTCAAGAACTTAAAAATAAAGTAAGGATTATGTATGATCATTTCATTATCAAATCCATTTTTTTCCTAGTTCACCTCCACCCTCTCATTATGTATGTGCTTCAATTGTTCATTTGTCAATATCTTATTCCTTTATTTATTTTAAATTAACTAGATAGACATTGTTTAGCTATGGCCAGTTATACATTACACTAACATGATGTGAAAGCAAACATGGAATAAAAATTTCGTGAGTGGTATTGATAAATCAAGAATAATTAATATAGAATGGTCAGAAATGGAAATACAGGAGACCCGTGGTTCAAATCCCGGCGCTGGAGTGTATTTTTCACTGTCTGTTTCCCGTAGTTAATAATAATTATAATTTGATTTAAATTAAAATTTTATTATTAGTAAAGCTCAAACATAGTGTTTTCATAGAAACCATATTCTGAGGTCACGCAATGCCTGAAGCACATTAAGAGAGTGTGACCCTCTAGACTCTAGGACGGATAAAGGGGTAGAAAAAGGATATCTCCC
The DNA here is from genome assembly GCA_951217055.1 of Gerris lacustris. Lineage (NCBI taxonomy): Eukaryota > Metazoa > Arthropoda > Insecta > Hemiptera > Gerridae > Gerris > Gerris lacustris. The sequence goes on along the minus strand of OX578277.1, from coordinate 38,466,517 downwards.
TGTTTCCGCTTATATATATATTTGTAAAATAAAAAAGAGTGAAATCCACAACTTAGAGTAAATGGAGGGTTATTAATTCATTCTAACAAGTTTAATTCTAATTATGTTATGTCTAATTATTATAATTTTACCCAATTTTTTTAGGTGTTTCATAGTGCTTTAGTTGTTCAAGCTATTTCTTTAATCATATCAAAAAAAAAAAAAAAAAAAAAAAAAAAAATCCCGCAAATAACTTTCTTACTATATAAACTTATTGAGAGAGTTATATTGGAACCTAGATTTAATAAAGTTACAAAGAGTTTGTCAATAAGTAAATTAAAAGAGTAGAATTGTAATTTTACTGATAATAAACCACAATGCCAAATTAGTAAATAATTATTAACTTCTAAAACCTATAATTCCAATCCTAGAATATTAAAATAAAAGATATAAAAACTTTTTTAAAAAAATACTAAAAATTTTCATAACAATTGCGGTTGTTGATTTTTGACATAAAATGTAATTCAGGAGAACGTCGTCACTATAACAGACCCTACTAAATCAGATGTTGCTTATAACGGACAGGTAAAAAAATTGTAATGCACATAATAATAAAGGACCTAATAATAATAAATGTCTGTCAGTTAATGCAATGTATACACTTTTTTTCAAATTAAACTCGTGTATGTTTAAGGCTGATTTTTATTTGATGTATAATAAACACTTTTTTATAGCTAATTACTGTGCTTTCATTGATGTAAACCCTTTTGAAATTATTATTTAAAAGAATTAAGGCCGGGACACACATGTCTGCATTGTGTGTCAGACAACAAACAGTGATCAAATTGTCTTATGGAAATGTACAGCCTAGTTGTTTACTTTTTGATGGGCCTGGTGCGGTGAGGAACTTCATTTCATTATTAAATTACTACATCTTTGAAATTTTTTCGACTTAGAAATATATAATCTGTAAAATTTTCAGATTTCTAGGTAGTCAGAAAGTGAGTTAAATTGTTTTTTGTCACAAAATTCGTACATTGCAATCGAATCAAGTGAAGTTAAATAAAAGCATGTAAAATATATATATATATATATATAATAAACGGCTGTGAGTAACCTTTAAAAATATTGAATTGAAAATTTATAAATTCTTCTCTTTTTTTAATTAGATAAACAAATTGGAAAAAAAAATATGTATAACAGTGCCATATTTGAAAACAAGAAAATATATATATTATCTAAGTAGTAAGTGAAACAGCTGTAAGCCTTCTATCGCCTGTGATATAATAAATTCGTTGAAAGTTCTCAATTCACCGTTTTATCACAGGGAACACGTTTAAAACGTGTCCAACAGCACAGCTGTGATTGATTCATAAAGATAAAAAAAAAAATATTCTAAACAAATAACTCTGATAACATCAAGATTCTTAATATATAATGAACTATATATTATCATCAATAACATATTATTATTGTATACAGTAATATTAAAAAATAAAATAGGAATAAGTTAGCTGTGATTTATACGATCAAATCGCCTGCCATTTTTTCCTTGATAAATGATATCCGAAAAAAAAAAAAAAAAATAATAATAATATAAATATGGCAGGGGACCTTATTTCAATTATAAGATCCAACAGCTTACTACCTTGTCACAATTCCATACGAGGCAGTTCCAGGCACATTATTAATTTATTATTTTAATTATTAATTATATATATATCACCGTTCTACAATCATGACTAAAAAAAAATAATAATAATTAAATTTAAAAAAAAAAATAAATGTCAGGAAATGAAAAAAAAAAAAAAAAAAAAAAAAAAACAGAAAAATAAAATACCTTAATTTAATGTTTTGAATCCATTAAAGCCTGGTTCTGAGCAAAAAAAAAATAATACACAATAATAATAATTATATAACTTACTTAAACTATAAACTCGGAATTTGTTTATCCAATTTTTATTTTTGTAATACTCTTTACCATAACCAACACAAAAAAAATCAGTACGACAAACTCGACAAAACTTTCTCATATACATAGTAATTCTGCGTTAAAATCAAATAATATTTTATTTAATTAATAATTTATTATATTATCTAAGATATTTTTAAAAGTGTCCAACAAGTAGATTATATTTTGATTTTGGTTTTTAAACAAAATCAGATTTATTTTTATCAATATCTTAAAAACTAGATTACCCCTGGGAATATAACTTTCATGGTAAAAATTTTTATTTATTTAAATTGACGACAAAATAGAACGTTCTTGAATAAAAATCATCAGAACCGTTTTCGAGAAATAATATAAGGCTAAAAATCATAACTCCATTTCGCCTTGGGGCATGATTTTTCTGAATTTCATCAAAATCGGTCCAGTCAGGTTCCATGAATCTGCATAGACAAGACAACAGACAGACATATACTACGCTTCCATGCGTTTTCAAAACCGTTTTGGTTTTCAAAACCCCATGGAAACAGTGATTTCAAAAACATTTTGAGTTCAAGGTCACAACAGCAAATTTTTGGTTTTATAATGAAACTGTTTTGAAAAAATAGCATGGAAATGGATATTGAATTGAAAATAGAATTGAAACATGCGCAGTAGGTATAATGAGCAGAGATATTATAACCGGACATAACTATAACTAGTCTGGGAGTTTATAGTTTTCAAAATTGTTGTGAAAACTGTTTTGGAAATTCCTCATGGAAACACTTAAGGTTTGAAACTAAAACAGTTTTCAAAACGGTTTTGAAAACACTGGAAACGTGGTAATTTTTTAAAAACCACTTTTTTAGAATCAGAGGACCTTAAAAGTAAATCGATAAAAATCTCAAAGTCTAATGTTAGCACTATCACAATACTTCCTCTCTGTATACACATACTACGTATATGAGAAAGTAAAAATAAAAGTATTAAAAAAAAAATCAGCAAATATTCAATCTATCATTAATTCCTGCAAATGAATAAACATAGTTTTTTTTGTTTTTTTAAGTTATAAACCAAGCAGTGCAGTTCAAATATAATATAGAGAGAGAGGAGGAAGAAAGGGTTCTTGTAATCATGATTGTTTTCATAATGAGATATATAAAATAAATGAGTTTGTTTTGTTTTATCAAGGCGATGTAAATTAAATAAATAAATAAAAAATAGAGAAGGAATGAGGGGGTAAAATAAATGATTTTTTTTGAGAGAGAAAAAAAATACAACAAACCTGTGCCAATTTACCTGAGGGCTACCTTTTCATCAAATAGTAATGTACATTTTATAATTATGGAATACAATTCATCAGTATTAATATTTTTTAATCTTGGTTTTACGACAGCTGTGGTATTAAATTGTGAATCATAATGATTTAAAAGGGGAAGCAAAATTAAATATTTTTTGCTTGAATTTAGCGTACTTGAAAAAAACAAACAAATAAACATGTTGAATCACAGATGCGACTATATCTGGTAGTGGTTCAAATCCCATTACTCCCTAGGATTTGAACCACCACCAGATATACTCGTTTCTGTGATTCAACATGTTTAATTTGTTGTTTTTTTCTGTTTTTTGTTTTTTCAAGTACGCTAAATTCAAGCTTGAGGTGCTAAAGTTTTACTACTATAATACGTTTTCAGTACACTCAAAACATAAAATTATTCAAATACTGCACTTCATATGACACAAATAATTTGAGGTGCAATCGCCAATAAAAGACTTAGGCCTGCTAAAGTATATATTCTTCAGTCATATAATATTATTATATTCTACAGTCAGTGTAATAAGACTAATATATTCAGTCTTTTATTATTGAATGATGATAAATATAGACATTGATCTCTCAGGAGGGGATAATTATTATAATTTCCTAATCCAAAGAAATAACAATCCAATTTCCATTATAATTTCAATCCAAAGAAATAACAATTTTTCATAAAATTCATTAAAAAATGATACATAAAATAGCTTGAGAATGACCTAAGAATGAGTTGAAATATGGCAAAAGTGGGCCCCAAAATTCCTTAACAGATACAACTACTCAAGCATATTACATACTTTTTAAGTTTAAAATAAAACCTCCCAAAAATATAACCTGTCAAAAAAAAATAACATAAACTTAAGACTCCAAGATTAATACGAAGTTACAATTCAAACCATCGTAATATAAAACGTCAGAACTATTTGATCAATGAGGTAGGCCCCTGGCAAACCGCATTTGGTTGTGAGATCCACACATTTCGAGATAAAGTTGGATAAGTCCTTTAATAAGTCCACATAATAAGTATAATAATAATACATAAGTGCCACTTACCGCATGTTAACAAGTAATATAATAATATATCGTGTATTTTCACTTTCCAATGTGTTAATATCAAACATGCATCGAAATACCACTTCCGCAAAAAAAAACAAAAAAAAAAAAAAAAAAAAAACCAGACCGATATTTACAAATAATCGGTACTTTCAAAAAAAGATAATGGGATGCTACTTTTAAAAATGTTTTTTTGCTACTTTTAAAAAAAGTATTATAACAAACTATACTATAATAGTTTAGTATAGTGCGATCCTATGCTACTAAGAATTGTAATTTTACAATATATTTCTTTTTTTTATTGTAGACAAACTCTTAAGGGTATTGGCTAAATAGCGGGAAGAAAAAAAAAAAAAAAAAAAAAAAAAAAAGCAAAGAGGCATAGCACATTATCCTATGGAATCTTTCGGTGAGATAGAGTGCAATATAGAATAATAATTTTTTGACACCATCTAAATTTAAAATGGCGTTAATCATAAGCAACATTTGACATCTAAACTCGCATATTATAAAGCTATTTTCTACAACAAAGAATACAAATAGGAGAAATGGAGAAATATTGAAGTGGCATTCCATTAGCACGAAAGTACCTCAAAATTAATTATAACAGATATTTTAAATGATTAATTTTTTTCGATTGATTTCAAATTATATAAAATTACAAATTCAAGTTATAATATTAGTAATCGATGCATGTTATATAATAACACATTTATTAATTATAAGTTTAAATTATATAAGTTAAATACATTTTTAATAACAAAGATTTTTTTTTAAATTTCTTAAATACTTCAAAAAGAAAAAGAAATTTCTTACAATTAAAGAAATAAACATACAACTGTGTACTTACATTATTTTCAATACCGAGATAATTTCTTTTTTAAATAATAATAAAAAAAAAAAAACAGATGATGGAAAAACAACAACAAAAATAAATAAGAAAACAGAAATGATTATTAAATGGAATCCAGAGAAAAATAGAAAAAAATCAAATTAGAGAACATCCGGTCAACAAACAAAAATAAGTGACCAAAAAAATTAATACTAGACACGAATAATAAATCTTTCGTTCTGTTTTTAAACACTTAAAAATTTTTTTTTTTTGTTAAAAGCAACATTACATTCCAAAAATGTGGGTTCCATTTTATTTTTTTAATTTTTAAATTAAAGGGAATAATTGAAAAACAAAAAAATCAAATCAAATTAAATTAAATTAAAAAGAAAATACATTAACACATGTAAAGACAAGAAGCTTAGATAAATGTACACCAGCAAAATTACGTTTTTTTGTAGCGCAGTAGACAATCATATGGTACGATTGTGGTAGGTTAAATGAATATTGAAGAGATTTATAGAGATCATATTCATAAAATTTATTAAGGGGCTAAACTTAACGAGGTTTTAACAGAGGTTCACTAAAAGAAAGGGAATAAAAGCAAAATTATATTCACTAAAAAACTTTTAATCTGATGCACAAGTGATCTACTGAAAAACTAAAGTCATATTTAGTTTCATTCTATACTAACAGTGAGGCATTTTCTCTCAATTTTTACACCAAATGTAGTTACTTTTTGTTTAAAAATTAAATAAGTTACACAAAATCGGTGAATTAATTGAGGTTCACTAAATCTGAAAATGGAATGCAATCTTGGGTTATTTTTATAGTGAAAGCTTCCAAATTCAAAATGTACCACAGCTAAATAAATACTAAAAAAATAAATGTATTACCAATTTCGAAATTAATACCAACCTTCACACTGATCTTAGAGACTAACTAGTAGAAGAGGATCTGATAAAGTAAGTACCAAACTTCATACTGATTCTCGACACAAACTAGTAGAAGAGGATCTGATAAGGTAAGTACCAAACTTCATACTGACTCTCGACACAAACTAGTAGAAGAGGATCTGATAAGGTAAGTACCAAACTTCATACTGATTCTCGACACAAACTAGTAGAAGAGGATCTGATAAGGTAAGTACCAAACTTCATACTGATTCTCGACACAAACTAGTAGAAGAGGATCTGATAAGGTAAGTACCAAACTTCATACTGATTCTCGACACAAACTAGTAGAAGAGGATCTGATAAGGTAAGTACCAAACTTCATACTGATTCTCGACACAAACTAGTAGAAGAGGATCTGGTAAGTAAGAGCCAACCTTCATACTCATCTTTAATCACATCAGTAAAGAAGTATATGACTAGGTAAGTAAGAAAGATTACATTTCCAAACTGATCTTTCACACTTTAATAGAAAAGGATCGAACTTAGTATGTAAGCACTTACCTTTCAAACAATCCAAGACACAAACTAGTAATATAATAGTATAAGTGCCAACCTCCAAAACCATATAAAAGTAATTTTCGTTTCGCCAACAAAACAAATAACAAATACCACTTTCCAAATAAAACTTATGAATATGATCTCTGATTAATATAATATATATCTACATATAAATGTATAATGATTAGAACTAACACATATATAAATATTAGCCAATTTAATAGTAAATTCCCATGATACAAAACAACTATGTGGAAAAAAGCAGAATTTCATGCCTGAATTTCAAAAGGGGGGAGGATTGGAGAGGGGGTGATTCCAGTTAGAGGGTTTTTTTTTTTTTTTTTTCATTAAACGCCCCAATTTAAATTAAAAAAACTTTTAAAAATCCTGCAATATTTCACCTCTTATATTAGAGATCAAAATTTAATATATAGTATTTATATTCTATTTATTTTGATTAATTAATTATATATAATTATTTTTGTTTTTCAAATAAGCCAATATAAGATATTAGGGGGAAAAAATGGTTTCTTGTTTGCTTTTTTCAGAAAGGGAAAAATTTCTTTTAAATATTCATTAGATGAATAAGTTTAAATTTCAAAAAATATTTAAAAAAAAGATCTTTGTGAAAAGGAGTGTTTTTTCTACTAAAACCCTTTAACGGATATATTAATATATTTTACGATTAAAAAAAAGAACACAATTCAGGAATAAATAAAAATAAAATATTACTTTATTTTGTAATGAAGTGCAAGAGTTCCTAATAGGAGTGAATTTTTGGTTTGTAAAGGTAAAAATAAAAAAAAAAAAACAAGAAAAAAGTAATATGCGATTCAAAGAAAAGGTAAAACAATTTGCGAACAGATTGTTGCTTTGTCAACTTTCCTTTTTTTGTTGTTGGTTTTTTTTTTTTTTTTTTTTTTTCGTCTTACCTCTTAAGGATGAAAAACTCAAGGACCCGTAAAAACACTTTCAATAAAAATTACATTGACAAATCAAACGCCTAAACATCAAAACAAATACTAAGTTTTTTATATGCAAAAATAAAAAGAAAAAAATAACTTTTTTTAATTATTATTTTTTATAAAATTAAAATTAAATAGTGAGCCAAAAAACCAAACAATAGTAATAATTAATCAATCAGGACATCCAAAAAAAAAAAAAGAAAGAAAAAAAGAAGCTATATCCATAATAAAGGACAGAGCTATGTAAAAAAAGGGTTTTTGTGGCATACCAACATCAAAAATTCTACGACATTTAATGTATAATATCTTTTGGGATTTTTTTTTTTTTTTTCAAAATATAAAATTATAACACACATAGCTACTATTTAACGATATAAGAGAGAGAGAAAAAAAGAAGGTGATTTGTTTGCAGGTATTACGGGTCAATGGATACATAAAGATTTTGTTTTTAGGGTTGGGGCCAAAGGAGGCAAACTGATGCCCCCGACAAACCTGATCATCTGAAGCGAGGCATCATCGGCGCAAGTACGTGAGGTCCTGGAAAGGCCATATGAGGACCTGCACCGTAGTGTAAACCTCCCGGTGGCATCATACCGCCTAGCATATGTGCACCTGCACAAAAATAGATTAAATGTTAAAATTAGATTATTGGATCCTTACCAATTGTGGTTTGGGATAATAAGTTATTATTTAAATGGGATTAACGATTACAGGGTGCGAAAATCCAAAAAATTGGGGTGAGGAGCCAATGGGATTATTAATTCTAGAAGGTCAGGCCAACTAGGCAACAAAAATGTCACTGGCCCCACCCTCCCTCAGGGTTAGTGGCTTTAAATTTTTCCTCGTTTAGGTTGGCCAATCTGAGTGTCAAAAGTCACAACTCATAACGTGCATACTGTAGCGCAAGGGAAGTTCCTAATGTGGTGACGGGATTAGAGTTACTACCAAGAGATCAACACATGTCAACTTAATTCTCACAGACATACTTAAGATCTCAGTAAACATATACATATTTTAAAAACAAACCACGTTACAAAAAAAAAATTGCATTTTCAGAAAAGAAGAAATGTGAATAGGGGAAATGGTGCAAAGGAAAAATACAGTTTGACATTCCAAATGCCCAGAGATAAAAGACCAACAATTTGGTATTGCTCCCAAAATTTAGTGTGTAATATTTAGGGGTGGAAAATTTTTTTCCCGTAATCATAATAAACCAGGATAACTCAAATGATTAATTTTGAAATACCTTGTTTGCAGGCCTGAAATGCCCCCCATTGGATAAAATATAGCCAAATTAATTAAATAGTCTTCTACAATTTTTCACCCCTTCTTGAGCCAACACTTAAAACCATCTCTATGTTAACAGGGTCAATACCTAATAAGAAGTAAGCATACATATTATATTATCAATTTAAAGAATATCCAATGTGAAAGAAGTTAACTAACCTGGTGGAAGTGCCATATGTGGTGGTCTTAGAACAGGCATGTTAGCCGGAATTATAGGAATGGCAGCCGGAGGTCTCATTATCGGTGGTACGGCTCCAGCCATTATAGCAACGGTAGCCGGGGACATCAAGCCTGGCCCAGTAGGTATACCGCCCGCCCGCCTCTTATCCTGAAAAATTATCCAAAACAATAAACATAACATCTCGAAGAAGAAAAAAATGTTTCCATTTTAATTTCAAAACTCTTTCAATATTTGATCAATGATTTTGAAAGTCTCCCTCAGGTAAGTCAGTTACTTACAGGTTGCAATAGATGTCTGTTGACTTGAAGAAAAGCACCAAATTGGTTGGTTGGCCAATGGCTGCTTGGCTTTTCCTCCCTCTTTAAAGGGGTGCCAACCTTTGGGGCAAAAAAGTTCTCACTGTAATGTTTTTCCCAGGCACTTTTTTCCAATACAAAAACAAAACTTTTCATAAAGAAGGGGGAGGGAGGGACAAATTTGGGATATATTACGTCTTAAATAAAATATTTGATTTTTTGTCTGTCGCTTTTAAAATAAATAAATAGATAAAAAAAATTAAATTATTATATTTACAGACCAACAAAATTACAAATATACATGTTGTTTTGTTTAAAAATAAAAAATAAAAATTGTTAGATAACATTAAACCGTACCACATAAAGATAAGGAACAATGCCCAGAAACTTTTTGAGGAAATAAAAGAGGAAGTTCACATTAAGTGGACAAAACTGGACAATTAGTCTTGATCTTCCAGAGGAGACCACATCAAGAGATTTTGTTGACCAATTAGACTCTAACCAAGGAAAGCCTAAGCTATAGAACATTGGAAAATTACCTTATCAAATAATTTAAAAAGAACTCAGTATCCATTTTTTTAATGTAAAACCTACTTAAAACTTAATAAGAGTGTCAATGAAGATTATCTTAAAGGATTAAGAGAAACCATCTCTCCTTATAAATCTTTGTGGACAGTTTTTTCTAAACCTGTACTTAAAATTAATTATGAGTCAAGGTCAAGAGTATATTCTGATGATGACAGTACCTCATCTTCAAAATTGTCATTTTTGAGATATTATAGTAAAAATTACCAGAAAAATTTGTATTTTCTTATAACAGTCTATCCTTAACTTTTCTTAGAACAGTCCAGAAAAAAACCACTGTGAATGTTGATATAACTAATTTTAAGTGATTAAATTTATGGAAAAAGGGTTTTCCGTAGGTAAATTTAACTATACACAATAACATAATTAGTTTAAAAAAATATTTCCAAGCGAATAATACTAAAAGAAATAAAAAGTAAAAATAAGTAGTCTGATACAGCCATCAGTCATGTCATCCTGACATGCCTCCCCTTAGGTACTCTAAGATCCTTTAGTCTTTCTTAATTATTGATTCATGCTAAACCTCGACCAAGAACTGATGGCACTCGGGGAAAAACTAAGCTTCATTTAAAATTGGAACTCCCGAGTATAGCTGAAGTCGGTACAGTCTGGTGCTAATATTTTTTCTAATTAATAAAAACACTACTATTAATATGTTTTCTGAGTCCCTTCAGGGTTTTATTTGGTTTGATTGATAAATAATTTAAGAAATTTCCATCTTCTTTTACTCTTGAATCCTTGCTATATTTCACCCTAACACCTTGGGCTTATTCAGGTTTATTTTTTAATCCTCAGTCATATGAGTCATCCAATAATTGAATGACTCATATGATTGACAAAAATATGACTGAGGATTAAAAAAAAGACTAAAGCAGCCCAAGGTGCTAGGGTGAAATATAGCAAGGATTTAAGAGTAAAAGAAGATGGAAATGTCTTAAATTATATTTTTTATTTTCTAAATAACAGCTCCCCATGAATCAAAATAAATACAACATTTAGAGTGAATTTAGACAAAACGAATTTAGTGTGGTTTTATACATGCCACAAAAACACTAGCGCACTCCTCAAATTGCCATGAGTTCTCAGTCAGGGTTTAAAAACTTAGACACAACACTTAACAAAGTAATATTAAAAGTTACTTGAATGAAAACCAAGTGAATAGGTAAAGTCACGAAAGTTAATCCTACGATTCAGTTAATCCTTTTAATATTATATTTTTTCCTTTTTTCTAGGGTCTTTAGGAATGATATATTAAAAATTAATATTTAATTGTATATATTACAATATTAATAGCAGACATAATTAAATTATCATCCCTAAAGACCCTGGAAAAAAGGAAAAAATACATTATTTTAGGATTAGATTTTTTTTTCTGAACATTTTGAGTATAAAATCTAAAACTAACCACATTTTTAAGGCACGAGGTCTCACAGTAGTTTCCTCTAAACCAAATTTGATTACTATGGTATTGATACAAAAAAAAAATGTCCACATCACCTCAAATCCATCGAGTTGTGGAACATACTTCCACTTATATTAATAAAATCCAAAGAGAAAAATTGATCAGTATATTGTCATTAAACCACAACAGAGAATACTCCATTAGAACAGTTTTCGATCACTAAAAATCAATCAACCATCTTAAGTAAACAAATAATCATCAGTAATTAATTAACATTACCTATTGTGGTGTTTTTTTTAAATTATAAGTAGATCAATCTTGCTCTTATGAGTTTTATTTACTATGAGTAGTGCTTGTAGTTAAATAGGGAGGAGAAACCACGTGTTTCTAAGCTAACAATTAAAAGCCAATTATTTGGGCACACTTTACTAATGCCACATTGAGTTATGCCACTTCTCGAAGCTAATAAGGTGTGATCAATAGTGAATTATGTAAATCTAGGAACGGGATCAAACCCATGAACTCAAACTTGAATCATATATGACCCCCCCCCCCCCCCCCCTTACTACAAATAGTTTCAAAAAAAAAAACTCTAGGTAAATTTAAACTAATTTTGCTTTTTTTAACTTTTTGACTGCTTTAAAATACAAGAGTCTTAAAAAGCTTTTAAATTATTTAGCAAAACATGGAATGTAATTAAACAAACCTCAAAATAGCATTATTATTCATTTATTTATGTAACAAAAGGATCCTTTTATGTGAAAATTAATAATATGACACCTAATTCTTTAAAAAAAAATCCATTTATTTTGCGAGGCACTGAAGATGACTACTAGTGGTTGAAAGCAGGCTGTGTACAATTAAGTTACTCAAGTAGAGCTGCATCTTTCTTAATGTCCATTGAAAGAAAAATTATGAAATAATCAGATGTTCCTGACAATCAAATTTGGTTCTTGTTAATAATTCCATTAAGGTTCATAATAAAAAAAAAAATATAAATATATATATATTATTCTGATGATATCCTTCAAGTCAACAGAAACATTTTTGCAAAACCTAATCTTACATAAAGGGAAAAACTTACATTGAAAATCCACAAGTAATAAGAAATAAACAAAAAATAAAGTCCCAACCAAAAATTATTAAAACCTTCACCGACATGCACAATTAACAAGTTAAAAGTAGATATGGAGATCAAACCAAACTTCAAAAACTACACAAAGGAAGTAATGAAGTCTAACTTAAGGAGAAACATTATTGTATATAAACACAGTTTTAAATAATAATAATCATCAGTGGCTCGCCTGTGAAAGGCTTAGTTTGCCAAAAGGATTAAAGAACCACATATATGTTATTGATGACACAGGATTGTCACTTCACCAGCTGTATACACAATACACAGTATAATGTGGCACCCTCAAATAGATGATCCCTACTTTATTTAAGTAGGTACCCATTTATATCACAATGCTGGTGAACATAGAGCATGGTCCCTCCTACTTAGACTTCCTGGGTCAAAAGCAAGTGAGCTACTAGGGACCCCAGGTGCACCCCTTAAACAAGCTTATGAATGTGTAGATAACTTATAAGTTCCAACATCAAGAATAAAAAAAAAAGCTTTCAAAAAAGGAGCTTTCAAAAAAAATTGCCGGAGAGAACGTTCTATTTACTTTTAGACACCAAACCACTCAAGAGTTAAAATAAATTAAAAATTGGTTGCTTTAACTAACATTTTAGGAAACTAATTTGATCAAAAAATTAAGTGAAAATAAATATGTGCTTTCAGCTCATACAGGTTCGTAGGCAATTTATCAAGCAGGACGAGTTTGTAAAAATAAGCATTGTCAGCCCAGCTGTATAAAGATGGAGGCCATTTAAAAGTTTGTTTTAGCTGTAACTTTTGAAGCATTTATTAAAATGACATAAACAATCGTGTATAAAAGGGTGCTCTCACACTGGATCCGACTACATGCGACTTTTGGACGTACGTAGTCGGACAAACTATCCCAACCTTATCAATGTAAAAATATATTATATACATTTTTTTTTTTTTTTTTTTTTTTTTTTTCTTAAACAAAAGTTAGATTTTGTTTTTCTTAAATAAATTACGATAATAATTTCGTTTTAATAAATGCATTTTAATGATTACTCATCTTAGCGTAACAGTCAAACACTCTTCAGGCGATAACACAAGATGAAAATTTCTCTGTTTCGTCAGCTCAGGTTTGATACTTTCCAAACTCAAAAGGAAGTAGTCAAAGAATTTCTCGGGATCTTCTTTTATATCTCCCATTAAATGGTGAAATTTGCCATATTCTTCTCTCTTCAAGAATATCTAGTTAATCCATTCCGTTCTTCTTAAACGTCTTTTTCTTTGCCTCAACAATAAACTATTACATTCGACTAGGTAAAACAACCCATTCATCATGTCAGAATGTTTGTAATACGAAAAAATATGAAAATAAAAATTGAAGGCAACTCTCCGACAAGTCTGCTCCAATTTGAGAGCTCAAGTCGTACTACCGTGTCGTACGTAGTCAGATACAGTGTGAGAGCTCAAGTCGTACTACCGTGTTGTGCATAGTCATATGTAGTTGGAAGTCGCATATAGTCGGATACAGTGTGAGAGCACATTAGGTATTTTTACAGTCCTAACGCAATAAAAATACTATGAATGTCAAGCCCAAACTGTTTCCAAGATAGTACATTTTTAAGATTGTAGGGAAGGAAAACATTATTTTCTCACAAAATATGCATAGTAAGAATAATTCCTTAAAACCCGTTTTTTATTGTTTGACAAAGAATTTTTTTTTATTTGTTAAAAAATTGAAGGGGATATGAAAACCGCAAATTTCAAGATTACATGGCACAAAGATATATGTCAACCCCTTAAACTTCTACTCCTAGTTTTTGAAGGATGATTCTATTGGGCTTTCTTATGATAACTTTCTTGTATTTGGGTTATTACACATAACAAAGTTTCAACATTTTGTGTCAGAGATCAGGTGCATTACAGACAGTCGAACAAGCGCAGGAATATATGAGAGTCCTTGTTTTTGCCTACAGACCCTAAAAAAAATACAAAAAGTCAGATCATTGTCAAAGAACAGTAACTAATGACGATGATTGTAATTATCAGAAATTATGACTAACTAATACTAGAGGAGTGAAAATCTCTCAAGATAGACCACTACGCAACAAACCCACAAGGGACCAGGACCTATCAGATGGCTATTTATTGCTTTTGTAATAATGGGTGTATTAGGTGTATGGTTAATTTACAATAAACAGTTAATGGGTAATTAAAATACTATTGAAGTGGTGATTGAGACAGGATAAGTCTCTCCCAAAAAAGTGTGGGTTCACTGTTAATTGAAAACATACCACTTAAGTGAGAAGCAAATGGAAAAGTAACTGGAGCTCCAGAATCTTTTTTTTTAAAAAAAAAAGCAAAATACATTTTTCTTTCCAGCACCAGCTCTTTTAATACAATTGTATGTTTTTTAAAACCTTCAAAATAAGCAGGAAAATTTCTAGCTGCAGAACTTAATTATAAGCAAAAAAAGTAAATAAAAATAGTTTCTACAACTATAGACAACACTATTAGGTGACCACTATGATTATTATCTTTTTTAAAAAATATATATTGTTCAAAATAACAAATAATAATAAACGACAAATAAAATAAGGATTATCATCTGACTTAAGTCTTATAACTCTAGCAGATCATACAAAAAACTAAATTGCCAAGTGGATTAATGTATAAATTCAAATAAATTTGTTTCAAGTATTACCTAAAATGTACATCAGCAAAATAAATCTCAAAATTTTTATTTTTAAAAATCAAAACAACTCTCGACAGTGCTTAGACACAAAAAAAACCAACACTCACAACCACAGAAATACCCAGACAAAAAAAAATATACAAAAACTACAAATAAATAAAAAGCATGCGACAGACATTAAGAAAAATTCATTAAAATAATTATAAAATAATCCAAGAGAGATAAAAATAATCCATTATAAAGTGGACATGTATTAAAAAAAAACTAATAAAAATGAATATGATAGAAACATTGCATTTCAATTTTATTATAATTGTAATAAAACATTAAAATAAAAACATACAGAAGAAAAATAAAATACAAAAGTAGTTAATATAACACAAGGTAATAGAGATCATGGAATCTTAATGTATAGAAAAGGAAAAGAGTACCAGAATTTTACGTGTAGAAGATAGTACTAGTCTAATAGAATAAAATAAATTTTTCTTAAGAAAAAAAATGATATTGTTATTTGTATATTGTAAAATTTAGATGGCTTTCAAAACGAAAAGACAGGGTACAGATTACAAGCGATAAGAGGCATTTCTATTCACTGAACTGATCCATTACATTATTATTAAAAACTAATATTGTTTTCACACCAAGAGACATGGTCTTCGAGTCTCCCATGTGGAAAAGGACTTGTCCCCGACCTCTATCCCTGTATTTTCAGTCAGAAAGCCGCCCTAGTCTTAAACAAAGATTTAATGTTGAGTAAAGTCGATTCAAATCTTGGAAACCTCCACACCAAATTATCTTGAAAGTTATCAAAGCCTTATAATAACTCCAACAATTTTAGTAATGTGTTAATTAATAAGATAATGTCCATACTATCTTTCTTAATTTGAAACATTAACTTTCTAATTTATTATAACCATTTATGTATTTGTATTTTTTTAAGTCATGATGAACAATAAGTTGCCAATCAAAAATAATTTACCAAATGTAGCTTATAATGTTATAAAATCGGTGTGTGGTAGTGCCCATGCTATAGCATGAGCAATTTAATTTATTTTATTTTATTTTTTTTTTTTTTTGTTCATTTAAATAAATAAAAAGTAAAAATTGCTTTTTGATTGTTTTAAATAATTTTAATTTTTTTTTTTTTTTTTTTTTTTTTTTTTGTGCTTTACAAAAAAATAATAATAATAATAATAATAATACAATTTGGAAAAAAATAAATAAACTAATGAGACAAAAGAAAAATTATATTTATAAATAAATTTATTTATTCATAACATTTGACAGTCTGATGTTTTGGAATAAATTTATAAATAGAAAGTTACTATACCTCTCTAAGTGAATTTTGAGAACCTCTCATTGTAAATTTTGGTACTCCCTGGAAGCGTTTAAAAAAAAAGAAGGAAATTCAAGCCATAATTAATAGTGGGCTAAAATAAATGTGATTTTTATTAATTTTTCAAAGAAGCTTTCTTTTATACTTTTTGAAAACAAAATAAAATATATATTTTAATAAACAAATTTGAAGGAGAAATAAATGTAACATTTTCTAAGCAAGTGTCATTATATATGATAATTTCCTACCCAATTTATCTCTTCTTGTTAAAAATATATTACTTATTATTTTAAAGTTAATTATTAACAACAAAAAAAGTAGAACTTGAAAATAATACTTAAGTGGTTGAACTATAATTATCATTATTTTTACTTTTTCTTTTATTCATCGATTAACAACATGATTAGGTTATTATTTCAGATCAATGTGAAACATAACTCACCCTTCTGGGATTTCAAATCACTAGGTTCATTGGTATTTAAAACTTGGTTTAAGGGGAGTTGCAAGTACGCAAACCAGTCGGCGTGATCACCAGTGTGAAATATGTCTTACCCTTTTGGGATTCCGAATCACCAGATAAGTCGGTGTTTAAAACTTGGTAAGAGGCAAGTACGCTAACAACTACAAATAGCTATGTTAATTTGTGGATAGGTGCTTGCTTCTTTCTTTGTCTTACTCAGTATCTTTTTCTTATTTTATTAAAATTAAACATTTAATTTTTAAATTTCTAGGTATATAAAAACTGAAATGTTGACTTTCCTAGTAAAACATAAAGTATTTTATAAGGTATGAATAATAATAATAATAATAATAATAGTATAATCCATTTCCAGCATTCGCAATAAATATAAAGCTCTTAACAAGCTTTTACTTCCCTGAAATATTCATTAAGAAGTTATAAGGGGATTCCATTATTTAAAATAATACAATTTTCCTTTCTTCTTCACATCACTATTTACATGGTTTGACACAATACTCTTAACATTTATTATTATTAAAATGACACAGAAATCCGATTAAAGTCAGAGATCCAACACAGGTGGTAACTTATACATTATAATCTAAGCACTTGTAATGATTGTAGCTTCATTTACAACTCATTCAAGCAAAAACTAGTATTGAGTATAAATTACTCGGAAAGAGAAAAAAGAACAAAACCCTAGTTTAATGGAAGAAATGTCTTATCAAAGTAGTCAAACCATGACATTAAAAGGATGGAAATTATTTTTAGTTTTCCTCAACACCACAAGATAGAAAGGATATTTTTAAATTAAGACGGAACTAATCTAATGTACTTATGTTTTTAGAGAATTTATAATAACACTAAGGAAGGGCTAACAGTATTTTTAAGAACATTAGGAACAACATTTTCACCCAATTCTTTTACATTTAAAATGCTTTTCAATTCTGGTTTTTTTCCAATTCAAACCACATAACGAGGAATTTAAGTAAGACCTTTTGCTTCTTCTACGAAGTGGTAAGCACCACGGAGCCAAATCGAAGCAATAACAAGATGAAGCAACAACTGGAGAGAATGAACTTCTTACTTACATTCCCTTATTTAAAACAAACAGATGTTGCAACTGGGTGCTCCAAAGGTTAACTCCAGGGAATTTAAATTCAGTGGTGGACAAAGGCAGCCACCTCCAGATTACTTTACCCTGGCAAAGGTAATTTGTTCCTGAAAGGCACAAAAAATACCAAGACCTTCTCTCCAGTCATCAGTAATGCCCAACACCCCTTAAGATGCTTCCAGTAGTCAAAGCAAGAGATAGGAATTCAAAGCCCTCGTGTTGCAAATTTTACCAAAAAAAAGGAAGTATGTTATGACATTAGCCCCAGAAGACTAAGGACTAAATTTAAGATAGAATTTAATTACAGAGATTTGACTTTGCTACCTATATTTACATGAACCTATAAACCTTAAGTAAAAATATAACAAATGAATTTCTTTAATAGAATAAATAATAAATAATATAAGACTTTTTAAACAGATATAAAATACACATTAATTCATTAAAAAACTAAGATCTTTTTCAAATAAAACTTTTTTTTGTTAAAAAGAATGAATTTGGATGAATAAAACAAAGTAAACACACAATACAATTATTATTAAGTTTGTTAACACATAGAGGTCAAAGAGGGCATAGGGAAACAGTGGAAAAGTATAACTCAATATTGCTCTTTGCTAATGTTATATTATTAATTATATATTATTTATAACTTAAGCACTTACTTTTTATATTAATTATCCAAAATAATTTATCCGTTTTTTGCCTGCATATTTTATTTTTTTGATGATATAAATGAAAATCCAAGTCTTATGTATGGATTGAATGAACTAAATATAAATTCATTTTGCTGAAAGGGCTATCCCACAACATTGTTTGCATTTAGTTTCTGGAAAAAATATGGAGGAAATAAAGGTATTGGAGTGCAAAGTTTTACTCCTCCCAAACTATTGTTGCTCTGCCTCTTGATTTTAATAAATAGCCCGTTTAATTTTATAACCAAAAAGAATGAATGTATAACCTAACTTTATTCAATTGCAGGGAACATCCCGATTGACCTCCTGGCCAAAGAAAGAATGAAGAAAAGAACAACAGGGAAGAGCAGGTGAGAGGCAAGCACTGATCTATAGACAATGATGCAATGGCAGGACCGATGGCATAAGGAATCAACCAGGATAAGGACTGCCAGGCTCATTCAAGACCTGGGCGGATGGCATAACAGGAAACATGGTGAGGTGAACACAAAAAGGCTATTGGGACATATCTCGCAAGATGGGAAAAACACCAAGACTAAACTGAATGCACTGTGGTGATGTAAACAATAAAACTCTCCTCCCTTTTGCCATCTGAGGAGGAAAAAAATCTGGTATTCATCGTGGATAAAGTTACTTCGGAAAGCTAGGTCAGCAGAATGCTGGGAAACGAGAAGAACTGTCCCCAGTACAGAGCAAGAATAGTACATTTTTTAGCAAAAAGATGTTGTGTGATAGTATGAATTTATGACTTCAAAGAAATAAGACAAGACAAAACTCAGGTGTATGCCCCAACAATTTCCCCTTGCATAGAAACTCTCTCACAAATGCACTGGGAAAATTAGGAAATTTCAGCAAAATGCATTTATAGTTTTTATAAAAATATATATTTTTAGAATGAGGTAAAGAATTTATTATTAAGGAGCCCTCAGGGATTATTACAGGAATAATAAGGGAAAAAGGGGTAGTATGGGGTGACACTTACTGGGTATGGGCAGAAAAGCTGTTGGGTTTTCCTTACCGGAGGAAAGATAAGACCAACAGGTGGGCGTATATGTCTCGTCCACACTGGCTCCTCTTTCTTAACAGCCTATGTAAACATACAAACAATAAACAAAACTCCAGCCTTGTTTGTGTGCTCTAATATTTCTACTCTATTTTCCAATCCTCACTTTCTAGCTCATAGAAATAAATAAATAAAACATTAAACTCAGCAAACAAAAATTAAATTTTTTACACAAAATAAATTTGTACTGTTTAAATTTAGGAACTTGTTTATCGCACTCACTAGAAAAAATATTTCTTTCTTTTTAAAAATAATAATAAGTGTTTAAGAAAAGCATGAAATCTCTTTATAAATAATATGAAATTAAAATTCAAAAATATAAAATTAACATTGCATTTTGTGTTTTTTCACTAAATAAAATAAGCAAGCAGAACTTAAAAAACAACAAGTGTTAAGAACAACAAAAAAAAGAAGATTATTTGTCAACAATCCATAAAAATTATAATCTAAATTATATAAAATGAATTATATAAAAATGTTATATTACAAAAAAAAAAGCGATTAAAGATTCTAAGCAATAAACCTAGTAGTGTCACTACACTGAACACATCTAATTATTTAAATATAAAAAATCTATACATAAAAAGATCAAGGAATACATCTAATACTTTAAAATAAAAGTATCTAGAATGGAAAACATGCCTGTGGAATGTTTAGAGCTAATAATGTGTGTAAAAAAAACTACTTAAAAAACAGAACTTTTTCATATTTTTAATGTCTCGAGCATATTAAGGCTTTGATGCATGAGTGACAGGGAATACTTGGATAAGAAAAGAATTCAATTTATTGTAGAAAATTAAAGTCGCTTCTTGATTGCCCATACTATTTTACCAGGCCTTGCCTCGAATCAGGGAGAGTAAAATTTAAATAGCAAAATCGATCAATCTAGTGTCAAAAAAAGCACAAATAGCTAATGATTAATACAGACTGATTCCCACCGTTTTCTTTACTCGGTGGTGCTGCAGCTCATGACGGGCTCTATCCTTCTTAACAAGACCTCTTCATGCAAGGCGCCTTAACTCTTCAGTTCTGAAGAGAATTTGTTAAGTATACTTATCAGGTTAGAGGTATACTTCTCAAATACTCTTCCATTTCCTTCAACCATCTTTTCATAGGTCTTCCTTGACTTCTTCTTCGGCATATCTTAAAGTATTTTCTTGGGGCTTGGTCATTGCCACTCTTTAGTTGGTTATTATCAGTGAACAGGTAGGTGAGTTAACTAGCTATGTTAAGAAATATGGTATTGTGTTTTATTTTCACTAATAAATGTTGTTTGCTCATCCAGTTGTATTCACCAAGAGTAAGTTCGACAAAATCGGCTAAGATTAGTAAAAACCGCTAATTTTAGTCTAGTCTCTACTAACACAAAAGCAGAAATAATAATGATGATCTTCGCAAAACACCAAAAATTCTTAACTCCAGATGATTTATATGATACTTTCTACACATAATAATAATTGCAGATTTACATTTGGAAACACCATCTAATAAATTCTGGATGTTTGGTTGGAAATGAAATTAAAGAGTTTCTAATGAAAGAATTATAATCAGAGTTATCCTTTGTCAAAAACCTTTTAACTTTTAGTCTTAATCTATTCTTATAGACAATATTAGATCTGCTTCAAATTTACATTTAATAAATGCCTACTACATCATACTGAGTTAACAAAGGAATCTAGTTTATCCTTCCCAATAATCAAAGTCAGAACTGAGAAACTTAACCATCAAGACATTTAAGGATAAACCAACCAATCCTGACTTCAGGTGATAGATCATAAACATATCAATCAAATAATAGTTTTTAATACATCAATTAGATGCGTTTATAATTATATCAATTACTTTATTTTTTTAATGGTAAACCACCGATTACACCAAAAAAGAATAACTCATTAACAATAGAATGAAAATGATATCTGTGACAGTTACTCCAATAGAGACTCAGATTTTACTTCAAATGAAAATTGTTAACGTATAATTACCAATTATGTAAAACTGCATAATCAATTCAAGGCCTGAAGATGCCTAGGTATGGGCAAAATATAGTCAAATTAAAAGAAAATATTGTTGTTTTTTTACACATTTTTTCATCCTTAAATAAAGATCTAAAGAAAAAGAAAATCAAAAAAGAATAATAAAATATTTATTGGAAAAGAGGAAACACAACAACAATACTATGAGAAGAAATAATATCATGTGACCTCTATTTACCCATCTCAATGAATCAATTGACAGCTTAGATAATTAGCACTAAATTAGTTGAGAGCAAACCTTGGTATAACCTTGTAAAACTGTCACTCATTATAAATGACCAACCTTTGCCTTGAATTTGTACATCACAGTTTAAATCTGTTTAACTCTTACAGAGATTTAAAAAAAAAAAAAAAAAAAAAAAAATCAAAAGCAACAAATGTCAGAGGGGAAAAAAACAATCAATAAAATTCTAATAATATATTTAAGAATAGTAGAGCAACAAACTTATTACTGCCCTCAAGGAGTAAACTCTTTGGAAGATATTAGTTCCGTAAGTTTTAAAAAGTATTAATATTAAAAGATTTTCCCTTGCACTATATTATGTCCAACTATAATGAAAAGATAAATAAATACATAAATTATACCAGTTCCAAGTGAGGAAATGATAAATCAAAATATTTATTTGAAAAATTTAAAAATATAGATATTAACTGCTCAACACAATTAAAGCACACCTTTCTCAAAGTAAATTATTTTAATATTTTCACAAGTTTTTCTATATATTATATTAATTCAGGTGAAAAACAAATAAATAAAATACTCTTTTATTTA
Organism: Gerris lacustris; assembly: GCA_951217055.1. Classification (NCBI taxonomy): domain Eukaryota; kingdom Metazoa; phylum Arthropoda; class Insecta; order Hemiptera; family Gerridae; genus Gerris; species Gerris lacustris. The sequence continues at coordinate 38,443,986 of OX578277.1, read as the reverse complement.
GAAAAAAAGAAAGCGTAGATGAAGGAAATATTGAAGAAATCCAGTTCTGCAGCTCTCGGCAATCATTTTTATTACAAAACAGAATGAAAATTATTTGCAGTACAAAAAAAGAAAGATTAAAGCTTGGATAGGTTTCAAGGAGAATGTGGGAAGTTGAACTGAGGTAACTCGATGAAGTGTTGAGAATTTGATGGCATCATGGATGTCAATATTTACATAGAATATTTTGACTATTAGGTATGCTTTTAACCATACTATAACCTTCATTCATAATATCAACTAATTGCTTTAAGAAAACTAATACAGTAGAACATTTCAAGGGGGTTTTTAAGTCTAGACTTGTTCAAGGTCAACCCATTCCTGTATAGAGTCGTGTTATCGAGGTTGGCTTCTCAAAACGACTTGTTATAGAGGTTCTGAGTTACGTTGTGAATTGAAAAAAAAAAATCGGTCCGAGACAACTCAGACAAACTTTCTCATATAAGATTTTATAATAACTTAGCCCAGTGTTTCCATTTATTAGTTTTCAAATGTACATTTAAATATAATTGACCATTTCATAAAAATAACTTCTCCTGGGCGGGGAATCGAACCCGGGATCTCTCCGTCCGCGTTTTAAGCTAATATCTCAGGAACTAGATTTTTCCCGGGAAAACGGCTTATATCGTTGGATTCGTATTAAAATGGACTACATTTTAGAATTTTTTAATCAAAATCGTTGGAACCGTTTTCGAGAAATAATTTTTTTTCATGTTTTTTCAGAGTTTTTGGGGGGTAGCGTCCCCAAATTTAGAGCTAAAATTCATTTCTCGATTTCGCCTCGGGGCATGATTTTTCTGAACATGTATGCCAAATTTCGTCAAAATCGGCCCAGTAGTTTAGGCTCCAGGCGTCTGCACAGACGACAGACAGACATTTTTTAAAAACCACTTACTTGGACTCAGGGGACCTCAAAACGTGTAAATCCATCAAAATCTCAAAATCGAATTTTCGCGCCATCACAATACTTTCTCTTTATATGAGAAAGTAAAAATCTGTGTTATTGAGGTTGATGTTGTTTGGATAATAATAGTCGCGTTATAGAGGTTAATTTAACATTATGTGTTATGGCGATCTCAAGGGGATTGGAAAATTGCACTTGTAATTGAGGTTGTCGTGTTATTGAGGGTCGTGTAAGCGAGGTTCTACTGTATATTGATTCATTTGAAAAGGGTTAAGCGTATGTTAATTGTATAAAGCAGTGTATTTTGCACCAAACACAAAAACACATAAAACCTCGAAAGAAATAAGAAAGTCAAGAATAAGCCCATATGAAATTTATAGCTTGGAGGAAAATGAGATGTGTTGAATTTTTTTGGGGGGGGGGATGGGCTTTGATAGCCATACAGCCATAAATTACTGGAAAATAAATAAATTATTGGATTTGTAATCATGATCAAACTGGGTTTATTAAGAAGATCTAAAAATGTTACTTCTTCCTCGATCAGAAAGGTTTCCACATTTGATTTAGCTGTGTTCCAGTAGTTTTTATTTTGAGAGCATTTCTGTAGAATTTGTAACATATTAATAAGTAAAACCCCAAAGAAATTAACAAGGAATTATTTTATTTTATACAAAAAAAATGAAGTTGACGCCTTATGTTTTTATCTAATAAAAAAAAAGAAAACCAAATGAAGAATTCCTAATTTCTTCAAAGGATTAGAAAAATTATGCAATTTGGAAATATGTTTAAGACTATTCTGCTCCCACAATCTGATTTATTTAGTTCTTCAAGAAGAAACTGTGTATAGCAATGGATAAATAATTTGGTTTTGAACATATTGCACAGATCATACTCTTGGTTGTGAAAACAAATTAGGAGTTGATTCTTGCAATGAATTGCATATTGAAGTATTTACACAATTTATTATAATATTTCTTCTCCAGTGGATCTAAATAGTTTTTAAATTTAATATAAAACTATTTAAAGCTTCTACAGCCAGAATATAGTAAGTCTAAATCATCTAGAGAAAACTGCATCTATGAGATTTTATGTATATATACTTTTGAAACCACAACAGGGATAATTCTTGAGGATTTTGCTCAGTTGCTATTGACTCCCATCATGAGCAATTTCCCTAGACAATAATCTAAAGGATTAGTTTAAAATGTCAGAATTCACACAATACCAAATACATTCAACTCTAAAAATTTAGACTAATTTATTTTAACAAATCAATGTAGTAATTCTAACACCTCACAAGTTTAGAAACTTGTTACTTTACGAAAGAGCATAAAAACAATACTTTGAAAACCATTAAAAATATTAGCCATTATTACTTTTTAATATAGTTTAAAAAAGTTCCCATATAGACAAGTTGCCGACCCTTGATCTATACTAAAAGGGGACCACAACCTAATAAGTCTATAAGTCAAAAACCTATCAGTCAATTAATAATCAAAACAGACTTACCAAAAATGCAGAGCAAAACTAAACTAAAACAAACCAAAAAGAGATTTTCCAGAGAATTGGACTTACAGGTTTACAGATGTAAACCAATGATATTTAAATGTTTTATACTGAGTGTTCAATGTTTATAAATAAACAATTTACTCATTTCACAAAATAAAATGTTAAAATATTAACGTCAATGTAAAGCTTAACTAAATTTATTTATGAAACAAGGTAAACGAAGAATTTAGCTAAGCAATACCAAACTCAAAATATGTCTTAACAGAACTTAAAAAATCATTTCACATAAAATTTACATTAGTTCTATTTCACATTCAAACTAATTTTTTTTTTTTTTTTTATTTTCAGCTGAGGTAAGGGGGATTTTTTTTATATTTGCAGTATAGACGCAAAACACTATAATGGCAAAACACTCAATATTTTAATTCATTTAGTGTATGCATTGTGAATGAATTGTACCTTATTTATTGCAATACTAGCAATTGTGATTTTTACACAAATGTTATTGGTTTGGACGTACACTGTGTTTTCCTAGCAATTTGAGATAAGCTAAACTCCATGATAACCACTGACGAGAGCCCACAAATTGACTCTGTTGCGCCTATTACTGAAATAGTAGTAAATAGTTATCTAAAAGTCCCTGGCCTCTTAAGGGTGATGTTGCACTCAATTTATGCTTCAGAGGTAAATTGTTGGGTAACATTTAAGCTATTTCATGAGAGTTATTTATCTACTAGCTAAAAACAGAAAATTGAGCAGTCTTTCTTCAAAATATAAAAACAAAAAAAACGTAATTATCTTTTTATTTATTAACAAAGGAGTTACAAAACTTTACCACAATTCTTTGTCTATTTACCACCACAGTAAGTCATTAAAAAAAAAAAAAAAAAAAAAAAAAAAAAAAAAAAAAAAAAAAAAAAAAAAAATGTAATTACAAAATTTTTAGTAAGAATTGTTCCAACAAATTTAACATGAATTGAGTACCGAAGCTCTACCTGTGTTGAGTACTCAACGCATGTAGTAAGATATGTTATGTGTGAAGGGTTTCTCTAAGTTAATTTTCTACGATTTTAATAGATCTATTAATGAGTGGACGATAGTGCCTATATTCTATGTTTCTAATCTACTCAACAGCTCCAATACTTATTCTAATAGCTCTATTAATTATCTGTTCATTGTTGTTTAAAAATTTATTTTAAAGTTTTATTAAAACAAAAATAAAAAATGGAGATAAAAGGAATTAAAATAAATAAAAAAGTGCTAAAATAAAAAAAAATATTTCAGTGCCTTAGCACTTAGCTACGTAAACGCATACACATGTTAAATAAAAATTAAGCTACTTAGCGTCATGCTTACAAAATTAAAAAAAAAAAAAAATCAAAAACAAACATGCACTGTACGAAATAAAATTGAAACTCCGCAGGATCGGAGATAAAAACACGGAAGATATTCTCACACCTTAAAAACAAAAATTCAGATACATTTGAAGAGTTATTGGTATTGCACAAAATCATGCGCTAAATGAATTGTGTGCAATACTCTGCTGAAATATATAATTAATATTTTAAGCTAAAATAAAGTGCTGCTTTATATAAATGTTAAAGAATCCTCATTACCTAAGTTTATTTTTACATCAATAACGAGCACCATCTTCCAACTATAAATATTAACGTAAACATTCTTCATAGAAATTAGAAGCAAAATTTCCACCTTGTTCAAGAATTTAATTTTTTTTTTTTTTTTTAATTTTGCACAATTTTTTTGTATTATTTTATATACACTTAATATTATATTAGATAAGTATACAACACAACATCAACATAATATTACTAATAAAAATGTTGTTTTTGTAATTTTATGGACTATACGTACAAAAATTTGCATCCCTCTAGTTGGTAAATTAAAGGCGTAAGAATATCGTCTGTCTGTTTGCTTCAATCTCCAGTCCTCTGGAGCCTTAATAAGAAATAAATAAAGTAAAATAAATTAAAGCATGTACTGAAAATATATATTTTTTTCCTAATTTTATTTTTCAAACTTGGGTAATATTAATCATTTAAAAAGAAAAAGATAATTAATAAAAAAAAAAAAAAAAAAAAAAAGAGCTCGTCGATTAAGATTTTAATTATAATTATGTCAGAATTGATATTTAACGCCAAATTTTTATATATATTTATAAATATTAACGATAATAAATCTACTGTAGAGAAAAATGTGAGGACATGTAAATAGAGATATCATAAATATAACTGCCAAACTTCTCTAGAATATTGAATAGAAGATAAAATTATTAATTTGTTAATACTTATAAAATCAACAAGTGGAATGCAATAATAATTATTTTGCTATAGTTTTTGTCCCAAAGGAGAAAACAACACCTTGTTTGGAGTGCTTAGCATAGCTGCAAATAAGATAACTTTTATATTTAAAATGTATCAAGTTTAATATTAGATCAAATTTGGATATTAGATCAAAACAAAAATGTTAATCATAGAGAAGTTTCACAGTACAATCTTCGATTTCAAAAAGCAAACACAAATCACCATATATTATATATATTAGTAAATATAAAATTTATAACTAATGTTAATATAATAATTTTCAAAAAAACAAACAATAACTGCTTTTGTATCTACCCCATCAAAAAAAAAAATAATAATAATAACATAATTAACTACACAAAAAACGTTTCTCTTATCAAAATAATAATAATAAAAAATAAATAAATAAAACATGCTTCATATTGATAATCAAATAAATTACTTTTATTTAATAACTAGTATCCCAGAAAATTATGATTCTATTAAAAGTATGCAAAAGAAATAAAGAAGAAAAAAATTGCAGATACATTACCATTTATATTAACCGTTATACAATATCTTAGATTATAAAGATTTAAATTTATATTATAAGTCCTTTTAGTTGAAATAAAATAATTGTATAATAAAAAATTAATTCTCAAAAAGAATCGTTAGTAAGAAATTAAGGGTAGCGAGGATCAGTCAAAGGCAAAAATTAAGTTTTGGATTTACCTATGTTTCAGGAAAAGTTATTTTCTTCTTAAATTTCTATTTAATTGACTGTCACTACGATATAGTTAAAATCGTTTGATACATAAAACTGAAAACAGAATTTGACAAACAGTTTATTATGAGAAACCTTCATTGAAAGGGCATAAAAATATTTAAGAGTAATGCAACATTACGATAAGTTAATATCAATTTTGAAGAAATTAAATAAGGCAATATTGATTTTATAAATTGTAAACAAAACAAAGAAATTTTAAATCCATTTTAGTTTTCAACTTAAATGATGGAAATATTAATGTAAATAAGAAATTGGAAATTAATGGTAATCCATGTCTAGAGAATTAATATTATTAAAGAAGGAAAACAGATACTTAAAAATGCACCAATATCACAGGTAATTGAACCAAGGACTCCTATATTCTAGACCCGCGATCTTGCCCATTCCTCCATCATAGCGCAATTGGTAAGAATGCTGATCTAGAATAGCAGGAGTTTAAGCATCAATCACGGCGACGGAACACAATTTTATCCATGTCCCTCCCTTCCTTTTTACTTTGTCTTATATGTAGTGTATAATAATGTAAGTAAAGAGAAAATAATGTGATAAATTTACATGATTTATGGTCCCCTGACTCCAAAAAAAGTAGTTTTTAAAAAATTACTGTAATCTGTCCTCTGTATCAAATAGATTTTTTAAATTAATTTTATTGAAATTTTTTTACAGCAAATAAAACGTTAAATTCATTAATTTACATAATTACTTTTAAAACAATCAATAAATTATTTACTAAGGAAATTGTTTTTTATTAAATATATATCAGTATTGTACCTTGCATTACTATTATTAAATTAAAAGCAGTGATGTAAGAGAAATACTAAATAACCCATTTAATACTTACAAATCTAAAAACATTTAGTTGGTAAACACAAAAATCCTACTTCCATTGCAATTCAAGAGAGGATATGGAGATTAAGCAACATTTAAATTGCTATAACCCTTTCATGGTTGTTTATCTGTTTAGCAGTGGCGTACTCTACTCTGAGGGATATAAACAACATAAAGGTTGCCAACCTCCTATGTCAACCCTATATAGGGTTGACGTAGGAGGTTGGCAACTTTCACCATCGATATATTGTTTAAGAAGTTTATATTAGGGAGGCTATAAACAAATATACTTATTAGCCTGCCTGCATTTGCCTGCCTTATTGGAAAAGACACTGTTAAAAAAAGGGTTGTTAGCATGCCAAGATCAATTGCCAAAGCCTTAGCAATGAAAGGGTTAACTAAAATTTAAAAATTTCTTAATCGATCTCAGTAAAGAGAAATTGCAAAAAAGAAAACTGATTTTGAAGAACTAAATGGGTCAGTGATATTCTACATAAAATAAGATGTACTTACTAGTTCTGAGATTGGAGGCACTACAGGGGCCGAATGTATCGGAGGTATGTGGTGTTGAGGCATCGGCTGGGGCGCTGCTGCAGCTTGTGTCGGAGTGGGTGTCCTTGAGTCTTCAGCAAGACCAGCCGGAATCTTCTGGTACTTGGGTAGCCTGGCTCTCATCTCCTCCTGAACCAGAAATAAACAACAATCACGAATCAAATTTAAAGATAATTAAAGAATATTTAGGGAACCTAAAAAACAAATCGGAAATCAACCATTTGGTTGACTTATTAAGTTGATCCAATTATTTTCTTCAGAGGGATATAAAAGTCTGAAGCAGTAAAACCGTAAATGCAATTCTATGCTGCAAAACCAGCTTATCAAAAATTCTTCCTGTATGCTCTTTTTTGTAATAATGTAGGTCTGTAATAATGCCTGTCAAAAGGAGAACATTTTGTTATGTGATAACAATAGTAATTATTTTCATAATCAAAGATTGTTGCAATCCAGAATAAGCACTATTTTATATTCAATAAGGATCCATAGTTATATAATGAAGGTGCAACAAAGAAAAAGCTCTAGTTTTTCAGGATATACAAAAATCTGATGTTAAAGCATGATATCACACTACACCAATTAAGAACTTAAGGATTTTTTAAAAAATTCAAGGGTACACTAGATTAAAAGAGAAATGGTTTAAACATTTTTATTATAACTCTTACGAGAGAATCTCCAGATGGTTGCTGAGTTGTATATTACAAACCAAAAGCACTAGTTCATAATGTGAGACGTTTCGACCCTTAAATTAAGGTCATTTTAAGTCGTTTCTTTTAATACTCTAAAATTAAAACAATAATAATTATAATCAATAAAACAATTCCTTTGATAATTCAGATTAATTAACAATTCATTTTTAAATTAAATAATTTATCTTGAAATATGTATCAGATTACACAATTCATTAATACAAATTTAAAATAAAAGACTGAAGATGACCTTAATTTAAGGGTCGAAACGTCTCACAATATGAACTAGCGATTTGCATTTTTAATATATACCTCAGCAACCATCTGGAGATTCTCTCATTAAATTAAGAAGGGTGTACCACTTTGATTAATAAGTATTATTAATTATCTCTTTTATATAGATATTTTTTATATTGAGACATCTTTTACCTGCCATCTGCAAAGGATAGCAAAGCCTATCAGGCAAGTATATCTTGATATGTTCATTTTCAAACATCAGTGAACAACAATTCTATTTATCAAAACTTTCCGACTTTGTTTTGCAATTTTTCCTTTGTAAAATTAGGTTAAAATGGGTTAGCTATGTTAAGCATCCACCGACGATGGTATTTTGTTAACAATGAGCAATTAAGGGAAGATGTAGTTTGAAAATTTGCATCTAATCCCCGCAAACTATTGTTAAAAAAATATATAATAGATAGCACCCAGCACCCCCCCCCCCCCCCCCCCCCCAGACTACCCTTCCCAAGTTAAAATCAGAAAACTGCCCCCTCCCCCCTTCCATTTTGAACTGGATACGCCCATGCTCTACCCTCTCGTTTCCTAAACTTCCTGTTAGACTCCTTCTCTTGATATTATGGCAATGCTTTTGGTTTTAGTCATATTTATTATTAGCCAATAATTTCTGGAGGGCATCCACCCAAAATGTTAAAATTGTGCTGCAGATTTTCTTCGGAGTCCACAATCAGTGCGACATCATCTGCAAATGCTGACATGGATAGTAATACTGCCTGCAGTAACCAGTATTTGCGTTCCAACAGTATCTCTATAATATCTCAAAAATGACTAATTTGGAGATATAATGTTTTCACTCCACATTATTTATGTGTTCTGGAGCTATGTATAAAGATAGAGCTTGATTCCTTTTTTTAATTAATGAATAAAACTATCACACTTCATACCAAACTTTGAAATGATAGAGACATCATACACGTTACAACTCTTTAATAACATTTAAATATTACAATCAAGTTTAATTAAAACAAAAGCCAACGAACCAGGGAGAGATCTTCTGTAGGGTGTATTATTCTACTAGTTGCACTAACTGTAGTTATATGTGTAACTTTCTCACCACTAGTGCTAGGACTACTACTGCTTGCACTAGAAGAACTTGTACTGGCACTCTGAGAACTAAACACAACAAACAAATTTTACAACTCACAACTTTACAACATTTACAAGCATGTGGGTAGCTACATTATAAGTGATATCTATCAGCCCTCGTAAACCAGATAATCTAGCTGATGGGAGCAGATGAGTTTATCTGTGTCATCCATCACTACATTGGTAATTAAAAGCTAGAGCATGGCACTTTAGGAGCAGTTATTAGTGTTCTACAAATTATTATTTATAGCGTACAATCAATGTATTAAACATATCACAGACAGAGCTTTGTAATAAATCAAAATCATAATAGAGCTTAGGGGCAGAGAGTTGGGACCAACAATGGCCAATAATTATGACCCAACATCCAATTTCAATAAAATCAAGTACATAGTTCTTAAGAATCTTTGCTTCACAAAAAATTGAACGACAGGCAAACAAGGAACCAAAAATTTTCCCAGATGTCTGAAATGGATTTCTAAATTGGATTTTTTGTCAATAGGAGACATAAACAAAATATTTTTTCTTGGGAACGATCAACAAATAATTTAAGTAACAAAAATCATTAATTGTGGAAGTAAGCTTGTCAATTAAATAATATGCTTCACGGGGAATGTATTCATGCAATGGAGCTTTCACTTAAAGAACCTAGGCATCATTTAAGAAAAACATGGACCCACAGGTCTCAGCAGAGGAGAAATACTACTCCTTTTCCTTCCAGTGCAAGAGGGTATACCCCTACCTATGTCTATCCAACACTGATGGTGGTAATTAGTATAGTAATAGGTATCCTATAATTACCTGTGTTTAGAGATGTAAATGAAAAAAAAACGGTTTCGTTTTTTTCAAGATGTTCTGGTTTTTTAAAAAAAAAAAAAAAAAAAAAAAAACAAGCCCCTCGTTTTTTTCCAGATGCATTTTTTTTAACTAATTTTTATTGTATTGACCTAACTATTGAGAATGGTTATTAAACTCTGATATAACAAAAAAAAATCCATAAAATATGGTTACACAACTTGCACAATATCTTGGAAATGATATTGTCCGATATTGGCTCCAGTTAATAGGAATTAAATTATTTAATTTTTAAAGTGGTTAAAAAATCTAATCAGTTCATCCTCCACTGATGGCAAGGGTGAAACTAGTTTTTATTTAAAAAAGAAAAAAAAAGACATAATAATTTGAAGTCCAGTTTGTTTAATGAGTTCAAATAGAATTGCATAGTATGATTTATTATATAATAAGAGTATATATTTATAATCTTATTATCAAATAAAATATTGTAAACAAGTATATATTATTGATTCATTAATCAAATTGGAGTAAATGTTTATAGTACAAAATCAAAAATTTGGCAATAAAAATCAGTTAGTTTATTACACTATGTTAGTGGTGGAGATTATTATGACAAGTAATTTGTTTATTTTTTTTTTTCATCAAAAATATAATATAAATCAAAAATAATGTTTAAAAAAAAAAATCTATAGGACATATTTTTACATTGTATTTTTAAATTAAAATATTAATTAAAGGCATTTTGATGATGAGCAACTGCCAATTATGTTAAAAATAAACCTTCTTTAGTATCAGTGAAAAAAACATGCTCGTGAAAAAAAAAAAACACATTTTATGTTAGAAAAAAAGTCACCAGAAAAAAAACCGTTTTTTTTTTACATCTCTACCTATGTTACTTGCACTCTTTAGACATCCTAAAAAAGATTATATAGAAATAAGATGTCTACAAACTTTGACAGTAGGGATAAATGTGCCTTATTCTCCAGTAGTTAGTTAAGTTTGTTGTTTTGAGTCAACATCATAATGATCCACTCCCATGTATGTGCTTTCAAAAGTGAAAGCACAAAATAATTATTCTTATCATTTATTCTTTTTCTCTTTAAAAAAGAACAAGCAATACCTGAAGACTGGTCTTCCAAAAATGTAATACTGACTGCCCCCAGAATTTATTTAGTTATTCTAATTATGAATTTTTGTCCTGCATCAATATTTTTCCATTATGCTGAATTCATAATGTTATTATTACTTCTGTATTATTAGTAAGGCAATGTTCAGTGGTGATGCTCAGATTTCCTACAGTGAAAGATCAGATGCAATAAATATTTAATTCCTGACATTATTTTCCGATTAATAAACATCTACTAAGTAAATCACATGAATGCACATATTGCTGAGGATATAACGTCTTGAGGGAATAGCCACTTAATAATATTTACCATTAACATTTATATACTATTTCGTACAAGTATGATAACAAGAATGTGATAAATAAATAAAAATTTGACTCACCTATAAGCAGGGAAGGTAGGTTTATTGGGGCCAATCTGAGATCCTCCAGGTTTTGACTCTACACCTGAAGTAGAAGCCTGAATAAAAAAAGATAACATATATTAAGTTTCACAGCAAGATAATATAGTTTTACTTGTCATAACAGAGTTGGTGCAAGTAAAATAAAACTAAATAAATAGACTAAGTATGAGCTTTCAGCAGACACAATAGGTTCGTAGGGTACATGGCGCAAAGATGAATTGTACAAAAATGAAATGTCCCCCTCTTTTTGTTTAACACCCCACATGATGCATTTCCATCAATATAAAATTGTTTAACCCTTAAAAGTCAACCCCCTAATTTTTGGGGGATGATTCAAATTTTAAAAGAAAAGAACAAGTTCTCCAAAAATATGTATTTTTGTCCTATACAAATAGATGATAATAGAATGCTTTCCAATTCCCAAATTCTAACTTTAAATTTTGAGCTTCTTGTTCGTACAAGAAGCTCATACATAGTGTGTGAACATGATAATTTAAAATAATTTGATTGAAAGGAATGTACAAAGTTTCAGTTGAGTTGGTTTTCACTTACTCAAACTTCATATTATGTAATAGAAAAAACGAACACATAAGTGAAAAACAGAATGATGTTATAATAAAATATAATGATTATTTTGATGAAGACACAGTGACATCTTGTATCTTCAAATTTGGTGTTTTACAGATATTGTAATTAAAATATCCTACAAAATCTGTTTTTACCAGGTATACCCACATATTTTAGCTATTAAGAAATGTAGGATTTTATTAAAATACAAGGGTAATAGAGAATTTGTATCAGAACATTTTGACTGTAAAATATTACAGTCATTTAGGGTTATTGAAATATCAATAACCCTAAATTTTAAGATATGAGGTCAAACTTTTACTAATGATATTTTCAATTCTACTTTTCTTTTAATTAGTAGTAAAAGTCACAAACCTTTTTATTTTTAAACATAAATATTAAATAATAAAAGAAAAAGTAGAATAAAGAAACAAGACTTACTATCGCGGCAGCGCTAGGGAAAAGAGGTTTACTTTGCATTGGTGGTCTCGGAGGTACACTTCCCGAGTGACCAGAAGTTCCTACACCTGATGGCCCACCAGTCATCATGCTCATCCTGTAATAAAGCATACCATGTATAAACAGTTTAATTACATTCACTAATCAAGATTACTATTTGGCTGGTCGTTCTGACTAAAAAAGTGTGTTTACCCAGGCATGAAAGAAGGCATAGGTCCCATGGATGTCATGACTCCTCCGTGAGGTGGCACGTTACCAGGGGTGTAGGAAGGAGGAGCTCCTGTAGGGGGCAGACCACTAGGAGGCCTAGGACCACCATCTGGAACCTTCTTCTTCGTCGGGGGACCCTCGTCATCACTTCCAGGGGAACCAGCTCGACCTGATAAAAAAAACCAAATATTAATTATGTAGGATGACAAGATAGTCCAAGAAACACATATATTATAGTTTTGTCACCCAAGTAGAATGCACATGATAGCCAATAATACTAAAATAGTGAGGGAAGCAAAATATTATAGTAGACAATCAAGAGGTAAGGATCCAGATATAAAGGAGGATCTTCAAGGTAATCACTAAGAAGAAAGTTAAAGACCAAGCCCTGGTGTATGGTCTAGTTAGCATTCTTTCTACCAATAACACCTATAAATCATTAGGTGTAAGAGGATTTACAAATTGGGTAAGTAAGACAAGATTAATTTATTAAATATATTTAGAATCGTAAAATTACCTTGTCTTTGCCTTTCGTGTTCCTTCATATCATCCTCAGGTATTCCTTCCATACCATATATTTCTATTTCTATATTTGATTTATTTGGTAGAGAATTAGGTACTTTATCTATTGTTTCTTTGTGCACCTGAAAAATAACAATTATCCATATTATAGTAGCAAGCATATTATTCAGCAATCATTAAAGGACTATCAATGGACAAAAACCTTTGTAAATTTGTTATCCATTCTAATGGATTAATGGAAACTATCAATTTAGATTAGTATATATATAGTGAAGGTTGATAAGAAAAGAAAACACTTTTACTTGTTCAATAATTTTATTGTCAAACCATAAATATATTTTGACTTACATACCGGTTTCGACTTATTCAGTCATCGTCAGTGTAATGGTAATTTTACAAGTTCGGAATAGAACTATTCCTAAACTTATTAGGACTTTCCTAATAAGTTCCTAAACTTATTAGAACTTACTATTCCTAAACTATTCCGAACTTGTAAAATTACCATTACACTGACGATGACTGAATAAGTCGAAACCGGTATGTAAGTCAAAATATATTTATGGTTTGACAATAAAATTATTGAACAAGTAAAAGTGTTTTCTTTTCTTATCAACCTTCACTATGAGTAAATACCATAAAATCTCAATCAATACTACTAACTTCATTAGTATATATAGGTTTTTATATAACATAGGCTTTTTTCAGCCAGTCTTATTAATGGATTTACACAATATTATTTAAAAATATATTTTTAATAATATGAAGAGACATAAGAAACGTTTAGCAAACACAGAATTTAGCCTTTCCAAATTTAACACTTTTGCTGCTTAGGATAGTTAAGTAATTTGGAAATAACATGCCGCGAATGGCTACTAAGTAGATATTTAGTGTAAGAGAACATTTACACACACATCCAACACACACACATGGAACATTTTTTTTTATTTAGTGCATGAGAAAATTTAACTCTATTTATTTTATTTTGAACAACTAAGTTGTGCATTGGGTACTAATGAAAAAATAATATTTCATATTCATACACTGCTTCACTTGCCGCTAATGTACGCTCATATCTTTTATTGTGTAATTTTGTACACATAGATTACAGTAAAAGTTCCTTTTTAATTTAAATCAAATAATAATTATTATTAACACTGGGAGACAGACAGAAAAATAAGACTCCAGCCCCGGGACTTGAACCACGGGCCTCTACATTTCCAGTGTAGCGCTCTACCACTGGAAATGTAGAGGCCAGTGGTTTTAGTCCCGGCGCTGGACTACTGTTCCTTACTACAGTTCCTTATATGACTGCAATGTTGCGTTATTCTTACTACCTCTAATCACATAATTTTAAGGAATGTTATGCTATTTACTGTAGCGCGGGTCGTGAAATATTTTAACAACCAAAAGTGGGTCCCTAGAAACAAAAGGTTAAACCACTGAGCTAGAATAAAATCAGCCTTTATTGTTATTTTTAGCCTACGACAAAAGTAAATGAGAAAAGAGAAGGGGCCAATCTGACTTACTAATAAGTTGCGGTAAACATCTTAATGTGTAAGTCATAAATAATCAATAATATAAAAAAGGGACAGTTAAAGGTAACAACTTTTGTCCTATACTCATACTATTATACTTAGTAAATCTGACAGCTCAGATTGGCCAACCTATGTGAGGCAAAAAATAAAACAACAAGGCGGTTATCCTAAGGTTATCCAGTAATATTTTTGTTTGCCTAGTTGGCCCGACCTACTATCCCCGCCAAAATATCAAGCTCTCATTGGCTCCCCTCCAGTTTTTTTTTTTTTTTTTTTTTCAATTTTCCCGTGCTGTCAGAATAACAAAGTATAATGGCATGAGTATAGTCAAAAACATAAAAATTTAAGACTTTAAGGTAGAAAATTGAAATTAGAGATTATAGAAACCCCCAATTCATCAAACCCCTGACGAGGTTTTCTTTAAAAGATATCTAGACTCTGGTCATAAAGAGGCCTTCATGGTTTTGTTTACCTAATGGTAATTAAATTTAGCTACTATCAATAGCATCAAAAATAAATAAACATTTATTTAAAAAAAAAAAATGCCCGATATTGTTTACTATTCCTAGGCATTTAATCCCCCCCCCAAAAAAAAACATTCTATACACATTACTGAAGGTATTATGGTTTGATTTAATGTTACTAAAGGTTATGATTAGTTTAGGTTAAGGTTTGTACTTTTCAACCTAATTTAACCATAACCTTGCTTTAATTTCCTAAGAAAGTGGCATTTTATGCAATTAAAAAAAATATATATTGAATTTATTGAGGTGCTACAACCGGAATCGTATTTACAATGTAAAAAAGAAAGTGAGCCAAACAGTACATATTTACCACAATTATTTTTGAACTGTCCCTTTTTACATTTGAAAATCAACTCCGGTTGTAGTATTACTATCTCTTTAAAAAAATAAGTAAAGTGTCACTTTCTTAGGGGCATGATGAAAGGTTATGCTTAGATTAGGTCAAAAAGTACGAACCTAAACCAAAACTAACCATAACCTTTATTTTTCTTAGGAAGAGACACTTTACGTATTTAAAAAAAAACAATTAATTTATCAAGATGCTACAACTGGAATCGTTTTCATAAATGGAATGGATGGATCATGGAATGGAACAGTTTAAAAAAAAATTGCAAGTAAATCTATTGGTGGGCTAAATAGTCCACAGATTTACCCATTGGCAAAACAAAAATGATTAAAAAGTAGACTATTAAATTGAAAATAATTTCAAAACTAATTACATTCATATTAGTTAGGCCCTGTAAAAACTGTTAAAGAATTATTCTTTTCTATATCAGATTTAATATTACATGCTTACATATTTAAAGTATAAATTTTAAGTAAAAAATGTTGATTTTTATTTTAAGTTAACAACAATAGTAAGTACAATTAAGTTTTAAAGTTACAAAAAGTTAAGCAACAACTGAAATCTCCTTTATTGATCCTCGGATAGGAAACTAATTAAACAATATTAAATCTCGAAACAACAGAATTACAAGCAAATAAATTTCATATTTTCAATTGAGTATTTACCTGAGTAAAGCTAAATATGTAAATCGAGAAGTGGAAATAAAGTGCCACACAAGTATCGATTAAATAATATGCGGGGTCAACTCCTAAAGGCGAGTAAATTATGTTTGAGGGTGGACAAGTCGGTAAAATAAGAAATCCAGGAAAGTTTCATGAATAATAAATAAGAAATACTAGAGTAAAAAAAGAAAAATATAATAACTACGCTAAAACCACATAATCAATAATACATACCTGCATACAATGAATTGATAATCCAGGGCCAGTGTAGAGTTTTTTGTGGCATATATGGCATTTAAAATGTTTCGCCTTTTGGTGTTGAATAAGAATCTTCTCGTCGTCGAACTCGCGATTGCAATACCTATTTATAGTATAAGGAAAACATACACGTAAAATAGTCTGATTTTGGTGTCATTCCAAAGATCCCAGCCAATCTAAGGTTGGCCCATACCTCCCCCAGGTGAGCACCACCAGAAACAACACTATTTATACATCGTATAATACATATTTCAACAATTAACAAATAAAATAAAAGTTAATAGCTTTGATAAAAGATAAAATAACAAAAAAAAAAAATTATACAAAAAAAAAATATGTTAGAAATAAAATAATACGAAGGCAAAAATATTATACAATTGAATTAAAAAAAGGATACCAGCACCAAGGCTTCGACTGCTTCTTCTTTTTTCTGCCCATCTCTCGACTTAATGAACTAACTGGTAAACTAAACTATAAACAATTTAGAGTTAATAACAAATGGACAAATTAAGGCTTATTTAATGTCAAATAAAAAAAGAAAAGGCCTAAAAAAGTTTTCGACAAATACGAATCCAAATAAAATCAGCACTTCGAGGAGTAAGCTTGTGCCAAGATCGCCATGTCAAATGCCATATAGATTTTCTAGGGCGTCAACGCTGACATCGTATTGATTCGACAAATTAATAGAGGATTTTATTTTATTCTTACTTTGAGAAAAAAAACTAATTTATTTTTTAAAATATTCTGTGATTGAGGATTTTTCATAAATTGTTTTATTTTATTATTTTCTTTACCTATAAAAAACGGATAATTCGACAATGAAAGACAGTGGTGCCAACCAATTAGACTTTGATTTCTTTTGATCAGCTGAGAAGTGGGCTGGGCACTTCTCTCTCGTAATTTTCTTGTTTGTGTTTTATGTTATTTAGTGTTATAGTCCGTGGAAATTCTATTTAAATATGATTTCTTTAAGGTACCTATTGGTTTACATAGCCGCTATAGCTTTGGTGGCTTCTTTAAGTGGAATGGCGTTCGCGTACGTCGTCATATTGGATCGTGGACAAGAAATCGACATAGGCGGCTTTCTGGAGCAGACTTCTCCTTACATGTGGGCCACTACTGGTATCGGCCTCTCCGTAGCCCTATCCGTGGTCGGAGCCGCTATGGGCATCCACACCACCGGTGTAAGTATCGTCGGAGGAGGCGTTAAAGCTCCCAGGATCAAAACCAAGAATCTGATCTCGGTCATTTTCTGCGAGGCCGTCGCCATCTACGGTCTTATTACTGCTATTGTACTCTCAGGTAATATCGAATTCATCCCCGATTTAGACCATATGAAAATCGCAGATAAGACGCAATGGGAGAAGAACATCTTGGCTGGGTATGTGATATTTGGTTCGGGTTTGGCCGTAGGTCTTGTGAACCTGTTTTGTGGTATAGCTGTAGGAATCGTAGGATCGGGTGCTGCTCTTGCCGACGCTGCCAATCCCGTTCTCTTCGTCAAAATCTTAATCGTAGAGATTTTTGGAAGTGCCATCGGTCTGTTCGGCCTTATTGTAGGAGTTTATATGAACTCTAAAGCCAACATGAGCAAAAAGTAAAAACCTACATAGTCAGTCGATTCAGTCCTATTTGTTTCTCAACCTAAGTTAACCTTTTTGGCGACTGTCAATGAAATTATTGATTTGATTACCTGTACTTACCCGAAGCATCAACCGGCAGTTAACTCCAATGCATAATTTTTACCCAAGAGTTACTGAAGTCAATACATTCAGTTCTAAAGCAGATGTTTCACTACGGTTTGTTTACTACTTCTGCTAATTTGTTGTTTAATATTACAAGTGTAACCTTAAACAGGTGACTTTATAAAGATATCAGCACAGCACGCTGCAGTAGAGGAGGTTCAATTTAGTCTCCAATTGATTTAAAACTGAAGTAAGAGTGGGTTTAAACCAAATTAACAAACCTACCTTGTCAACTACCTGTTGAACCAGCTGTTAGTATTTTTCTGCAGAGCTATAGCTTTTTATTCTAATTTTTGTTTCTTCATTTGAACATTATATTCTTACCGTTGAAAGTGTTGTAATACTTTCAATGGAAAGTACATTATTGGTCCTACTACTGTGATTCGCCATCCTAATTGTCAACTTCTATAAATGATTTTGCTGTCAAACCATACAAACGAGGGTATTAAATTTAAATGAAAGAGCAAAAAATTTAAATAAAACGATGAAAAGAACTGTTTACTTGCAAAGAACTCATGTAAATCTTTTAGATAGGTCGTTGATAAGGCTCTGAAGACATTCCAACTCCATTATCTGTATCTCTGATCTCCTCTCGGAATTGCACTTACAAAAATTATCTTTCCTTTTGTCCAAATTGATTAATCAGAAGTACTAAACAAATTTGTTATTTTATTTTTAGGTACCCTTGAATCTTATATCAAGAGGTATTGTAGACCATTTAATTTTGTAATTTGTATATCATGTACCTCAATAATCCTATGATTATTTTCCTACATCTATTTTCTTTGCCTAGTTTTCAAATTTATATTTTAATCTAGTTGTGTTAACTCTATTGTTACTAACATTTGTATTAATTCTATTATTATTTAAATTAATTCATTTCTTCTTTTAAAAAGTATAAAGAAGTTTTCTTGTAAATTATTTTTTCTGTAAAGTTAATTGTAATTATTTATTATTATTATGATTTATACACACACATATTATATATTTATCATTTTCAACTTTTTTTTCTTTCCTTTTTTTGCTTATTCTAACAACATATCATAACATTTGCTTCTGTCAACAAGTTTTTATATTTAAAGCTATTTAGTTTTTCCGAGAAAGCCATCAAAAACAAAACAATGGAAATGAGGCTTCTTAATTCTATAATCTACAGTCTATGATGTGGTTACGGGTGGTCAAACCCACTAAATTGCACCAGAGACTGAAGATTTGCCTATTTGTCTTCTTTAGATCAAATTAATCTGAGTATAAAAAGCTCTTGCAATTATGGGTAGGGCCAAATATTTTTAATCAGTTAATTATAATCACTCACTTAAATTAGTTAGCACATTTATACAAA
This sequence comes from Gerris lacustris, assembly GCA_951217055.1. Lineage (NCBI taxonomy): Eukaryota > Metazoa > Arthropoda > Insecta > Hemiptera > Gerridae > Gerris > Gerris lacustris. The sequence goes on along the minus strand of OX578277.1, from coordinate 38,424,500 downwards.
AAATTAAAGTTATGTATCAATTTGATTTACATTTTTTTTTTTTTTTTTTTTTTAATCTTCTTGTTTATTGCCTAATTTATTGTCATTATTAAATCTTTGACTACAGTTTGTGCCAAATGTTTGTTAGTGCGTGACTTTTCTGCACTGTTGACGCACTAACAAATATTTGATACTAACTGTGCTCTGATTTTATATCATGGAACTGAGTTTTAATGTAAAGATTTATTGTTTGGTGTTGAACATTGTTTTCTCTGCTTTTGAAAACCTAACATTCCCACAAAGGCTGTATTTATATCATATTTATAGATATAAGTTTTGTTTAATGGATTAGACATTCATTTTTTTTATTTATCGCTTGCTTCAAAATTGTAATTTAGCTATTAAAGAAGAAACATTTATTAACTTAATTAATTTTTCAATTCAGATTAATTGTAACATTAAAATTAACATTTAATTATCATCACAAAAATAAATTTATAAATAATAAAATGTACAGTTTTAACCTTGACACCATTTCCTCGTGTTTTAACATGCCTATTTTTAAAAGTTACTTAAATGTTTTATATTAAGTTTACACACTTTTTTCTTAAATATCTTTAAATAGTTTTAGAATACTGAATTCAGAAGCAAAATGAAAGGCCTGTCAAGTGTATTAAGGGTTATGGGCAGTGCCCAACAAATGTATATTAATAATTAAAATTTCTCTGGGTCAATAATTCTGTCAAATATTTTTGCCTAGCTTAAGTTTGATCACACAATTATCTTAATGGTCAACAGTTGATTATTACCCTTTTTTCTTCATTTTTTATTTTACCTCTTTACTGCACACCATTACTTGTTCAAACCTCCTTTTCCTGTCTACGGTTATGTATGCATTAATTAATCTTTATTGGTATTGGTAACAAAACTAAGCCTAAATGCAGCCATTCAAATAGCAAATGATTCGCATTTCCAAATTGGCAAAAATTTAAATGTCAAGGTTTTACTGTACAAAGACAATTGTTTAAATTGCTGCGCTACAAACATCCATTTTAATCTACATTATGGCTTGTTATCTTATCTAGTCTAGTGTAAAGCAAGCCTTAAAAAGTAGTGTTTTTCCTAACACTATCTCTCTTTAAACTTAAGTATGAAAATTAGGAGATATGGAAGGAGATATTAAATGAACTCTAATGCCAGGAATTAGACGTTGTGATGTGTGGTTCAATTCCTGGCAATGGTATGTTTTTTATCTACTTTTCTCCCTATCTCTATAATTGTTATAATTATACTACAATCTTTATTTTGTGGTAAAGTTTATGCAGGGGAAAACAAAAAAAAAATTAAAATATTCTTTAATTTTTATACTTAATTAAAAATGTATACTTCCACTGGACTGAAACAATTTTTAATGTAGGTACCTATATACATACTCTCATGTTTCTTTTTGCTCTAAAGATTGTAATTAAATTATAAAAATAATTCAAATTAAATGTAATAAAATTCGTGTTAACAATTGAAAATCCTTTTGGATAAAGAAGAAATATATTTATTAATGCTATTAAAAAAAAAAGAGGTAAAATTAAATAAATCTATACAAATATAAGATTTTTTTCCTGGGAAAAGATTTTATTGGCAAACTGTGCCTGGAAAATCAAGTCGTCAATATTATTATTATGGAAAACAGTTGTTTTTTTTTATAATAATAATATTGATGGTATAATATGTTATGGTTCCAGTGAAATATATGTCTTCGTACCATCTTGTTATGAATTTATTTTTAATTAATATATGTGTATTTATCTATTTTTTGAGGGGGTAATCTACATGTGTTTCTTCATGGTGTTTAAGAGCTAGTCTGAGGGAGTTAGTAGTGGGTTATCATCGCCTCTTTCCCATTACACCACCAGATTCGGTAGATTTGCCTTTTTAAATTTATGAACTATACCATTCAAAAAGTCAAATTTTGTTGTTTGTTAATTGCATTACTTCCAAATTTCAATATTTTATGCCTTTCGCTTGATACAAATAAATAAAATAAAAAAAGAAGTAATAATAATATAACATATAAAGTTTATTAAATAAGAATAAATTTTTCTGATTATTTTTTTATGGGGAAAAAATTATTATACTTTTCAAGATGGCAATGTTTAAGTTATGAAATTTAAAAAAAAAAATTAAATTCTATGAGGTACTACGATTAAAGTTTCAATTAATATTTAGGTATTCCGGTGATAACTCATCCTCATGTGATGAGATGTACACCTGTATTGTCAAGCCATGGTCCTTGCACCATTTTAAAATATTATGCATCAGGAGCATGGTCCCATTTTAATAAGAAGGAAATTATGAATAAATACTTACTTTGATAGTGAACTATTTCAATGCTTAGATTTTGGACAAGTACATGATCAAAATGGTTGAAAGATGGTTATTAAATTTGGTGTAGGTATCTTTCAAATCTGACTAGCCACAGCTAATAGCTGATTTGGTTGAAATAGAAGAAAAAAAAATTAACTCATGTAAATAAACCACTATTACCATCTTCCAAATCATAAGTTATAACTTATAACACTAATATCAATTCCAAAAGAGAGTTGATAAAATCATAAATTTCACTGTAGTATTAACTGTTTGTTGAAATAAATAAGCATAATATATCAATATTAAATATTTCGATCATTGATTTTTAAATTTTATTTACTATGACTATTTTCTGCAAAACCCCTGTGAAAACAACGCATTTTGTCTTCCTATTACATTTGTTTAAATTTTTATTTTTAACATTGCCATCTTAAATTCAAAATAACGTTTAAAATATGCACAAAAATGTAAAACTTCTTTTTATAAAATTACATTTTAAAAACATTTGTAAGAAAACACTAAAACAAAATTTCTTTAACATCGTCTTTATTTTGTTATTTTTTAACAGGGCCTCTATAGGTGATTTTGTTTTACAATTAACCAATGTTACCCAAGAAAGAAAAATAAATCCTATTATTATATTTGTTTTTCTTGTTGATTTAATAACTATTATGTATTGTTATTTTATTAATTAACATTGGTCATAAAATAATTTGTTTAATTTTTATTTTTTTCCGATATTCTTCTTCTTTACTTTATTTTTTTTTTCTTTCTATGTATAACGTTATTGTGTATATATTATGTATGTATATGTTTGAAAAAATTCTATTTAATATATAAAATCCTTGTAGTCAAAAGCCCGATGTTAAAAATGTAATAACTTTGTTAAATTGAAATAAATTGTAGTATTTTGGAAAAAGAAATGTTTTTGTAAAAAACAAACATTTAACTTAGTTATTTAAACAAAAAAAAAATCGGGACTTCATTATATATATATATATATATATATATATATATATATATATATATATATATATATATATATATATATATATATATATATATATATATATATATATATATATATATATATATATATTTATAGCATGTAAACATTTTTTTGGTTGTAAAAAATCATTAAAAAAGAAATACTATGTACTTAGTAAATGGATGAAAAATATATATTTAAACATTGTAAATACTATGAAATAAATAAGGTAACAAAATATTTAACTTGCTGGAAAAAATGTATAGTTAAAAACAGTTGTTTCATTATTGTAAAGATCAGAACATGTTCAAGGTATTCTTATTAAATATATTCGAAATTAATTTGTTATTAATTAAATGAGATAAAAATTTGTTTAATGATTAATTAATTTAAAGTGCTTATATATAAATTTTGCTTCATTTAGTGACACGAGAGTAAAGTAGTTTAAAATATTATATGTATAGAGGAAACCTATTTAGTTATTAGGGTTGGTTCAGAGATGGCGCTAGTTGTTATTTTTTATTATTACAAGGTTTCTTATTTGACCAAGAGAATGCGCTAGAAATCTATTTCAATTTATTTGATGAAAACGTGTTTTAATATTTTATTCTACTTTCTCTGTTTTTTTTTTTTTTTTTTATTCATTGTTATTTTGTGTATAGAATATAATCTATTAATATATAATTTGTATAAAATTACATTATTTTTTCCTGGTCTAGGTTTGATTTAATTTAAGTTGTTAATTATTTAATGCAACAAAAGTTTGTTTTTTTTGTCTACAATTGTAGATAGTTTTAGTCAAATGTATAGAGTCTAAGACTTATGTTTATATTTTTTTTCTGGTTAAGGGTTATTATTGTTTTGAAGTTTTAACTTCTGAAGCAAAACAACTTACCATTCGCAGATGTTAAAAGCACTATTGTCCTTTTATAATAATGTCAGGCTGATTCTAGTACTTTGTGCATGCCCTGATCATTATTCTAATAATGTATAAACTTAGATAGTATTATTTATGTTGTATACCTGTAAAATAAACTTAATGAATAAAAATATTTAATGAAAAACCATTATTAGTTTTAAATAAATATACTTTACTGTTTTAGTTAATTTATTTTATTTTTTTAATTGTACCACGATCCATACCTTAAGGCTCATCCACACTATGCTGCTGCGTATGCCAACGGTAAAGACGGATATAGACATGACAATTGGCACAGGCCAAGGCAAAACCTTGCCCCATGGCATGCCAACGGGAATCGATTGAGTGTCTGTCACCATCAAAGAAAGCCGCTAATTAAAACTTGTGTGGATGTGCCAACGGCATCACGCGGCCTCAGTTGTGATTTAGACTGCCTATGAGTCGATTGCATAAAGTATTTTTTCATATTTTTTTATGATGGAATTGGCGAATGAGAAAGTTAGTGATATAATTGATTTATATCGGGATCGTCCTGTTTTGTAGGACTGTCGATTAAAGGAATACAAAATAATGGTTCCTCTATGAAAATCGCTGTTAGTTTTGTAGTTGATAAGTAAGGGAGAAGTTGATAGCAAAATCAAGAACTTAGTTTGCCATCTATTATGCAAATTAAGAAAAGAATAAAAGAATCTTCCAGGTGCGGGAAGTAACAATATGCAGATACAAATGTGTGTGTAAATGGTTCTGCTACTACAGAATTATGTTTCTTAAAGACAGAAATAATCCAAAAGGAATGATGGGTGCTCAGACACCTCGGAAATACATGTATAATCTTAGATAAAAATGATTTCAAGATTGTATTAACTTATTACCAACGAGTATGGTCTTCGAAGGGCATTTCAAAATATATTTAAGTTAAAAAAAATAAAAATTAACTGCCATGAAGCGACTGAATGCCAACACCAATGTGGACAGAGTAACAACCATTATTCTTTGCCGTTGGCATGTGGACAAGCCTTATTAGAGAAAAGTTTTTTTTTTTTTTTTTTTCAATCCTTGACTTGTCAGGTTCAAGTTCAATTAAAAATAAAATGCTTACTTAAACTTTAAATAATATCTCAATTCTCTCTTTAACTTAATTTTTAAATTGATAAGAAGTAGTTTAGTCCAGTCAAATTAGATGAAAAAATCCCTTCAAGTACTTGCCAGCAAGCTACTAAAAGGGTTTCTTCGGTAATAAGAATTCATAATTTTTTTTTTTTTTTAACAAAATATGTATAAAAAGTTTCACTTTTAAGATGCAAGGTGTGCATATTATCCTTTATACTATAGTATCATCGGTATGCACTTGTTTTTCATTTGAGGGGTAAAACGGCCGCTATTTTGGAAACACGTTATATTTTTGTGAACCTAATTTCAATACCTTTAATTAATGAACATTTTGGGGCTCCGTAGTTATGGCACCCTAAAATTTGATTTTTTTATATCATTTACCGGAAATATCATTGGACCACAGATTGCATATTTTTGTATTTTTGCTTTATTTTTAGGACCTGTCCAAATAGTTTAGCAGGGGAGGGGGACATATTTTTTGCGTTTTGTTTTCATTTTTTCGTGGGTAAAATGGCCGTCATTTTGGAAACACGATATATTTTTGTGCACCAAATTTCAATACCTTTAAAATGATACCCAACTTCGAATTTTCAGATCATAAATATTCTGGGGCTCCGGAGTTATGGCCCCCTAAAATTTGACTTCTTTATATTAAATCCCGGAAATATCATTGGACTACAGAAATGCGTATTTTTGGGACCTGTCCTAATGGGGTAGGAGGGGGGGGTTGCGTTTCGTATTAATTTTTTCGGGGGTAAAATGGCCGCCATTATGGAATACGATATATTTTTGTGAACCAAATTTCAATACCTTTAAAATGAATAACCTTAAAAATCAATAACCTTAAGAATCAATAAAATTAGAAATTGAAGCATATAATAAGTTGAAAAACACTTTACAGGGCTAGAATTAAGGTTGTTCGATGCTTCAATACACTATTTATCATTTTTCAACCCTTTCTGACTTATTTCATCCCTTATACAGCACCTCTCTTAATATAAAATTAGAAAAAAAAACAACTTAATACATTATTTATAATGAATTGGCATCTTTTACCGTATCCAAATTTTCAAACCTTAACAATCAACCCTTACAAAATAAAATTGAAAAAAATCATTTTAGGATATACTCGTCTATACAAAAATTTGGAATGCATGGAAGGAAAATTATAATGAAAAATTGTTGTCATATATTTAATTAAATTTGCAATATTTTATTTTACATAAAAGTGAAAGAAAAAAAATGAGTCAATACATAAAATAGAATTTAATCAAGAAGAAAAGAAAAAAGAAAAGAAAAGAAATTAAAATTATTAAATTATTATTATTATTTTTTTTTTTTTGTTTTTGAATTTAAAAGTCATCGTCATCGTCAATGTCGGTATTTTCGTTTTCTTCCTCATCTAAATCCATTATTGGACACCTCAAGTATCACCTCAAGTAGAGTTCCAAAAAAGTCCAACTTTACGGCAGCCACATGACCCGCCGCATCCTATTTTGCAATTGCAAATATTATTTGCAAAAGTTCTTCGGGTGCAGGATTGCTCCGGAGCCTGATGGGTTGCAAAGATCCCTCTACTGTAATCCACCCCAAATCAGTTGGATCAATGTTTTTATTTCCAAGCCAAATTTGAACTTGGTAGTATCATCTTTTAATATGCTCGTTGAGAGCATCCACTTTGGGAACGAGGAATGACAATTTCACTGCACTGTTTTTGGTGGTTGCTTTAATTAATGAAGGACTCATATCGCATTCTTTCAATAAATTGTGGCTAGTCTTTAATTTTTAGGGTCCGTAGGCAAAACCAAGGACCCTTATATTTTCCTGGGTGTGTCTGTCCGTCCGTCCTGTCGCCTGCTCTCACGGCTACACTTTTCGGCCGATCACTTTGAAATTTGGCATATATGTGTCTTGTACCTGCCCACATATTTTAAAAATATAGCGACAAAAAAAAAAAATATATATATTTCAAAAAAATTAGGGTAAAAAAACTTAAGGGTAAAATTTTTTTTTTTTCGACACCGTGAGGGGTATCATATGAAAGGGTACGTCGAGCTGATTACAAAAATTTATAATTCTTTGGTTATAACTTTGATAGGGCGAGCGTAGGCAAGTTTGAAGTGGGTGTACCATCAATAGGGTACTACCTAAACTATACAGTGTGGCCTACGGACCCTCGCTGTGTGCTGACTAGCACACACTTGACCTGTTTTATTTACATTTTGTTTAGTTGCGAGTATTTAGGAGCTGCATATAAAATTATTGAACAGTACATACCGACTTCAAGAATTTGTTCTGTTTTGAAGGTACTGTTGTAAAATAATCTCTGCCTTTTCTCTTAAATCTGCCCTTTTTCCATAATTTCAAAAAAAAAAAAAAATCTACCTTTATTATAAAAGGTATGTATGTATGCCTGTATCTCAGTTAATTTTTTAGCAAATGGGTTGCTCAATAGCTCATTTTATAGGGAATTTCATTACCTACATGCTTATTAAAGTTAAACATTTTTTCAGCCCTTCAATTTTAAAAGGGCAACGTTTAAAGGGCTCTAAAACTGCACCAGTCACACGTTAATGTGAATTTTAAAAGGTCATATCTCGGTTTATATTTAAGCTACAGAAAATTAAAAAAAGGAAAATGTTCAGTATAAAAAATACTAAATTTTTGTTTTCTAGTAATTTTTACGTATTTTTGATAGTTTTGAATTATTTTGATAAAAAGACGAAATTTTTTAAAATTTTAAAAATGCTTCTTTAAACATAATTTTTTTCAGAATAAAACATTCTAAATTGTTCAAACTTCTGGATACTATTGCTAGAGCATAAGTAAAGTAAATCGTAGGTGAATTATCCTTTATAAACAATTAGGGTAGTAATGCCAAGGGTATTATTGTGTTTTTTCCACAAAAAAATAGGTATCTATCTTATTTTCGTCATAACTCTCTTAGTTATTATACTAGAGAGTTCTACAACGTCTCGTTTTAAAGCTTTTTTAAAGTACTTTAAAAAAGATAAATACATTTTCCCCATAAAATTTACCGTTTTCCTGTAATTTAATGTTAAATTTTAACTTTTTTCGTTCGATAACAATGTTTAACCTTTAAAAAGTTATTTCTCGATGAGTATTGGGTCTACAACGAAACTAAAAAACCAAATCTCTTTGTTTTATAATAAGTTTCATTTTTACTCCTTATAGTTTTTTTCAATAAAATGAAGACTATTAGAGTTATTCGTGAAAAACCGATTAAAAACGTTTTTTTTACGATTTTCAATCACGAATAAGTAAAAAATTATTGAGTTTTCAAAAACACTTGATGGAACATTTTTTGCTTAAAATATGTTTCTCTATCCATTTGTGAGGTGAGGTTATTTAAAATATAAAAATTCTCACCCCTGAGTTGGGGTGGTATCCACCCCCAGGGTAAAAGCACACATCGGCGTAGGGTAGATTTTGTTTATTGAGGTATTCCCTACCTACTGTTAAGATTTCAAGAAAATCGAATCTTCATGGAATTTGGAGGTGAAAACCTTGGTAGCCTGGACTAAAATAAAACCATGACAACTTAATATCGCCATAGCGACCAATTGTTAGAACGACCCCACATTATATCCCCAGTTTGTTCCATACTACTGTGTTTGACTTACGAAATCCAATTTAGGTGTGTATGTCAACCTGCTTTTAGCACCACCTGCTGTAACCAATGTTTGAGGTACTTTATTATTTCCTATACTCCCACCACCGCTTCTAAGCGAGTTGTCGCGGAGCACTATAGTTGTAACATCCCTCCGCCAGGCATTATTATGCCACTATTTATGATTTGATGTTAATAAGTTTTGACGGAGTTTTGTTTTTCTTAGGAAAGGAATAAGTAAATAAATAAAATATAGCAAATGAACTTGAAGGGAAGTGATAGTGAGAGTGAAGCTGAGGTTCGACATGGAGGAAGAACGGCTGTGGACATCCTCCGAGCACCGCTCGAACTTCCTCGACCTACTAGAAGACCTCCAACTATGAAACATCCAATTTTCTCAGCGCCATGTAAGACTTCTAAGTACAAACCTGGAGCAGATTTCTCTCCTACGTTTTGGAAAGTCGTCAGAGAACTTCGTCTAGAAGAAGAACTAGGTAAAGTTACCATAACTGAGTTAGTACCCTCACCTAGATTGAACGTGGATAATCCTACACGTTTGACAACTCAAAGATCTGACGACTCGGATTCGAGTTACGGTGGTCTTGCAAGTGGAGAAACATCGTCTTCGAGTGACGAGGATGATAATGTTAAAGATATGAACGAAACATTCAATGACGAGAACCGATCTTACAGACCGATGAAAAGAGTTAAATCTTTAGAAGAGCCAGCAGTTAAAATCAAACCGGACTCAGCCTCAGATTTATACTCAGATTAATAATTCATATAAACATATTTTGTACAAACGAAATACACGTTTATTTTACCATTTGGTACTCTAATAAAAACATTGCATTATTCTGAAAAACAACTGAGACAAATGTGACCGGCAGGTGATACTCCTAAAAACAGGCGATATTCAACATTTTTGAAATGCAATATCTTCTGCTAGAGCTCAATGATGATGGAAAGTAAAATGATATTCAAAAAATATCAAACATTTTACTAATTGACAGGAATAGTGAATAGTTATTTACAAAAAAGGTTTATAAAGAAAAAAATTAGGTTCTCTACAATTTTTAAATCGTAAACGACGAAGGAAAGATAAATAATATAGATTAGTTAAAACAACATATTTTTTTTAAATTTAATAAGGTTTGTTAATTATTACATAAAGAACAAATATAATATGCATTTCTCCGTAATTAGTATGTTTCTGACTACTGAAGAAGCACTTTTAATTTTCTTTCTTACCAGGAAAAACAGAAGTTTTGTCCTTCTGTAATTGAACCTCTTTTTTGCAGACATTAGTATTATAAACAAAAATATCATAACAAATACAATAATTTAAATTAAGCGTTTCAAAGACAAAGAAGTAATATTTTCAAATGTATACAATAATTAAAATAACTGATTGGAAACCCCTTCACCAAAGTTATTTGTCATAAAAGATAGCAAAATTTCAAGATTCTAGTGCAATTGGTTTCGGAGATATTTTCATGTCACATTGTCCTAGTAAATGGTTTCTTAGTGAACGCCTCGGTTAGGGGAGAGGTACAACATTTCTTGGTGATAGGTTCAGTGGTTCTAGAGGTATCGTGGTCTGTTAGTCTTTGAGGTATTGGATTTTATAGAATTGAAGCGCCTAGCGGGTAAGAGAAAGGGGGGGGGGGGGGGGGGGGTAGTGCTTTAAGAAATAACTTAACCCACAACATGTTCGAACCAACTAAAATAATAAAAGTTTAAATTAAAAAATAAAAGTTGGTTTTAAGAGCATTCGAAATATTTGCAGCTATATTCGATACGAGCGGTAAGCGGCGAACGAGGGGTGGCAGAAGTAGGATAAAACATTTTTGGAATATTCGATTTTTAAATTTGTCATTATAGTTATCTACCTCTATATAAATTATGTTAACTAATCTATAACTCTTTCACAAGATATCCTTTAAGCTTTCTCATTACGATTTAAAAATTGTAGAAAATATAATGATTTTTTTCATATAAATATTTTTTGTAAACAACTATATAACATAGACCCTATCTATGTGGAGTCTGTGATGGTATGAAATCCGAAGTTTTAAACCAACTGCAGCGATCTTTCTCCAGGGGATTTGTCACGATGTAATTGTAAAGTCAACTTGGTGCTTTGGCTTCTGCGGATTGTCTCGTAATAAATTACTTTCGGGGTTTCTGTGAAGTCCGCATCACGAAGGGTTTAACGTTTAAAGTCTAACGTTTAGCTTCTATTATAGCTATAGCTAACATTGTCTGGGGTGTTATGTTAATTCGAAGCAACTACAAAGATAAACGGTTTATGTGAAACGTCGGGCTCTCGGACATCAAACCCTTTGTGACGCGGATTGCACCGGAAAACCAAGCAATTTATCGTATTAATTGGTCAAAGTTGCATAGCACAATTATTATTCTATTAAAATATAGATGATGATGCCGAAGACTATAGCAGATATCTGTAATTACGTAAATCCTGAAATTTCAAATCGTCATGATCAACTTACTAAAAATTATCTGTTATAAGAAAATCTAGATTTATTGGAATCTGTAGTTGTTTACAAATAAAGATAATTCCAAGAAAAGGTGTTCACTTTTTTTTTTTTTTTTAAATTGCATACGCGACCTCAGAGATACAAATATGTATAATCGTTTAAAAGAATCGACTAAATTATAAAAAAGGAAAACTTGCAACCAAAGATATTTAAATATTAAAATACACCCAAATCTTGAATTCAAAGAAGCAAAGTTGTTTATCCAGTGTTTGCAAGTGTGTCTGTATTTAAGATGACAACCTGCGTAGCGACTTGAAGCAAGTTAATTACCATATGGGGTGATCTAGAGGAAAGCTTCTGGCACCAGATAACCGGCCCTGATCTTGAATTCCTTGAAAACAGATATACCAACAATCTCATCCGTTCTTTGGACTACGTCCAAACAATATCCACATCGAATATAACAATATCCAACCCGAGTTAAAATATATAAATATAAATTGTATTCAAACTAGAAACATTTTAACATAAATATTTAATCCAATTGTAATGAATAATTCAAAATATTTAATATGAGTCAGAAAATAAATAGTTAATGCGATGTATTAAACTAGTTAATTCGTGAAATGGCAAAACTGTCATTAGGGAGATCTATAAATCTAATAAGTTTGTCTCTTTGTTGAGTTTATAGCGTTAGATTTTTTGTTTTTCAGGCATCACTTAATGCGTAGATTCGTACTTAAATGGCCTACTTTCTACAATTTTTGTTTAACTAAAATCGTCGTTCAACATTTTTTCAAAGTTTTGGGGGTGTTGCCTAAACACTCGGAGCATGTTCTGTCTGACCATGTATGCCAAATTTAATCTAAGTAGGCCCAGCAGTTATTCTTAGCGTCTATACATGACAGACGACATTTTTTTAAAAAAATTTTTTTTACTCAAGGGACCTCAACACCAGTAAATCCATAAAAATCTCAATTTCAATACTTATATTATATGAGAATGTACAAATATGTAAAACTATATCAATTATCTCTACAAATCTAAAAATAGATCTCTATGCATTTATTTATTTATACAGTTTATTTATGCCATTTTTTAGGGTTTCGAGGTCGTCCTAGAAACCCTTATGCTTTTGGTAGTTCGTCCGTCCGTCCGTCGCATCTCCCGACCTACTGAAGCTATAGTCTTGAAATTTGGTATACAAGTTAAACTTTTTTGCCCAAAAACAGAAAAACTATTGTGGACTTAAACACTCAAAATTTCTGAGATCTGCGATCAATTGCGAATAGATCGCAATATTTTCAAGTTGGGTATAATTTTAAAGGTTTGAAATGTAGATTACAAATATATATCGCGTTTCCAAAATGGCGGCCATTTTACCCCCCAAAAAATTAAAACAACCCCAAAATGTACCCCCCCCCCCTGCACTACGCCATTAGAATAGGTCCTAAAAAAAGGCAAAAATACATAGATATGCATCTCTGTGGTGATGAAATTTCTGGGAGTTGATCTAAAAAAGTCAAATTTTAAATTTTTTAGGGGGCCGTAACTATGGAGCCCCAAAATTTTTGTCATTTGAAAATTCAAAGTTGGATATAATTTTAAAGGAATTGAAATTTGGTTCACAAAAATATATCGTGTTTCCAAAATGGCGGCCATTTTACCCCCCATAAAATTAAAACAATCGCACAAAAATGTCACCCTTCCTGCTACCCCATTTGGACAGGTCTTAAAAATATGGCAAAAATACAAGAATATGCATCACTGTGGTCTGATGATATTTCTAGGAGTTAATATAAAAAAGTCAAATTTTGAAAATTTTAGGGGGTCTTAACTATGGAGCCCCAAAATTGTTGTGATTAGAAAATTCGATGTTGGGTATCATTTTAAAGGTATTGAAATTTGGTTCACAAATATATATCGTGTTTCCAAATTTGCGTCCATTTTACCCCCCAACAAATTAAAACAAAACACAAAAAAATTTCTCCCTCCCCTACTACCCCATTAGGACAGATCCTAAAAATAAGGCAAAAATACAAAAAAATATATATTTTTGTTTAAACAAAATAAATAAATAAATAATAATAATGTATTTATGAATTCTTAGGACCGAAGAAACCCTTTTAGTAACTTGCTGGCAAGTAGGTACTTGACAGGATTTTTTTTTCATTCACAAAGTAATTTTTCAAATTGTTGTAAGAACATTTTATCTAATGGACTGGTAACACCCTCTAAAAAGAAATGTATGTTTATTCTATAAAAGGGTAGTCCACTGATGTCTTGCAATGGTATAAGTAAATGCAGTTTTGTTGAATAGAAATCAGAAATCACAGCAATAACTACGTTTGTTTTTTCGAAATTTCACAGGGCAATCAAATCATAACTTAGTAATAATAATCATAGATACAGAATTGATAAAAAGAAAAAAAAAACTATAAAATAACAAACAGTAGCTTTTAATAAACAATATCTAATATAAAAAATATATCTACATATTTCGTACATACCAAAGCTATAATATGAAAGATCTATCCATGTATTATCGACCTTACTGTGGTGAACTTCTGCCAGATTACAGATTAATAAGGTGGACTAATTAGTGAACAATAATAGTGACTGATTTATATTTAATTTATTGACAAAAAAATCCTATTATTATTGATTTACATTATTTTCGAGCTAAATTTCGCCTAAAAGCTCATTTAAGTTTTGAATGTTTATAGATCTGTATTCTGAATTCAATCGTATACATTATGTACATAGGTTTTAGTTTTTTTTATTTTAAAACAAATTGTCAAAGAATTGAAGTTCTTCTTTTAGATTTTGAATTATTTCTTCATTTGTTAAAGATGAAAATCGGTGTTTGGAATAGATATGGAAAATAATAATAACGCTCAGTGCAACTCTACAGTTGTGTTTGACATCCTTAACTTAAGATACAAGATAAGTATCAATAAATATAATATTATGCAGTGATAGTTAACATGTGATCAGTGATCAGGTATAACCAGTCTAAGTAGGCGAGGTATAGAGCCTGGCGTGATAGTCAGCGGTGAGGCAGTGGTGCCATCTCCCCCACTTAGTCACTACCTGAAGACTTACAGGACTTGACAGTACTTCAGAGCGCCAGTCAACTCTACCACCGCCTAACCGGTAATTCGAACCTAGTCGAGGAATTATCAGGACAAGATGGTAAGTCCTTTTTATGCATAATAATAATATAGTTAGTACTAAAAATATACTTTTTAACTTTATACATGGAAAAATTGGTCTATAAATGCTATAGCAAAAAACGAGTTTTGGGAGGAAAAAGCAGTTTAGACCTTTGCAAGAGGAAAGAATTTGTGGAGAATTTTTTCACCAACTCGCTCAAAAAACCTATTTATACTGAACTATAATTCCCTATAAAAATGAAGTTGAAAGGTCAATAATATATGCTTAATGGATTTTTTATTTTTTCTATATTTGCCTAAACAAAGCCACATCCACAATTTTACCGAAATTGAAATAATTTGTTAGATTTTATTGCAAGTTTAGGTGCTGGTGTTTTTTTTATTATTATTATTTATTTATTTTTCCAATGATTTTGACTGAACTATAATATTAATTATTCAGTCTACGCGAAGAATATATTGGGCTGCCAGGAAGGAGATGAACAAGATTCCTCCGAATCCGGCGTAGGAAAAAAAATAATAAAAAAATTATTCAGTCCTTTAAAATGCCAATAAAATCACTTTCCCAGGGAAAATCTAGTTTTTGCTGTAGTAGCGCACAATGATACAACATAATGGGGACTAAAACAAAGAAAATGTGTCATTAAAGGACTATTTGCTAAAATATCTTTTATTAAAGTAAAAGGAAATTAAATAATACTTACATGTCGTCTGCCTAAAGGTAAAAAAGTCAATAAGTGTAATTTAAAATAAACAGGTCAAGTGTGAAGTGTGTGCTGGTCAGCACAGCGAGGGTCCGTAGGCCACACTTTAACTGTAAGTGTATACACAGTGTTTTTTTAAAATGCTAAAAAGCTTACTTTGAACTATTCTAAGGGTCTGATATTCTCAAAACACACTCTGATAAAGTATTTTTTTTGCCACTGAACCGGACTACAACCATATAAATACATCGAAAAGACCATAATTATAAAAAACCGTATTCTGTCAATAAAAAATAAAATAATATTTTTATCGACATTTCCAAAAAGTGGTATCTTTACTTTTGGTCGAAGAATGTTCAGGAATTATTTGAGATTTTTCGCACTTCACATAAGCGAGATAGAGGGGGGGGGGGGGGGGGGAGGACACGTTTCACACACACTTCAAACTTGCCTACGCTCGCCCTATCAAAGTTATATCCAAATAATTATATATTTTTGTAATCAGCTCGACGTACCCTTTCATATGATACCCCTCACGGTGTCGAAAAAAAAAAAACCTAACCACAGGAAAGAAGAGAAGTTAAAAATTAAATATGCGCATACGCAATACCAAAAAATGTGATAAACTCAATTTTTTATTAAAATTTTGAGTGGGGTATCAAATGAATGCTCCTGAAGAGGAGGATACAAATATATATTTGCTTTCTTAAATGTTGCATTCTTTATTGGTTTTATTATGAATGAATGACCAATACCACTATAATAATACCTTATTGTGGGGCAATGAAAATTCCGGGAGGGCATTTCCAATCTTTAAAAATTGCCTATTTTGTCATTTTGTGCGCGTATTTTGTTATTACTGATAAAAATCATTGTGATCCCCCGGGGGATCGAACCAGGGACCCTTGAATAAAATCATAATTATATAACGGGTATAAGCTTAATCATCTACGAAACTCAAAAAAGTACTTGGACGCAAGTATATACTTCCCTGTGATTTTTTCTTATATTTTTATATAATATGTATGCTACCACCATCATAGGCATAACCAGCATAACTTATAAACCGGTTTTAAAATTAAAATCTATATTTCAAATAAAAACAAGGCCGCGTATTCTCTACAGATTAATCTTTTTAGTCAAACTGAATTATTAGCTGCATTTTGTGCCAAATAAGTTAAAGTGCGTCGACAACACGGAAAAGTCGAGTAGGAAGCCAATAAGAGCTTATGATTTTATAATCCTGAGCTAAACACAATCGACTTACGAGTATAAACCGAAAGAAAAAATAAGTCTCTCCATCGAGTTTAGAACCCGGATCTTATTCATATTCAAAGAACAGTAGTTATTTTCTGTAAGACGGTATCAATGTAAAGACTACTTACATATTACATTAACTTGTAATAAAGAAGAAAACTCTCTATAAGGGATATTTATGTACCGCTTACCTATTAAAAAAAAAAAAAAAAAAAAAAATCGGGGCCGGGCAGCAGGAGGAAGCAGCATTGGACGTGGTCAGTACTTGGATGGGTGACCGTTCTGAACTAACTGATTTATTATCATTCTTAAAAAAAACCTTATTTTTAATACCTATATTTTATTTAATTATTTGAAGTTTGGCGGTATTTTGACAGATGTAAACAAACTTTGACGTCATCAAAATTATTGCACTAGTATAAATAATTATATTCGCTTATAACTTTTAAACTAATAAATGGAATTTCATCGGGTTTTTTTATATTTGTTCATAATTTTTTCCGGTTCCAACGATATGCTATATGCAGTGGCTTAGCTAGACCATTGGGGGCCCCCCCGCAAAAACTTTTTGGGGGCCCCCCACCAAAAAAAGATTGATGAGCAAAAAAAAAAAAAAAAAAAAAAAAAAAAAAGTGGAATTGTTTATCGTACAGAGAGGTACAATCGCGCCAAATTTCAACTCGATCAGGACCATTTTCGATTTATTACGATACTGGGTTCAAGATGGCGGAAAAAGTTGATTTTCCGGGCGGCACAACTACAGGTTAGGACTGATTTTTCTGCCAAGTTTCAACTCTCTAGGTTAAATACCTGGGGCGCTAGGATGATAACACACATACACACATACATACGTCATGCTGAAAACCACTCAGGGGGTCTTAAAAACATCTAAAACGGATAATTCCGTTGAAATCTCGAAAAAAAATTGTTTGGTGAAAATACTTTTCCTACTATTAGTAGTGAGGAAAAGTAAAAATACAACAACATATACATCTCGCCAACTGCACAAATATCTGCATAAAAATTACTGTTAGATTAAGCTGCAATCCTAAACCAATTATTCGAACAGACATTTCGTGAATATGAGGTATTTTTTAACAATAAACGGTATAATTTGAGCTGCATTTTTATTAAAATAAATGTTATTATTACAACACTGATTCTAAAATAAGTGATAAAATAGTGTTAAAATAGTGATTTTAACTTTTTTTTGTACTTCAGTACGAAAAAACAGTTCGAGACGAAATAATTTCAATTTTATTTAATACCAATGTTTCATAGAAATTTATAGTTCTGATTTTCATCAAGTAATGTCATACATTTGACATTTGCCTCTGTTTAAATAAACCTAGTTTAACATAAAATTATCTCAAGCATTTGACAATCATAAATCTAATTTAAGATCTAATAATGTAGACGTTTATTATAGGTTAACATGATTAGTTAATTTTCCTAGGACTAGTTTCGTTTCAATTCAAATCCAACTAGCCATAGAGTATAGACTAGAAACTAGCGCTGTTCTAGCAGAGAAATTGTGTTAAGAATTTAATATTTTTATTACTGGCGAAGTCAAATCATAAAATATTATTGTTAGTTTACATTAATCATCTTTACTCACAAATTGTCATTCAGCCAAGCTGAGTGATTATATTTTCATAAGACCTTTTAATGAAATCAGTTTTCTTTGGGTAATAAATTTATTTCGTTTTTTGTGTTTCAGACTACGTACACAGACAAAGGACCAAAGGTAAGAATCAATGAAAATTAATTAATTAAAAAAATATATATATAAATATAAATATATATATATATATATATATATATATATATATATATATATATATATATATATATATATATATATATATATATATATAAAATCCTCTAAATTATTTCTCATTTTTGTCTTTTAAAAACTTAATGACACATCTAATTTACTTTCAATGTTTACAGCCTGGAGGAGGGAAATTTCTTTGTTTTGATCACATGACTTTTTGGGTCGGCAACGCTAAACAGGTAAACAATTTATATAATAGTGAAAAATATTATAAACTAAAATTTTGTGAATTACATATTAACCTATAGCTATCTCAGTAAATGGGTAACATATTTGTATAATTATGAATGTAGTAGATAATGTATTTGTAATAATTAACTTTATACTTAACTAAATTGATTTTGTTTTTGTTTGTCGTAGGCTGCTAGTTACTACTGCACGAGGCTTGGTTTTGAACATTTCGCTTACAGAGGACTGGAAACAGGAAGTAGGAAATATGCCTCTCATGTCGTTAAACAAAACAAAGTATTATTTTACTTATTTTTATTTTTATTTTTTTAATAAGAGATAAAAACAAAAATGTAGTAAAATATACAACATTAAAAAAAATTGTTTTATACTGTAAACTCACACTGCTTGAATGGATAGATTCATAGAACAACTGTTTTGTGAAGGCACTTAAATAACCTCGAATGGGGATGCTACAACTTTAAACAATTAACAAATATCACTCTGGAAAAGACATGGGCGAGGGGGCCAAACAAATAGACTAAAAGGCCAGGAGGAAAAATTTATGTAAGAAAAAAGTGAGTATGGGAGTGAAGGAGGGTATGACATTCAAAGCTAACACCACAATGTTTAATGTGACAAAACAAAATTTATTGAGAAATATTAATAATGTACCATGTGCCCGGGAAATTCAAAGAGTTTGAAGTATTTTCAAATTAAATCATAATTCCATTAATCATCAAAGAGCTAAAGATGAATGGTAGAGGGAAGCAAATTAAAACAAAAACAACTTTCATTATCAACTAAAAAAGCAAAGATGTATTGTGTAAGATAATTATATTATCCACTAATTAATTATCTATGAGTTTGGGAATGGCTAGGTCTTAAAACATATCACAGTGTTTAATTGAATTTGTATTATGTATAGATAAAGTTTGTATTTACATCTCCCTACGAACCTACAGAGAAGGAACTCAATACTCATGTAGCAAGACATGGTGATGGAGTTAAGGACGTAGCCTTCACTGTAGAGGATATTCACTTCATTGTAAAGGTAATTTAACATCACACCATTACAACATCAGTATGACTTTTTTTTGTTTAATCTTTTTACTGCTGTGGATGAGTTTAATACTTTTGTGGCGAGTACTTTTGGTGATTATAAATATGATAATTTGATGAGGAGGTTTGTTTAAGGAACGCAATGAGTACCTACTTAGCAAGTTTAATGCATTTTTATTACTTTTACATCTCTTTTATAGAGAACTCTTCTGAATAGTAGACACAATTTTATACCCCTTAAGCTTAGTCCACACAGGGAATCAAAGTTCTGCTTTAAGTGCAGGTGTGGACTAATCATATACGTCTGCTTTAGAGAAGTTTTACTTTAGTAGAAAAACAGGACTGTCATCATGATTGTTCTTGAGGAAAATTTAAGCAATGTAACATTTAAATAAATTTTTCATAAGTTTCCACTCTAACTACCAAATTTATGTGTTTTATTCCTTCCCCCCTTTTTTTTGTGTTTGTAATACTTTTAAGGTGGCGTCCATCCAGTTACAAATGTCAATTTTATATGGTTTATACAGCTGATGAGAAATACCAACACTGTGCCATCCACTATCTTCAAGTATAGTTGTATACTTGAGCTCTTTGGCAGGCCTAAGCCTTTCACAGGCTTTGCAACAGGAATTATTATTATCCTTTTGAGTAAAATAAATTCTGTTTTATTTATGTTTTTAGAAAGCCAAAGAAAGAGGAGCTAAAATTGTCAAGGATATCTGGGAAGAAAAGGATGAACATGGAAGTATTAAATTTGCTGTCATTAGTACTGTAAGTTATCTATTTAATTATATCGTGGAACAAACTTCCATTAAAATATTATAATTATATAATATAGCCTATATCCTGGCTCTATGACCTTAGTATAGATAGCCAATGCCAAAAACAAAAATTCTCATATCCTTAATATATGAGAAAAAAAAATATAAGAATCATTATGGATATCTGAAACATCAGATAGATAGTTTAGTCACTGTAAATAGCAAAAAGGGGGGGGGGGGGGTATAGTTATTCTGGGAGCCCTCTCCCAGAAAATGTCAATTTTAAGGTAAAGTATGCATTTTATTTTAGATAAAATTTAGTCTTTTGACATCAATCATCATGTGGTTTTTGGCTCAAAACCTGTTAAATATTGCTCAAATATATTTTTGTTGGCTCATAACATATTAATAAAAATCCATACGGCATCTTCATGAGTACATAAAATCTGTCCGAAACAACTCAGACAAACTTTCTCATGTATGAGTTTATAATTGCTTAGCCATGTGTTTTCTATTCATTAGTTTTCATAGGTACTTTTAATTATTACTGAACATAATACCAAAATTTATCATAAAAATTGCTTCTCCTCGGCGAGGAATCGAACCCGGTCTCTCTCCGTCCACATTTCAAGATATTTTCTCAGGAACTAGATTTTTCCAGGGAAAACAGGTTATATCGTTAGATTCGTATTTAAATGGACTACATTTTTGAAGTTTTTAATCAAAATCGTCGGAACCGTTTTCGAGAAATAATATCTTTCAGAGTTTTTAGGGGGAGGGCCCATAAACTTAGAGCTAAAATTAATTTCTTGATTTTGCCTTGGGGTATGATTTTTCTGAACATGTATGCCAAATTTCATCAAAATTGGCCCAGTTGTTTAGGACAGACATTTTTTAAAAACCACTGTTTTGGACTCGGAGGACCTCAAAACGTGTAAATCCATCAAATTCTCAAAATAAAATTTTTTCGCCATCATAATAATTTCTCTTTTTATGAGAAAGTAAAAAAGCAAAGAATAGGGCAAAAGAAAACTCCTTCCATTCAGTGGCTAATATCATTGTTTAATTTCAGGTTTTCCCTAATTCCCCTACTTCCTTCTCTACAGTCCTTTTCCAGCTCTTTCAAAGCCAATGCTTTGTCTTGCAATTGCTTCACTTTTTTACACATGTTATAGATGGACACATTCTCTATTGGCCCTCTTAAATCAGGTTCTAATATCATCTTTGTCACTATACCCAAGTTAAATTACTTTACCTGCTCCATAATGATTACAAGTCTCAATCACCCACTACAAATTTAACATTGCCATTTGTGTAATGTTAAAACAAACATTTTTTTCTTTGTCAGAAATATTATTATTATTATTTATTTATTTTTTTTTCAAGAATTCTTCAATAATGGAAAAGCAATGAAATAAATTGTTTCTGGTGTATTTAATAATACATAAATTAACTTTCACTAGGCCATTTAAGAAAATTTATGAAAAGTCTTAATATGAAAATTTTGAAGAGAATACAGACTTATTAATTTATTCAACATTTTGTTTTAATTTCCAGTTTGGAGATACAACACATACTTTTGTAGAGAGGTCAAACTATAAAGGAGTTTTCTTGCCAGGATTTCAGAAATCAACTGTTCAGGACAGTCTCAGCAGTAAATTGTAAGTTCTAACAGATTTAAACACCTACAAAAAGTTTCATATTTTACTAAAATAAGTTTGCTAGTTTGCCACAGGACATTTATCCACCTTCTATCTCCAACCAACCATACAACAGTGCAGCCTTAGATTAAGAGTTAAGTCATCTCAACGAGTTTACATATATAGGGAGAAGTTAAAGAATAAATAACTTATAAATATAAAAATGTTCATAAAAAATGCGGTTATTAATTTTTAAAAAACTATTTCCATGTGTTTTTGATTAACTTACATTGCCATTGGAAATACATAATCTATAAAAGTTTTGATTTTATAAGTAGTCAGAAAGTGGGGGATTGGGACCTAACAAACAAGTCAAGTTAAAAATAAGCATTAAAAACAGGCAGAATGTGCAAGCAAACAGGTATCAGAATTGGAAAAACTATCTAACATACAACTAGTATTGATAGTGGTACTTCAAAATAAATTTTAATTACAGTTTTTTGGCTTCTGTACATGAAAATCTAGTTATTTTATGTCCCCTGAGAAGGCAGCATGTACTTCTCAGATGTTTCTAGTATAAGAAGAAGAAAAAAAAAAAAAAAAAAAAAAATCAATTTTTTTAATCAATTTTATTCATCACTTTGTATTATTATTGGTTTTTTCAGGCCATCTGGTATGTTAGATTTTATAGATCACTGTGTCGGTAACCAGCCAGATGATGATATGGAATCAGTAGCTAAATGGTATGTACAAATAATAACATAAACAAGTTTCCTTACTATTATTAATTTATAAGAATAAGAAGGGAGAAACAGTGATAAAAATGCAACCTACAACGGAGAATCGAATTGCAAATCGTTGGGTTTAGTCCTCAAAGCAGTTTAGCCACTGAGCTAATGTGAAGGAATGATTTATATGTGTTTGAATAGATTGTGATGAGACGAAGGGATGATCACTTATAGAGTTAAAATAGGGTTTTGTACAACAGGACTTTTTTTCTATTCTATATCTGAACAGAAGCTAAAAATTTCCTCTCGAGTACAGCCCAAATCTTAAACAAACCACTTTAAAAATTCAAAATTTTCACCACAATCTCTATAAAAACAAACTGAATTAATTTTGCTAATTACAGCATTGAATGAGGTCATCCTTAATGGATTCAAATAAACAAGTATTATTTTATGTGAAGAGGCAGTTTCTTTGAATCAACTAGTAAAAAGGTTATTTGATATTACAGGTATGAGAATAATCTGATGTTCCACAGATTCTGGTCTGTAGATGATAAACAGATGCATACTGAATACTCAGCCCTTAGATCCATTGTCGTAACCAACTGGGATGAAACAGTCAAGGTAATTAATTATATTAAAACAATATACTAATAATTATAGATCTAATCATCAGCTTGGTTTTCAGGGTAAATCCGCATTACGAAGGGGTTGAAATCCGACGTTTCGCTTCCACTACTGGATGTTTCAAGAGTGTGGTGCTTCGTGATGTTGACTCAAAGCAAACACAAGATATACTGACAACTGGAGAGAAGAACGGCGTATTTCACCCTTTGTGACGCGGAATTCACCAGAAAACCAAGCCGTTTATTATGAGTCTACCCGTGGAAGCCTATGCACTAAATTATAGATTTACCTAATAAACTTATAGTAATATCTGCAACGCTAAGTGGTTTGTGTTCTCTCAACTTGCCTAAAACCAAAAACTAAACACCTCCATATCTACTGATGATTCAAATCCCAGCGAGGTGAGATCACAATGAGTAGATTTGTATAAAGGGATCAGCTCCCCTTGGCACATCTAGGTACTTGTAGTTAATAACCTGACATTGTGTTAATCAGTATATAAAAAGAAACAGTTAAGGAAAATATAAATTAACAATAATCCATGGAGCAAAAGCTCTCAAGGGGTGTTGGATCCAACCCGATGGCTTTTTACTAAAATTGTACTTATGAGTGAAACAGAATCAAAGAATATTCCAATCCCTTGTAGTAGCTAGTTCACAAAACCAATGAATGTCACTTTCAATTACACCTTGATTCAAGGTGAACACTCAACACAGAGGGCCGTTTTCTAGATATTGAATACAGTCCATTTGTGTGAAATGCAGAAAAGATACTTAACTAAAAACTATTTTCTCTAATCTTTTATCACAGAAATAAACTACACTATAACAAACATTAATTAAATTTATATTGTTTCCCTATATTTTGATGGTTATTTTTTGTCATTATATTTTCTAGTAGTACAATTATAACAAATCGATAAATCTATTTGTTTTAGATTCCAATAAATGAGCCAGCCCCAGGAAAGAAAAAAAGTCAGATATCAGAATATGTAGATTATTACGGAGGTGCAGGTATTCAGCATATTGCCCTCAATACAAAAGATATTATCACCGCAGTAAGTATTAACAATATATTATTTGTCTAAAAAAAATATATATATATATATTTTTACTTTGTCATATTATACGATGAGATTTTATTGTGATGGTCCAAAATTGATAACCATAAGACTACAAAATAACAACCTACAAGCAAAATTAAACAAGTAAGCCCATAACATATACACAGTAGGGATTTGTTTAAGAGACTAGAGCAGTGGTGCTTTTGTTTCTCGGTCCCTTTGCAGAATCTAGATGTTTCCAAGTCTATACCTAAGTCTAACAACTATATTTTTTTAATTAATGGGATAGGTAGAATAAATAATCATACAAAATAAAAATAACTTTTTATATACTACGCTTTTAAATTTTCCTTGTGGATTTCCTTAGCTGTTACTGGTCGAGTTTGTTTACAATTGATATTGAATTTTACCGCCTAAATATTTAAGAAATTTAGTGATTTATCGACTAATAGTAATAATTTGGTAAATCTAATTACTGATTATTGTATTGTCATCGGAAATACATAATCTGTGCAAGTTTCAGCTTTCTACTTAGTCAGGAAGTTAGTTACAAATTGATTGCAAGATTTGTACAGGACACACAAAAAAGAAAGCAAGCTAATAAAAACGTAGTAAAAATGTATTTAAGATCTTAAAAAAGTATAATTGAACTGACATTATTATCTATCTCTAATCATTTTTATTTTCTTAGTTATTCTTAAAAAAACTTAAATTTCCTGAAGCAACTGTAAGGTGCATCTTGCTTCCCGCATGGAAGTATTCATAGTATTGTTACGTTCTAGGATTCCAAGTGTACCTCATAAAGTTCAGAACGAATATATTTAACACAAGAATCAAAATAATACAATCAATAATAAGACTGTACTGTAAGTCAAAGACCAAAAAATAGTAGCACGGTATTTTGACATCTGACGTTTACTTTAGGTCACAGTGTTAATTATTTTTCAAAAAAAATAAAAATAAATAATAAAATACCCCATCACATTGAATTGAAAATGGAAATTGAAATTATGTAAATTTTGTAATATTATGCTCATCTTGGGATGCAAACTAGAGGGTAAGGCTTTGAGATGAGTCAGATGGGACAAAATATGGAGAGAGCTCTACATGGGACTTTGGTGGAATTGAGAAAATTGTTAATAGGTTTGTTCCAACCCCGCTATTTGTACGTCCTTTGTATCGTCCCGAGGATCGTTCGGGAATCGTTTAGGACAGGTTTTATATGCATGCGCAAACATTGTACTGTAATAAAATCATGTCAGGTTGGAACAGGTTTTGGACTATAATTTGCACTGTATGAAAAACATTTAAGGAAACCTAACAGTTAGGAAACCTTCCTGTTGATATTTGTGACAATTGACAAACTGCCCATGTCATACAAACCAGCACATGGTATTTTCAGAGGATCGTTAGGACCGTACAGTGAAAGGTTCGCAAATGATCCGTGCCCGAGTTGGAACAGTTTCGTGGACGGTACAAAACACTGTCACAATACGGCTAGGAACGGCTTTTATCCACTGCACATGCCTGTGACAATCCCGCGTACCCTACAATGCTTGGTTGGAACAAACCTAATAAGAAAAATATTGTTTCAACTTGCTAACTTGCTGTATTTAGTAGTAATCTATTTTTTTCTCCACTCTTCAATATTTTATCGTTTTAATTTATTTATTTAATTTTTCAGATAACCAATTTAAAAGCAAGAGGCCAGGAGTTTATGGTAGTTCCAGATTCCTACTATGACATGCTAAGGAAGAGACTTAAAGAAGATAACTTCACTATTAAAGAAGATTTGGATACTCTTCAGGTAAATTAACTGTTTCTAAAATAGCAACTTATTCATAGTGAATTCAACTCTATATGTATTAAAGAAGATTTAGATACTCTTTAGGTAAATTAACTGTTTCTAAAATAGCAACTTATTTATAGTGAACACAACTCTAGAATGATCAGTTCATTGTCAATAAAAAAAAATCTTTATATTTAATAAAGACCGGTTTGACTCCCTGATGATAAAGCTACACTAAAGACATTTCCAAAAAATAACCTTAAAAATTCATAAATGAATGTAAAATATAAGAACAAAACTAAGGTTAACAAACAAAAAACTAGGGAAAAAATTGTTTGATGAACAAGCCAAAAATAAAGAACAATAAGTAACAGAAAATGTTTGTCTGATACAACTAGCACTAGACTTTCTCTTATACAAGTACATAATTACTTGTTCCTATAATTGTTTGTTGGGTTTTTTCGTGGCTAAATTTAATTATAAACTTTAACATAAAACGAATTCCTCCCCTGTGGGAAAGCAACCTCTACCTCTCACCTTCTGCTATAATTATAGCTATTTTTTCAGAAACTTAATATAAAATAGTTTTAATGGTATAAAAACAAATTAATCTTTCCAACAGTTTTTTCAATTCTAAAATTATTTATCATGTAGTATTTCAAGAAAAGAGAGATTTATAAAGTAAAAAGTCTCTTTGCTGGATGTAAAAATTTAGAATGTAAGTAACTAATTTTTTTTTACGTAAAGTAACTCTTTACATAAAAATATATGTATCCTTCCAACAGTGTGAAAATCTGATTTTTAAATTTACAGAAGCTAAAGATATTGATAGATTACGACGAGAATGGATACTTGTTGCAAATATTCACAAGGAACATGCAGGATAGACCAACATTGTTTATCGAAGTCATTCAAAGGCACAACCATACTGTAAGTAAAATTTATTTACAACAAATAACATGTTCCTCCTCTCTTAATTTTTTGTTTATTTATAAGTGTTTACATTTTCATTCATAATTAAATATGAATTACCCAAATACTTCCTATCTTATATGTAAATGTCTTAAGATGCCAAACTAATCAATCTTTTATGGCATAACTATAAAGAATGTGTACTGTTAAAATCCACAAGCACCTTTCTGAGTGCTAATTAATATAAAGAAAAACTGTTTAACTTTAAACATTTACAAAACATTTAAATTATGTTAAAAGTTCACCTTACAAGTAAACAATTTATTAACTATATGGTTTATTGACTATGAATTTAATAAAAATTGAGGATCAGTCTATATTAAAAATTAAAATTGTAGATTTACGGTTTTGGAATCAAAATTTATTTCTTCAAGGTATAAACTAGAATGGTAACACTGTTAACACTTGTCAAAGGTGTAAAACCCAATGAAAACTCTTTGCAAGGATGTTATACTTTATGCAATTATAATTATAATAACTAATTTAGTTTTACTGATTCTTTTTTATTTATACATTAAAGAAAAAAATACAAATATTATTCTGAAACATCAGTAAATTCGCAACTTATATTTTTTTTTACTTACGACAGAACCTTGCTATCATAATTTTTTAAACTATTTATTGTAACTAGTCTTAATAAACTTCGTGCCTAAGTGTTCTTCCTCATCCCATTAACAGAAGATTATAATAATATTTTTTACTTTCTCATAAACGCAAATATTGTGATAGCGCAAGTTGGCATTTTTCTTTTGCCTTATCTCATTGACAGAAGATTATAATACAGTTTTTTTTTTTTTTATTGAACAATATAAAAACTTGTTTTTAAAATACTTTTAAAAAAATATTTATATTTCTTTACAACTCCGTGGTTATCAAGTTTGTAAGCTTCCAAGGTTTGAGTTATCATCTAATTCTACATCGTCTAGTGTGGGGATTATGTGTTGAGGGGTATAAGTCCTGCCATCTCACTCCTGGGAGTGTTTAAGCAGTTTGCCACAGATTAAGATCTAAATACCAAATTATTTTTGTTTCAGGGATTTGGAGCTGGAAATTTTAAAGCTTTGTTCCAGGCTATTGAAATTGAACAAGCTCAGAGAGGAAACTTGTAATATATTAAGTAAATCTACAATATGTGAAAGTTCTGAATAAAATTAGTCACTATAGAAAGGATGCCGATAAAAACTAAATACTGTCAGCAATCAAGTCATCTGGCTACAAAACCAGACAAGCCCTCAATTAATAGCTATTTACTTACCTAGAGCAGTAAGGGCGTTATTACAGGCCGAGGGCGAAGTTTGAAAGCACGAGTGCGTTTAACATCCGAGGCCTGTCATGTCGCTTACTGCTCGTGGTGCATACACTATTTTATCGCCCACCACATGTAAACAAATTACTAATCATGCAAACTATTTTGCCATAATCTTCAAAACAATAAATGCATATTAAGGTTACATCAGTACCAAAACAAACCGGAGTTATAAAAATATTGATTGTTACTAATTGAACAGCTGACGCTGAGAACTACTAGCGCTTCCTGCACGCCGCGGCCCAGCCAGGAAGCGGCTGCTTCTCGAACTACTAGCGGCCCTGTAAAGATAAAGCATGCATTTTTACAGGCCCCAGGACTGTAAAATGGAACTTTACCGGCCGCTCAGGATAGGAATGTTTACAAGTGGAGGGCGATAAAATATTTTACAGGAAACATAATAAACTATAAAGCCATTGTACCCTTTATAAACCATTTATTTGGGAGAAGTTTCTCTGACAAGCACAGCACTCAGAGGCTATTATGAGAACCACTCCCCTAGCCTTGATTTAAAGCCACCAGAGACTTTCCCTATATATTTTACAGAAGTTGTCCAATTTTAGACAATTATCTCAAAGTCAAACATGTATCTCTTTAAATTTAATCTCTTATCAGAAAATTTAAAAAATAATTTTCGAATATGTGTTTACCTTATTATTGTTTTACAAAGAAAAAAATCAACTTTTATTTCAGCTAGAAATAAATAAAATGTATGATACATTTAATTTTTTTATTATTTATAATTATTTTCATACAAATTAATGTAATCAATATAAATTAATATAATATATAATGTAATAATACAAATAAAATTAGTAACAAAATATGTATAACTTTTTTTATATTATGATTTGGTGCGTAAGACTCCATTGGCTATAGTCATCGTAACTACAATAGTATTTGGTCAAAAAGGAAGTGAAAACATTCTATCAATTTTAAAATGAAAGGAAAAACTAGTCCTTATGATCTAGATCCAGAAATGAATTTGGAGGTTGTCATTTAAATAGTGAGCCATCTTGATTTAAAATTAATCCATTTAAATACTAATGAAACCAAATAAGTAACTTTCCTTGAATCATCTATTTTATGAGTTAATAACCCACAAATATGCAGGTTAGGGGTTATCAAAATCAATTTTTTTATGAAAAGGTTTATTGCAGTTTAAGAACATTTTATTTTTTAATAATACTGTGTTACCATGTGTACATAGTTACAATTTGTGCATTACAATATAATGGTCCATTTTTTAACACTTATTATTTTTAAACAAATAATACACTTATTTTCAATAAAAACATTATTTATTTATTTATTTATTTTTATCTTTATTGATTAACACAAAAACATCATTTTATATGTTATAAGTGTTTTGTTGACAGGGTCATGAGAAAGGTAATAATCCAGTGACTATTCCAGCAAAAAGCTAGTCGGCAGGACTACTTCAAAAACATTAAGATTTCAGAAATTGGTAAGCTAGAATGTTATTGTAGTTCATTATTTATTATTGGTTATTCCTTTTGGAGATTTTATAGAAGTGGGACACATCACTAGGTACTTGGATTTAGGTAATGATTTATTATGACTCATTATTGATCTCACCATACTTGCTTTGGCTTTTCATTGGTGTGTGTAGTGGCTGAACTCCATACAGAAGTTAGTAAAGAGAGCCAAAATAAGAGACCTTATTTGCTAGCTACCACTAGCTAGCTACTAGCTGATCCAATACCACACAAATGACTGAATCATAGATCAAAAATAAATAGATAAGGATAAATACTGGTTCAATATACCAAACACATTACTTAATTAATAGATTCAAAATATAAATTTAGAGATTAATAGTAAGTCCAATATACCACATAAATCACTGTTTTAACAAGGTAAATTAGCTTCTAAGATTAGTAATTAAAAAAAGAAAGTAAAATTAAAAACAAACAATTAGAAATTAAGTAACAAATAACAAAGTAATATAACAAAATTATTGTAAAACATAAAAATTTAATTCCTGTTATAAACTAGGTATCAATATATCTTAATCACCTTTTTAAAAGGAAATTAACATATTCATTAAACAAAGTGAAATAAAGGAAGAACCAATTTTAATAGTAATAACAATTTTTTTAAATAATAATTAATATTTTTTTAATAAATAATTAAATCTTATACTTAACTATTAAAATTTACTGGACTCTAAAACAGAAAACAGTAAAATTGATTTTTATATTCAAGCTGGGTTTACACGATCCAAGTAGGCTTGGACCAAGTAACTTTGATCAAATTCACTTGGACCAAGTGGTTGTGCAACTTCTGAAGCAGGGTTTACACGATCCAAGTAGACTTGGTTCAAGTATTTTGAACAACACTGTCAAAATCAGCTGTTTCTGTTTAACAAACAGTACAAACTCGTCATTTTTGACAGCTCGTTCTCATAATTTGCAGGTGGGCACCATTTTTATTTACATCCAAGTCTACTTTGATCAAAAAAAGTTGGGGGCCATCCAACTCAACTTGAATGGTCCAAGTACACTTTGATAGCCTGTTTACACGATCAAAGCAGCGTCAAATTTGACTTGGTCCAAGTCCACTTGGATCGTGTAAACCCAGCTTAATATTGTTCAAAACAATTGTCACAAATTACGTTGATTTAAAAATAATACTAAAACTAAACGTAAGGGAGAAATTAATGACTAGACTAAGACTTATATAACACTAGCAGTGTTGCTTTGACAATTAAAAAATGTAAGCCATATAATCTCTTTAAAGTAAAGTAGCACATACACTCTCAAAATTATGACACAAAATTTGATATTGTCCAATCATAATAAGCATGTGGGTGCAATGTTGAACAATTTACATCTGTTTTAACTCTTACCTTGGACACTAAGCAAAAATAAAAAAATAAATGCTGATAACACTGATATGATATATGGTGAAGGTGGGAAGGTTGCTACAATAATGTTGCCAGCTCCACTCTGACAAGTAGAATCACAAAAAAATTTCCTCTCTACTTGGAATTGTGATAGGGCAAGTGTTTAAGGTAAGGGAACATCCCCTATAATATGGGTTGATACATAGGGTATTAAACCATCTCTACAAAACTATCTGATAGAGATAGAAAAGATAAAACCGAACTATTTCAACAGTATTGATTATTCAGCTTCAATGCTGTAAAAATTAATTTAAAAAGTTATTACAATTTTATTGACGTGACATTGTTGATAGATATTTCTTTGAAAAACGAGTTATAATAGTAGTATAAGGATAAAGTGCACTGGAAAACACCAAGAAGGTGTCAATCAGTTTTATTATCAGTTTTATGGCACTTTATAGCACTAACCAACTCCTCCCACATTACTTGGATGAATTTAACAAAGATACTTTTTAATTTAAACTGTAAGCCAACAACCAGTTCAAGCAAATTTTTTTGTAAAATAAAAGTTCTTGAACTTATGCTTTTGTTTGAAAAAATATTTTGGTAGATAAGTCCTACAGGAACAATTGTAACCATTTTAAGATAAAATTTTCTCCAACCCCGGTATAAAAAAAAACCTATGCCCTAAACGCTAGATGGTACCTTTGGGGGACCACCCTCCAAAAAATAAAGCCAAGCCCCTGTTTTTGTGTTACAATGTTCTTTCAATAGTTAAAGGGTCTTTAGAAATGGTATGAGCAGAAATAGTAAAAAAAAAAAAAAAAAAAAAAAAGAGAAAGTGGCACCCTGCAAAGGCCAAGCTTTTGGACTTTTCCAGTCGATTATATTTTGATTATCTTTTATGAATGTTGGGCTCAATTTACAGAAGTAACATTATACCTAATAGGGGAAGCTTTCCTAGATGCTTGGTGTTCGCTCCTTTTTTTTATTTGCCATTGTATTTCAATGTCTTATAGGCACCTGACATTAATTTAATCATTATTGGTGATCTCTGAGAGGTACCACTTAGCCATTGGCAAGAGTAATCAAGTAGTGAAAGTCATTGGCCTAGATGCTTGGTGGTACCTCTGTGGCACCACCCACTTTTTTAATATTTTGGCTTGAATAAAGGATATATAATTGGGTTTTGTAGAAACTTCTAAAAACCCTTATGCCAAGGGTGATGTTTCTGCTGTCCATCGCTCTTTGGTTCATAGCGCCTAATGTTTAAGTTAAAGAGTGGAAATTTAAAGCACTGGTGCAACTTCATTTTATATAATTTTTTTAGGGGTCACCTATGCACTACTCAGAACTTAAGAAATAGTTTTATCCCCGTTTTTAAATTATTTTTTTCTGTGGGTATTCAAGGGCAAATTGAGTTGGTCCCTTGGGGGGACCACTAAGGGTTAAAGGGTTAAGAGTACCAGCATAGGTGAGATTACTCTAAGTCTATGAAATACGAATTAAAAAAAAGCAATCATCAATACAATAAATTACATTCATTTAAATTAAACTAATAATACAATTATATTGCTCAAAAAATATAATATTTCATTTTATAAAATATATTTTAAATATAGGGAGACAAGAAAACAACATTAAATATAATAATAACAATTAACACATAATCGAATTAATATCTTTATAATTAGCATTATCAAAATATTTATTTTTTATTATTTAAATATGTAATAAT
Organism: Gerris lacustris; assembly: GCA_951217055.1. Lineage (NCBI taxonomy): Eukaryota > Metazoa > Arthropoda > Insecta > Hemiptera > Gerridae > Gerris > Gerris lacustris. The sequence goes on along the minus strand of OX578277.1, from coordinate 38,391,308 downwards.
AAAAAATAAAATTATTTGCTGAGAAATAAATTCAATTATGTTATTGTGTATATTTGTACTGAACAGGATTTAGGCAAATAGTTTACCTTTAATATTCTCTTTAAGAGCCAATTCTTTTTCTTTGATTGACTGTTCAAGCTGTTTAAGTAGCGAATGAACAGCACTTTGAAGTGATGGATCTAATTCTGCTGCTCGTGTAAAATCGCTATGAGCGTCTTCAGAGTTCCACACACTCATGTGAGCTTTACCTCGTCTGAATAATGCTTTTACATTATCTGAAAGCACAAATAAATAAAATAAGGGAATATACAGGAATTGAATTAAATTAATAAATGAAACAATTACAATTAAACCCAGTACATGGTTTTCTAGTTGTTAGGTTAGATTTTTAGAGATGTTAAAAAAGAGATTTGGCTAAGGTAGTTAGCCTAGTCCATAGGAGTGATATAATATGATGCTTATAAATTAGACAAATTTGATTAAAGTTACTTAAGTTACTGGAGTACAGTAAAGCAGAAGAAGGGATCCAGCGTAGCCAAGGGGTTCTAGGCGCTAGCCCAGCTATCAATGAATAAGTCGAGGTGAATCGAGGTCGTGGGTTTGATCTCATGCCATGATACTCTGAATTGCATCTATGGTTCGAGGACGGAGCAGGGCGAGGGACATCCCCTATGGGGCACTCTTCCCCCACGCTTATATAGCCTACTAATGACCACGCCATACTCGCTTCGGCGGTACAATGTACAAATGTATGATGTGTGAAGTAGCTGGAATTTTCCATCACAGGGCGTAAAATGGGCCTAAAAGATGTCCTAATTGCTAGGTTCGAACAAGTGGTTCGTCCTACCCGTTCTAGAAGGAAGTACTAGATTACTACTACTACAGCAAAGCAGTGTTCAATAACTGGTTAGTACTCTTTCATACTGAATTTACACAGAGCATAATTAAAAAGTATCAGTATCTTTTGAACATTCAAACAGTTTAGGTCAGTTTCACCAGGCTGCTCACTAAGAATTACAGGTTTAAGAATTGATTGGAGTGTTACCTGGTTGGTACTGGAGAACTGTAGAGCAGTGTTCAATTACCAAATAGTACTCCTTCATACTTAGTTGACACTGAGCATAGTTTAACAGTATCGGTATCTTCTGATCATTCAATTTGCTCCAATCAGTATCACCAGGTTTCTCACTAATAAAATAAACCAACAAAATAGGTAATCAATAAATAAAAAAAACAATCCAATCAAAACCACAGTTTTAAACTATCTTCCAATGTGTTCATTTATTTAACTATAAATGTGTTGGTTTTTTCCTTAATTCAGCTTTATAAGCTCCACTTAAGAATGGTAAGATCAAGTAAACATAAAATAAAATATTTTATAAATGAGTACAATCTCATTCTAAGTGGGTCACCATGGACACAATTGTTTCAGTCTAACTTAATTATTTTTTGTTTTGAAAATTAACTTTATTTGGGTTTTACTTCAGAAAGTTAAGGTAAAAAAAACAATATAAAATAATATATTATATATAACTATATTGTTATAAGTTTGATCAATTTCCAACTAAATAATATTAAAGTTATACTTCCTTCTTTTTTATGAGTACATGTTTCTGTCCAATTTGAAAGTGTGGCATGATAACGCATACATTATATTATTTGATCATGAATATTAATGAAATTACACAGTAAATTCTAATTATACTCATGTATAGATTATACAACTTCCCTCTAACGTACGAATATTAACTGTATGTACCCCCAAATACTTTATATATCGTAATGGATCCTTCAGGGTATAAAAAAGAGAAGTGTTTACTACATTACGTGTTCGGCAATGTTTCAGCCTTACCGGCCATTTTCAAGCATAAACAGCAGAATTTATTAATATTAAAATTGTGTCACATTACATAAATTAAACTACAATTCCACCTGGAGGACAATAATAAAAAGAATTACCTTAGCAATTTTACACTTGAGATAGTGTTGTCATTAAATAATCAAAATCTAGTAGAAACTATTTAGTTCCCTCTAACCAATAATGAAACCAGAATCACCTTTCTTTTTTTTTTTTTTTTTTTTTTTCTTTTTTTTTTAAATTGTTTGGTTTGAATGATTTTATTAAATTTAAGCTGATTTTCCACTGGGTGATATTCTTTGAAAGATCTAATTAGAAAGAGAAAGACATGAAAGAGAAATGTCTAATTCCTATATTTTTATAATACAATTATGCAGAGATTCTGTAGGACACAATGAAGTTATAAGTCTGGAGTTAAGGGTAGACTTAGTGAAATGAAGAATCCTTAACAGAATTGTCTGGCATTAAATGGGGCAGATAAAGATGATATGGTGTAGTTCTTCTCTTTTTTTTTACAATACAAATATTGCAGATTAGGCAAATTTATTGATTGGGCATATTCAATATAGGCAAATGTTAAAAATAAATCTATAAGACCAGAAGTACAGAGTCAAGCTGTTTAAGCTTGATTTTAATGGGCGAGTCAGAAGTTAAATAATCTGGAGAGACTTCAGTTATGTGTAGATATAAGCAATACAGATTTTATCTCAAGTTCTAGATCATATCCGTCCCCCTTATGCCAGAACCGTGAATGTGCAAATTTTCATATTCTGGGTTTATTAGCTATTTGGACTTGTTGTTTTATAATCTATGTTGTGCCAGAACCCCGAATTCGTACCTGCATTGTATCAGCTGTTATTGGCTATGGCAGTTTGAGGAATGTGAAATACTGAAACAATAAATGTGCATTTTCAGGAAGAGGGGAGGATGCTAGGGCAAACAAATTGTCTGACTAATAAGCCCAATACCATTTTTCCATTTTTTGTAAAAAAAAAATACTCAAAATAGAATAGCTGAATTATGGAATAGAAGCTGAATATGGATCATAAACTTTAAAACGCCATCTCCCGACAATGTGGAATTTGCACATTCATAGTTCTAGCATAAGGGAGACAATATATCCTTAGCTGGGGAGAAGTATGGAGCATGGAAAATACAGAGAAAAAGAGAAAGCTTCAAAAATTAAGAATTCTTGAATTTGCTCACAAGGCCCCACCTGTAGGGGAGGTTCTCTTACCTTGGTCAGTTGTGTACTTTGAACACATACCCCCAGCGCAATTCCAAGGGGAGAGGAAATTATTTCTGTGATAGTACTTGTCAGAGAGAGGCCTCTTCCCACTTTCACTAGCTATCACATCAGTATTATCAGCGATAGTTGAATTTTGTTAAGTTTTTAAGGTCAGGGAACCTCCCCTACTTATTAAGCAATGAGGTTTAAATATTGTAATATGACCAAAACTCTCCCACCAACAGATACCCATGGAACTAATCTCCTTAACCAAACCCTCTAGAACCACCTTTAATAGACATGTAGCAGGCAAGGCTCGTTTACAAAAATTTAATGAAGAGATATTATTCTGACAACTACTGTAAAATATTCAGAGCCAAATTTCAAATTCTCATCTCTATCTCACTTACTACTACGTCCCTTTCTTCATCATATATTCCTCCATTTGATTGAAACCTAGATCCGTAAAATGTATAACATATATTAAGTTATAGTGAAAATATATTATAAGTTGAAAAGTTGTAAAATATATTATAAGTTATAATAGAGTAGTTAAGTTTACAGTGGAGAGAAAGAGTTTTTATAGTGAGACCTGCAGTAATGTTTGAGTACTTCAAACATTTACAATAATTTAAGACGTATAAGTAAAGTTAGTGCTCTAGTTTAGAGAATGCAGATCTGTAGCTAGAAAAAAAATTATTGAGCGACAAATCATGGGGCAAGCCACAGCCCATTGGGCTTTAGAGCTACTGTAACCTTACGCTAAGTAAAGTAAGTAAGGAAAGTTAAAATTGTTAATTACATATTTACCAGAGCATGAGTTGATCCAAGAAAGCGATAGCTGTAGAATACTTTTCTATAGCCCCCTCAATATGGCCTTGTTTAAACAAATTGTTGCCTTGCTCTCTTAAACCTGGAACGGCTTTCAGTTTATCTGTCTCACTCAGCTGCCACGACTCTTTCTCGTATTCACCCTGGTTCTCCACTTTTAACAACTCTGAAATAATCAATAACAAACATTGGTATTGTTGTCAATACATAGTACTCTTGTGACATTTAAAATTAGCAATTGTTTTTGTTGTTGTTTTGACTGAGATTTTGAGGTACCACTTCATAACATTAGATATAAATACTCCTTAACATAAAACAAGTGTTCTCGTAAGAATGCTTTATTAAATAGATATAATTTTCAAGTCATTAACCTAACTAACCTGCCTATTAAAGAACTAACACAGCATCCATTTTTTCCTCCTGGCTTTTGACAATCAACTTCTCTATTAGAGTTTCATTCACCATAAGGCAGTTTCCTCTAAGCAAGATGTTCACTATCTGTGGGTATAATTATTGGACCAAGAAGTGGAGGTTCCTTTACCTTGGACACAGCAAAATTCCACAATTACTGATAAAACTGGTGTACTAAATGGTGAAGGAGGGAAGGTTGCTAAAATAATGTTGCCAGGCTCCACTATGACAAGTAGAATCACAGAAAAGATGTCCTCTCTCCTTGGAATAGTAATAGAGGCAAGTGTTCATGGTAAGGCAACATCCTATATAATACTGGTTGGTACATAGTGTAAAAAACCATATGTTGTACTGGAATAGACTCAACTCTGCACTACAAAAAGAGATAAATTTAGCCAGCATTAACTAGGACACCAGAAGTAGAACTTTCAAACATCCATAGGATCAACATTTGGCAATATACAAAGCTTTTGACACAAAATCATTTTTTGATTCAGAAATTTTTTTTTGAGTGTAGAATCTATGTTGTGTATGTTTACAGTGAACTTCAGATATGATACATGCAAACAACCTAAAATTAAGTTTTAAGTTCTGATATTTTAAAAACTTGATCAAAACTTTGTTGGAGAACCTACTCAAAAACTAGGATTTATTACACTAGCTTTTTTAGAATAATCACTGAAAAAATATTAAAGTATATCCAGAGAAAACCTATGTATGCAACAGCTGAGGACTATGTTGTACTGTACTACTTCCAAGAGAAACTTTTAGGAAAGAAGTTAAGGAAATTACCAATAGTGAATTCCAGGTCAACAGGTTGTTTGAGAAGATCGTCCAAGTCAGCATATCCAATGCCTACAGAGTGAACTGTATGGGCACACAGGTGATTCCTTTGCTTGGCCTTTGGGTCCTTGGCATCTCTCAGAGTTTTAGATACAACTGGATACGAGTAGACTAGCTGAAACATAGATATCACTTACTTATTTTACATTCTAGATTAATTTCACTAATATCCATATGGCCACTCAGCCATATGGATCCTCCAAAGCAATAGAAAGAGGTGCTTTGAGGATTCCGTAAGTTCCAAAAGGAACAAGACTTAAGTTGAATAGCATTTTTTTGCTTTTCGAAAAATCCGTGTGAACTAAGGATTGTTTACAAGAATTAAGTAAATTTTCCTTTTTCCTCTCTAGAATTTTGGCCTTTGAAGGGTTATTTGGTTTTCTTTAATAAATTAAAAAAACACTCTATTCTTTAAAAAGCTATATTTTGCCCTAAACTTTTGGGCTTCTTCAAGCTACAACATTAACAATATTTAAACAAATTACCTTTTAACCATTAACTATAAAATTAACATTGATAATATTTTTTTTTTCATACATAATATATAACATCTAAAAATCCATTACACAACAAAATTATATATATTTTAATAAATATCTTGTAACTATCCCTTTCTCATGAGAAATTAATTTAAGCTGCATAATCAAATTATATTGTCCACATCTGCACACAATCATATATACACACACACATATATAATATATATATATATACCTGTATACAGTGCTTGAATTGTAAAAAAAAGAGGTTCCGGTACAGTGACCTTGTGGTCTAAAAGTGTTGAAATGTTGACTTTTAAAAACGTTATTTTAACGCTTTTCTGAGAAGTTTAAAAGTGTGAATACAACATTTTTATTCACACTTGGTAAAAAATAAATAAATTGGTAAAAAATAAATAAATTGGTAAAAAATAAAACTTCCATGAGCATCAACAATCTTTCGTCAGAGGTACTGGTACGGCGTACCGTCACAAATCAAGCAATGCCTGTACACAATAATTAAACTGTATCCTCCCTGCTTAAATGCCAGGGAAACTAAAAATAAAAATTCTAAAGAGGAAAAAGGAAAATTTACAAAATTATAAAAAAGAAGGGTTCAAGTTCATAAGATAAGTCAAATCTTAATGTAAATAATAACGAGTTAAACCCAATACTAAAGATTATTTCAGAAAATTATACAATACAATAGTAATGTACTTACAGATTTATCAATTTTGAATCTAGAAACTTCTCCGATGGCCATAGCTCGAACAATTGTTTCCCAAACTTCAAGTTTAAACTTTTTCCCAATAATCAGCTCCATGGGCTTTCCCAGTTTACGACTGTCGTCAATAATGGTTTTCTCCTCGTCACATTTTGTTGTAACAAAGTGGAAATACACCTAAAACAAAAAACAATACAACATTTACGAAACATATTTTTGTTGTGTTCATAGTGTAAAATTGGCAGTAGTTTCTCCTTGAATGCTTCATGTGATTTAATATCATTACTAAGGTTTTAAAGGGCACAAATTAGCCTTTTATGTTTCATTTATATTCTGTTTTTCAATAAATATTTATTATATTATTATATCCATTTATTGCTATATTTCCTTTAAATAATAAATAATTCCTTGAATCTTTTTTTTAATATCTTTTTTTAATTTCCTTAAGGGGAGTAATAAAGCAAGAGATGTTATAAGTGGCTGATCCATAGTCCTGCGATAACCTAATATTTATGATTACCCACCTACTACTAAGAAGAAAAAAATTGACTACCTTAAGTGAATGAATGTAATCTGTATTTTATATCAACTGTACAACCAACTACCCAAAATTAGACAGATCTATTATCAGAACAAGAAAATATAATTAAAACAATCATAATAAAGCATGAACCAAAGCTGTTTAAATCATGGTTTAAAGTAATTAAACTGGATTTTATTAAAGGATAGTTGGCAAGCCTACAGATTAGATTGCTATTGGTCAATTGTTGGATGTGGTGAAACATTCCAGAATACAAGCTTAATATTAACTAAATCATAACCAGTCCAGTTAGTTGATCAAGAGCTGTCAAACATGAAAATGGACAATACTTGGGTTTCCTCAACTTTTCAACATTCAAGGTAAGTAATTTAATATATTTTATTTAAGAAAAAGATTATTTCTCCTTTTTGTGATAACACGATGATATATTTTTGACCTTGAATTGAAATGTTTAATATTTTTTTAAATTATACAATAGAACGAACATCTTTTTCTATGTATTTCCATGTTTTAACTGAAAGTTTGATCATAACATAGACACTTATAAATAATAAGTAAATTAACTAAATCTCTTTATATGTTTTATTGGAGACATCCCGCTTGGGCTTTAAAATGTGTATAAGCATATTAACTGAGTATGAAGAATAAATAAAACTTCAAGCAACGACGAATCAATACATTAAGCGTCAAGTACATCAGGTTAATTAAAATATATATATGTCTTACCCTCGTTCCATCACTAATAGGCTTGTATTCTTTTCCGGAGTGAACTAAAGACTTCACAATTTTAGGGTTGTCAAAAGCACCGATTTCCATTTAAAAAAAATAAAAAAATAAATTACAACTAGAAAACCGAGTACCAAAGTTATATATGTCAATTTATAAATACGCTCGGATAGGTATTAAAGTCATTACACATAATATTGCAAAATAAAATCAAACTTTTATTTGATATAGCGTCAAAACTGAAAATCTTTCAAAAGGAAAATATTTATTTCTTTAATCAAACTCAAACTGATAACATAAAGAGCCGTTCAAACAGCAACAAAACAAACATGATTTAGAAAAAAATAGCAAAAAAAACCACAAGTCTAAACAAAGATCTTAGATTAATGATCTCGTAAACTGAGTCATGAATTATTAGAATTATTATATTGTATGAATTCGAAGTCCTTCAGTCTAAGTTGTTTATTTATTTATTAACTATTCATTTCAGATAAATGCAATTATTTTTTAAGTCTATTTCATAATTAACGATGGCCTTAAATTATGACAATCAATTAGTTATCTAAAATCTAAATCGAAAGTATTAAAAAATATGGAGCTGAATGTTACATAAATACATAGTTCTATTTCGTTATTATTATATATTTTTTCTCAAAACCTATCTCTAAAACAAGAAGCGTTGAACCCATAATTAATAGGTTCAATAATGTAAGATTTCATGGAAATATAAATATATATATGCAATTCCGATTATTCCTGGTTTTAATAACAATATAATTCGTCGTCAGGCTCGTTTTAGACGTTCACTGCGCCCTGGGCAATTATTATATTTTGGAGTACTTCTCTTGGTAACGAATATTGGGTTAATACTAATGATATGATAATACAAAAATAATCCACTATTATACGATTGCCTTTTTTTTGCTTTTGCTCTGGCAAAATCATCGATTAAATCGGTGTAGTTAATTTATAGCGTTTATTATGTGTTAATTTATTTCGCTTTGCGTGCATAATAACAATTAACTTTTTTTTAGCCAAGTTTGTGTAAATGAAAATATTTTTATTTTTATTTTTCAACCTTTTTCATCCCTGAAGACTCAAAGAAAAGAATATCAAATACAATAATAAGGGATCAACCAAAGAAAATTGATAAAAATTAACTGTTCAGCTTGTCATTACGCATTGTAGACCTATTCACTGATTTTACATTGTTAAGAGCTGAAGAGCTCCTCTCCGCCGAGCAGTTGGTTACTGGCAGAGTTGTAGTACAAGGAATATTGTATAGGTATATGCTAAGGCTAGGTATAAGGGATATTAATTTAGTTTACTTTAAACATATTCCCTTTTATATTTTTTGCCCTTGCAAAGTTTATCCGTACCCCCCCCCCCCCCCCCAACCTTTTGAGTTGCGTCCCCAAACCTCTTGCGCCCCTGGGCACGTGCCCATCATGCCCCTACAGTTAAATCGGCCATGTTCGTCGTCCGACCTATTTATTCTTAATTATTATTATTTTTAATTATTAATATTTATCCAACATTATGTCTCTCCCTTTAATGAATAATTTCTGGCTAAAATTCTCTAATAATATTTTAAACCATTTCACTCTAAATTAACTAAAATCATCAGTTTAAGATGTAATTGGACTCAAGTCTGTAATCTACAATTAAAATAATTTTATTTCAGTTGTTGACAATATATAATTATTGACTCATATAAAACCATCGAAGAAGTAAAACAAAATATTAGAATAACTTAAGAAATAAAATCAGAATTCTTAGAAAATGTCTAATTTAAATTTAAAGAAAGAAATAATAGGTAAAAAAAAAAAACTATATATATAATTTTATCGACTAAAAAAGTTTGAATTTTATAAGGTAGAACAGTAGTAGAATCCGAATTCGGGATTTTCATTTGATAAGGTACAGTAATAATTAAATTTCAATTGAATTGTGTTTCTCTTAATTTGTATTTATAGTCTCTACATAAACACCTCAAATTCCAGAAAATATCAAGGTTTTTGTTAATCGTATGATATTTTTTTTAATGACTTTATAAATGCTACCAGTAAACAAATTTTTTATCTACTCACGGCAGCAAAATTAAGCATTACTTAACTATTTTTAGGCTGGAAAGTACTATTTCGCTGATTTGACATAAAAATATTAAAAACAGGCAGGAAAGTAATTGAAAGAGCCAGGGAAATAGCGTGGGAAGACAAAATTTGTATGCAACAAGGCAGCAAAGGAATAATTTCTGCCTCGTGAATTCATTGTCCTCGCCTCCGGCTCGGAGGCTAACTTAATTACTCGTCAGTAAAATTCCATTTTGCTGCCTATAGTTACATAAATAACTATTATCGACTTTCCCCTTATTATTTCCAAATTCAAAAAAAAATATGTGTGAGGCTCTCACGCATAGAAGTGAAACTTAAGTTCTAGAATGCATTGCTCTCTTTCATTTTTTGACGAATTTATTATTTCAGGATTAAGGGGGTCCGAGTTTCCGCATTCAACAAGCAAAACATAAAAAAAGGTCGACGATATTCAAGAGTTCCGGATTTTTTTGGCGCCCTGAGTGAATGCCCAATATGTCCTTTGGTAGATCAGGGCCAGGGCCTGAATATCCATCAAGAGTAAATTTCTTAAAATCTTGATGGATGTAATATTATAATGCACACACACGCTGACGACAAAATTACTTTTATTTGCGTACTGAAGACAGATCTTGCTTTATAAATCTCCTTTTAGCCGAGGGGGTTGGAAACAAATAATTTGGAGTCAACTGTCTTTCCTTAAAATTAATTTATCTTAAATATAATACCTTTCTTTAACGAATGAATATGTAATTGTGCTCTGTTGTGCCGAATTCATAACAGACAAATTTAAGTTTTTTTTATTCTCGTATTGGTCATTAGTTACACTATCTTAAACATAATATACATGACATGAAGTATTTAGGTCAAAATTAATAATACTGAAAGACAATTTTCTTAAATACAATTACATAAGTAAATGCCGATTTAAATTATAAAAAAATAATAAAATAAAGTAATCAAATTTAATTTTGATAAATTATTTACTCTAATATTAAAGTAACAACTATATCAAATGTAACTAATTGCCTGTTTCAATAAGGATTTTCAAATGTTTGATTACTAAGGTTTTACTTATTAATAAGAATTAAAAATATGGATATCACTAAGGAAACAAGATTTTCTTACAAAAATGTATATGTTTATGAAAAATAAAAATATCATTCGTAGAGTAATTAAGTAAGTTACTATAATAATTATTATTAATATTCTAATTAAATTAGAGTTTTTTGTCAGCATAATCAGTTTGGCCAAGTGGCTTGAAATAAAAATTATTCTACAATTTGCAGCAGTGTTGATATTAATTTCCATGATGGCGGGACGCGGGCAACATATTAAAATATGGAGGGGGTGGGGAAACAAATGTAAACAAACCTTGGCGAGTTTTAATTTGATTTTAATAATTTCAAAATCCGCAGTTTTTAAATGAATGAAGTAGGTTTGTTTGGATAATTAATTTAATTTATGAGAGACAAGACGGTATTAATCAGTTTCGAGGTATTGATTTGTGTTTCCTATATGTGTAATATATACAAGTTGTCTTACGAGACGTTTATTTTTATATCCGTTGATAAAACTTTAACTTTGAAATTGATAATACGCGGTCATCCTTATCCTTATGACTTCGTCTCTAATATTGTACGTGACATGATTTTTGTCAATTTTGCTAAATGTCAAAAGACAGACCAATGAGATTAGTCTAATTTGACTTTAAAAATAATTAAAGAAATAATGGCCTGCATTACCTTAGTAACAAGATTAAGCCGAGTTCCAATTATTGATTTGTTTTGTTTCTACTTTATTCCTTTTGAAATCATCGACAGGACCCGAGATTCGTAAAGGTTAGACAACTGGAAATCTAAAAAACTAAGGATTAAAATAAATAAGTGTATACTGACCCGCAACACAGAGCCGTTAGACGGTCGAATCAGTCTGGGTCCGCATGAGCTGTTGATTTTAAACCTAAACAATCCTTTTTTTTATTGTTTTTACTTCTTTTTCAAATGCTTTGAGGTTTAGTCAATGTTGTTTGGAATTCGGGTTGTTTATTTGATCGGCGGACTTGTAAAAGGTTCGGTAAATATCGAGTGATATCAAATATGTAACCTTCGGTCACTTTATTTTTGCTTCCTGTTGGCGTTACTCGCTTCGATTTATGTGTATTCCTTTCGTACTGTGCATTTCAAGGATAGAGAGGCTAATTGTATAGGTAAGTATGCGAATGCATGCCGTTCAAACCATTATACCTTAATTTTAGTGAAAGTCTGTGGTAACCCCATAGTATTCAGCATTACTCTGTAATCAAATGTAGATTCCAAGCTTGTCCATATTGATTTGCCTCCAAAACCGACGGCCAAGAGTAGCGTTGGATATTTAACGGGGGGAGATGTTGAAAACAGTGGGTTTGCATGCTTGACATGCTGTATGTTAAGTCCAGTATGCCCTAGTCCAGCTGTAGTGGGTATTTGTTTACAGTCCAACTATGCGATACGAAGAGGTTAGCTTGGGTCTCCCTCGTACAGACAACCCACTTCCAAAACTCTTATTATCTTATCATATAAATATGGAATGGGTTCAAACAAGTTGAAGTTATTGCAAAGTACCCTCACTAAATCATTTTTTCAAGAAATATCTGATAAAAATCACAAATTCAAGGTCGTTATGCGAATTATTTCTACGTTTCGTGTAATGGAAGCAACTGTTGTGTTGTAAAATATGTGATAATTTAATTTTTCCTGTATTACCAAACAAACATGGTTAGCAAAATGGTTCTTATTCATATAGGCAATTTAATTAAATTTTTGTTTCTGTAAATTTTATTGTAATATTATTACATGTCTTATTTACTTAGTGAACTTTAAACAATATCATGCCTGGATGCAACACGGTATTTAATCAACATAAAAATGTATTAGATGTATGTGAAATATTCTCCTCCGTTCTAGAACTTGGCTAATTTAAACTGTAAAACCTCTTCCAGTGGCTGTCGAACCTAACACGGGAAACGAGCCAAGCATGCTCGGTTCGGTGTTCTTGTGTCAATTTAAATTCCCCGAGCTGAACATGAGAAAAGCCAAAATTAGCATAATCCACAACAAATGGCCGAACAGTTTTGTCTTCTGTTTTCAAGAAATTTTAGTGTGATAAATACTCTATAATTTAAACTTTTTAATTCGTATTTGTAGATTGTGTATAGAATAAATAAATTGATAAGACCTGGTGCAGGGTTGGCTTGTAATATATAAAAATCAACAAAAGGTTAAAATAAAATTAAACAACAAGGATGAAATAAAAAGGATTTTAAAAAATTGTTAAAGGGCATAAATAAAAAAAACAAAAAAGGATTTATTTAAAGTAAAGGATTAAAAAAAAATAATAACAGACAAAAAGTTTAATAAATTTGTTTTGTTTATTTGTATTAGTAATTGTTTATATTAGAGAAATTTAAAAGATGGTTTACGCATGCTTGGCTTGTTTGTGCATCTGTTCACAGTACAGGCCGAATTGAACATTCCTTTGATGTTTCGTCAAAAAACCGACAACAACCTGATCGGGGTGCTGAACATAGTTTGCTCATTTGGCACCTGCGCAGAGACAAATGCTCGGCTCGTTTCTCTGTTCAGTTCTGTAGTCTGGAAGAGGGTTAATTCATTCAAAATTGTTGTCGCTTTAAATTTTATTTTAGTACAAGTTTGGGTTTTGCCGTTATTTCAGATTTTAATTGATGTTAAGTTAAATGTTTGAGATTATTTGCTTTTTCATTTCATTTAACGCTTTTAACTTTGGTTTGTTAAATCTTGATTCTTTGGTTATGTTATTTAGTTTATTTTTATAGGTTTTGTCCTAGCACTGCAACCTTTTAAGCTCTGATATAACCACTAATAATAATCCTTAGATTGGAAATAAATTTCTAGTTTATTAACATCTTGGTAAAATAGCTTCTCTTTATTTCTTGAAAAAAGGCCTTAATATAAATTCTAATAAAAAATTTCTTGATTGATAATTTCTAACTTAATCATCTTCTCTTTTCCCAATAAAATTAATTTTAATTAACTTGTTGCATTATATTTCTAGTAGAAAGAATAACTTAAAACCTATTGTTATAATGCGAAGAAAAATTAAAAAGGAAAGTAATATATTTATTGCTAACAGGACTTATCGGCTTTCTAATATGATTATAAATAAAAAATTAAATATAGCAAGGATCAGTCAAAAATAAAAATAATAATTGTGAAAATTCAGAAAAATTGATATCCTATTTGAAGGTATACGTTTTTCTTATGTATGTTGTTTATACCTTAAAGAAGGACCCTTTACATTTCTCGGTAAATCTACAATGTTATTTTTTTAATGATCCTTGCTGTCTGTTATCATAATTTTTTTTATTTAAGTCACATTCGATTAACCTCATAAATATCTAAATCATCTGACACGGTCCTCTACCGAAGATCTAAATTTATTATACTCTGGCATGTGGTTATGATTATGAATTTAAGCCAGTTCATTTGTATCTTGAGTGTCATTTAATAATAAAGTATTATATAATTCAGTTAGTAATACTTTACTCCTATGTTCTGGAATCACATTATTTATTCACCTAATCTGAAACATCAAAAAAGAAAAAAAAAGTATAAGTATCTACTAATGTAAGGGTTCTTTTTTACTTCATCACAAGTGCAGGTTTATGATCTTTAAGACTATATCCTAGCTGGAATCATTTTTTAATATTTAGGCCCCCTTTTTATTATTTTCTCACATGCACAGAAAATAGGTCACTAAGATGGGAAATGGGGACGCCCAAGGTTAAAATATAGCATTGAGAAAATGTTTCAGAGGTGCTTTATATTAACAAATATTTAAAATATATATTCTACTAACTTTCATTGAGCTATTATTTATCATATCAAGAATGTTTAAAACACCAATGTCAAACATGCATTCTTTTAAGACAATCTCTTCATAATGTGTATAAAAACAAGAATTTCATTAAAATAGCTTAGCTGAACATGATGAAGAATGTTATTGTAGAAAATATATAGGAGCTGTTTTTCAGGATGTATTTTGTCATTTTTGATCTACTAATTTGGTTTGAATTTATGTGGGAAATAATGTTCCCTGCTTCATTAATGAAACATTATTATTAATTAAATATTTCATCTGAGCTTTTAATCATCTTGGGTCCTTTAAATATAATTACTGCAGAAGCAATTGCTCCATCGTAGCTCAGTGGTTGAAGTTTTGTGATGTGAATGTAGAGGTCCATGGTTCAATTTCAAATGGTTGATCCTTTCCTCTTTAACAATAAGATTTATGATTTTTATAAATAGCAGAAGAGTTTCGCTGCTCTGGATTTGATGGGACAGGACCCTGTTTTGAATCAGTTTTAAAATGTCTGTAAACAAGTTTTTGTTCAGTATTAATGTTTTTAGTCTTCTAGGCAGATATTGAGTGACTCATTTACCTGGAAACAGGCTGTGTATTGTCATTCGTTTATGAATTCTCTGAGCACCACCCTCTAATGCTAATGCTCCTACTTAATATACAGGGTGTTTAGTCGAAGATGTAACAAACAAAGAGGGCAGATTCTACCCATCATTTGCAACAAAAAACACTATATATACCATGGTCAATACTCAATAGTTTTGCCACAATAATTTTTTTGTTATTTTCCAAGGTACGACCATTTTACCCTACAAAATCGATTGCTGCTCTTAAAATAATGATAATAGAGCTGAAATAGAGGTATCATTGAAAAGAGGAGGAAATTTCAATTTAGAAAAAATCTATTTAAAATGCCTTAAAGGGGAAAAACATATGCCTAAATTTCATTTTATTAAAAAAACTAAAATTTATTTTTGTTTCAGCCTGCAATTATGCCAAAGCAGCATGTACTACAGTTTGCCAAATATCAGTTTTTATTTTTTTTATCTAATATTTAATATTTTTATAATGATAACTTACATTGCCGTCAAATATCTATTTACATAGATCTAGGATTGACCTATGGACTTGACGTAAGGTCTGCAGTCCTCTTTAATTAAATGTAAAAATAATCTTCTCATTCATCTCACTAATTAGGGTAATTATAAACATTAAGAAGACAGTCTCCTCGCAGTAAAGCGTAAGGTGGTCTGTACGCCATTTGACGTCATTTTTATTTTTCTTTTTTTTTATTTATTTATTTTATTTTATTTTTTTTTTTTTTTTACAAAAACTCAATCATAGCTCAAAAAAATTACATATTAACAGATGGTGTCAGGGTACTTAAACTGAAGGGGAATAAATGAAGAAGTTTTACTGAAATTTGGCAAACTGTAGCACATGCCGTTGTGGCATAATTGCAGGCTGAAACAAAAATTAACAATAAAATGAATTTAGGCATATGTTTTGGCCCTTTATGGCATTTAAAATAGACTTTCTATATTGAAATTTCCTTCTCTTTTCAACGGTACCTCTATTTCAGCTCTATTATCATTATTTTAGGAGCAGCAATCAATTTTTTTAGGGTAAAATGGTCGAACCTTGGAAAAAAATGATTGTGGCGAAACTATTGAGAATTGACCCATGGTATATATAGTGTTTTTTGTTGCAAATGATGGGTAGAATCTGCCCTCTTTGTTTGTTACATCTTCGATCAAACACCCTGTATATCCTACCTAATACAAATATTAAACTAATTGTTAACAAACTCTCTTTTCTATTTCTCAATTGAGTATTATTACAAAAACATAACAACAGTGTTAAAGCTTAGAATACATTTAGTTAATTGTTCTCAACCATGTTTCAGCAGTGCCATCCACTTCCTTTATTTGTTTTCTTAACAATGCCTCAGAGTTAGCTGGTTTTGATCTAACACGTGTTAGGAGTTCTAGCTTCTTCAGTGTTAGTCAAATCAAGTTCTTCGTCTCATACACTAAACAAAGTTGTTTATTACTCACTCACATTTTTATTAAATTGAGATTTTTTTTATTTCAAACTACTCAATTATCCTAGTACATGATCCACCTACCTATTATTGTCCTCACAGGATATGTTTTTATTTTGATTGTTTACCATCCGTTTTTTTTTTTATTGTTTTAAGTGCAAGGTTTTTGCAGATTGAACAGACATATGGATTGTATTTTTTTTTTAGAATTTGTTATGATTCCTCGGTGAAATTAACTAAGTTAAGCTTTAATATTATATATTTATCTCAATTTAATATGGTTTCTTTTGCAGAGCCGATGGCGGATGATGCCGGTAGTGAACCGGCCGGTTCTAGTGAGGATGCTCTCAGTGAAAGCTGTGCTAGCTCTGAAACCACTGGAACTCACTCGGGAGTTGAGGACCTTCCCTCCTCGCCCCCTTCTGGACCCTCCTTCGATGCGGCCCAAGACCTCCTTTTATCAGACAAGAGTGAAAAAGTCGACCTTGACGAAACTTCGAGGACTGAGGAATCTTCCGAATTCAATCACGACGAAAAAGAAGAAGATAATGAAGATGAATCCGACGATGAAATAGAGAAGAATGTCTTGGATATTAACAGATTCAACCACCAACCGGAGGACAGACTTTCGTCACCCGTACAGTCTAGTGACTCGAGTTCAAGTGATTCTTCTTTTGATAGCACGCTTGACAGTAGTAGAAGTGAACTTTCTGCGGAGATCCCTCAAATTTCAAATGACTCTTTATTTCAAAGATCTCAAGAGAAACCTGATACAGAAAGTGGTTTTTCTGTTCCTCTGAATGAAGAGGATTCTTCAAAAGAAGACAGTTTTATAATCCCCCAGAGTGAAGAGGAATTTTCTTCGCCTCCTCGGAAAGAAGAAGATAATGCAGAAGTTGGCAACTTATTGATTTCTGAGGATGAAGAAGAGCCAAAGAAAGAATTTGACTTTACAGCTCCTTTAAACTATGAGGAGTCTAAAAACGGGGACAATTTTTCAATTCCTCAGAATGAAAAGGAGTTTGAGAATGGAGGCAACTTCTCAACTCCACAGAGTGAAGAGAAGTCGAAGGCAGAAGACCCTACAACTCCTCTAAATGATGAGGAGCCTATGGAGGAAGATATGCCTACTATTCCTCTGAGTGAAGAGGAAGCTAAGAAAGAAGACGACTTAACAACTTCTCCAAGCAATGAAGAGTTGATGAAGGAAGATAGCTTTGCTATTCCTGATAGTGAAAAAGAATGTAAGGAAGAATACAACTCTTCTATTCCTGAGAATGAAAATGAATTTAAGGGAGAGGACAACTTTTCCATTTCTGGGATTGACAAAGAATCCAAGAAAAAAGACAACTTTTCCATTCCTGAGAGTGGAAAAGAATCTAAGGAAAAAGACAACTTTTCCATTCCTGAGAGTGAAAAAGAATCTGAGGAAGATGACAACTTTATCATTCCTAGGAATGATAACAACTTTGAGGAAGAATACAACTCTGCAACCCTATTGAAAGTCAAGGAGTTAGAGAAACAAGTGTATTTTGCACTTCCTCAGAATGAGGAGAAATCTAAGGAAGAAAACATTTATATTCCTCAAAATAAAGAGGGATCTAAGGAAGAAGACACAGTTATAGTTCCTCTGGATGATAAAAGAGAAGAAAACTTTGCAATTCCTTTGAATGATAAGCAAGGTAAGAAAGAAGATATTGATAAGACCATGTCACCAACAGTTGAAAAGCCCCCTCAGATACTTAAACGGATACTTTACAGTGGTTACAAGAAAAAGGGAACAACCTGCAGAGTTTTGAAACCCGAAAGGAGAATAAGTAATAGGGGCAATCCCTTCAATCCCTCTTGGAAAAAAAATTCCAAAGTATCCCCTGTTGACTCTCAAAATAGACACCTAATTGACCTCACTGACAGTCCCGACTCTAATTACCAGGACTGTACTCATTACTTGGGTTTACAGCCTTCTATCAATTTCCGCTGCAACCACTGTGGCATGTCTGGCTTTGAGTCCATTCAACTCCTGAATCTCCACCAAGGCGAATGTCGTAAAGTCCTCGGCCATTCTACTTCCACTAACATTAAAATTACCCGTAAAGTTTACCTATGTTCAGCATGTGGGACTTACTATGAAAGTTGGCACCTCTTTTACCACATGAGAAAAGTGCATGATAAATTTATGTGTCTTTACTGCCTGGGAATGTTTACTTACAGCGAAAAACTCTGTGAACACTTGACGACCAAACACCAAGTGAATTTTATAAATTTTCCGGATATTGAAAGTTTTAAGAAATGTAACCTGTCGTCCTATTTATTTTTATGTCTGGAGTGTGATAATGTCATGTCCGACTCTGAAAACTTTAAACACTCTTGCACACCTCAAAAAGTGGTGCCTAAAATTGTACTGAAGCAACCAGTGCAAAATCCATCTGTTCCCTGTGTTGTGGTTGAACCGTCACCTAAAAAAATTCAGGATTCACCTAAAAACAATTTGACTGTGGATTCACCTGCAACTGATCCATCTACTTTCTGTCATGTAAATATCCAAAGTCCTATAAAAGATGGTCCGGCTCCTCCTATCATTAGGGAACCGTCCCCATCCCCTTCTCCATCCCCTCCTCCACCCACTCCACCTCTTCGGGAGAAAGAACCTACCAAAGTTAATAGTATATTTTTAAGTGAGTTTCCTAGAATTGATTTACAGTCTTCTAAGTCAAGGGATAGAGATAGAGACACAAGTGACCGAGGATCGGAAAGAATTTCGGACTACGAGGTAGGATTTGATTCCGGAGATGAAATTAGAAATAGTTCCGATACTCCAAAAATGGAGATTAGAAGTGAAAATAAAAATGTCAAAGTGAAGCGTGTCAAGCGCCAAAGGGCAGGAACAGGGCGTCAATCAAAGAGGCCGAAATTGGACCCTGAAAAGCAGAGATGTGCCCTTGAAAAACTTACTGAAACTATTGATGCCGTCGCTAAAAATTATACTAGAGAACCATCTCTTCCTCCAGCTCCGACACCGCCTCTTGTTGAAAACACAGAAAATCTGGCTAAAAGCATCGACCCTCCTATTACTAATCACGAGCCTCCTCTGATGGAAAACAATGTTCCAGAAGAAGCAATGGAAGAGGAACCGACAAAACAAGTAAGTGAAACACCTAATGAAGAAACTGCTGTTAACGGTTTGCCAGACAAACCTCCGATTTGGAAATCTGTACCTGATAAAAATTTGGGAAAGTTTAAACTTCGAACAGATTTAGAATCTGATGAAGAGAGTGATGACAGTAACAAATTGTCTATGGTGATTGATGAAACTCCTGCTCACAGTGATAATGATTCCCGAGCGGCCAAGATTTCTACCAAAGAAGTTGTTAATACTAGTGATGATAGCAATCAGGATAAGGAACCTCTTTATGAGAATGCTGTACCAGTCCCTGAAGAACAACAACTGGTGTTCAAACCAAAAGACGAAATAGCCTTGGCAGGAGAAGACGTTCCTGCCATGGCTTTGACTCTTGATGACAAAGTTCAAGATGTTAAAGTTCAGCATATTCTTAAAGAGTGTGTAAGGACATCTTGCATGTCCTGTAACTACTGCAGAAGAGCTATCAAAATAGCTGTCAATGGTAAGTTCTTGGCCCTTCATTTACTGTCAGAACATCGTTATACCCCTACAAAAAATGATTCTCCGGAAGATGTGATTAATAAACTCAAATCGTCTCTTGATGAATTATCAGATGTTTATTTTAATACTGAGAGTTATGACAGTTCTGATCCCTCTATTCATGTGCCATATGATAAAGACAGCACTTTTGATTGCTTTCAGTGTAGTTTCGTTACGCATACTCATAAAGATCTGCATATTCACAAAAGGAAATCTCACACTAAATCGCTTTTACTTTGCATCATGTGCAAAATAAATTTTTACAGTTATAGTGAATTACTATGTCACTTGTGTCCTGGTCATTACAACCCAGATTATCAGTTTAATAACATTGATGTTACCTTCCGTTGCTGTTTCTGTAAGCTGGACACAATACCTTCTGCCTTCCGCTTGATGGTCCACCTGAGGAAGTGTCATCATACTTGCGACATTTGTTTAGAAATATGCTCAGATCAACAGAAACTCTCTACTCACATGTGGAAACATAAACTAAATCACCTGTGTTATCGCTGTGGCATTGCTTATGCCAGTAAATTGGATATAACTAAACATCTGTTTTGGAAACACGGGACTGAGAGTGTTCTGTGTAAAAAGTGCCTGCAGAAGAAGTGGCCTCATGTTTATCACTTTTGTATTCCACCTACCTCTTTCCTCTGTGAGGAATGCAATTCCTGCTTTTCAAAAGCAGTGGCTTTGAAAGTGCATAAGAGAATACATGCTGGGGATTTCTCTTACCAATGTACTCAGTGTGAAAAGAAATTTGTTTCTAAAAAGCTTTTACAGAAACATGAAGATCATCACAACAATCCTGTCGATCCGAACGAGCAAGACGAAAAAGGGAAAGAGGAAATAATAGATGTCACTGGAGAGTCCACCGGTAACACTGATGGAACAGGTGCCGGTGATAACCAGGTGGAAGAGAATGAAAATCAGAAAAGCTCTGACAAAGAAAATGAATCGAATAAACATCACAAAAAACACAAGAAAGACAAAAAAACCAAACAAGTTGTCGATGTTTACGATCTTCCTCCCCTTAACTTGTCGTCTGAAAGTGACAGCTCCGATGATGAAAGCCCTAAAAACAATGCACATGATCCTGATAAAGATTTGAAAGACAGTGACAGTAAAAATGACGACACTCCTGAAGATAACAATGATATCAAAGATAATACTGAATCAGTAGATTCTAAAGAGGAGGTCAAAACAGATAGTAACAACATTCCAGATCCTGCTTTGACAAACCAAGATGCATCTGTCCCACCAGAAAACCAAGAACCTAAAGATCCAGAAAAACCCGTGTTCCCAATAGACACAGAAAACTGTAATGAAGAATCTACTGAACCATCTGATGATAAACCGCTTGAGTCATCTGAACAACTCAAAAAAACTCCTGACCATGCTGTTGAGAATACAAGTATCTGGGAAAATTTTTACAAAACCAATTCTAATAACAAGAATTTGCCTTATCCGCTTTGTGCTATGAAATCGGAAGATGCTTACAAAATCATCATGGGCGATCATGACTATTGCTTACAAATGAAAATGTCGGATCCAGTGATTAAAGAGGACATTCTTCAGTCTAATCTAGAGTGTGACAAAGTGGATCCTGTCAGTTCAGTAAATAAACCAGATTTGAATGAAACCACTGCATCGGATTCTAGCCCGACAAAGAAAAAGCAGAAATCTCCCAAAAAGAAAAGCGGCAACAACAGTTCTTCAAGCAGCGACTCTAGCAGTGACAGTGATTCAAGCAGTTGTAGCTGTGGGGAGAACTGCAGCTGCTCCAGTTCTAGTTCTGATAGTTCCTCTTCCTCTAGTTCAGATTCTGACAGCTCAGCTTCAGAAGGTGGCAACAAACAGAAAGCTGATAAGAGAAAAAAGAAAAAGGAGAAGAAAACAAAGAATAAAGCTGTGTCCAATTTGGATCAAAATGGTGAAAATAAGACTATAGTTGAGACTGTGACTCCGGCCGTGCCTGAGGAACCTTCTGTTAGAGAATCTGATCTTGAAACAGAGGAATCATCTACTGATGAAGAGTTTTATGACAGGCAACCTCAAAAACAAAGTAACCAGTTAATGGCTGAAAAGCGCAACCAACTCATGCTGCTTGCATCTGTTGCTCCTGTGCACGGGGAAGGGTTAGGTCACGAGCTTACAAAATCTTCTACATTGACCGAAGCCTTTAGTGATCTGTCTGGCACAGCACCGTCCACTCCTGACCCCTCTCAGCAACCTACTAAAAAAGTCAACAAGAACCGCAGAAAAAAGAGTTTCATGATGAAGAGTCGAAAGAGAGTCAATAAAACTATACCCACATACACCTTAAATAACACTACTCAGTCATCTGAATCTGCTCATATATCTCCTAAACCTTACATTTTAAAATTAAAAGAGCCCAAGCGCCAGGAGACTCCACCAACTTTCGGTTCTCACACCCCCCCTTCCTTTGTTCGAAACACGTTACCTTCAGACAACTCCGGTGGGGGATCAGAAAGTGAGAGTGTGAGAGCCTCAAAAAGAAAAAGAGTACCCAACAAGTTTTACGGCTATTCCAGCGGTGAAGAAGAGGAGAGGATGCTGCAGGCCAAGTGGAGGAAACCTGAGGTGTCCACTCCTCCGCCACCTCCCCCTCCTCCCCCTCCTCCTGTTGTTACTACTCCCAAGTTTGTCCACTCCACACCTCAAACACCGAGGATACAGCTCTCAGTACCCAAGCAAATCATCCGCAAGAACAATACTGACCCAACTAAAGCCAGGCACTATGTCAGCGGCAACGATTCCACTGATAGTAGCTCTGATAATGACAAGAGGTTCCGTCAACAACACGTCCCTCCACCACCTCCCCCTCAGCCTCTTCCCTCTCCTCCAGTCACCAAACAAGATAAGAATCTCTACTGCTACTGCAGATGTCCTTATGATGAAGTTTCAGAAATGATTGCCTGTGACGATGAAAACTGTAAGATCGAATGGTTTCACTTTGAATGTGTAGGGATCTCGGTACCTCCAAAAGGGCAATGGTTCTGTCCACAGTGCTCCAAGAAGAGGGGCATCCTACCCTAATCCCAATTTGTATATACTTTTTTTTCCAGAATCTTATTTAGCCGAGTTGTATGAACGTACTCTCTTTGTAAATTTCAGGATATTTTATAATGGGATTAAGCCATTGTTCCTTTGGTGTTAAACGAGGTGCCATTTGAAAAGTCTTTATCACAGCTTTTTAATTACTGGGAGAAGGTTTAAACTATCCTTTGGCAGCAGTATCGAATAGTTGTATAAAAAGTTCTAGTATAGGAATGTAAAAAGTACAAAACTTACAGTATTGACAGCTGGTACAGTCAACTGAATCAGTGAAGGCAGAGAAATTGTTAATTGCTCTGCTTAAAACAAGTTTCATGGTTGCCACAGGAATTATTATTCCCTGTAAAAATGATTTATCTAAGGATTGTATGTAACCAATGGATTTTTCTTTTTATTTATCTTTTTGTCTATTAAAAAAAAAAATTAATTTAAAGATCATAGCACACATTTCATAAAAGACTTTTAAGTGCAAATTTTTGATTTTTTTTATGAAATATATATATATATATATATATATATATATATATATATATATATATATATATTTATAGAATACTGTGTAAAATACCATAGATATATAAATAATATAAAGTAGATTATGTAATTAATATTGATAAATATATTTTTTAAGAAAACAAAAAATTGTTCTAATATTTAATTAAGGCTAAAGCATCCTGTTATTTAATTTTGGTGCATTTTTGTTATTAAGTTAAAAAGAGTGCAAACCTGTAAGATCAAAATGTTTGACAAAGCTTTAAAACTTGACTCTATCACAAGCACCAAGTTAAATTGTATTCTATATTGTTTAGTTATTTAAGTTAATTATAATTTTTATTTGATCCCATTATTTATTTTTAAAAATGTCGGTTAATGTTTTTTATTTTAAATGACATATGTGATGTCATTTTTCTTAATAATTCTTATAATTTCATTTGTCTAACCACTATCCATTTTTTTATTTTTATTATTATTATTTGCTGAGGAGTATAATAATAATGCGCTGATCATGTTTATGTATTTAACTGTATAATTTAATATATTTTTTGAGTTTGTTTGAGGTAAATTATCAAGACAGTAAATTTGAGCATTTCAATACCTCTGGAACTTTTTAAAATTATGAAGAGGTATCTTTCTACAACTTTGAAGTAATCCTATTAATTTTATAAAAAAAAAGAGCATAGAATAGGATAAATTATAATAAAATTCAAATATTACCCTTGATATTTTTTTCATTTTATTCTCAAACTTACCACTCTAGGGAGTCAGTAAAGCTGATAGGTTTAACGGCCCCCACTCATATGAAACTACTGTCCCAACCACATATCTTGTTTGAATCCCAAAAAGGTGATACATGTTTTACAGTCATGATCTCACCTAGTATCTGTGTAAGTTAGGCCGCTCCCTGACTTGTCAGTATGGTATCGGTGCGGTATCGGTAAGCTAGTATGCCGATGCGGCAAGATTCTTTACCGAGCGCCTATATGTTTTACTGATTCGGTAAAGAATCTGTACCGAATCGGTAAAACATATAGGCGCTTGGTAAAGAATCTTACCGCATCAGCATACTAGCTTACCGATACTGCACCGATACCGTACCGACAAGTCAGGGAGCGACCTTCGTCTTGATCTCTCTCTGCGGTAACTTTCTTGTATTTTGTGTTCATCCATACATAAAAATAAACAGAAAGCATCATTCTTCACTTTTTGTTGCGGTTTTTACAACAAACTTATTGTTAAATTATTTTGTTTGTTCTTTACTGAACAGTGGTTCTGTAAAGAATAAATCTTAAATTAATATTCAGTAGAACCCCTCATATCCATCACCTATGGGACCAGAGCATGGTTGGAACACAAAAAAGTAGAGTAATCCGAGGGACAAAGAAAAAATCTTTATTGCTAAAAATAAATGTATGCACTCTAATCTACGTATGTATAATAAAATATACATACTAATCCTGTTAAGGAGTGTGCACTTAAGTCTTTCAGACCCTTTTTCCAATCTCTAATTGTTGTTACACCCACTCTTAACTCTCTAGCTAGTTTTAGAATGGACTCACCTTTGTCAAGCCGTTTATAATTTCTACAGTAATGTACACTTAACCCGTTTTTGTTTCAGTTGAGCTGCCATATTTACTTAAGTTATAGCCCAACACTGGATTGTAAATATAGAATAACCTACACAGTAATAAGGAACGAAGTTTCGCGATCAGTGCGACAGCAAAATATTTTTTTGGCTGCTTTTATTGTTTTATACTCAATATTCTGACAAGGATGAAGTTTGGTCGTGTCAGATTAAACTTTTTTCTTTTTTTAACCAAGGGGTGTCATGGTCGGATATGTGGGGTTCTACTGTATTAAACAATTCTTAAATCCATTATATTGGATTGATGGTTAGTTTTGTGAACTTGTTAATCTGATATTCTTCAGATTAGTTTGAAAATATATTTTCCAAAGCGTCAGTACATTTAATTTTTTTTTTTACTATATTCTCAAATTCTATTAAATTCACAGTCGATATGCTCATAGTTATTGCTCTATCTAAGTATACTTCTTAAATTTCCTGTTATTTATTTTAAATCTCGATTAAGGCAGGACAAGGTATTGGCCACTTTACACATCTTCTCTTATACTAAATTCACATTTTATACATTATTATCAGCCTAACTAATCAAAAAGTTATTAACTATTTTTTTTTTTTTTGCAAAAAATAGGTAAATTGGAATCAAGTAAAGCAAAACTTTGCAAAGGATCTACTTTCCGAAGCAAATTCTAAACTAAAACTAGATTTAAGAGCCTTACATTGGTCTCTGACATATTGTAGGATCATATTCCTATAATTTTCTTTTATAATAAGCTGTGATGGTAACCAAAAGGGACCATAATCTGTTTTGAAAAAAAAAACAAAACAAAAAAAAAAAAAACATTTTTCTTGTAGAGTTTGTTTCTTTGAATACATGATGCTCAATCTCCATTCGCAGTAAAATTTCTAATAAATAATCATTATTTTTAATCTATCATTACAACTACTTTTATCTTAGCCTAAACTTAGTGCTGTTTTTGATCAGTTGTTTATGTTAAGAGTTAATTGTTATTTTTTTTTTTTTTTTATTGCTTTTTATATGTTAAAACTTATTTTGTTTTGCGGGTTGTTGATTTCTAACAGTAGATCTATAGATTTTGTTTTACTTAATTACATTTTTGTTTATGGTTATTTCTTCACACCTATGTAGTTAATGTTGTTAGTTTAATTGATAATACTGCATAAAATAAGAAATTTCAGTTTGTGGACTGTAAAGTATTCCATTATATTATGAATTTTATTTTATTCTAACCTCTATTATTATAAGCACAATATCAATTTTGTGACAGTGCTCTTTTATTGACTTAATTCATAGAAGATATTTTGGTCTTGATAAAGAATCAACTTGATATCAGTGCACTGTACTTTCCTTGATATACAATGTTTACTTATTATAACTGCTTGTTCAAGTTTTCTGCAACAAGTTTTAAAATTATATGGCAAAATAAAAGATTAGAGTCAGTTCCACTCCTCAGTTTTAAACTTTTTTTTTTTTCTATATTATATAGCCTAATACAAACACTGTGAACCTGCCTTAAAAGTCCTTTTATTTTCAGAGCTTTTTTTTATTTATATAAAAGAATGAAAATTGCAATGAAAGTTTAAATTATTTGTTGGTAGATTTAAATAAAATAATTTAAAAATGTTTACCTACTTACTGTTGATGCTCAGAAACCTTAGTCCATTCACTTGGAATTTTATTTCTAACCTCATCAAATCTTGGATTTTTTTTTTAATTTCTAACCTATCTTTTAAGATATTAAGATTAACAAGTCCAATAAACTAACCTCATCAATTGTGTAATTTGTTATAAAAAATAATATATTTTTTACTTTTTAAATCTTTTATCTACTATAATTTAATTTAATTGTTAGAAATACCAAAGTATTAAAACTCTAAACACTTATGGATTAACATTTATGGAGGCCAATTTATACAGTAATTTATTCTCAACTTCATAACTCTATACTGATTAATCTTTAATTTATTCATGTTAAATAATAACTTTATTAATCAACTGGATCAGTGTATTACCTAACCTCAAATATAATTATTAAATGTCAAATGGATTGACTGTATCAAATAGATGATTAAAATCACTCTTAATTAACTATATTTGATGTAAGTGGTTGAAATGTTAGAGTAACAATGTTATCCAGTTTCACTAAGTATGTCTAGGTAGTTTATTTTTTTCTGTATTTCCAAGAATTTGTTTTTGTTTGTTAAATTATCAACTCGCATATGAAATTAAATACAGCCTTTGACTATAACCCCTATTGATCTATTTTTTTTACATAAAAATGCATATTTTTTTTTGTACAAAGGTTTGAGCTGTATTTGAATTTGTTTCAAAATTGGTCTCAAGTAGTCATGAAAAACCCCTTTTTCTTGATAAAATTAACTGTGAGTTGTATTTTCATTGTGCTATTTTATTTAATAGGATCATTATATTCTCTCTGTATTTAAGTATTGCAGTTGATTGTTGAATTATAAGGGTTGGTCAATAAGTAAAGTCTACCACTCTAGCTTAGGCTGACAATGTCAGATGATAGAAGTGACAACACTGCCGTGTCCCGTCATCCCCCCTATTTCAAACAAACCATTGCTGAATCATCTACTCTGAGGCCAAGCGGCCACCAGAAGGCAGAGTCGAGCGGAGATGCGTCCAGGGGTTATGGCAACCAAAAGCGGAGCGGAATCAAGCTGACTCCCCTCTGCTTTCGGTTTCGTGGACTAAGCTTGTCCACCCAACTTTAGAATCTGATGATTTTGAAACCGTCTTTTCTCTTGCGGCTTGTGTCCTTTCATAATATTATTTGGCAGAGAGGGAAAGTCTCTATCTGAGAAGAAGGGATGATTTTGGGGAATTTCCCACCCATTTTGATGATCTAAACCTTGAACAGTTTAATGACTATCTCCGTATGATACACCCTCAGTTTTATGAACTTCTAAATAAGATAAGAGACGACATAGCAGAATGTGATACAAACTATCTAAGGGCTGTAACAGCTGAATTAAAACCCTTTCTTAAATTCGCCTTCACTTATAACTTATTTTTTATACTTTATTTCTTTTCCTCCTTCACAATAATATTATTGTGGTGGGTGTAGGGCAGTGGTTCTTAACCTTTTGGTAACCACGGCCCCCTTAAAATCTCCATATATAATATACCTAGTACCAAACTACCTTTCGAGGCCCCCTGGAGGGCCGCGGCCCCCCGGTTAAGAACCACTGGTGTAGGGGAAAGCAGAGTCAGCTTTCAAAACCGAGAAAGAAAGCAGAGTCGAGATGCACCGCTAGGCTCAGCTCAACTCCTTTCTGGCCACCCTTCCATTTAAAACAATAGGGTCCGATTTCACAAGAGGAGTCCGCTTCGCTCAGCCTCTGGTGGCCGCTCAGCCTGATCCTTTTCTTTTAGTTTGCCAACTAGAGCAGGGCCGGACGAATATTCATGATGAAGAGCAGAGTGGTCTTCATCATGACACACAGTCTTCAACTCTGGTATTAAAAAGTTGCCTGGAAGACTCCTAAAGTGCTTGGATCAGGATGGCGATTATGTTGAGAAATAGTTTATAGTCGTCCTACAAAATAAAATGATTTTTATTTTTAATAAAAGGTTTTTCGATTTTTAAAAATGTGGAGACCTTCTTATTGACCAACCTTAGTATATAAAATACGAAATTTTCCCGTAAAAATTAAAAAAATAAAATAAAATAAAGTTGTTAATAAGTTATGTACTTAGATTTGAATATCAAGGGACTACGATAAAGAAAATTTTATTATTTATAAAAAAAGTGGTTAATTTTTTAATTACTTGATCATTTGTCTTATTTTTTTCTCTTGGTATTTTTATTAACTTCATACTAATTCAGTTGATAAATTTATTTTAGTATTGCAAAATTCAATATTTTTGGTGTTTGACTTAGAACTCTTATACATCATTTCAAAATGTATGTAGAAGTCTGGCCTGAAGGATTATTGAAGGTATTGAACCTGTATCTTTTAATATTTGTCACAGATGCAAATGGTTTAAAGCCTCAACATTTTAGTTGCAGTTTTATTACTTTAGTGCTATTAATCATTTTAGGTTTTTAATTTTTTTGTTGTTTACTATGAGCAGTAGTACCAAATGTTTTGTTGCCTCTGGAATCAAACTGATATGTTTAATGAAATTGCCTCTGGAATTATACCGATATGTTTTAATATTCGGAAGTGGTTTAGGTGCCTTATTACCTTAATGATTGTGGTCTTGTAACCTGATTAATTATTAGGTGTTGAGTTATTGTTATTAAAATTATTTCCATTTGAGAACTTAGTTCTGAACACATATTTTCATTTACCAAACTTTTTGTTTTCAATATAATTGGTAGTCAGTGGGCAGGTCCTTCTGATAAGGGTGGGTTCTTAAGCTAGATAAACATTGGCTCTTTTTGTCTATTTAATAATTATAAATAATAAATTATTAGCCTTTTGAAAAATAATTGCTACTTATTAATTATTGTCATTATAATCTATAAAAATAAGGAAGTAGTTGAGAATAGAGAAAAGGAATTACATCTCATATAAAGTGCACATATTCCAGTAGCATATTATCCTCCTTTTTATTTTCTGTTATCTTAAAGTCAATTGAATTTTCAATTAATAAAAGGAAAAGTGTAAGAACAAAATAAATAAAAGTCAACTCACTTTTTAAAAACTATATTTTTTCTTTTTTTTCCAGAGTTAATAAGAAGCTAGATTTCTTATTTTATATTTTTATATACCTATATATGAAATATTTGCATATAAAAAGATCATTAAATTAATTTATGTTAATTATTTTACCTTAAATTGTTATAATTAGTAGTTCAAAGTAGAGTTTTATGATTATAGATTGTACATAATAAATTCTAATGTATATTGATAAATTCATTTTGTGTACACAATTTTTTTGTCATTTAATATTAATAATAAATAATGAAAAAAAAAAAAAAAGAAAAAAAAAATTGCTTTCTTTTCCGAAGTAATAAATGTTAATTATAAGTGTGTGTTTATTTTCTTTTGTTAAATCATTTACCTTTTACTTTCTTATATAAAGAAAGAAAGTGTTGTGATGGCTGAAAATTCGATTTCATGAATTAAAATGTTTTAAGGTCCTCTGAGTCTAAAAGAGTGGTTTTTAAAAAATGTTTGTCTGTTTAGTTTGTGGAGCCTAAACTACTGGGACGATTTTGATGAAGTTTAGCATACATGTTTAGAACAATCATCCACCTAGTAATTTAAAAAATTTTCCTTGACAATTATATATATAGCCTCGAAAACCTGAGATGGGAGACGGCTAACAATTTTAAAACACTGGATGAAGTTATTATGTACTCGTGTATGATAAAGTTTATTATGAGTTCTATCGAACAGATATTTTATACATTTAGTACTGGTAATATATTAAAAAGATAAAAATAAAATTATAATTATTATTAACAACGGGAGGAATAATAATTATAAGTTGATTTAAATTAAAATTTAAACTTTCCGTAGTATGAATACTACCAAAAACTTAAAAATTGTAGATAAAAGTTCTAAACCAAGTGCCACAACTATGCTAATGCTCTGATTTTTTTGATTTTTTTGGCATGTGAATCTTCTTGAAGAACACTGTAAATAATAAAATTGTATTCTTATAAGATTGTGGTCCTGTGTTAATATTATTGATTGATACTCAAAAAGAAAGTTGGGTCAAAAAGGAGTAAAGAAAATTCTAGAAGTTTTTTTTATGGTTTGAGGTTCAACTATCCATTTGGAATACAATCCAATCGAAACCTCTAATGGTGAGAGTACCTAACTGCGACACAGGTGAACAATGTTTAATTGTTGTAGATAACACAATAGGTGACTAGTATTAACAATATGTACTACAGAAGTCATTAGTTGTATTAGTGTAAATATGACTGATTACTCAATAGAATGTTGTCTTATAACTGTTCATTATTTTAAACATTTACATTTTGAAAATCCAGAATATGTTCTAAACATGTCCCCACGGGATAATGGTAAAGATGTTAGAATGACAAACAACGGGTCAGCCTTAATTAGACCATTGGATAATATACCTTGTTATTAGATATCGATGGGCTTGCCGTCGTCAGCTATAAATATTGTTTTTCCGTGGTAGGCTGTGAAATAGTAACTTTAGAGCCTAAAAAACATAGCTAAAATCCATTTTTTCATTACGTGGACTTAAAAAATCTTTTCATTACTCCTAGCTGTAAAGAAAAAATCTTTTACGTCCTAGGAACTAAAAGATTTTATTTTCCGGCGGGTAGTTGTCAAAACTTCCGTTAGTAGTGCTGCAGTCTTTGTAGAAATTAGCCTTGGGACAACCGACTAGAAAAAACAACCGAATTAATAAGTCGATTCGGGAAGAAACAGTCGATTGAATTCAATCGACTGAAAACAGTCACATAGCGGGTATAGGATATACGAATAAAGATATAGACCGAGACTGAACCCGCAAGTCGAATGTTTCAATCGAATGGTTTTTTTTTTATATAGGAGTAGTACGGTATGGAGGCCGTAAAGGCCTCAGAGCTGAGGGGGGGGGGGGGGGGGGGGGGTGTGAGTGAGAAGGCGCTTGACACTCATTATCTCGTCCCAAACTACAGCCTGCTACGACATCGTTTTCATTCGAATAAAAAAATATAGACTGAGACTGAATCCAATCGAATTTTTCATTCGGATGTTTTTTGGTTTTGGGTAGGGGAAAGGAACGACGGTGAAGGGTTTAGAGTGGAGGAGGGGTGAGAAGGCGCATGACACTCGTTATCTCGTTATACACACGTCCACATATACATGTCCGAATTACAACTAATACAACTCCAAACTATAGACTGATATCAGTCAAATGAAAACTGGATATCCACAACCGAATGAATGAATATTTTAAAACAACCGTTTAGTCGTCTGTTTTCAATCGATTGGTTCCCAACGCTAGTAGAAATGCTTCTAGTACGATTAAAATCCGCTAGATGTCAATGCGTTTTATTTATCTTTTCTTATAGTGTAACCTCTTTTTAAGGTTTCTTTTTTGAAGTCTTAAGTATGTACTAATATTTGTTATTATTATATATTGATTAGTGATTAATATTTAATGTTTTTTCATTGTCTGCTACCTCGGAAAAAATAGCATATGCTACGCGACTGTGAAGTGTTTTTTCTTTACCTTGGCAATATTTACTGTCTCGCTTCGCTCGACAGTAAATGTAATTGCCGCGGTAAAGAAAAAACTCACTTCACAGCCTAGTAACATAATATACTATTATTATATGTATATTTAAATGCCAAAAATTATTATAATCCTTATCTTGTCTCACGTCACTGCTGTAATATTTTTATCAGAATCATTAAAAAGTTTATATTTTAAGTCGCAATAAATCTATTTTATTAGTATTTTTTTTTTAAATTCCTGAGTTAGTAGTTGTTCCAGCAATTTTTTTAGATTTTAGAGAATAAATTCGATAGAGTTAATTGACATAAATATTTTAGCAGTCAAGTTTTTTAGGATACGCATGATCTATGAAAAATAAAATGACTAGATCTTAGTTTAGTTTCTGTTTACAAAAGAGGCATTAGCTACTTCGTTTTTGGCGACACTGCCAACAAACCGCTATTTAACATTTGTGTGAAAAGTAAACAAGGAATTTTTATTAGATATAATATTAAAAATTTAAATTTATTAATGTACTTGAAAATTTTAAGCCGTTTTTTACAGCATTTTGACCTGATGAAGACGTGAACCACGATCACAAAGTGTAAACTTTTCAGGTGTTTAAATGTGTTCAAAGTATGTTTAGTCTTCCTGTATTTTGACACTTCAGGTCTTCTATTTTAGAAGGAAAATAATTTTTAGTATAATTTTAACTGATTCAAAGATTATTCATCTTTCATCAAAATTGAGCGTCAAGCTAAAGGTTAGTTTAATAAATTACACTCGATTAATATTTCGCTTGAAATGTTGATTATAGCAACAAGTAAACAAATTTACTTTTTGGTCAATGATTGCTTGGTGCTACTGGTTTTTCAAATATTTACCTACCTGCAAGTCAATTCCTTATATATTAATCTTATGATTATTTACTATCAACCATCATTATAATCAGGGGTTTTCAATAACAATTTGAAGAGCTGAGGTTATAGCAAGAGAAGTTGTTAGCACAATCTGCTCTACATTTTAGATGTCTAATTTAATTTATAAGTAACAATAATCATTTGGTTAAACATTTTAATGTGTTGGGATATAATATAAAAGCGATAACAATATTTGCTCACCTCTCATTCAAAAGCACTTAGCTTGAGGGTAGTTATGAAGCATCTACCTAGATGTACATTTATTTACTAATTGTATTTACTAGATATTCAAATTTGTACCACTGCAAATTAGCATTGTATACCATCACGTCTTCATAGTTAGGCTCTAGGCTTTTACACTTACATAGTGATTGTTATACATACTAGATTATACTTAGATTATAGTGCCCCTTATAATATTAGATTTCAGTTATCTATGAAACATGCCACTTGAGTTTAAATATTACGAATTATTATTAATGTTCAACATATAACTTGTTACTTATTAGTTGTGTGTAACCTTTATCTGTTTGAATAGATAGTTCAGGCTAAACTCGGCAATAGTGTATCCCTTCCGTGTAATCGATGTCTTTCGAAGTCGTACAGTTGACTTCGATATATCAATTCATCCTTTCCATTAATATATGTAAATAATAATTATAAATGTATGGTTTGTTCATAGGAGAGTTGATATCCCTTTGTCAAAAAATACATTGGAGTGAGAAGGGGTGCGCTATTGCCGATATTTACCGATAGTTCATTATGGATACATGTATGGACTATTTTAACTTCACCCAGGCATTATCACATTAATAATGTCAAGCATGTAATTAAGAGATCAAATAAAAAATCTGGACTAAACCAACTGATGGGTGTAACAAGAGCTTAATTTAAACATACCCTTGCTATTTATAATGGCTTTAAACGGTGCCCCATTAGATGCAGAGACATTTTACTTTGGGTTAACTTGTACTTAAGTGTAGTATTCTGAAAACCTATATAAAGTAACCTGCTATGCATTACCTTCCTTTCCTTATGCAGAGACTGGATATTGTTAAATAATTAGAATGTTTAGCTGAAATAATCACCAATGTTTTTCTATTTCTAAGAAATAAATAAGGAAATTATAACATTTTTAGTACTGGATATTGGAACTTACTAATTGACCAAGCGAAGCGAGGTCTATGTTTTAACTTTTTCTTCCCCGGTCTTGCCCAGATACTGGACCGTTGAAGCATTTTGTTTGAAAATGTTTGTTACGCGCTTACGACCAAACGCTTTGTTCGATTTTTTTCAAATTTGGCATGGATGTTCGTTGAAGTCATAAAAAACATAACGTATGAGTTTTATATTTAATGAATTTCATTTTTACACTTTTTATAAAAAAAAAAAAAAAAAAAATGTATTTTTTATCTTGAAATTTGGCATGAATATTCCTCCAAGTCTGGAAAATAAATATATATAGTTGTTTTTTTTTGTATATATATATTTTTTTATTAATTAAAAAAAAAGTTTAGACTTTTTTTTTAAAAAAAGAAAAATATTTTTTTTTCCTTGAAATTTGGAATAGATGTTCCTTCAAGACATTAAAATCGATTTATATGGTTTATTCGTTTAAAAAATGTTTAGAACTAGCATAATAATAACCTCCCCAGCAGGGAATCGAACCCGGCCTCTCCAGGCTGCGCCCGCAACACATTATTTATTATTTTACAATACACATCGCCATTTTTAATTTTTAATTGCTTACTGTTCAATACCTACAAGTCTCTTTTGTCTTTCGTTGACAAGAATATTTATGTATACTTCATAATAGTTAGATTATTTGTATTATTTGTCTCCTAATATTGTAAACTAAATGTTACCAACTGCCCGACTATTTAGAAACCCGAAACTTTCACAAATTATTTAATACTGGCTACAATACAATAATCAGTCGTTAGTTAATTCATTTGTTAACTACTAATTAATTAGTTAATCAAATTGTTAACTATTAAATAATTATTAATCAATTTGCTTGTTTTCTGTTTGTTGTCAAATTTTATAGCCTAAATTTTGACTCAATTCCGAATTTGGCTGGAATTATCCTTGAAGTCATTACTAGCGACGTATATAAAGGATTTTTCATTTTTGGACTTCGCGAGGTCTACTGTTCACAGAACTACTGGTTATATTATCGGACCATAAAAATGGTCAATCGAAAGAAATACAAAATAAGTCATCCTTTCAATTGTTAATAATTGCTTTCATTCTTGTGTAATACCTCGAAGAAGGAAATTTTTTATTTCATTCAATGCGGGTGGATCCACTGTGGATCCATGCCGTGGTAACGCGCCTGGCGGGTGGATCCACAGTGGATCCAAGCCCTCCCTTTCAGCCCTCTGTAGCTCTATTCTCCGTGCCTCGAGTAGAACCATCTTGCAAGGCTCCGTCAGGCCCGCTCACGTTTGTATCCACAGTGCATCCAAACATTTTTTTTATTTATAATTAACTTTTAAAATTGTGTAAATATTATTCAGTCACACAGGTAGGTTCATAAATTGGATTACGCATTCAATGGGTTAATCATACTAAGAAGCTATCTACATAGATTGCAGCGCTAAAATGGAAGTTTTGATAACCACCAGCACAAAAAAAAAAAAAAAAAAAAAAAAAAAATGAAAAAAAATGTATCTTTACAGCTAGGAGTAATGAAAAGATTTTTTAAGTCCACGTAATGAAAAAATGAATTTTAGCTATGTTTTTCAGGCTCTAAAGTTACTATTTCACAGCCTACCACGGAAAAAATAAATTTCTTATGATACTTTAATAAGAAGTAATTATTATATGAATTTACCAAGTTTTCTTTAGTTGATAGGTACCTATTTATTTATCATTTGAAAAATTGCTTACTATTCATAATACACATTAACAGTGAACAATTTAACCTACTCAGATGTACAAAACTTAACAAATAACTGTAAGGCAGGCTTTGATAAACGCCGCCAAAGTTCTGGAATGTATTGAGCTCCACGGAGGAAAATAGAATCAATCTCCACCCCAACTGGGATAATAATAACATCAATAATCTGTGGTGTGACAGCCTGTGGATAGCTTGGGGTGATTAGATGACCCATTCCCTGCTTTTTAGTCCTCGTCTCGTTCCAAGTTTCCCCTTGCTCCTGTCTCCCCACCACTTGAAAGAGTGTTGCATTTACACGGCCCGACCCAGTTCCACCCAGTTCTACCTAGTCACCTTTTCATTAAGAAGACAGGAAAATCGGGTCCGATGACGAGGATTACACTGTCAGTTTGCAGGGTATAGTAATGGGGAGCCTATAGTTCCCCCACTTTTTTTAACCTACGTAGGATGGAATCTCCATCTGACTGCCCTGTCTGGTTTCACTCCCAAAACGTTACCAGAAATGTGAGTTACACAACCAGGTTTTCAGGCCGACAGGACGTGGCCCTGACTTAGGGAGACCAGATCGGCTTGTCTAATCGCCCCTTAAGACCCAAAACTATATGGCACAGGGGTGTGTCACTCAGCCACTCCATCAGATGTTTAAAAAGTATAATTGGCATTTTTAACCGAATTATGTTTTATTTTGAATACCGGGTCACCTTGATGGAGTCAGGAATCAAACTTGGAGTTTCTTAGGATTTGTAATCTTGAAAGGATAAAGGTTTGCAATAAATCTACTTGATTGACAGCATTCAAGTAAATAAAGAGTTCCACTTATAACAACTTGTTAGTAAGTTCTTCTTGAAAAAGTGTTAACTGTTGTATACTTACCGTTTCTAAAACTCACTTGACACAGTAGTGATGTTCTGATAAAATAATAAGCAAAAGTGCAAATAAAATGTACTAACCTACAGTAATATCCATTTTATTTATATTTAATAACACAAAAGCAAGATTAATTAAATTGACTGTCGAAACAACCACAATAGTTAATGTTTAATAAGGAATAGGTTTTGTCTCTTTATTTTGTAAACAATCAGTGATGAGATGATAATAAAAAGCCACTGATGATGAACTACTCTTTGAGTTTTAGTCACTATGAGTAAGTTCCACAAAATTTTAATAAAAATAACTAATTTTGTTTTATTATTTTTCAGGAGGTGTCTCAGATGGCTCAACCATTCTTCCAGTGGTGGCTACTAGGCCGTCGGAAGAAATGTTCCAAGCCCTTAAAAAGCATATTATGAGAGAGAGGCAGAAAAAGAAAGAAGGTCAGTTGCCGGGGTTTAATTTTTATGTGTCTCACTTAGATTTATCTCTTTCATTACTAGGGACGAGTTAACTCGTTTAGTGTTAAGGCGAAGCTATAAGCAAGATATTGTCTTGAGGCAGTCTGTGAGAATTAGACTACGAACGAGTGTACTCATTAATCTGCATTTAATGGTAATGTTGTTGAATCTTTTGGATAAATTTTGATAATTTTATATTTTAAAAGAACAAGGGGAATAGAGTTAATAAAAGCTGGTTCCACACCAATATAAATTTGTGTGGTGTGTTGAATTTACTGTCGTAAAATATTTACGATAAGAAATTACCACAAATAGTCAATCAATTTTGTGTCAGAGGGTTTACACTACCCTGCACTCTCACCACATTCAACACACACATTTTTTATGGCATGGACCCTAGCCTAATGGCATTGAAAGCTAATTCATTAATTAAATTAATTTTATACATATCAAACCATAATCTATTATTTTTTAGGTTATGGTAAATGAGCTTAATTTATACTTATAATATGGAACTCACTATTTACTTTTACAATATTCCCTAAAACTGTTTTAAAAAAATGTTGTTTTTTAAAAAGAGTTTTGACTTGAAGTGTTGCCGAGTGTTTAGTGCACTCGCTAATTCTTGCCTTAAACCAAGATCATTATCAATATCCCTGGCGAAGGTTCAAATCCCAGGGAGGTGACATGTTTCACACTGATGATCACGATGGTCTATATCTCAGTGTTACCTTACTTCGGGTTCAATTTGGGAACAAACAAATAAAAATAGCTCTACATGGAATTAAAAAACTCTTTTGCCATATTTTAATCCATCCTCTGGTTTAATTAATTCTTCAGCGATAATCATTTTCAAGTTTCAATTATTAAGCAATTACTTCAATACCATTTAGATAAAACAATATTATTTTCTAATTTATATCATTTATTTAATCTGATATTTATTTAATTTAATTATTA
Source organism: Gerris lacustris (assembly GCA_951217055.1). Lineage (NCBI taxonomy): Eukaryota > Metazoa > Arthropoda > Insecta > Hemiptera > Gerridae > Gerris > Gerris lacustris. The sequence continues at coordinate 38,352,534 of OX578277.1, read as the reverse complement.
TTAATATAATTTAAGTATAAATACCTAAATAATAATAAACAACTATATCAGACTAGAAGATTAAATTTTATTAAATTGACTTATTAATGTAACATAAGTTGGAATCTTTATGATTCATGCAATTTCAGTTCTGACAAGTTTAATTAGAAATAAATAATTTAATACCAAATGAAACCTCATTCACCTTTCTTGGAAAAATCTGATTTCTGATATAATATTGCCCAAAGGTATAGAAAACTATTGGTCAATCTGCTGCTTCAGATGCCTTTTGGAGAGAGGGGGTTTAACCACTTAAGGATCAAACTAGTTATCAATAACCTCCTCAAACTGTAACTGAGGTTGAAACAATATTCTAAAAGTTTTTATTTAATTGTTTAGAGCAAGAGGCGGATGCCGAAGTGGAGAGACTGAGGTTAGAGAGGGAGTTGAAGCAGAAACAAGATGACATGACTCTGGGTGAAAACTTGGAGCAGATAACTCAGCTGGAGAATACACTTGCAATGCTCAAGGAGGAGAAACATCAGCTTTTCCTTCAGCTTAAGAAAGTTCTGAATGAAGATGACAACAGAAGAAGGCAATTAGTTCGACAACAAGAATCGTAAGTTATCCTTCTTTTATGCTCTCTTTTACCCTTCAAGATAAATGACCCCCAAATAATATATGATACAATAGAGCTCTATTATCCAAACTCAGTGGGACCAAAATAGGTTTTGGTGATTGATTTTTCAATTAATTAGAGTCAGTTTATTGCTTCTACTGAGATTTTTGAATCATTTATTCATACTGAATTAAATTTACATCATGGAATCGAGATTAAACCCATAGAGATTCCAAAATACAACTAAAACAAAGATTAATTCTTACAGTATGTTTTGCTGCAAATATAAAAAAGTATTCTATGTATACCGAAATTAAAATATTTTTATATAAATAGATATATTGCATTATCTTACAAATATGTAAAGTACACTAATCTTAGATGTGGCTCTTATTATTATTTAACTTTCCTTGATTTACATATCTATTTATATGTAATAGAAAAAATATTGATTTATAGAATTTAAAGGCTCTCCTCTTAGTATATATCTTTATATAAATATATATATTTTTTAAAGAAACCTTAAAAAATTGCAACCATTTAAAACAATGTGGATTTATTTAATTAAATAGTTTTAACAAAGTTTAATGGCATTCAATAAAGAAACACATGTTGCTAATAAGGTGTGACTGGCTTTTGTGGAACCAACCCAGCATTTGCTTCATTGATTAGAGAAAACCTCAAAAACCACAAATCAAGTTGGTCAGACTCTGGTCCTTCCAGATGGAAGGTTTTATACTTCAAATATGGCATTTATAAAGTTTACTTTTGAGGTGTAATATATTAAATGCTTGTAATTATGGTTTGTATATAATGTCTATGGTAGATTTCTTCTTTAAAGGTTAATTTATTGTGAGAATAAAATTTCTTATATTTTGTTATGATTTGGGGGAATCTACCTCAATATTTAAAGAAAGTCTCTACTTTTTTGCTATTGTCAATACATTCAGTTTGAATGTGCTGGGTATTCTCATCTTTTAAAAAGCACAGTCCATTTTGTTATATTGTATAAATCTACAGTAAAACTTATTATTTTAATAAAGTCTGATCAATTCCAGAACCATGGATATTTAGGTATGTTAGGATTTTATCTTGTATATTTTTTATTAATTTTTTAACGAGTATATTTTTTTCTAAAAAAGGCATTCCATATTTTTTTTATACTAATAAATATTTCTTATTAATATTTAAAATTTTCTTGTAAGTTTCTTTGCTAATTTACTTGGCTTTGAGACCAAATATACCTGGTGGGATTTAATGCATATAAAATCATATGTTTTATTTGTTTTTGTGACATTTTTTGTAGTTTATTTAGAACTTGCCTGCTTATATAATTTAATTTTTTGATTTATAAAGTTTTTTTTTTTTTTAAATGCTGAAATTACTTTATTATTTTTTGAATTTTGTTGCAGGGAAGTGAACGAGAGTTTTGTAGGGTACAACAATCTTATGCCTAATGAATCTTATATAACTCAACCCATATCACTTCAGAATTACGGCAGGGCAGGTCCATCTGAACACCAACTTATCCCTCAGGTAAGTCCTCCAATCAGTAATTCATTTAATCATACTGCTGTTGGAATTGAAGAAATCAATTATAACTTGGTGCATAGGGTCCTGCTGGTAGACTCATAATAAACAGCTTGGTTTTCTGGTGAATTCTGGATACCTCACGCAAGTGCATATTATATGCAACATTTTATGGTAATCTTTTCTCTTTTATACATCTCATTGCACTGGTACCAACTATCAAATAAATTGAGAAAGATTTACACGTTTTAAGGGTGCCCTGAGTCCAAAAAAATGGTTCTTAAAATATGTCTTATCTGTCGTTTGTTCAGACATGTAGAGCCTAACTGCTGGGCTGATTTTGATGAAATTAGGCGTACATGTACAGAAAAATCCTACCCCGAGGCGAAATCGAGTAATAAACTTTAGCTCCTGTTATTTACCCAGGAAAGATCTAGTTCCAAGATATCAATGAAAATTAATCTGATTTTACTGAAAATAAAAAAATAAAATATGTATGCTATTACCTGTTGAACACTTTTTAGATGGATTATTATTATTATGTTCTATAATTGGTTGTATTAATATTTTCAGGGCTCTCTTAAGAGAGGTAGAAGTCCGTCTCCACCTCACCTCCAACTAGCGTACTCATCTGCTTATGGTCACAATAAATCTCCTGCGCCCAGGGTCACCTACTCTAGTAAGATGTTCAAATTATCAAAATTTCCTACTTATATACACACTATCCTCTTAGATTTCTCTTATAAATAATATTAAATCACACTTTCTCAATTGAAGTTTCTGAGTTGAAATCAAACAGGGGGGGTCTAAGTGCCAACAAAATTAAATTTTGAGAAAATGGTTTCAAGAGGATTCACATGGTCCGTAGTAATAATAAAAAAGGATTGTGTGACTAACTAGAACTGAGTCATAGAAATCTCACTAGGTAGCAGCAACTTTTTCCAAGTGCCATTGATAATCTGCCTTGTTGTTATTATGATCCAGTGAAACCTCTCATAAAAAACTAAAGTTTTTGGGAGACAAAAAAAAAATATCTGATTTCCTCTAGTTTCCTTGGATATTTTTAATATAATATAATTTTCTAGAAACCCAAATATTGATAAGGAATGCTTAAATATCGATCATACAAGGTTTCGCTACTCAAATTTTCTAGAATAAAAATTTACTCAGTAATGTACGAGATCACACTTAAACCTAGTATAAAATGTAAGAATTTCTTAAAAATTCACGGATACACGCTTAATACCTACAATAATATCTCAAAAATGCTAAATTTGAAGATTTAAGGTCTCACTGTGTCATGATTCAAGAGGGTTAGAAGCCACTAGGCTTGCTATCAGTTCCCATTACTTTTGAAAACCTTGGTTAGTGAATCTATCTTTTGTCTAGTTAGTTCAAATAACTGATATCTTACACCCCATAAGATAACTAGCTTGAGATAACCAAAATGTGTAAATGTAAATAAAAAATAAGAGCCAATAGAACTCTAATTGGCCCCTCTCAGATTTATCATACTCTGTTAAGTCTGTTCTAGTCTCCTGAGATTTCAAACTTAGTTCCCTACAATACTCTTGTTATGTATGGTATAAAGTTTCAAAACATAAAAAGTTCAAAAATTATTTGAGTGTTTTATTCATTACTTTTATTCAAAGATAAGAAACTGATAAAATTTAAGCAGTATGCCCAGTATTAGGTATGCAGTTTGTTTGCTAATTTTGTTAATATATTTTTATCAGAGATTAATATAACACGATATTATTTATGGGAATGTGTAGGCTTCCGTGGTCGGAGTCTACAGGGCCCTACAGCCTACGAGACGGGGTCTCCGTCGGAAGACCAAGAATTTCACCATATTATTCGTTGTTACTCTTTTCTTTTTCTTTTTTAATTATTTATTCATTTATTTTTTCTATTCTGTACGTCCTGATCAACAAGTTATCACTACATTTATTAGTGTGGAATGTTTTTGAACTCTATGAGAATCAAATGCAGATTTTTTCCTTGAAACTTTGATTCAAAGGAGGAGTATATTAACCCTCTCGGACACACTTATCCCAGTTTTAATTTTCTTTGTTTTTATTTAACTACTTATTGACTGTTTTTGTAGGTGGTGGACACGGGAGTCAAGCTAACCACGGTTATAATAACAGTCAGTATGTAATGAGCAGTGGGAGCGGAGGTAGAAATGAAGACACCTCTACACCTCCTCAGAGGAAGCAAACTCTTTATCTTCCTCAAGCCATTCCAGCTAGACAGTTCAATCCTGGTAAATTAGAAAAACTCTCCTGTGCAAATTATTTCAGCACCTAAAAGCCACTCTCGGTACAAGAAAGATGAGAATGGGGGAGTGTTATTGGTCAGATCCAATCCTTAAATAGACTGTAGCTCTGTGGAGTAAATAGTAAATGCCACTCGCTGCGCCTATTGATATGAACATGTCTTGGTTTTAGATTAAGAAAACAGTTGATTCTAAGAAAATCTGCATAGAAATCTATATCTAGAATTAAGATCTAATTATAAGTCTTAGTTTAGAATATATATTTTAGGTTTTTCGTTTTATTTACTTAGTCTAATTTGGTAAAACTGTTATAAGGGAGAAGTTTTTTTTTTTTTTTTTTTTTTTTTTATGAGAAATGGATGGATTTTTTTGTACTCTGTGAAATTAAATTAATAGACTTATAATATAAGAAAAAGACAAAGTTTATAATTATTTGAACTAGCTCTTTTTGTACTACTTATCAACCATGCCTGAATGTGAAAAGAATAGAAAACAAGCAAATAAATTAATAAGCAACTGAAGACTTCTCACTGGTCCAAAAATTAAATACTTGAAAGAGGCTGCCAGGTTATAATGGAAGTGGGCAGGCCAGAGAAAAGATTGGCTAAATGTTGTCATACAGAATAGATTCATCTGTATGAGTGAAGAAACAGAAGCAGTCCTGAAAGAAGATAAAAGCATGACATTAAAAATGGACTATTACAACTATATTATCCTATTGATTTTAACAAAACTTCATATATATTGTCAAAAATACAATTGAAACAGGCATGTAAAATTTCAATTTGATGCAAGCAGAAGTTTCTTGTAGTGAAGTGATACATTTATAATAATAGATTAAAATAAATGGTGGGTGGTTAAAATTCTTGTAGAGGTGTAGTTATAACTTAATCTAAGATGGTGAGCTTGGTACCGACCTCTACTCCACTACCCTATAATACCACTTAACCTCCCCTACATGTATTTATTTTTTTATGGTATTCAATACATAAATCTTCACATAATCTATACAAACACAATTGTAATATACAGAATTATATTCATTAGACTGTGTTACCCATACAAAATATTAGATTCACGAGTGACATAAATAAATCTTAATTAGATAAACTTAATACCACAGATAAAAGTAATTGAACAATAGTAATTTTACATAAAACACTAAAAGAAGCCATTTCCGAACTTCTGTATGAGCTCTTTCTCATGGAGGAGTAAGAGTAATTTAGTTAATTTATGGAATTTGTTGATACTTAATGAGGAAGATGCTTGCAGTATGTTATAGTAAAATTTTTAGATACACTTAAATTAATAATTGTAGACTAACAAATCCTAATATAAAACAATCATACTACAAATTAAGAAGGCTTTTGCTTTTATAAAAATAAAAATGCTTACAATACTTACATTTCTTGCAACGCTGTGTTGTGTATATTTCTACTATGACTCAATAGCTTTTTCCTACATTTTCAAGTGAAATGGTCTAAACTTTGATTAATTAATATTTGCTGTATAAAAAAATCATAATTATGTTAAACCTACAAGTGTTAGTGCATTGCTTTATTTACTTGTTATTTTATTTGTTAACTAGCTTAATAAATATAATAATTCAGTTTTTACCCACCAAATGGGGCTTATCTAATTACGATGCAACAAAGAACAATTTACTAGTATCGGCTAAAAATAATAATATAGTGTGAAAACTAATAAAATAAAATCTATTCTATTTATTTTTTTTTTGTTTTCTTATTGATATAATTTAGACTAAAAACGGATTTGTAAAAGTGTTCTTATAAATCCTTCAGTTAACCCAGTGTTCCTATAATATGTTTGTCAGAAAATTTATTTTCATATTGCTTACTTTATTTTATTTTATACTCTAGTTAACTTAACAATAATTAGAAACTACTAAGAACAATTTTTAACTTTTAAGAAAAGTCATTCTAATATAATGATGACATGTAAAAACTATTAATTAATTTTCTATGTTATATTTCAGGTTATATGCATGGTTCAGTTGACCATGGTAAGCCTATGATTAATGAAGAGATGTTCTATTCCATTCCTACGTACCTGTCTACAAGCCATGTACCTTTACATGGTGGTGGAATCCCAATACAACAACCTGCCCAGGTAACTTATAATTTTATTGTAATCTTTTAAATTGTATATAAATATTTTTCAACTTCAACAAAAGGCTTGAGAGTGAAACAGTTGAAATAAGATAAAATAAATTGGATAAGCGTGAAGTCTCACGTAAAAAGGGTTTCGTTGGTATCGTGAACATAAAATTAGTGTAAGGGGGGGCAAAATTTGTATGTTTTTTGACAAAATGGTGCGGAAAATAAACTATTACCCACAAGTGTTATATATATATTTGTAATCTACTCTTCAATACCTTTCATTTGATACCCCACTCAAAACTATTAAAAAAAAAAATTTTTCCCAGTGACAGGAATTTGACGCCATTTTTTATTCCCAATTAATCGGATCAAATTGCTAATCCTATGTTTTCTTTGGCCCATCAGACCGCACATTTTGCATATTTTTAGTAAGAGCAGAAATATAGTTTTAGGGGGGAAATACGCAAAATTTTGATGGTTTTTGACAAAATGGCGCAGAAAATTGAACACTATCCACAAGTGGTATATATATTTGTATTTTACTCTTCAATACCTTTCATTTGATACCCCACTCAAAATTTAAAAAAATATTTTTTTCGCGTGACGAGAATTATCCGCCATTTTGAATTTGAACAGCTGATAATTTTGAGTTCTCTATATTTTTCTGTGTGCGCGTCTTTAATACTGGAAAGTTTCATGTTTTCATCTCTTTTGATTCAAAAGTTATTGGAACCGTACAGAGTGACAGACAGACAGACACAGGAACGAAACTATTAGGGTTTCTTTTTTTGGTTTTACCAACGAAACCCTAAAAACAAAATAAAAACACATCTGCTTATATTTAATAAAGATGATATTTACTGTGCCTGGAAACTGTTAATCAAAAACAATACATATTATAGCAGACATAGTACCCTAATAACTAGCAACAACATTACAACATATCTGAAGACTTCAACACATCTGGTGACGTTATTGCTTTGAAACCAGTAATTACCATCTCTACTGGTCAGGTAATTCAATGTTAAGTCCCCCCCCCCCTTGGTGGCATGTATTTACAAAGGTTTTCAAATATAATGTCTGTTGCATCATCTTTACTGATTTCACAAAATACAGTTGATGAAGTAGGATGAAGCAGCATTTGTTTACATTTTGATTCTAAAACATAAATAACCAGATTCCTAAAACATTCTAGTGGCTAGTTTTTTTTTTTTTTTTTGATACATTATGGATAAATGAGGTATATTTTTGATTGATCAGAAAAGAAATTGGAAAACAAACATAACTCTTCTGCTCAAGCCATAACAACCATAACATTTTTTTATGCCTCCGTACTCTAAAAATGCCTGGACAGAAATCCGTTCAGAGAACATTTTCGATCTTGTGTCTGTCTATCGATCTATTGTTCAATTTGCAAACCATCATATCCTAAAAACTACTTGTCCGAATTTAATATTCTTGGGATAATAGATCATAATTAGCCCATTGTTGGTCTCAAATTAATTTAAATTATTAATATGCACTCATTGTTTACTCTTATGCATGCTCACAATTTTTTTTTTATTAACATTTATATCTTTACAAGCACTCATTCGTCTAAAGTAGACCATGGATAGTTCCCAAATTACTTTTATCCGGCTGCTCACATTTTATATGAATTAAAATTAGCGTGACCTCACTTGGAAATGAAAGAGGTCCAAACAACCACACTTTCAATTCTTATGTCGCCATTCGTCTAATAGGATCCGAAGTAGCTATGTGGCACACTAATTGGCAAACTATTTTATAAAGGCTCATTGATTAATGTATGTTGTGCTATATTTAATATGTTGTGTTTCAGGGAGTTCGGACAGGTGGTATAACAAGTGGTTTTCCAATTAGGCCTGCCTCCTCAGCACCTCCCTCTCATCCTAGGCCTGGCCCAGCTGGCTCTTCTCCACATGTAAGTATTAGGTTTAACAGTATATTGACAATATTACTGAATAGAACTCAAAGCATAATGTAAGCTATATTTTCATGGAGCACATAAAACTCCATCTTGATCAAGAATGAAAGTGTTTTCATTAAGAAATATAATTCTATCCCAGAAAAAGCTGTACTGACCTTGGAATCCAAACATTTGACGCAAAGTTTTTTGAGGGTTTCAATACAGTTATAATTTTCAACATTTTCCATCATCAAAAAAGAAAAACTTATGTAATTTTTTAAGTAAACAAAACCAAAATCCAGTTGAATTCACAATCTGTATTACAGAATGATAGCAGGATTATTTTTTTAAAAAAGGGAAACAAAACAAACCCAGAATTAGTCACACCTAATCATTGTCATTTTAGAAATAAAGACTGGTGATGATGGGGGGAAACATTTCTTAATCAATATGGATTAATGTTTTAATTATCACACCCAAACGTCCATCTACCATATTAACATAAATAATAATTGTTATAGGCTATATAGCATATTTCTAATATTTACAATTCTCGTGCATGTGGTCCCGGTTCCTTACCTAGAGGATCACAATTTGGTCTTTTTCCAGTTAGGTAAATGGGTAGCTACTCTTGTGTAGCTGTCCGAAAGGGTATCTCTGGACTTATACTCATGCCATTATACTTTGTAAATCTGGCAGCTCAGATTGCCCAACCTATGTGAAAGAAAAGATAAAACCACTAGGCGTTTATCTTACGGTTATCCAGTGATATTTTTGTTTGCCTAGTTACCCTGACCTACAACCCACCAAAATCTTGAGCTCTCATTGGCTCCCCTCCCGTTATTTTATTTTTTTATTTTATTTTTTTTTATTTTCCCATGCTGCTAGAATAAAAAATTATAATGGCAAGAGTATATACATAATACATCAGATAATATGGTTGAAGGGAGTTAATGAGCTGTTCATGTGTTACCTAACTCTACAAAATTACTTAACCCTTTGACAGTCGCACTCAAAAATTTCTATAAAATGGTCGTGCGGCTTTCTCTTACGCTACCAGCTTTCTTCATATGCCGCTATTATATTTAGCTATTTACGATGTTATATTCAAATATGTATTAAATATTACTATGCTTTAAATGTTTGGGGGAAAAAGTAAAACAAACCAACTTATGTTTAAATGGTAAAGAAATATATATGTATATATCAAGGTCAGGACTCTAGAGGGATGGCCCTGTAGAGGGATGGCCCCTGGTTCTGGTTTTGAACGCCTCAATTGTGAAATTACAGCAATCTAATCTTGGTTAGAACACAATGACAACTTTTGGCTGAAGGAGGAACATCAAGTTTCACTAATTTCCATTACATAGTCGGACATCAATAGAATTTTGTCAGAGCTAATAACAAATATGAGAGGAGGCACATATTCCTGGAGCTTTCCACTGCCTTCTCTTAACTACTTGTATAGTGCCTTAGAGCCGAAGGGTTTAATATTCACTTAGAAATCGATCAGGGATTTCTATAATTCTCATGTGAGCCACTCTCTTTAAAAATAAGTAGATGTGAAACCTTGGGATAATCATGCCATTAAAGTATGGCATGAGAACTCAAATTTGAGTGGGTCTATTATTACTATCATAATATATAAGAATTAAACCACTCCGACTTGAGCTCACCTTATTAGGCATTGGGTGGTTAAGGTTAGTTACAAATATAGAAGTATAAGCCCTTTGGTAGACCAAAGCCTCTCCTGGGGCTGTTGCGGCGCAGATTATTTTTTATTAATTTTGTGGTTGTTGCAGAGTGTGTATGTAAGTCAGCCGAGTTCTATGCCAGGCAGTAGGATGTCGTCAAATCAAATGTCTATTCACAACCAGACCAGCTCAAGCTCCAACATGTCCAGGTTCTTACAAAGAGAAGTCTAGCGACTCTTTCTCTCCTGCCCGCTCCTCAGTCTCTCATCTTTCCTTCTTAACTTGCAATTAGTCCAACTTAATGTTTTATTTTTAATTTTTATTGTATTTTTTATTTTAAATAAATATAAAAAATCGATGTTTTATCTTTTACAAATTCAAATAAACATATTTTATGTATAAAAAAGAGATTTTTTTTTCTTATTATATTTTTTTTTTATCTTATAACTCCATCAATCATTCTATTGAAATACAAGACAAAGTAACCCTAGAATAGTACCCCCTTTATAGAATGGTACATAATTTTTTTTTTATTACATGGACCACATCAACTACAATCCCCTAAGAATATGCAAAATGTAAAAAGAGTATAACCCAGTGAATCCTAAAGAGCCAAATTGGGTGTCGCGGCACCTTTGTGAGCCATGACTTCTTGCTCACAGTGCCTGTTAGGAACAACAGGAATCAGCAAGGGCGCTGAGAATTTAAAAAAGGTTGGGAGCCACTGTAAATTAACCCATTATTTAAAAAAATATATTCACTAATTTGCTAAGTGTAGCTGTTATAATTTAGCATAAGCCATTAGAATAACAAGAAAAAGCAAGGGTGCTGAGAATCAAAACAGTTTGGCACATTCCAATTAATGGCAAATATTCCCTATTTTGCGAATAATGACAACATTTAATGATTTTAGTGTAGTTACATTTCAAGTCAAATCTAATAAACACATTAATAAAAAAATCTACATAGTTTTAAAATTCAGAAATTTTTTGTAGTATCTCTATAAACATTTATTGATAAGACCTTTAAAACGACAAGGTTTAGCGTTAGGACCACTTTACAAAAATATAGGTACTAGATATGAGGCGTTCCGAATACGAAGGGCGAACTCAACAAATGATGATTTTGAGAAAAATTGAAATTAATGTTTTAAAGCATTGGGCGAACTCAACAAAAAAGCATATTAACAGTCATAGAATTTTTATAAGAGAAGTGGGGGACTTGGGGAGTTAGATGTGGAGTTCGCCCTTCGTATTCGCCTACTTATAGACGATTCAAACCTCTCCTACAAGTTTAAACCAGTAATTTTAAGTGGAATTAAAGGCGAACTCAACAAAAAACTTTACAGGCTAAATCTTAGACCCTAAACGATGGTAAGGAAAAAAAAAAAAAAAAATGTTGTATGTTGAGTTCGCCCTTCGTATTCGGAACGCCTCATATAAATTCCATTAGAAAAAAAAAATCTTATGGACATTTACCGTATAATCATTACTTTTGCTCATAAAACTTCCAAAATTTTGGCTGCTCCAAAACTTCCAACTTTTTAATTAACTTTCACCCCACTTTATCTCCTAAGCTTAGGGTATTGTTCCTACACTAATAATCCATAGGATGGACCTTCCTTGCTGTTAATTTTGGAAATTAAAAAGTAATAACTTAAGCTTTTTATGGCTTATCTCTGTGTCTCTTTGTGTGGGATGTCTGATGAATAACTTAAGTGTAATTAATTTTACTTATTGTGTGCTAAGCTTGAGTGAACATGTGCTCAAAATTAAGAGTTTGACTTTTGTCTTCTTTTCAATATGTCTTTAAAAAGTATCATTCTTACTGGTTTAATTGATTATTATTATAGGCAAGCTCTATCCCCTAGACGAACTTTGCTGACCACCTATTCTTGATTAATTTAGAAATTAATTTAGTTAAAATTCTAGCATGATGCTAGTTAGTCACGCATGTGTGCGACAGCTCCTGGGCTAAAGGAACAACTGAACAATTTGTTCATAACTACGTACTCTATGTTAGATGTCACTGTCTCACATTACATTTTTCATTATCTTCTTCAAGACTATTCAAATTGACACAAAATTGTGGCTTTTTAATTTAAGGTAAAATTTGATTAAAATCTAATTAAATTTAATTAAACAAACTAATTTATTAATATTGTAACAAATTAATATAATTTCTTTGTTTAAAAGTTTTATTATTCCAAAATGTTGGTAACATCACAATTTTCTTTATTTCTTTTTGACTAATCCTAATGGTTATTTACTCATACACGTAGTATATTTAGAGAAAAAGAAAAAAAATAAAAATAAATAAATTTATTATTTTTAAATTTATTATAATAATTTATAAAATATAATAAAATTTAGAGTGCGAAAATTCATATTTTAGATTTTGATGTATTTACACGTTTTAAGACGTCCAAAAATGTGGTTTTTAAAAAATGTCTATATCATCTGTGTGCAGACACATGGAGCCTAAACTACTGAGCCAATTTTGATGAAATTTAGAAAAATACCCTGAGATGTAGATTCTACATAATAATCTACCTATATCACAAGATAAAGTAGCTTTTCTCATTATATTAAAATTATCTGATGGTATCAATGACACAAAACTGATTATTTAGGCTATTTTATTTGGGGAATTAAGACATACTTCAAGATTTTGAAAATTTTATTTATATATATATATCTTTATTGTTTTAAGTTACATATTTTGCTTCCGAGTTTACCGAAGGTAACGGAAGCTACGTGATCATTCTGAAGAATGCAAATCTTTTATAACTCCGATTTCATCAATTCCAAGACAGAAATCCGTCTTTCGCTCAATTTTTGTGAACAAACATATATTAAAAACTAGAAGTCCAATTTTAATGAAATTTGTATGGTAGGTCATAATTAGCCCATTGTTGGTCCCATATAAGTTTCAACCTTCTGTGCCCATTTGTTTCTCTTCAATATGCACATAAAAATGATTTTTATGAAATTTGGATGGTTTGTCGAAAGTAGACCACAGATTAATTTCAACTGGCTACGCTCTTTAACTTTTGCTTAATTGAAACTTTAATTAATGTAAAAAATCAAAACAATTTTGACATATTAATAAACAGGTCAAGTGTGAGCTAGTCATCACACAGCGAGGGTCCTTTTGCAACACAGTATTGTTTAAGTAGTACCTATTGATGTAGCTTTTTAAAATGCTAAAAAGCCTACTTTGAACTATCCTGTGGGTCTGTTATTCTCAAAACACATAAACAAACTTCTGATAAAGCATTTTTTTGCCACTGAACCGGACTACAAACATATAAATACATCGAAAAGATCATAATTATAAAAAAACGTATTTTGTCAATAAAAAATAAAACAATATTTTTTTTGAAATTTCCAAAAAGTGGTCTCTTTACTTTTGGTCGAAGAAGGTTCAGGAATTTTTTCAGATTTTTTGCACTTCACATAAGCGAGATAGAGGGGGGGGGGGGACACTTTTCCCACCCACTTCAAACTCGTCAAGCTAGCCCTATCCAAGTATAACCAAAAATTATATATTTTTGTAATCAGCTCGACGTACCCTTTCATATGATACCCCACACGGTGTCAAAAAAAAAAAAATTAACCCTTATGTTTTTTTACCCTAATTTTTTTTATTTTTATTTAAGTCGCTATATTTTTAAAATGTGTGGGTAGGTACAACACACATGCCAAATTTCAAAGTGAACAGATGAAACGTGTAGCCGTGAGAGCAGGCAACAGACGTATGAAGAGACACACGCAGGAAAATATAAGGGTCCTTGGTTTTGCCTACGGACCCTAAAAAAAAGAGGGAAGCAATTAAATAAATTAGACAATAATGGCTTGTAAAAGCATAAAATCAATAAAGTACGTGATGAATGCGAGGAAGCTATGTGCCACTAAATTGGCAGTCTATTTTTAATGAATTTGTATTTGTAACCCCCTTTCCATCTACCTAGGAAGCTGACACCTTACAACTCCCCCTGATCAAAAATGAATTCCTACGCCAATGGGGCGTCCAAAACCCTTCTTGCCTGAGGCAGCAAAATGAATAGCGCCGTCGATGATTTAATATGTATAAAAAGAATGGTGAACGTAAAAAGCCTTATTTATAACATAAAGTAATATTAAATTATTTATCTCTCATAAAAGCATTTTGTTGTAATACAACAATACGTATTATTGACCTGCAATACATAAGACCATAGAATGAAACTGGGTTACCAGTTATCACTTATTATTTAATTTAAAAAAAAAGTTTAAACTGTTTGTTTTGTTATTCTATTTTCTTTTGATAAAACAAAAACAAAAGCTACTGAACCTAAACATGTGCAACTAAATAGAATATAAATAGTTATTATTAACTAATTTTTTTGTTTGGTATAGTTAATTCGTCTACCTATAGCGTGATTTTTGATAAGTAAAAGAATAAAATGTTGATATTAAATGAATCTAATAAAACTCACTTGTCTTATTTGATGCCGCTGCCGGACAATGGTAAGTTTAAATTAACCATTTTATTCCTTATGAATATGTAATCTTGTCGACAATATTGTTATTTGAATAATTGGTAATTCTTCTGCAGATGATTCTCTTAACTGATACTCAATGTAGCTTATTTCCAACCCCTTCTCCAAGATATATTTAGATTCAAACAGCTGATCTTCAAATAAAATAGTTTTATTTTTCAACATAAGGTTTATTCCAACCACACTTCAAACTAGTTTGAAACTGTCCGACGCATGCAAATTAGGAACAGGGCGTTCCAACGAAGCCAAACTCAAACTCTGACTGTTAGTCGGCTGTTCCAACCACGCTCTGATCGAATCACGGATTGGTTTGGAACCAGTCAGCGATCGGGGGCAGGGACTAGTAGTTTAAGTTTGGGTGAACAGAAACGTAACCTTCCACTTTATTGTTTTTGTTTTGATTTCGCTCGCCTATTATTCTCCTTCCTTGCGATTCAACTCTTCTTTTTAAAATGTTTTTGTACGAATACGACAATGAATTTTTGTGCATATAATGACATTTTCTAGATATTTCTGAAAAAAATAAAAATTGGACCTATTTTCCAAGATGGACTTTTGATATTTATTCCATTTTCAAACAAATATCGAAAGAATCCAATTAAATTCCGCAATATTTCTTTC
Source organism: Gerris lacustris (assembly GCA_951217055.1). NCBI lineage: Eukaryota > Metazoa > Arthropoda > Insecta > Hemiptera > Gerridae > Gerris > Gerris lacustris. The sequence continues at coordinate 38,337,223 of OX578277.1, read as the reverse complement.
GTTAACTGGACTAAGATTAATATTTGTTTTTTAAAACAAAAGAGCATTTAGGATTATATCAATAAAAATAAGTGTGTGCCGTGAGTCTACTAAAACTGGCTCAGCCCGAAAATTGTGAATTGTGTAAATCGAAATGAAATCGTGAATTCATGTATTTAATAAACATTTCTAAAATGTGTGCATGTGTTTTCGTCATATCCTCTATGAGTATGTAGGTTTTACTTCCAACTTTTGAGCTTAATTAGCATTAGAATATGAATTTTTATTTGGTGTGGCCCCCTTGTTGTGCGCGCCCCTAGGTGGCTGCCTTGGCCTAAATCAGGCCCTGATTTAAGCGACTGGTTCTCATCATCATCAACTATTGACTCATCCATATCTTTAATATTAATAAGTTCAGGTATTTTTGATAGCACAAGAACGCAAAATCACACAAACGATCAACTTAACAAGTTGTTCTGATGACAGTGCTAAAACCTACCACATCAAACAGTTTGGTCTGAGTCCCGGAGCGTTCCAACAAAACAAAATCACAAATCAATTCCCAACTAAGCAATGATCGCGCATGCGCATTACGTCAATCACGGACTAATCCGAAACTGATTCAGAACTGGTGGTTGGAACAAACCTATTATGTTGTATTTCATATGAATGATCGGTCCTTGTTGTTATTAAACAATCAAATCAAGAGGTTTGTCATGTTAGAGTTGACAAATAAACAAAGCACAACTTAATTATGTTTGTAGCTGGTATTTGTAAATCCATTGAAGAAATTGTGCATTTTGCATCAATCAATTCCATTGCTTTCTCTTTACTTTATGGTGGTAGAGGCAAAAAAAAAATTGGAATTTATTGGTATCTGCCGTATCTCCCCTATATTCCCTTAATTAATTTTCCCTCCCCCCTCTAATTTTGAAAATGTCCTGCTTTTTGGAAAAATGGGACATTTTCCAGAAGGTCTGGGTAAAATGAAAAACTTGTCCCATAATTATGAGTATAGTAGTCCCATAGTAATGAGTTGGAGACATGTCCAATCTTAGTAAATGTGTTCTTATTTAATTTATTATTAATTTTGAATAATGAGTGTTATGAATAACATTTTTATTACATTTCCGCATTTTATTTCTTACTTTCATTTCGTGATAATTGACGTCAAAAGAGAAATTGTTGGCATTGCGAACATGAAATTATCAATTGGAGGATAAACTTTGTGTGACGAGATGAATTATTCGCTTTTTTTATTTGAATGACTGATAATTTTGAGACGCGCATGCGCAATGAATACAAGTACATAAATAATCACTTTCTACGCATCTAAACAGAGATATAATGTTTATATTTCGTATCAATTGTAGATAAACATTTTTGTGAGGGTTGGTGATTCAGATTTTCTGGAGTTTTTAAGCTAGTTAATTTGATGTGGCTTTATCATAATGAGATTTTTTTTTTGGTTTCAGTATTTATTGAAGTGTGTAAACTAGCATCAGATTATCTGGTCAAGGGACCCAATATGAAGATCTACACGTCTGCTTCACGTAAATTTCCTTTACATTATTTTTGTTGAATCAAATTGTGGTTATAGTAGTTTGTTTGGTGCTGAACCTAAAAAACAGTGTTTTGAGTAGGTTAGACTATGAGATTTAAATACATAGAAGTGACTAAGTACATCATCGTACATAGTTAATTAGACAAATTGATATATTAATTTATATACAATAGATGAATAGGAACCTTTGTAACATGAATAATCATATATTTATTTGTTAGTATAACTAATCAATATATAAAATATATTGACACTAGGATCTATCTCCGCATAACCGAGTTTTAACCAACTTGCTGCGTCCTTTTCACAAATCATTTGGCATTTTCTTGTCTATGCTATAAATTGAATTCATTGTTGTTTTATCTTTATTTATTTTATATTTCTTCGGTGGCTGACTTCTATAATAATATTTATTTTTTATTTTTTTTTACAGAAAAATTAAATATTGAAGTTCTTACTTTTCAAAAAGTGGTTGAATCCGTAGCAACATTGTTAATAGACTCTTGCAAACAAAAGGTATTTTTACTTTGAGCTCTACACTAATATTTAAGGCCTTTAAAAATAACAGAAAAACATACAAACCAAGAATCAAGCAAATAAGTCATCATAAAGTCAGTAAATGACCATCTTCATGCGCAACTCACTGAAGAATTTTCCCTGTAATTATTATTAAAAAAAAAACTCTAGTCTCTTTGGAAGATCACTTAAATATTCTATACTAATTCATAACTTCTATTGTACAAGTTGTATAAAATGAAACCATTAATAACATATCCTATTTCATTCTATTGTCAATTAAATTACTACAAACTTGATAACATAATGTTTAAATTATTAATTTGCAATAAAATTTATTACTTAATGGTTTATTTATTACCTACCTAAGTGCTTCAATATAATTGCTTTTTTTAAAACTCCTTCTGGTAACTAAGTTGACTAATGAATGCTCAGTGTGACGATGAGTCATGTTAAAAGAAATTTTCTCCAGGAACCAAAGAAATATTGATCTAAAAATTAATAATCAAGGGCAATTTCCCAGGGATTAATAAAATATTTAATTACTAATAACCTCTATAGATTTTCTGAAAAGTGCTATATAATCTGTGGAATTTTACTAAAAAATTGACTGGCAAATTATTTTAACATCTTATTTCTTACATAACTTTTACATATTATTGTATTACGCATATTTTATTTTGAAGGTCTCTGTTGCAACAATGAAAGAATTCCTTGAAAAGTTAGGATTCAGTGAGAAGCAGTTGTCAATACTCTGTGAACTGTACTCATCTAAGCAGGACGAGATAACTAGTGTTCTTCTGGCTGCTTCAGTTCAACTACCCACATTCAAAAACTTGGATTGGAGAGTTGAAGGGCAGGTATGTTTCTATTTTGCTTATGTTCAAAGTGAATTTGTATAATTTTAGGTTTATCTGTCCGAAAACAAACAGAAAATTTGCAGTTTCCAGGCAATAGAAAAGAGTAGGTATTTCATATTTATTATAACTATGTAGGCATTGAAAGTGAATTAAATAGAAATTGAGTATAGGTAGGATCCATAATCGTCGGTGAATCTACATCAATCCTCGCTATCCTCAATATGTAATTCTAATTTATTAGTTCCCTCACAATGTTTTGGACTTTAAGGAATAGGAAGCTTTTAGTGGTGTCATTGTGACTAATGATTGGGGATGCCACTCAAATTATTGATTCAATCTGTCACATATTCTGGATTCCCTCTAATTACAATAAGTTATTACTTTTAACAAGATCTACTTACTTGTCCAATTTTTGTTCAGTGCCCTTCATAGACTGAAAAAGATATATGTATATATATACAGGGTGACTGGCGTTATTTGTGAAAAAATGAAGTAGGTTGATCTACGTTTTATGGGCCACAAAAAAAGCTATATAAACCATGGGTCAAATCTTAACCGTTTTCCCGCGAGGTTAAATTTTATGATTTTTTAAGATCCCGTACCTTTTCTTATAAAAACACTTATTGCTCCAAAAGTATAAAAGCTAGAACAAACTGTTTGGTATCGTTGTAAAGCTGACAGATTTTCCAATAAGAAAAGTGTAATTTTCATGCCCTCAAATTACATGACAAACAATGTATACAAATTTTATATTTAAAAATCAATTTCATTGCAGTTAAACTTTTCGGACTTCAGGAAAAACTTCCTTATTTACTAACGTTTCGATCGATATTAATATTATTACCCATTCATTGGGTGGAATTTTTATTAAACTTCGCTGAAAGTAAAAAAAAGGTGTTTATTGTTGCAATTCTTGACTTACAGGTGAGTAAATAATAAAAACAAGCAAGGTTTGTTTAGTATACTCATCTTTTTGTCAACAATAAACATGTTTCTTTTTCACTTTCAACGAAGTTTACTAAAAATTCCGCCTTATGAATGGGTAATAATATTAATCGAAACGTTAGTCAATAAGAAAGTTTTTCCTGAAGTCCGAAAAGTTTGAGCTCGATTCTTTACCAAGATATGGGACCTCAAAAAAAATTTTTTTCTTATAAATTAAATTTGTATAAAAGTTTTGTTATATAATTTGATGGCATGAAAATTAAAATTACATTTTTCTTATAGGAAATTTTGTCAGCTTTACAACGGTGCTAAATATTTTATTCTAGCTTTTATACTTTTGGTGCAATAAGCATTTTTATGAGCAAAGGTATGTAATCTTAAAAAAATCATGAAATTTGATTTTTTGGGAGAACCGTTAAGATTTGACCCATGGCTTATATAGTGTTTTTTTTGTAGTCCTTGAGGCGTAGAACAACCCACTTCATTTTTTCACATATATCGCCAGTCTCCCTGTATATATATATTTGCTATCCCTGGAAAATTTGGTTTAGCCTGTGGAAGGCTTGGGTCTGCCAAAGGGCTTATACAACTATATTTTATGTAGTAGAGGACACAAGGTTGGTGTATCCCTTTATCAGCTGTATTAAGTGTGTAATTGGAATTCACAACCAAAAAAACTCTTCTTCACTTAAGTAGCTACCCATATATAGCAGGATGCTGGGTGAAGACCCTACTAGAGTCAGGAATTGAACCCGGAACTTTTAAGTTTTTTTTAATTAATTATTTTATGAACTGGAAAATTTAGTGTACCTACAGGTTAGGAATTGTTTGGATAATCACATGCTGAACTAATGAATGGGTCATCTTCATTATTGTATTATATCCTGTGAATATTTGTTTCAGCTTGGATCAAGGGCTCTTCCTGAAGAGGTGAGGACTAATGTCCTTCTGAAATTGAAGCTGGACAATGCCTGCAATTCAGAAGACAAAACAACATGTTTACTTCTTGAAACCGATCCTGGCAATCTTGCTCACGTCACAAGAGTTCTTGAAGATGCTCTTGAACAAGCCACATCCGCTCATACTCACCGTGTACAGCGCAGGTTCAATCAGGAGAGAGCTTCTCTACAGTGATGGCCTTAATGAAGAATAAACTGAAGGAATCTATTCACCTAAACAAATATCGATATGAAGTTTGACCTTAAACTGGTATGTTAATTTCTGCAACTGAAGTTAATTGTAAAAATCTAAATTCACCAGTTGTCTAACCATTTATTTTTTATGGTGATAGTAAAAAATGGGGAATTAGTTAATAAACTAACTATTGTAACTAACTACTATGGTAGCACTTTCTTTATCTACAAGTTTACGTAGATAAAGAAACAAAAACAATTCAAATTTTGGAAAAGTCTACGAAAGTGCTGCTCCTAAGCTAAGAATAACTGTTGAGAACTTAATTCAGCAGGAAGGAACAATAAAAAAAGTTACTGCCTTTCTAGGGCTAAAAAAGAATATTTTTTGTAGCACATCTGCACTTTATATTATTAGGAAATAAATTATCTGTTAATATGGTATTAAGGTTAAAATGAATGTTTCTCCAAATTAATTTTGTTTTCTATGCTGGCTTTTATTCCTTCAACCATTGTCAGTGCTTAGAAATGTGAGATAGAAACCTGGCTGGTAAGGAGTCAGATGGGAGAAAAATATATTTACATTCATCTACTTCTCTAGAATTCTTTGGAACGTCCTTTTATTTTATGTGATGTACTATGAAGTAAATACCATAGCACTATATTAGTATTATTATATAAAATATGTACGGAGTTCAATCAAATTTTGAGGAAAGTTAATAAGCTAACACTTAAAGAGTTAATTGTATGTAAATACCTGATCTCATGTCACCTATTGTTGTAAAACATTTTAAAATATCAAGGAGTATTTTTGTTTGAAGAAGGAATTTTTTTTTTTCCGAAATGTTGCTAAATCCACACCTTTGAGTTTAACTTTTGACTGATCCTCGCTTTTCTCAAATTTTATTTGATTCATTTAGCCTTCTTACTTTGATATCATATCTGAAATATTCAACAAGAACATAAAACCTATTTTGTATCAAAAATACCTAAAGTTTGCTTTCTTTATCACAGTATGTACAGAGAGAGAAATTTATTTTATAATAATTAGCTTTCCCTTAAATAAAGGAATTCTATTACTGTTAATACAGCTGGAAGCTAGTGCTAGTAGTAGCACAAGGAAGATGATCCACTGTTAGAACCTAGCAATTAGGCCACTTATTTAGGATCTGTTTACTAATCCCCGTATGGAGTTAAGCCACTCTCCACACCAATGCACCTCCAAAGTGAATTCATGTGGTCACTAGTGTATGAAGGTAAATCAAAGTGTTAAGGTTTGGGATTGAACCAGAGCCCTCGACTTTGATTCATAGATGGCCGAGCAGACGTAACCAATGCCATAACTACTATGGTTACTTTGAACCCTTGAATAGCTGGTATGAAAACAACAACTTTCCATTTTTAATTTGTAAATTTTATTGTTGTTTACCATTATTGTACGAGTTTTATTTGTTTTTTTTTTTTAATTATAATTGTAAATTTATTTGCTGATGTATTTATAATATAATACAAATACTTTTTAAGATTTTGTAAATAAAATTATTTTTAAATTTATTAATGTAACTTATTTTCTCACCCTTTCTGGACTATACACATGTTAAGATGTGGAAACTTGTGCTGTGAGGCTTACTAATGTCCTAGCATGTGTGGTGTTTTGTATGTACACACCCCTTACGTGCTCAATGTAAGTAACAACTAAATATGAGGAATATGACGCCATCTAGTTTGTTTCTGGAGAAATTACTAACTGAATTATTAGATTTTAAGGGCTACATTTTTTTAATCAAAGAATAAACTTGTGCATTATGTCGTAACAAACCTATAACCACTAATGAAAACCTCTTACAACATTATTAATATTATTTTTTGAATAAAAAAAAATACATACAGGAGAAAAAAGTAAAGGTAACAGGAACAAAAATACTTATTTTCTATAAAAAAGGAGTGTATTTCTAAAATTAAATTGCTTAGTAGTATAATCATTTTAAAAAAGTATACTAGCATACATTTTTTCACAAATCAAACGGTGTTAATCTGACAAGATTTTCATTAAAATAAAAGATAAAAAAGAAAGTTTTTAAAATTAATAAAACACTGTCGAGTAAATCATACATGGAGGGTCTACAAATGTCATTATTTTAAAAGAATCCATTGACTAGTTTACAATGTTTTAATATGTACATTAAAAAGCAAGGATTGTTTTGTTAAGTGTTGTTATATGGTGGAGTTAGATGGTACAGTATTTACAGTACTAAATAACAAAGGATCAGAGGTAGCTTGGTGCTAAAAGTTCATCCCATTTGATCTGAGTTTGAAACACTTCTTGCTGGAGCCACAAATGATAATATTTCTTGAATTCATCCGTTAGTTCAATGTGACGTCCGAGAACTGAGTTGGAGCAGTTGTCGACAGGTTCGTAATCCGGGTCAGGATTGTTAGAATATCGCCTAGCATTGAAACGGTCGACAGAGGATCTCAGAGCACTCTCTTCAGCTTGGAAGTCCCACGGTTTTGCATCCAAGTCGTTACCATAAGCCCAATCGTCGTTCAGCCTGTGTCTAACTTTCTGGTATATCGCACTCATAGTCTTCATGTTGGTTTTTCTCCATTGACGACCAAGATACTTGGTTTGCATTTTCAAAAGTTTAAGGACATAGAGCTGCATCATTGCATGACGTACCTTGAGAGTCCTCTTAAGAATGGGAGCAGATTTGAAAACGACAAGCATCATTATTCTTGAGTGTTTCCACTTTGTTAACTTATTGAGTATTCTTAATAGATTGATGCATGCAAATAAATTTCTCCAAGAATATTGCTGTTGGTTATCTCCAACTTCAAGGTTCTCAGCAGTTAATTCGGGTTGGTCCCCTATAACACAGGAAGGGAAGTCCATGATAGGAATGACGTTTCTAGCACTGACGTATGCCATTATATTCTGATTGAAGAATTTCAAAACGAGTGGGATACAGTTGGCAAAAACCAGATGTTGGGACATAAATTCAAACTGATAAACATGATTGATTTTAAAGTGCTTTAGAAGAAGGAGTAAAATTCCTGAAACAGCTTTGACGATAATTTCTTTATGCCTGTTTACGTCAGTGCTTAGTTTCATGGACTGCAGAACTGTCATCGGCATCTCTTCAGGAAGGACATCCACCATGATGTTGATAGAATCAGATTTTGACTTGGAAGTAGGGGCAGCTGCAAGCAGAATTTTAAGAAGAGCAATCATGTATTGAGGGAGGTTGGGGAACATTGCTTGGTAAAGGATTTCGGTGGCATTCGGTGGTTTGAGAGTTTCTTTCTTAGATATAGGATTTCTTATAAGCTCTTCCTCGAAATTTACTTGTATCTCTGAGAGGGAAGTGTACATGTGTTGTTTAAGGATACGCACTCCTTCGTGAATAGGCAAAGGTAATCCGAAAAGAGATTCTCTGTCATTGTGAAGAGAATAACCGACAAATTTAAGTCTAGTTGTCTCTAGAAAGTTGTCTAAATCTTTCTGACGAACTTTTGGTAGCCAAGGTAGACCTTTAGCGGTGGACGGTACAGGAGTTGATGGTCGTGGGCTCGGAATCTGGCCAGGAGGAGGAGTACCTATAGCTTGTCTCTCTTCGAATTCTCTGAGATCTTCATCGCACTCTTGCTGGTCAAGAGGTTCGGACTCAATTCCCATGAGCTCTCCTAGAGTACTCTGTTTGATGAGACTCCTCCTGAAGGGCCTGTGGTACCTTTTCTGATTGTTCTGACCCTCTATGACATCGGCAGCACTAGCAGGGGGCGAGGAAGCTCTCATATTCCTTACTACCTCCATTGTATCCTTGTCATGACCAGACAGACCAGCTTCTTCCCTGTACTTCTGCTTCAGATCCCATAGTTCTTCCATACCCCCAAGAGAAAGTAGAATAGTTTTCCACAGCAATAACAAGACCTTTTTCATTGGGAAGTGGCTAGCAGTTCCACTGCAGAATTTAGTGACCATAGTGAATAACTTAATAGTAAGTAAGGAGTCTCCGATCGGGTTTGAAATGTCGTTCTTGAAAGCTTCGATCACTCTTTTGTGTTCCTCGTTGTCCTCCTCCTGAAGACACCTGATAACTTCGACGAAGATGTACAAAACACTCAATATGACTCTTAATTCGGTAGAATCTACCAAGCTCACAGCACACTTTCGAATTGTTGCAGATCCGTTGTTAGCGTTATTGTCTATCTCTAAGTTAAGAAGATCAATGAATGCGTGAAAAGCTCCTAAGTTATACAGTAACATAACATTTTCTCTAGTCTTCACCATTTGTTCTTTATCCGACTGGACTTCAGCCCAGCAACCCTGAGCAAGATACAGTATACACCTTGCTGCTTGCATCCTAAGAGTTTTATCTGATACTTCAAGTTGGTCAAGAAGTTTAACGACAACACACCTCTTCTTTTCCTCAGGCAATCTTTGCCAATCCGGATTCAAACTGTAAAGTTCCATAATCTCTTCAAAAGCTTTTACATTAAGTTGGAATTCAGGCTGCTCGGTGTAGCTGTAGAGTTCAGCTATTTCATTGATATGCAGATCGGAATCTGCATAAACAAAGTCAAGGTCCAGGTTGTCGGGACCGCAGTCCGAGTCCTGCCTCTCAGGGCGGTTCATCCCGTACTTTAATCTCGGCAACCCCCGCTTCCCATTGCCATTATTATCTTCGTTTAAATCATCCATTTTCAAGTTATACTACTGAAAAGTTGTGTTCTTTAATTCCATGCTACCAGGCACTTGAGCCCATAAAAATATCAGGTTTTCTCTATAAAATTCCATTTGACCCTATAACAAAACAGAAATATAAAATAAATTTACTGACATTTATGCTTTTGATAAATAGAAAATTTTAAATAATTTTAGAAAAAAGTGTCATTGATAACAATTATTGTGCCTTAGTATATTTAATATATTACAGTGAAATTCTTTTAATACTAAAAAAAAAAAAGTTTGTTTACTGTAAAGATCACCAAACCAGTTTTGACTAAATGCCCCATCATCAGCAGAAGAATATAGAACATGAGCATGTCAACTCAATGAATTCTATACAATATAGACTAAGGCACTACACACATGGAGATATTACAAAGAAATTGATCACAGCCGCAAATCTCTAACCAGTTCACTATGAGTCACAACCTTTGTAATTGTATGGAAGCCTATAGACTGCACTCTAGTCACTAACTCGTTAGTAATCAGTTGTCGGCTGCTCAACCTGTCGCCTTGAGTCACCTAGTTTCTCGTCTGAATAAATACAATGTGTTAATGGTTATTTAATAATAACTTCATATTTTTGATAATAATTTCAATTTTGTTCACAAAAATGAACAATCAACAAGTGAATATAAAATTAGATGGAAAAGTACAAAAAAAATCCTCTATGTTTGTATTTTGATTGTGTAGTGCTGGAAAAATCAATTTCACTAATTCTAAATAACTGTCTTTGATTATTAAACAACTGTTATCAGAAAGTTGGAGTTCTTATGCAGTAATGAATAATCGGTGGTTAAAATTTTATCAAAGATATGGATGATTATGAACATTAGGATGATTTAACACTGAAAGCCTTTGATAATGGCATTCAATTAATTAATAATCGTTATAGAGGATCATGGCCACTAGATTCTTGAGTTTAAAGGACATTAAAAAATCGGTAACAAAGGCTAAAGCCAAAGAAGCAGCAGCAGACCAGCTGAGTGAATCAGATTTACTGCCAGCAAGAATGGAGGATATGATAAACCATATAAAGTATACAATGAAAAAGGTTTGGAATGATCACTGGCTAAACCAGGACTTGTATTTACGGAGATATCGCCCAAACTTACAAAGAGATGATTCGTCTTTCTCACGGAAGGAGTCAATAATTTTAATGCGTTTGGCAATAGGGCATACAAGGCTAACACATAGTCACCTTCTGCTGGGGGGGGGGGGGGGGGGGGAGGCTAAAGCTGCTGAATTAAGATTTACCTAGAGTAGTGTTTGGAATAATAGCTAGTCCATTCCTGTTAAATGAAATTGTTAAATTCTAGAGGAAATGACATTGCTCGTAAGGTTGCGGATAATATCTATATTGATAACATCTTACTGACTAATAATTCACCAGACAAGGGGTTAAGATTTTATTCAAGATTGAAAGGAATTTTTAATTCAGCCTCTATGAATATCCGAGAATTTAGTTCAAATTCAAAGCAGGTAGCCAAAACAATTATTATTATTAGGATTAAAATGGAATAGACTAACTGATACTCTAAGACTCAAAACAACAGAGAATCTAGAAACTATTAATATGGAGTAAAATTGAGCTATTTGAAGTATGTAACTTCAATTTTTAATCTATGAGGCTTCTTTATTCCTGTATCTTTATTAGGGTATTTATATTACAAAACTATGGGTAAATAATAATTTGGGTGACATGCATTGGGACGACAAATTAGAAAAAGGTAAAACAAAAGAATGGAAGGAGATATTTTTTAAAATTGAACTATCAAAAAATGTAATGAACCATCATCGACTGGGGTTGAGGAAAACAAAGAGAAGGACATAGCAGCATTTCCAGATGCACCAATGAATGCATGTTCAGTGGTATGCTATGTAAAATTCAAACATGGCGATACATTTGGGTTGGATTTAGTACTAGCTAACACAAGACTAGCTCCTATAAAACAGGTTACAATACCTAGACTGTGTTAATAGCAGTAGGGTGCATCACGTTTCTTAAAGATTCCAGTAAAAGAGACGTGGCTAAGGACTGATTCAAAATGTGTCTGCAGTGGATTAAGACTACAAAACCATTGTCTCTCTTTGTAGAGACATGAGACACTTTAAGAAAATAAAGACAAACAAAAATATTTATTTTGGGTTTATATCTGGTGCAAATAATATAGCTAACTCAGCTACTATGGGTCGTTCTGTTGAAGAATTAAAAATAAGAAATAACTAGTGGAATGGACCTAGGTTTCTTGCAACAGATGAAGAACAATGGCCAATATGGCAAGAGGAAATAGTATTAGACAATGAAGACACAGAGATACATGATAATGTTGAAGAAAACCCTTGTTGAAATTACACTAACCTAACAAACATATTGGCTAAAGAAAACAATAACACACCATTTGAAATTAATTTAGAAACATTTGCAGATAGAAAACTACTTGAAATTCTAAATTCATTTTTAAAATTCATTAATTAGATAAAAAACAATAATACAAATACCGCAAAATCTCATGTATATAACGCACAATTTTTACCTTATTTTTTCTTACAAAATAGGGGTCCATATTATACGTGAGTGTAAACAATTACTTACCTACCTCTTAATTTTTCCAACTTGACTGAATACAACTACATACTTAACTATTACTTAGCTGCAATAACCCTGGTAGTTGATCGGGACTAAAACCCAAAAGAAAAAAAAAACTACATACTTGCTACACTACATGTCTTCATGTAAATTTAAAATTTAAGGAGTTACAAATAAAAGGTATTCAGTCGTTAGAGAGAAGAGAAAAAATATTGTTGTATTCCTAGCCTAGTGGAAAAATAGAGCCTATACTTAACCTTAGAAGTGGTCCAAATAAACAAGCCAATAATTAGTACTGAATTTTAAGAAATATACACTTTCTGATGAATTACTTTCCTAATCCTTAAGTAATGATATAAGAAAGGTCAGGCAATTATATTTTTTAATCAGGTAATGAGATCCACGAGAGATTTACACAGTCTACGAACATTTTTGCTAGCAAAAAATAATTCAAATGTGATAAAAAATGAAATTATTGTTCAGGAAATGTAAGAATAGAAATCTATAAGAAAACACTCAAACGATTATACGAAGAACCTGAATACGAAATGATTTTGGTAAATGTACATTGATCCGCTTACCATGCATTCCTGTAAGACTTAATACTAATTTTAAATCGTCTTGAATAAAGCAAATGTAAATAAAATAACCCGTGTTATGTTTTGAAAAATATAAGAAGTATTTTTTGATTGTTTACTTGCGCTAAGAAAAGGATTTGATCGTATAAGTAGTCTTTTATTAAGTAATTATTTTAATTTTAACACATCTTTCATTCCAAAGTTTAAATTTACCGATTTATAAGAAGATATAACCATTTAAGCACAAACATATCCATAAAAAACTGGAAAAATAACTAGAGGAAGTGAGAAATACGGATAAATTAGCGTCCAAATAAAGAAGTATAAGATCGAGTAAATAAACTTCAAAATTAGAATAGAGTCTAAATGAGAAAAAAGGAAACAAACATATTCTTACCTATTTAGTCTGAAGACAATAAAGATAAAGTCAAGAGAAATGTCACATCTTTCGCACAAATTAATAACTTTAAAATAACCGAAATAGAAAAAAGTTTAGTAGATCTAAACTGTTGACGTCAAATAGATTTTATTTCATTCATTGCAGTTTAGAATGTCTTTGACATCCAGGTTCATTTAAAGTTATTCACCCTCCCTTTTTGTAGTGAAGCATTGCGGGTTTTCTTTAAAGCAAAATATAAAATGGGGCCTTAGCTCAGTTTGAAATATCCCCCCTACACCTTCCTCTTCAAGGCTACATCTTTTGGAAAATTAATTTATAAATTTCATTAGCAATTTACATAAATCTCTAAAGTTTTAATGATATCCTGCTTGTTTTGGGGGTGCAGCCTGACTGCGCGCCCGCGCCCTGGGGAGCCATGACTTACTCACAGGGGCGCCGAAAAAATTTCAAAATGTTCTCACAGCATTCTTGCTCCGGGCGACGGTAAGCCTAAATCCATCACTGCTTTGAGGAAATTGTGAATGTTTTATCTCCATTTTTTAAAATGACAAACGCAACTTTAAAGTAGGTGGGAGACTGATCTAGGCTTTCAGTCGCCCGGGGCAAGAATGGTGTCTGTCCCCCACCCTTAACTCTACTCTAAAAAAAATATGCTGTATCGGCTTAAAAGTGCCAGGGACTTTACTTGTACTTTATGCCATATGCCAGTGCAATGAGGGGGTACACTAGGGCAATCGAAGTATTAAAGGAACCAAACGTATAAGGGATGAAGTGAAGCTCCAGAGGGGATGAACCAGGTGTAGGGTTTGGTCAGGTATAACATTATAATATTTACATTGTAATATTAGTCATAAATTTAAAATTTATATTATCTTGTTAAACTTCTTGTTGAAAATATTGCAGTTATTAATTGGTAATCATATTCTTTTTTTTTACCTATTAAATAATTAATATTTGGATTCGTTAAAAGTTTTATTTTATTTTACTAGTTTACAGCGTGTTTTTTTAGAAAAAAAAAAAATATTTGACAATTATTTAAATTCAATGAGTAACATTTTCAGTTTTAAACTATTCAATATCAAGTTTCAAGTTTGTAGTGAATCTACATTAAGGAAATTTAACGAAATTCAGTTCGTTTTGAAATCGAATGGCGAAGGAGAAATAAGTAAAGGCGTTTCAGAATATCTCCCGATTGGTTTGTGTGACATGTTTATTTTCCCCCGAACAAATTTAGAGAGATAGAAGATATTATATATTCCTCACGTTATACTTAAAAGCACTACTACTACTATTACCATTATCAATTGTTTTTATTTAGTAACTAGCTGGATGTCCGTGCTCCGCTATTGAGTGTCTTATTTTTAATGTATTTTGGAACGAAGTTCCTTATGGCGCGTTCTGGAACGTGGGAGTGAATCCAAAAAAACGACCAAAATCACCGTCACAAAACCAAGCGTCACGAAATATACCGATGACGATAACTTGAGTAAAAGATGACCGAGTGAGTTGAAATTTGGTACACATGTTCATTTTACCAATGCCCAGGCTGAGTTTGTTGGACAACGTTATCTGCCCAAGCGTTCACGCGCAACTCTCGCGTAAACGTAAGCTTCAAATTTAAAATTGGAATTTTAGGACGAGAAAAAATTCTAACTTCATCTATTTAATGAGACAAACAACTTTTATAAATAATTTTTTTTATTAAAACGAACACCGAAACTACTATGAAGTGATAAAGATCGCTAAATTTATTAAAGCGGACCTAAACGTTTAAAATAAAGGAAACAACGTTTTAACCGATATCTTACGTTCTAACGTAACATCGTCTACAAGTACAATTGAAACAGAAACAGACACGTAAAATTTCAACCTGATACAAGCCGTTTTTGAGTAGGGAAGATATATATTTTTTAATATTTTAAATTAGTAAGCCGGGTAGGAGAAAACATTTCTTCGGGCTATATGCTACAAACATACTCTTTAACTATAATAACTCATCATTATTAACATTTTTCTCAATATTCAATACATATTTACTGTAAGACTCTTGCTTTAATGATACAAATAATGCTGTTCTTTTAATTTTGCAAGTTTTAAAAGCAGAAGTTTTCCTGAATTAGCGACTTTTCTAACATCCCTCAATTAAGAGTAGAAAGCTCTGGAATTTCGTGGTCAAATTTAAAAAAAAAATTGTTAAATGTAACAGGACTTAAAAGATGCTAAGCAGCTGATAATTTGAAAATCTATGAGTGATTCTGAAAGGTTTTTTAATGCTTTTTAAAATTGTTCCTTAGCCCAATTTCTCTATCTCATTTAGTTTTGGGGGGGGGGGGGTTAGGAAGCCAAGTCGAAACTATATAGGGGGCCCTTGGACTTGAGGTGCGGGCCGCACCTCAAGTCCAGCCTATGGGTCCTCAAATCCTAGAAGCGGCCCTGGGTGACCTCTCCCTATACACAGATCCATGAATATACCTTACTCTACACTCTACACAATTCATACTCAACTTCGTTAAAAACCTTAACTTAGTTAAATCAAGTTGTCCAATTAATATGTTCATGTTGTTTTTGTTCATTTTGTACGCAGTTTGTTCGCACTCTCTGGATTTATTCTTAATAAACAATATTAATTAAAATAGATATTTGTTGCATGTAAAACAAAATAGGTAACATATATTCTAATATGTTGCATATAAAATAATATGTTGCCTATGAATAAATATAAAAATTCAGGAAAATGAGGTTCAGTCAAAAGTTAATTAAATTAATTTTTTTTTCTTGAAATTTGGCATAGATGTTCCTTGAAGTCATTAAATCGAAGTTTATGGTTGGTTTTTAATATTTTTCTTTGGTAGCAAGGTCAACTGTTCACAGTTCACAGAACTACTAATAATACCTTTTTGTTATGTTTGTAGGTAATCCTTAAGGAAATATGGATAAGGTGTCAGATATGATTACTCTTATAGTAGAGAACCAAGAGGAATCGTCTTACATGATTCAGCTCGATACAACGGATATGGTACCTTCATTACCTTGCGCAAAGACAAGCAGGGAGTCTTGGATACAGGCAGCCAACAGTTTGATAAATCATGTATCTCACAATTTATAGTATTAATAATATTTATAGCAAATTTATTTATGGACAATCCAATTGAAGATCCAGAATTAAAATTGTGTTGTTTCATTATTTACATTTTAATTTTTGACAAAGGAAAGCACTTTGTTCATAGTTATTTGGAATGCCGCTGAAGACAGCCAAGCAGGTGCTGCTGTACAGGGTGTGGTCGGGAGATGATTCAGACTGTTACTACCATATCGTCTTCCTCGTGACTCTTTCAAGAGATGTAGTCCAGAAACAGAAGAAACATTCAGAAGTACCATTAGTTTCCATTAATAATTAATTTTAATTTGATTGATGTTGGGTCTAGGAAAATAATTCACTCACTTTTGCGATTTTTCGACTCCTCCTGTGGTCATTCTCTAGCTAGAAATATAATTTATTAAACATGGTAATTACTATAGTCGCATTAACAATAACAATGTATACTGACATTGCCAATTTATATAGAAATTAACAATTTATTTTAATTATAACATTAAAAATATAATTTAATGCTAACCTGACTGACTAGAACATTGAGGATATAATGTAAATTTTTGAATGAATCGTCTGATTCTCGTCAATTTCCCCTAATATATCAAGTATAACCATTTATTGATATTTGGCCAAAACAAAAATTTGGCCAATTTCAACAATAAAATTGTTGTCCCTTTAATCTCCCAATCAGCACAACTGCTCCAAAAACATAACATAGGATATCCGATATCCCTTTGTCCAAATTTTAACCTGTGAATAATCGTTTTCTTGTAGGTTCCCTTATGGTAATCCTTTTTCAGATGCCTTATTGAGTGAGGAGAATGATGATGATGGGTCAATATTACAAAAGCAGGTCCAATAATGATGTCCTATGGATATCCAGTTATGGTCACTTTTTGTTTCGTTGTTAGCTGCCGAAGTGCACTTTTAAAACTTTACTACTGATTTTACAACATATTGTAAATCATATATCTGATTTTTGTATTGTTGCAGATAACTAGATTTTTGGTTTTGTTATTTGATTCATACGTTTTAAGTTGAAGTTAGTTCTGATTGTATTTTACTGTGGGTTAAATAAGTTATATTTTCTAAGCTTTTTGCCTATATTAAGAAAAGATAACGGATTTCATGTGGGATGATTACGTTATACAAAGGATAGTGTCCAAAGGGAAGCTGTGAATAGCCTGGAATATTCATAATATTTAAGAATGTTGCGATTTGAGGTTTAGTTTAAGTCAACTTTGTCAAACTGGTCTACACAATACAGAGTAACTCCGCATACAGCATAGCCAAAATACAACAGTAAGCAGTATGCGAGTGTACAATAATATAAAACAATAATAATTCTAGATAAGATTTACAAATATTATCGACTTAAACCATTTAAACATCTAACACTACATTGATATAAGCTTTCCGTCCATTTTCTGGTTGTGCCTAGAGTCTGGCAACCACAGAGATTGGATAGCTAAACACATCTTTTTATGGTGGTTGGTGGTTTATATGGTGTATGAAAACGATTGAGGGTGAGTTCAATACGATACACAGCACTGGACGTTTGGTGTATTGACCTTGAGATGAACTACAAGTGCGTTTACTTGGAAAGATACCGTATTCATAATATAGTTTTCAATACACCATATAAACGTAGCTAATAATATAATCGTATTTGTATAAATATATATAATACCTACCAAATAATTAATCGTTATGTTCTTAGGGTGGGACTAAGTTAGTTTGGAAAACTGCGGCTGAGGTTGGCAAGACTGAGTTTGTAAGCCCTGAAATGTTAGCTTACTTCTCATCCACACCTCAGGAACAAGAACGAAGGATGAAAATATTCGAACCAACGGCTTCAGTCTTAGGTAGAACTTACTCTTATTCAATTTGTTAAAGCATTCAAGCAAAGGCTTTACTAATGTTTTATATTTTGAATGTAATAAGAAATAATGGGATTATCAAATATGTGCTTCTCCAGTGTGTGATATTTACTCATCATCGTTTTGAAAAAGAAAAAAAATAATAAAAGTAATAAAAAAAAAAATAATAAAAATAAAGTTCTCTCGCATCAAGTTTACTTTTTAAAAAGCAATTTTTTTAAAGTTACATTAACAAAATCATTACAAATAGTAAAATCTCAAATAATAAATGAGTAATATAAAACAAGTAGGAAGTGTACTTCGTATAATGACAAGTGTTTAGAGTAGAGTAGTGTCAGTATGGTCTGGCTGCTTTGGGCGTCAGCTTTATTCACATATATCAATGCTGAAGCCAGTGATTAGGCTGTGCTTGTGTGTCTTTGTATTAGTGCTAACATCAGTTATTCAATTTTAATATAACTGGCTACTTAATATAGCAATCCTTAGATTAATCTGAAAACAAATACTTTGTGTAAAGGACTAGTGCCCTTTTTTTTTTTTTTTTTTTTTTTTTTTCAAAATAATGATAATAATGGGAGCTAAGAGTTAACCCAGAACTGTACCAGTGGAAGTTAAGTATAGTTTTTGGGTATGGTTAGAGCAGAGAGCAAGCTATCATTCCAAACAGAAGCGAAAATTGGACAATTTAAAAAGTGGGGTGGTAGCAGCGAAAGGCCGGGCTAAAAGTTAATGTTAAAAAGACGAAATATCTCAAGGTTGACGTGGTTCGTGAAAGGAGATTTCAATCCGAGGGTATTGATATCGTCAATGTGGATCATTTATTATGTCAGCAATGTAATACCGTGTTTTTGCACACTGCAATAAGGTACACAATTTGTGTTAGTGAGAGACACCAAGGGATGTGCCACGCAAGCGTGACACATAGGAACTGTTCCAACATTAGACTATACGTCACAAAGCTGTTGGCTCGGCATTACGCCATGTCCTGCATCGTTTCGTCGCGTCCGACTCATCAGGGGCCCGACGATGCCCACCCAACTCTGGACCTATACTAAATTAAGAAGATCAGACATAGGGCTTTACCAGAGACGAGCGTGCTCTCACACCGCCATTCTTGCTTGGCTGGCAAAACAAATCAGCAATGTAATACCGTGTTTTTGCACACTGCAATAAGGTACACAATTTGTGTTAGTGAGAGACACCAAGGGATGTGCCACGCAAGCGTGACACATAGGAACTGTTCCAACATTAGACTATACGTCACAAAGCTGTTGGCTCGGCATTACGCCATGTCCTGCATCGTTTCGTCGCGTCCGACTCATCAGGGGCCCGACGATTGCTGATTTGTTTTGCCAGCCAAGCAAGAATGGCGGTGTGAGAGCACGCTCGTCTCTGGTAAAGCCCTATGTCTGATCTTCTTAATTTAGTATAGGTCCAGAGTTGGGTGGGCATCGTCGGGCCCCTGATGAGTCGGACGCGACGAAACGATGCAGGACATGGCGTAATGCCGAGCCAACAGCTTTGTGACGTATAGTCTAATGTTGGAACAGTTCCTATGTGTCACGCTTGCGTGGCACATCCCTTGGTGTCTCTCACTAACACAAATTGTGTACCTTATTGCAGTGTGCAAAATCACGGTATTACATTGCTGATTTGTTTTGCCAGCCAAGCAAGAATGGCGGTGTGAGAGCACGCTCGTCTCTGGTAAAGCCCTATGTCTGATCTTCTTAATTTAGTATAGGTCCAGAGTTGGGTGGGCATCGTCGGGCCCCTGATGAGTCGGACGCGACGAAACGATGCAGGACATGGCGTAATGCCGAGCCAACAGCTTTGTGACGTATAGTCTAATGTTGGAACAGTTCCTATGTGTCACGCTTGCGTGGCACATCCCTTGGTGTCTCTCACTAACACAAATTGTGTACCTTATTGCAGTGTGCAAAAACACGGCATTACATTGCTGATTTGTTTTGCCAGCCAAGCAAGAATGGCGGTGTGAGAGCACGCTCGTCTCTGGTAAAGCCCTATGTCTGATCTTCTTAATTTAGTATAGGTCCAGAGTTGGGTGGGCATCGTCGGGCCCCTGATGAGTCGGACGCGACGAAACGATGCAGGACATGGCGTAATGCCGAGCCAACAGCTTTGTGACGTATAGTCTAATGTTGGAACAGTTCCTATGTGTCACGCTTGCGTGGCACATCCCTTGGTGTCTCTCACTAACACAAATTGTGTACATTTATTATGTACTTAGATATTCAGATCGCCCATTACGAAGCAGCTAGACTAGACATTGTTACGAGGATTTGAAAATGAAGAGCAGCCTTCGTAGCAATAGGTGCCACTTGGCGCTTCTCCTGCTTTGGCACAAGCACTAATTGCGGATCTTTAATAATATGAAATCTGTATTGCTACATGGAAAGTTACAGGTCTTTATATACAGGTGCCTCCGCAGAATACCTAAACCTAAAATATGGTTGCCGAACCGATGGATTACGAACGTAGAACTTCTCCGTAGAAAGACTCAATTTCTAGACCCATTGAAGTTGAGATACGGGAGAAAAAGGGGAGATAGTTTGGACATACCCTGCGCAAGGATGCCGATGATTAATGTAGGCAAGCTCTTCCTCAAGGATGCCGGAGGAGAGGAAGGCGCTGTCTTCTCAACGAATTTAGCAACTCCAATCAGCGTTTGCAGACAAATTGTGAATATGGCCAGAAACCTGAAAGAACGGAACACCTAAACTGTGACACTATGCCCCCTCGAATGGGCGTGATAGCACATTTAAAGGAAAAAAGTGGTAAAAGTGCAAACGTACGCAGGGTTTGGGTTCAGCAAAATGGTCGCGACGCCGTTAACCGGTAAAATTGGCGAATGCGGTCTTGTCTAAGTGAGTTTTTCTTAGTCGAGCTAGTGTTTCCGAACGCACCCTACAGTTATCTTTTGAAGATAATCAGGAAGCGGCGTTGCCCGCACTATATTTTTGTATAGGACTTGGAATTATGATATTTTACGGAATCAATAGAAATACAAATGTAGCAGTTGTTTAATAATTAATTCCGAATTCAATTTTTAAGTTTTTGGTAGTACTTACTATACTGGAAATATAGAGGCCCGTGGTTCAAATCCCGGCACAGGAGTGTATTTTTCACTGTCTGTTTCCCGTAGTTAATAATAATTATAATTTGATTTAAATTTAATAATTAATTCCGTCCAGTAGGCTATATAATATCTAAACATCCACACTTTTGTTTTATAAATTCAATATTAAGAAAAAAAGCCCTAGTCTGAGCTCACAATGTAATGTGTAGGTACCTAAGCGCTACTTAAATTTAGTATTATGGTATGTGTGCATTTTTAAGTAATACGTTTTTGTCTGTTTATTATTTTGCACAGGGTCTTTTATTGAAATGGCAAAAGAACATATTTTTATTGGTCCGGGTGTGAAAGAAGTCTATGAGCATCTAGTAGTTGACTCCTGGAGCCCACAAGGTACATTAATTTATTTATAATTAACAGAGTTTAAAGTGCCAAAAAGAGCGTAAAGATAACCATTACAGTCTAGCGCGACTATTTCTACGAGTATGCATGACAATAATTTGTTTGTGGGATTATTTCAATTTAGTAGAACCCGGTCAACACGTCATTAAGAATTTTACAGGACAGAAAGGATCATAATTTTTAAAATCACATGTAACTTCTACTTGCTGCATTTTTGCAATGTAAACAAAAGCTATTTTTAGTAGGTTATTAACAAGGGAAGGTTGACCTACTGGCCCTACTTAATACTTAACAACCAAAACAAAACAAATAATTAAATAAAGAGATTCCCAAGTCAAAACATGTATCAAGTTTAAAGTCGCAGCCAATGTACTAATACATTCAAAGGCTAAATCGGATTGTGCGTGCCATCGAAATTTCTTCGAGTTGGACCTCTACCTGGTTTATATCCAGGAGGGTTGTTTTTCTTCAGGAAATGAGCGGAGCACCGCGAAGCGGTGCCGAGCGGCTATTGAAAATTCAAGGGTACACAAAATTAAGGTTTTTATCACCTAACCTCAAAGTGGTGGCACGTACAATCCGAGTTTACCACATTCAAATATCTAATGACTTTGGATTTGGATAATTATGTTCCAGATCAGATGCTGCTGATCCGTGAATATCAGGTAGCCGTAAATCCGAGCATTCTTATGGGTTTTAATGTATTCAAGAAATTCGTATCATCTGCAGGAATTACCGAGGACAACACTGTCAATCTCTTCAGGTAATTCGCATATCATATCGCCGGGTTAGTGCAAAAAGTCACTAAGTTACATTTTTTCTATTTTTAGTTTTTATTTTCGATTTTCTTAATTGTTATAATGTAAAATACAATATATTTTATCTACTCACGGCAGCAAAATTAGACATTACTTAACTGTTTTTAGACTGGAAAGTACTATTTCGCTGATTTGTCATAAAATTATTAAAAACAGGCAGGAAAGAAGTTAAAAAAGCAGGAAGAAGTTAAGTGACCCGCCAATTATGGTGGACAAAGTGATTTTCATGATCCTGAGAACAAAATTAGTTAGTAGACCGAAAATCAAGTTGATTTTAGTTTATCACTTGATAGGTGACCTCTTTGATTTGGAGTATCGACAATGTCGCACAGCACTTCTTATTTTTTAACCATTTCTATGGGTAGGCGCTGTTTTAAAAGGATCGCCTCTAGGCTTTAGGAAGAGAAACCGAACTCACATAATATTAAGTTTTTCAAAAGTTAGTAATGTAATTGAAAATAATAAAAACAGGTAATAATAATGAAAAAAATGTGAGAAGATGCGATGGATGGGTTGTACGAGAGCAGCGGTGGCGTGCCGTCCTTCACGAGTTTGAAAGAAATTAAGACAGATGATAGTTACTGAAAGGATTGAAGTTTTAATTCTCGAAATAAAGTGTTAAAACACGTCTTAAATCTCTAACCATCATGTTATCCATCAAAACCTAAATTTAAATGTGTTGTTTCATTCTTTTTCTTGATATATAAAGTAAATACATATAAAACTTCCTAAATATTTCTTAGTAGAGAGGATTAAAACGTTTTATGAAGGAAAAGTAAATGAACAGCCAACAATTTATTTATTGATTTGTATTATATATTATTTGTAGGAAAACTTTCTTTATACCTTTATTTTAGGTATAGAGTGTATATTGTTTAATGTATTTTTAATTGACCGAGCGAAGCGAGGTCTATGCTTTAACTTTTTCTTCCCCGGTCTTGCCCAGGGACTGGACCATTTTGCATTTCGTTTAAAAATGTTTGTTTACGCGCTTACGACCAAACGCTTTGTTCGATTTTCTTCAAATTTGGCATGGATATTCTTTTAAGTCATAAAAAATAATGTATGAGTTTTATATTTAATGAATTTCATTTTAACATTTTTTATAAAAAAAATTTTTTTTTGTTTATCTTGAAATTTGGCATGAATATTCCTTCAAGTATGGAAAATAAATATGTATAGTTGTTTTATTATTTTTTTTTTTTTTATTAATTAAAAAAAGTTTAAACTTTAAAAAAAAAAAAAAAAAATAATGTTTGTTATTTGGAATAGATGTTCCTTTAAGACATTAAAATCGATTTATATGGTTTATTTGCTTAAAAAAATGTTTAGAATTAGCATAAAAATAACCTTCCCAGCAGGGAATCGATCCCGGTCTCTCACCGTCGATGGAGAGTTATGAGGCCGGCATCCTCCGGACTGCGCGCGCAACACATTATTTATTATTTTACAATACACATCGCCATTTTTCTTTTTAAATTGCTTACTGTTCATTACCTACAAGTCTCTTTTGTCTTTCGCCGACAAGAATATGTATGTATACTTCATAATAGTTAAGATTATTTGTTATTGTTGTAAGTCTTTCTGCGTATTTATCTTTTTTTACTTCCACTTGCCTCTAAATCTTGTTATCTAAATTGCCCTCCTGATTTCCTAGCAAGCTGAAACTTGCACAGATTATTTATTTCTGACGACCATAGCATAATCAGTTAATAGTTAATTAATTAATTAACTATTTATTGATAAGTTAATAATTTTGTTGGTTAATCTGTCTCCTAATCTTGTACTAAATGTAACCAACTCTCCGACTATTTAGAAAGCAGAAACTTTCACAAATTATTTAATAGTGGCTATACAATACAATAACCAGTCATTAGTTAATTCATTTGTTAACTACTAATTAATTAGTTAATCAAATTGTTAACTATTAAATAATTATTAATCAATTTGTTTGTTTTCTGTTTGTCGTCAAATTTTATAGCCTAAATTTGACTCACTTTCCGACCACCTAGAAAGCTGAAATATGCACTGATTATGGATTCATATATATATATATATATATATATATATATATATATATATATATATATATATATATATATATATATATATATATATATATATATATATATATATATATATATATATATATATATATATATATATATCATTCTATCACGTTCCCAAAGCCTTCATTGAAATTTGATTTCATCGAATTAAAAATAATTTTTCCAAAGTTTGAAGAAATGCTTGTTCGAATTTGGCAGGAATTATCCTTGAAGTCATTACAAGCGACGTATATAAAGGATTTTTCATTTTTGGACGTCGCGAGGTCAACTGTTCACAGAACTACTAGTTCTATGTGTATAAACTATACGTGATTAAATTTTATAATTATTATTTATCTAAGTAAGATTTCATACACGACAAGTTAAATATAAAGAAATGACATTGAAAAGTTTATTAAAAATGATAAGGGTCATTCGAAAAATTCCGTTTGATGTAATTACCTATAATCTCTAAGGAGAATGTTTTGCCAAAATTTTAACTTCTACTTGTTTATTAGGCTTGGCTTGTTTTTGTTTTAAGGGTGTTCATAAGATCAGGTTCCATGGTAAGGTAAGTGGGCAGCACTCTGGGATCCAGTGATTTGAGTTCGAATCTCGGTGGGGCATGGCTACTTCTTATAATATTGACACAAATACACTAATTATTGTATCACGTAACTCATACAAGATGAAGTATTCGTGTAGCTTCCTTAATGCGCTATTTATGTATATTATATAATGGCGGACATTCCATGGTAATTGATATTATTCAGATTCATTTTTATGGATTGTGTTTAAACTACAACAGTAATGTACCTAAAACCCCTAAAAATGTAAAATGTCCTCCTATAAACAATTATTCGGATTAGATTGGCTCATTATATTTTTTTTCTTGTTTTAGGGCGGCAGATGTTAATGCTCGTGGAGCCTTGACTTGCAAAGAATTTCTTTGCATTATTGCCTTCTTAGAACCAACTGAACGAACTCAGATGGCTTCTATTGAGGCAGAGGCAAGATATACCTTCAGGTAAATTGCCCGTATTTCTATGGAGACTAAAAAAGTGTTAGTGTTACACCCATTGTAATTATTAAATCAGACATTCTTCAGTAATTCCAAATATCATCCTGATCAGTATAAGTTATAGCCTGAGTTCTTAATGCATATTAGTGAGTAACTAGCTGTTCTTGTGGCCGGCGCAAATGCCAGCCAGCGATCGTCAGCTAGGCATGGCAGGGGCAGGTGCTTTGTATATGCCAGGTACTTGTATAATGCAGATGATTGTATAGGAGCTGGTTCTTGTATAGGTCTAGTGAAGTGATAATATAGCCCGGGTACTTTTATAGGCCAGGTAATAGTATAGTCCAAGTACTAACCTGGTACTCGTATAGTCCAGGTAGTTGTGTAGAAGCTGGTAATTATATAGTGCAGGTACTTGAGACGACGGTGAAATGTGCAGAAGCTGGAAAGAAAAGGGAAATTTTTACCCGATCTCGGGGGTTTGGCTACCCCTTACGTTACATCTGTGGGCGTTGAAAAAAATTGTTAAATGAATGAAAACGTTGAACGAGGGGAGTGCAGTGACTCAATGCACTTTACTGCTGTTTGATTAGCTCAATATAGCTAGTTAGAATCTATTTCTGTGGCTCTAAGAGCATCACACATGGCTTTATGAGTGATACAATCAAAAGCTTTCCTAAAATTTATGTAAAAGATGTAAAAAGGAAAAGCATACCGAGCTATTTGTATAAGATGATTTATAGCTTGAAGGTGATGCCTAAGCATTCTTTATTGTTCTTTATAAGACGTTAGTTTATTTCTTAGAATTTAAGTGAATATCTTTGGAATTGATGAGCACAATGATACAGGCCTTTAGTTTTCGATGTTTTGCTTGTCTCCTTTTTAGGGTTTCGTTGGTAAACCCAAAAAAGATACCCTTATATAGTTTCATTCCTGTGTCTGTCTGTCTGTCACTGTACTGTTCCAATAACTTTTGAATCAAAAGAGATAAAAACTTTCCAGTATTAAAGATCGTTTTGACACGCAGACAGGAAAAATATAGCAAACTCAAAATTATGTTGTTCAAATCCAAAATGGCGGATAATTCACGTCACGCGAAAAAAATATTTTTTAAAATTCAGTATCAAATGAAAGGTATTGAAAAGTAGATTTCAAAAATATATAACACTTGTGAAATGTGTTTAGTTTTCCATGCCATCTTATCAAAAACATCAAAATTTTGCGTCCCCCCCCCCATAACCTGTATTTCTGCTGTTACTAAAAATACAAAAACATATGCAAAATGTGCGGTCTGATGGGCCGAAGAAAAAATAAGAATAGCAATTTGATCTGATTAAATGAGAATCCCAAATGGCGGATAATTCATGTAACGGGGAAACATCAAAACTATTGAGCACTTACTTAAATTGTTACTCCCCTTATAAACAAAATAGATGGAAGTAACAATCTATAGAAGTGTATGTTCTTCTTTATAGTGTTACTCCCATTATAAAAACGGAAGTGTGATATTCCGTTATTCAAAAGTACATTGGACTAAACATCCCTTTGTCTTAATAGTTATTTAGTCAGTTATTTATAGTCTAAAAAAACATAGGGGAGTAATAATCTAAAGAAGTACCACACTTCCCACTACTCTTAAATAAAGGATCTTCATTCTTGGGTATAATACATATATAAATAGATATCTTCACCTCTAAATTCATTCTCATTCGAACTATATCATAAATCTTTAAACACACATCTAAACATCATTAAAATCAAAAATCTCTATGAATAAAGATCAAAGATCAAAGTGAAGTCCTTTTTAAATTAAGCCGAAAGAGGTTAATCCTTGTAAAAACTCGTATTTGAATATTATTTATATACATATTACAGGGTGTCCCAGCTAATATGGAACAGCAAAATATCTCCGGAACCATGATAGATAGAAAGATGCGGTTTTCAGGGTTCGATAATGGCTATAAATGCGCTTCCAGAACAAATGCTGAACATTTTCTGTATTCAGCAGAAGTGTGTGCAGTTTACATAATAGAAAAAAATGTGAATAGGAATTCATATTTTTTAGACTAGATTTGGATTCTATGGCTAAAAATAGTTTCAATTTTTTACTCTTGGAAATTTTCTATTTATTCGCTCCGAGCATTAGTTTGCCGTCTGGAGAGCACTGAGTCTCCTAAAATTGAAACGTTAAGTCCATTTTACAGCTAAACTAATGGATTTAGGAAAAAAATTCAAGATACAAAAAGTTCTTTTCTTTTTGCTGTAAAATCCAAATCTACAATACATACCAAATTTTTAACTGTTTTATTTTTTGTCAAGTAAAGTGTTCAGCAGGGCTCAAAATGTTAAAAAATACCAATAATGCATGTTTTTATGAATGGATTTGGATTTTACAGCAAAAAATAAGAACTTTTTGTATCTTGCATTTTTTTTAGTTTCAATTTTAGCAGGTTCAGTGCTCTCTAGACGGCAAACTAATGCTCGGAGTGGAAAATTTCCAAGAGTAATTTCCAAGAGAGCATTTCTTACTTTTAGCCATAGAATCCAAATCTAGTTTAAACAAAATGGCTTCCTATTCACTTTTTTCTATTATGTAAACTGCACACACTTCTGCTGAACACAGAAAATGTTCACCATTTGTTCTGGAAGCGCATTTAAAGCCATTCGCGCATTTTATAGCGCATTTATTTAGCCAACCCTGAAAACCGCATATTTTTTATCTATCATGGTTCCGGAGAAATGTATCTGTTCCATATTAGATGGGACACCTTGTATATATATTATTTAAATATTATTTTCAGATTCTTTAATAAAAGGAAAAATGGTGCATGGAATAGCGCAGAAATAGAGATTTTCTTTACTGAACTTCGAAAAAAGTACAAAGCAACGCCGGTACTGGATAAAGATGTCGCCAAATTTTACAGGTAAATTCAAATAGTTATATTTATATTCAATATACTATACTAGCTCTACTACATTATTTGAAACTCCTCTCTTTTATATTATGTTTTATATATTTTTATTAAGTAAATCCTCCCTGTCAAGATTACAGCAACACCTATTTTAGTAAAAAATAATAACAAATTTTAGTCATTGGCGACTTTCATACATACAAATAGAGGCTGTCAAACTTCATAAAAACTTTTTTTTTACAGGGATGCAGAGATATCTCCAGGTGCTGATGTGACGTTGCTCCAATTTATCAAGGCAGTTACTTCATCAAAATTTAAAATCCCCCCTGGTTTCTTAAAGAATAACAACAAGATGTCCCAGACCTTTCTCAATCAATCATCACCAGGGTCAGGGTTCAAACAATTCGTAAAATTTTTATTTTTTTTCCTTACATTTTGTTGAATAACGTCAATACGATCCATGCAGATAAAACAAAGAACTTAGGAGGGATAGAGCATAGTGAATAAACAGGTAGGTGAAACATTAGTGATGCTAGAAGCAGGAAGAAAAAGAAAGTTCAGCAAATTTTATGAGATATCAATTGCATCATATTATATTAATAATATGTTTACACTATTATGTTATTGTATTTAGTTAAATCTGATACATATAATGTCTACTTTAAACAGTAAATGAGGTGACTAAGGAATTGGGCCACCTCTTTAAATTCGCCCGTGTGGAAATTATTCAAATAAAAAATAAAATACACGAAAATACAGTCTAGAGTAGCCATTTTAACAATACCTTAATCATTAACAGATGATGATATACACAAATTTAATGTGATTAAAATCTTTGAAACTACTGAGTACATAGATCAAATCTGTTATCTTATCAAAATTGTCCTTGTAATAAATTTTTGAAATCGTAAAGAGACTTTATAGACACTCAGTATATTTATTCTAGATTTATAAAATGAAATAATTAAAAAAGAATAATGATTTTAGAACAAATAATAATAAAGTAAAAAGTGTAAATACTGATAGTGATGACACCAATAATAAGTAACAGATGAAAAAACCGGACATTGAAAACAAAACAATTGTTTATCTATATATATAAAATCCAAATACCACTCACTCACTGACTGACTGACACATCACGATATCTCTGAAACCACTGGACCTACGACCATGAAATTTTGTAGGTGTGTTCCTCTTACCTCCTAGGTGCTCGCTAAGAAATATTTTAAAAATCCGCCATCTTGATTCAAGATGGCGGCCATTTATATACAAAATTCGACAAGACGATATCTCGGGAGCCAATTGCACTAGAACCTTGAAATTCAGAAGTTGGCTTCCTTTTATGAAATTAGTAACTTTTGATAAATAGTTTACCAATCGGGCATATTGATTCAAGATGGCGGCCATACATATATAAAAGTCAACATGTGTGCATGTTCTTTATACAAATCTACAGTTTTAGTCCAATCTCGATGAAAATTTGCACACTTGACCTTCAAAGCAAGGGGAAAATCACTGTCTACATGAATATTCAAAATTTTAATTTTGGTACACAGGGGTACGGGGTACAAATGTCAAAGTAATGAACATCCTTCATGATGCATATCGTTGAAAAGCTCTTTAAGAGGACAGTAATTGTGGTTATGTACAGTTTTACCATATTTTCACTTAGGAGGGGGGTATAATTAAAAAATATAGGTATATCTTATATAAAAAGAAGTGTATCCGTATGAGGGTATGTCTTTTATCCTAATTTGATGAATATTTACACACTTTTTCTTCAAAACAAGGTGAAGGTCACTGCCTACATGAGATTACGAAATTAAAATTTTGGTACACAGGGGTACGGGGTACAAGTGATGAATTCCCTTCATCTTCATGATGCAAATCGTTGAAATGCTCTTTAAGAGAAAAGTAATTGTTCTTAAGTACAGTTTTGTCTTATTTTCATTTAGAAGGGGGAGAGGTAAAATGGAAATTTATATCTATATCTATATATGTATATAAAATTCAACATATGTGTGTACATATGCATGTTCATTTATACAAATCTACAGTTTTATTCCGATCTCGATGAAACTTTGCACACTTGACCTTCAAAGCAAGGGGAAGGTAACTGTTTACATGAATTTTAGAACTATAACTTTTGTTCAAAGGGGTACGGGGTACAAGTAATGAATACCCTTTATCTTCATAATGCATATTGTTGAAATGCTCTTTAAGAGTACAGTAATTGTTGTTATGTGTACAGTTTTGTCGTATTTTCATTTAGGAGGGGGTAAATTTAGGATATTTGCAAATGATCTTATCAAAGAGGTGGGGGATATAACTAGGAGGGATAGAATCTAGATATTCTCGCATAGTAAAATAATTTGTATGCTTTCCTGGTAGTTTATAAACTTATAAAATTTAACAACACTCCTTAGCGAAGCACGGGTATCCAGCTAGTTATAAATAAGATCATAACAGTTTAGTATACCACCTGCTGTTACCATCTTCGAGCAATAATTGTTCAAAGCGAGCGTTTTGGACTCTCTCAACCCTTTTTGATCTATAATATAGCTTTAAATGTTTACAGAAGGAAACAAGGAGATCCAGGAGGTAGATCTGGTGTACCCATATCATCAGCTCTACAAGAGAAACCAGCTGCAAGAAGAGGTAAATTTTGTTGACCACAATACTAAAAATACTTGTAGTCCTAAAAGTTTTTTACCCTCTCCTGTTCGTGGACAAGGTAGGTATCTTAACTAGAGATCAACTACTAGACTCTTAACTAGAGCTCTTAAAATCTTGTCTTTTTCTTTGCAGTGCCTTATTTGGTCTTACCACATACCTCCTCCCACATAGATCTTTTTTAAATGTTGTTCATGCACTTTCTAGGTAATGCTTGTGTCCTGTGCCACTTTTCTTCGGTAATATTCTTTCTTTTCACGATTCTTCAGTTCTTTTGTCTTTATGTTTTTACTTTTCTTATTTGTTGTTGTTGAGTTTTATTTCAATTTTCTTACTTTTTTTTTAAAAAAGAAGAAATATCGTCTTCATAAAAACAATTAAAATCACAATAATGATTAAAAAATCATTGAAATATTAAATAAAAAAAGACTTAAAAGTTGAAGACACGCCTGCTGTGTAGGCGTCTGAGGCGTCTGAGGAATTCACTGAGTCCCACTAATTAAAACTAATAAAAGAGTTGTTTGACAACTGCAGCTTCCTGGATGTAATTTATAAAACAAAAATTGATTTAATACATTCAAGATGGCCGGGTTGTAGAAGATCGACAAACGGTTAAATTGAGAATTAAGTGTTTTCCATAAATGATTATTGTGTTTACATTGTTTTATTTCTAGCGGTACCAGAAAAGGGTATTTTGGACACAGCAAATCAATCTGGCAACAAGTATAACTTTGCATACCACGTAATTAAAATCAACAAAACAACAAATCCAGAACATGTCACTATGGATAACTTTGCAGGTTAGTCTTAACAATGATCAATAATAATTGATAAATTCAACTAATTTATTTTAAAGCAATACATAACTAGCCGTATATGATTCTTCATTAGGTATTGATGTGTAGTTATCTCTATCCTACTGCAAGGATCATTTAAAAGTAAACACCAAAGTTAAAGATTTAAAAGAAAATATTTCCTTCTTTGAGGTATAAAATAAGAATGACAAATTATACCTTTCAGCAGGAAATAATTGTTTTCCTTTTAAACTTTGGTTGTCAAGGAAACTAGAATAACCAAAGATACGTATAAGCTAGACCTGGTTTGGACCTCACCTTTAAAGCTTGGACCTTTGGAAAATAACATTCAAGAAATAAAAGATATAAATATTCAACAGTAATAATTTTTGTGACCTATAAACATAAAAGTGATGATAATTGTACAATTAGATTATGAAGATTGATGATTACTCTCTGCATTATATGTATATGAACCATTAAGCCCGTGGCAAGTGAAATTAAGTAAATTAATTTAGATATTTATTTAGATAAGTTATTATATCTATTTGAAGATCAACAAATGAAAACAAACATTTATTATATTGGAATAAATGTGGTTGCCTTAGCTTAGCAATAAAAAATCATTTCGACGTGAGTCGTTCTTCGCCGATGGGACTCGATTATCTGCATGAAAATACATACTAATTATTTATTTTATTTGTATATTTTTGCTTCAATGTATTTACAATTCTCGATAAAAGATCATAAAAATCAACAAACTTGAAAATTATATTTATTATTGGACAGTGTTGCCCAACAAAAATATAATATTCATTCAAATCTAAGTATAGATCTACACATTTTATAAACCATCTCTTTAAACAGAAGATTTGATACATAAAATTAATAATTTCAAAATATATATAGGACTTTTATTTCCAATTTAATTTGACTTATAAAATTTAGATTGAAAATCAGCCAAATTACTCTTAAATTATGATTTATTTCATTTAGGTTACAAGAGGTATACATGTTTCATTAAATTACAATATGTTTTGTTCTGTTAAAGCTTGTATGAGCAACATGGCTTTTGATCAAGTGTTCTTAGGCAAGGAACAATCAGCATTAAACTTCTCTTACGAATCACCTTTCAACGAAGTCATTATGGGTCTAAAGTACTTCGCCAACAGTGTCGCACCCAACGGAAAAACAAAAGCTCCATTTACTTGGGAAAGGGTAACACTTTTTCATATTTTTCTATATGCTAGTGGTGTATGCATGAAAGAAGTATTGTGATGGATACACTTGGAACAAGGTACCATAAGTCCAATAAAGTGGTTTTCAAAAATGCCTGTCTCTTGACCGTAATCTATTCGTTGTCTGCCGTCTGTATTTTTGAGCAGATGCGTGAAACCTACGGTCAGAGTTTGTAAAATTTGGCATAAATGTTCAGAAAATTATACCAAGAGGCGCTACAGATATATGAATTTAAGCTCTAAATTTGTTATCGTTTTTAATCCACTTAAATACAAATTCAATCGTGTAAGTAGTTTTACCGGGGAAAAAATCTAATGTCCGTGGCATGATGAAAATAAATCTGATTTAGCTTCTTCTAAGTAGTAAACCTTGTCTTGAAGGTAGGCAAACCACAAATCCTTTCTTTTGTTGCGGTGTAATAGTTTGGATTTGTTTTCTGTTGTTCTAAGCCCAGAGACAACATTAGTATATTACAGGATTACAGTTACAGATAGGAGAGATCAGTAGCTAAACATCCAATCCTTGTGATCAGCACAGCAAAAAAGTCTCTCATCTCAGATTTGAACCAGATACATCTGGATTAATGACTACACTTTTAATAAATAGTAATAATTTATAAGTGGATAATCGACTGTGGATTAAATAAATACTAAGGATGGTGAGGATTTGCCAAACACCCCCCCCTCCCGGGCTTTGGTGATTTGTAAAGGAGAGCAAAGTTAAACAGCTCGGGCCTGGTCATCAATGGATAGGTGACTACAGATCTGGTTGTTTAACAGCATTGATATATTGGGTAGATGGTTAGATGGTTATGTGAAGTGGAAGTGACGACTAACGAAAAAACAAGCTGGTTGTGTATGCTAATTGTTAGGTCCATAAGCTGTTAAGCGACAGTTAGTTAATAATATAAGCAATATTGAATTAACGAAGCAAAACTTGCATGCATTTAAATGGTTTTATGGTTAATACTTTACCATTACGTGATCAAAAGTTTAAGAGTTCTGTTTGTTACTATAGTGCTCATTTGCGTTTAGTTGTGAAACATGAGTATGTAAATAATTTATTCACGGATACTTTTGCAGGTAGAGTTCAATCACCTGGGAGAGCTGTTGATCAGGCTAAGCAACTTAGTGCTGGAAATCTTCAGGCGTGAATCGAGGCTACTTCGACTGTCTGCCCCTGTCTACGTGCTTGGTAAGTAACTATCAGGCTGAGACGCTACAGTAAACCACCGGTCAGTAACCTCCTAATCAACACAATAACCACCTTCTTTACTTCTTAACATCATTACATACAATACATACTTCTTAACTAAGTCCACCGAACTTAATACTTAGTCTGCAAACATTAAATTGTATTTCTTCTTTGTCTGCTTCATTCTGTTCTCAAGGATATATTTTATCCTAAAGATAGTTTTGTACCATAAAAAAGTTTCTGACGCTTATTATACATTCTAAATATTAATCGGTTTCGAAAGAAAACACAACTTGAAAAATCAATCTCGCAACAAAACTTGTTGTTTATTGTTTTTTTTAAACAATGTGATTCTGCTCTAAAATCAAATGACCATTTCGAAAATCCTTTTACAGAAGTTGTTTATATCATAAAAAGAAGGTTCTTGTGCAATTGATTTTGGAGATATCGTCATGTCGAATTCTGCCTATAAATTGCTGCCATATTGAATCAAGATGGCGCATCGTAAAAAGTTTTCTTAGCACGCACCTAGGGGGTAAAATGAGCTATTGATGGGTCTATCTATTGCTGTTCTGGAGATTCTGTGATGGATTAATGAGTGAGTGGTATTTGGCTTTTAATATGTAGACAAACAAACCAACTAAGGATTTTCATAAAAAATGAATAAATTTATAAGAACCGAACAAGCTAAAAAACAGGGATATCCATAACAAACAAGTAGGTATATGCATAAGACACAAACAAACATACTGAGGAAATCCATACACAACAAACAAATAAACGAAATTCACGAGAATCAAAAAAACAAACTGTCGACTAATATATGAAATATTTTATATGGCGTATAATCTAATTTCAATTTTACTACCTATGTAGGAGATATTCACGGGAACTTCGTGGACTTGTGGTTGTTCGAAAATGCTTTCTGGCCTTCTGGCATGGAGCTGTTAACTGGAGGTATACTTATGCTTGGTGACTACGTCGACAGAGGACCTCATGGAGTTGAAGTAATCGCCTACTTGTTCGCTAACAAAATTAAAAGTCCAAAGAGACTTCATATGGTTCGAGGAAACCATGAAATACGACATGTTCAGAAGCAGTTCACCTTCTTCACGTTAGTATTTTTAAAGCATTCATTTATGGGAATATATTTACATATGGAGTATTATATAGTTTTAGGTTTCCTAGAGCAGGTTTTTTACAATGTTCTCAAGGTAAAGAGTTTGATCCGATGTTTTGGTAATACATAATAGCATGTAACTCAAAATAAATGTGAATATCATTTTATTGGAACATTTATCGAATATTGCAACTACAATTTAATTGTTATAAGTAATAATAATAATATGTAAATGTGGCTTGATAAGTTGACAGATATAAGACGTCTATTAGTGACAGAGCTCATTGGCTCAAGAACATAACTTTTACTAGTAGCTTATTATAGGTTGCAAAGGGAATTGCTGCTTCAGACGCGTAGCAAGGTTATATGGATAGTTTCGAATAAGAGGATTTGTGTGGAAGGGTCTGTTGTAGGAAATAACTAGGCATCGGATGAATGGGACGTTGAAGTTCAGGCCGTTGTGTAAGGCTTGGTTGGAGACGTACTGGAGTGCATTTACTATGGTTCTGAGGATGAGATTGTAAAATTTGGATGTGGTTTGCTAAACGCTTGTTAAACGTTTGCAACCCAAATAATTCAATGCCATATAATATGTCCATGGAGGTTTGAGTATTGTGTTGTATGAGTCCATATATTCTAGTAACAATCATTGTAACACATGTTTAAGTTTAACATCTTGTTCTTAAAATAAAAATATGTAGTTAAGATTCAATGTTTTAATACGAAAATAACCATCTTTGTAACATTGATGTTCAGACGTTGAATATCACGTATCTGTTACAATTAACAATATAATTAAAGTTAGTACAATTTTTTTTTTTTTTTTTTTTTTTTTTTTTTAGTGAATGCCAGAAGAAGTTCGGTAAGGAGTTAGGACAGGACGTTTGGAAAGCTGTCAACAATGCTTTTGACTATTTACCTCTGGCAGCTGTAGTTGATGATGTGGTAAATTTAAATATATTAAAATTAAAATAACTAATTTTAATTATCCATCATTATTATAATAAAAAATTATTTTTGTTTCACTATTCATTTCAATATATTTAAGATGAATATTCATTAATTAATATTTGATGAATTAGAATAAATAGCTTTTATTTTCAGATGATTATTTCATAATTAGTTCAAATAATAAAGGTTTACACTCTAAGATCATGTTGATGTTAGTTCGTCATAATAGGTTAGTTATTAAAATATTTCCCTCAAATCAAAGTGAACAGTGGACTCATCTATTAAGTGACACACTAACATCAACTTGAATTTTGGTCAAACTAACTAATTTTGTACTTTGGATTATGGAAACCACATTGTCCACCATAATTGGTGGCCTATCTCGACGGGTATGTTTTTTTCAAATGCCTACAGACGAACTTAGCCGACCACATATTCTTAAAGCGCACCAAATGATTAACTTGTACCCAAAATTTTTAGCTTGATGTTTGTCAGACACTTCATTGCACACTATTTCCTGGACTATTAGTTGTATTCGTCAAATTTTAATTGAAGCGAGCGTAAGCAAGCTTCTTACATTCAACGAAATATGCATCTTGTCTGTCTGTCTGTCTGTCTGTCTGTCAGTAACATTTACGCGTGTGACGATAACTTGAGTAAAAGTTGACCGATTTAGTTGAAATTTGGTATACATGATCCTCTAACTAATACTCAGGCTAAGTTCGTTGGACAGTGTGATCCGTCCAAGAGTTCGCGCGCAATGCTCGCGTAAACGTGAGCTTCAAATTTAAAATTGGAATTTCAGGACAGGAAAAAATTCTATCATCACCTATTCGATGAGACGAACATTTTTTCAAATAACATTTTTTAGTAAAACCAACAACGACACTGCTATGAATTAATAAAGATCGGTAAAACTATTATTTAATAGCTTTAAAGCGGACTTTAACGTTTAAAATAGAGAAAACAACCTTTTTGCCGATATCTTACGTTCTAACGTAACGATTTTAATAAAACTTCAAATACATCGTCTAAAGTGCAATTGAAACAAGTATGTAAAATTTCAACTTGATACAAGCAGTAGTATTTGAGTAATGAAGTGATACATTTATAATATTAGTTTAAAAGCTATGACGGGTGGTTAAGATTCTTATAGTCGTATTGTGTGTAGGTTTGTTTAGGAAGTAAAGCTTCACACTACCCTCTTCCACTTATCTTCAACTATGACATTCATCATGATTAACAAATTTTAATATTCAGTATTTTATTGCAATACGCTCGCTTCAATGATAGAGCCACGCGATGCCTAGTATATCTATAAATGAATTTTCCTTCTTCACACATCAAAACATTATTTTTGCTTCCGAGCTTACCGAAGCGAAGGTAACGGAAGCATTGTGTTCACTTTTGAGAAAGAAAAACTTTTATGCCTCCGATTTTAAAAATTCCAAGACAGAAATCCGTTTCAGACATCAGGGAACATTTTTGGTCTCGTGTCTGTCTGTCTGCCGGTCTGTGTGTCCGCGAATTATGAAACGAGTGACGATAACTTGAGTAAATTTCGACCGATTTTGATGAAATTTGGTAGACATGTTCATTTTACCAATGCCCAGGACGAGTTCGTTGGACAACGTTATCCGTCCAAGTGTTCACGAGCAACGTTCGCGTAAACGTGAAATTTAAATTTAAAATTGGAATTTTAGGTCGGGAAAAAAATCTAACTTCATCTATTCAATGAGACAAACATTTTTTTCAAGTATAATTTTTTAGTAAAACCTACAGCGACACCTGTATGAAGTGTGGATCGCTAAAACTATTAATAGTTTTTACACAATAAACAATAAAGTAATATAACAATAATTTTAATGTTAATATAACAATAAAAACATGATAGGATGCGAGGAAGCTATGTGCCACACTAATTGGCAGTCTATTTTTATTTGAAACTTAAACTATAACAAATAAAGCATAACTTCTAATATTATTAATTCATCATAATTGTATTTAATTTATAAAGTGTTCAACAGGAGGTTGTGTACATTTCGTTTTCGATTTTTAACAAAATCAGATTCATTCATCAATTTCTCAAAACTAGACATATAGTTAAATTAGTACATATTTAAATATACTTCATTTTATTTACATATTTATGACTTTTTTATATTAAAATAATTAAAACATTTTTTTTTTTTTCTGGGTATGATTTTTCTCAACTTGTATTCCACCAAATTACATCGAAATTGGGCCAGAAGTTAAGGCTTAAGGACGTTTGCACAGATTATAGACCATTATTTTAACACAGACATACATTTATTTAAAAAACACTTTTTTGGACTCAGAGAACCTGTAAACGTATAAATCGGTAACAATCTCGTGCCATATCAAAACATTCTCTCTACATATATACTACGCATATGAAAAATTGAATACGGTTGTTCTGTCTTTCTCTACACCAACAATATGTCTACTAAAAAATATAATAAAACCATTCACTAGAACTAGAAAGGATATTCTTTAATGACATAGCCTATGGCCTACATGCTAATGCAACATTGATGAAGTCACTGATACCTCGCAGAAACCCAGGATATATATATATATATATATATATATATATATATATATATATATATATATATATATATATATATATATATATATATATATATATATATATATATATATATATATATATATATATATATATATATATATATATATACAATATTTAACAATCAATACTTAATTTTCTTAG
This sequence comes from Gerris lacustris, assembly GCA_951217055.1. Lineage (NCBI taxonomy): Eukaryota > Metazoa > Arthropoda > Insecta > Hemiptera > Gerridae > Gerris > Gerris lacustris. The sequence goes on along the minus strand of OX578277.1, from coordinate 38,297,937 downwards.
ATGTTTGAATTGTTTCGAAACATAATATAAAATAATTAACGGGTTGGAACAGAATTAGTGGAAAAAATTTCTAGAGCGGAAATGCACAAGAAGGATTTTATAATTAATCTAAAGGACGGTTTTTAATCCGGTTATTCAAACGATATTTTCTTCGTTTGAATTAATCCTTAATTAATACCCAAATAATATTAGCTTTGCTTGAGAGAAAGACTTGATTATGATTGGAGAAGAAAATTTTTTCGAAATATAAATTAGATTCAACATTCTGCCTTCCCCTTAAAATGTCTTATATAAAACATCAACAACCAATTGTTATGTAAATGCTTATATTATTTGCTTTCCCCCCACACCAGTACAATATTATTTATTTATCGAAAATAAAAACTGCGTTCTGTCCGTCTTATTGATTTCAGTCGTTAATGAATAATTATATCTTAAATATATATAACATTGGAGTGGTGTCTGTACATTTATCCGATTGGGCTTGAATTTTGAATTTCCTCTAAATTAGTAGTCCCGATAACGAATTTAAGTTTAGAATGTGTTATGTCTGTTTGTCTGTGGGTCAATCACGTCCAAACGGCTGAACATATTTTGTTGATTTTTGGGTACAATGTTAAGCTTAATTCTGCGGGTAATATAGGCTAAAAAACTTTTTGGTAGCTCTATACGGGGAGAACGGAGAGTCTAAGAAGATTTCTAAATTCTAATTTTATTTTTTTATAAAAAATGTATTTACCCAAAAGCTGGTTTTGAATCGGTCTGTCTATCAATATGTATTATCTCGTGTCGGTCTGTCCGCCAACATTTTTTGAGAACGCTTGACTTGAAAACTCCTGGGTCCAATTTTAATGAAATTTGGTTAGTACCTACGTCAAAGTTGGAAAGATGTATTCATTTATGTATTCATGTATTCACAGATATATTCATTTAAACCTACCTATATTGCTTCCGAGCTTACCGAAGGTAACGGAAGCTATGTGATCGTTCTGAAGAACTAAAAATTTTTAGGTCTCCGATTTCAAAAATTCCAAGACAGAAATCCGTTTCAGATATCAGGGATCATTTTTGGTTCCGTGTCTGTCTGTCGGTCTGTCGTTCAATGTTTGCGAACCAACGTATCTTAAAAACTACACGTCCAATTTTAATGAAATTTGGGTGGTAGGTCATGAGTAGCCCATTGTTGGTCCCATATAGGTTTTAACCTTCTGCGCTCATTTGTTTCACTTCCACATGCGCACAAATATACATTAATTTTCACCTATAGCTTCAAAAGTACTTATCTGATTTGTATGAAACTTTTATAGTTTATCGAAAGTAGCCCGCAGATAGCCCCAGATTACTTTGAACCGTCTGCGCTCTTTAACTTTTGCTAAATTGATACTTTAATTCAAGTATAAAATCAAAACAATTTTGACAGATTAAAAAAACGGAGGAATCAATTAAACAAATTAAACAATAATGGCTTGTAAATGCATAAAATATAAAATTAATAATGTACGTGATAGGACGATAGGATGCGAGGAAGATATGTGCCATACCAATTGGCAGTCTATTTTTTAGTAATACTCGTATTTTAAATCCACTATTTATATTCATTTCAATCTTCTACGATTTAATATTTATATAAAAATAAACGTAACTTCACTGGAAATGAAAGCGGGTTCAAACAACCCCATTTTAAATTAGGGATCATATTATATTTATGGCATTATTTTAGTACAAACAATTTATAGTAACACTTATATATTGAAATCTGTCGCATTAATTATTATTTTATACTCTTGTGACAATTCGTCCAATGGTAGCAGGCAAGGTTGCTATGTGCCAACTAATTGGCAATATGTTTTTCTTTTGTTTTGCAGATCTTCGGTTGTCATGGTGGTGTACCTCCTCCATGGCTGTGTCCTAATATCACTGTGATAGACAATATTCCGATGCCTCTAACTAACCCGGATTCACAGAGTCCTCTAGCTTGGGAACTACTCTGGAACGATCCTATAAGGTAATTAATAGATCCCACTCTTAAAGGATTGAATACTACAAGAAGTTTACTAATTTCATTCTAATTATATAAGGTTTTGACGAAATTAATTAATCCATATATACATATTTATATATACATATGAGTGTGTGGGTATGTATTGTATGTGTGTCTTCTATATAAATCTAAAGTTTTATTCTGATCTTAATGCAAATTTGCACACTTGACTTTAAAAAATAAGAGGAAGAGGTCATTGTCTATATACGCATGAGAGTTCGGTAAGCTTGGAAGCAAAATCAAATTGGGATAGTTTTGGGCTTAAAATTAATTAATCTGAAATACTGAGTATTCTGAGATTTGCCAATAGAAATCCAAGATGATATATTATAATAAAATATCCTATTGATATAACCTCTCTAATTGTACTGTAAACAGTAAAGAGTTGAGATAAATCAAACTGTAAAAGACAGCACTAAATCTAGTAATTAGAAACTAGATTATTAATAGGCTATTAATTACTCAAGGGACATTAATGGAATTAATGTCCACAGGATGTTGGAAGTTCTTACGAAATTGCAAGCAAATTATTGGTTTACGCAAATCACCATCACCTTAGAATTGTTTTACACTATTGCTAGTTACCACCACTGTTAAAAACTAAATTATTATAAAACTGTTTAAAGCAACTGACTTCTATCGAATGTTGACCCACCGTTTTACAGTTCTTTTTACAAAAAAAATCTTTAATAAGCAACTCCGTGATCTTCAATCTCCCAACATCTTCTATTAAACTTTATGGTAAAATCATAATTAAAAAAAAAGTATATATCTATTGTACATGAGCTAATTTCGCTGAAGCGAATACACAGTTATGAAGATGCTCGCTGAAGTTTTTATTCCAAAGCGGAGGGTAACGCCCGGACAAATTAAAATCATTTAGTGTTGTGTTGTGTGATCTAATTGGGCGGTTGAATGCAGCGGAGAGGAACGTGGTGGCGCGTGGCGGGCGGCGGACGGCGTGCTGATCGCCATAGTTACCGGCCCGTTACCGTCCTGTTCCGGCTCCTTGGTCAGGACACGTTCAAGCACCTGTATCCTCAGGCATCTTTAACTTTATAATCCTTCATCGTCCAGCCAACAATAAAGAAAACTAAATCCTTAAGCACATCCTTAATAACATAAGGATGTGGAGCCAACAAACTTCGAAACACCTCGTGAAAATATTCGAGAAAAGACAGAAACAAATGTACAGCTATTTAAAACTAGAACTTAGTTCATATCTTCATCAAGAACAATATAAAAATAGAAGAAGTAGTTCATGACCTGCGAAGGAATCTTCTTTGCTAGTCTCCTCCTGAAGACCATAAGCAAATGATACTTTAAGTTCTTTAGCACCCTCTCTAGATGAAAACATATCACGGGCCGTAGTTTGGATACCCCTGTTTTAGGGAATCGGCGTAGCTGAGTGGTTGGTGTTCAAGCAACTCGCCTGAAACCTTGGTCAAAACATCGTCATTATAACAAAATGCTATTATAATTATCATAAAGATAAGGAGAAGGCTGAGGTAGGGGGGTAGGCTTACGGCTTACCTATTCCCTAAACAAAACCAAGCAGTCAAGACGAGCTCGTCTTAAGGTGAAAGAACCTCACTCAGCTTCTCATCGGATACGTAACTAAAAAAAATAATTATTTTATTTTATTACTGGTTAATTACCTCTCAATTACCTATCACCGTGAACCATATTAATGACTGTCCAGTCCACATAGATTCAACGACATTACAAAACATCATTATTAATTTTTAATTATAATTATTAAAATTAATAATTAAAACATATAAAATTATAATAAATTTTATTATGTTTGAATGAGTCAGGACTGAATAATTTTGCCATTTACTACTAAATGGTTATTTTAATTTGCAGTGGCATTTAATTGGAAAAAAACTACCCAGAAATTAAATGGTTAAGTTTATATATTTAAGTGTAGAAAATGTTCCAACATACCTGGTTCGAACCCCAGAGAGGTAATACTATTTCGGACTGATGATTACATCGAATAGATGAGTAGTGACAGATCCCCCGTCCTGTAATACCTAATGATTTTTGATGAGGACGTATAAGAAACGACGAGGAAAACGTATTCTTTGTCATAGTATAAGCTCCAAAGATTCTCAGATGCTCTCGAGGAAAAAATAATTGATAATTATTGCTGGAAAAATTGAATTGGATTATTACTCGATTTTTTAATAGAGCTTAAAATAGTAGAGGGAGCATAGTGCAAGTTGATCAAAGATTGGTGATAGCTGATAGCAGGTGGCTGGTGGCTCTTCCAAGAGGCGACACATGACTCATGCTAAACTGTTGTTATCAATATTTTCTGGTTATTTATATTTATCAACTGATGCTTATCAATGGTTTGACCATAATCTCTTGTTTAGTAAGTTCACCCTTTTTTACACGCCTTATTTAAACTTTATTTATTTGTGAGGTATAAATATTGTGATCCATTTTTAACCCGCTATACGACTGCCTAGAAAATTGAAACTTTCACAGATTATGTATTTTCAATGACAATTCAAGTTATTATTTTATACAAAAATGTATTATGTTACTTTTTAATGATTTCATCTTATAAACCGTCTATAATAGTATCATCTTATTTATATGTAATTAGCTTTAAAATTATTGTTATAATATTAATGATTTATTGTACTTATATATTAGCTCTAAAATTACTGTTATAATGTTATCATATTAATGATTTATTGTACATATTAACCGAACTCCCTGTATATTATAAATAAATACAGTGATTTACTACTAAAAAAAAAAAAAAAAAAAAAAACCGTCTATAATAAATATCAATATAGTTTATTTAGGAGCTTGATCTTTTTCGCATTTTTACTTTCTCATATAAAGAGAAATTATTGTCATGGCCTGAAAATTCGATTTTGACATTTTGATGGATTTACACGTTTTGAGGTTCCCTGAGTCAGTTTGTCGTTTGTCGTCTGTCGTCTGCACTGGCGCGTAGAGTCTACACTACTGGGCCGATTCTGACTAAATTGGGCATACATGTTGCAAAATCATACCCCGAGGCGAAATCAAGAAATTAATTTCAGCTCCAAATTTAGGGGCGCTACCCCCAAAAAAGTCTGATAAAGGTATTTTCTTGAAAACGGTTCCAACGATTTCGATTAGAAAATTCTAAAATTTATTATTATTTTAATATGAAGCATTGCCGACACTTTTGAATGTGAGCTTTTCTTTGGACGTAGAAATGGTGAACATTGGAGTAACATACTAGTTTATAATTTTGTTAAACTTTGATAGTTAATTATCCATGTTGCAATTGCAATAATTTGTTGTCATTGATAACTGATGAAATTAGTTCACTTATCTGTCACTACTACTTCTGTCACTTCTAGCACACGATTCTGCACAATATCTTTATTGCGTAGTTATTACCTTGACCTTGTTCGTATTCCTTATATTTTGCTTATATATGATGCATTGCCAACACCTTTAAACGTGTGCTTATTCTGTTGCGTATTATATAACTATTTCCCGTTGCATTACAGTCTAGTCTAAGCATGTTCATAATAATTTGATGTATTAATAACTGATAAAATTAGTACATTTTTCTATCGCTACTCGCTTCTAACACCACTTGCTGACTCCAAAGTTTGAGCAATTTTTCTATTCACAATGCTTCCTTATCCCAATGTAAAAGCTGCCTTGTTATACAGATGCGAGGCCTGGAAGTCACAGGGGCACTAACAAGAAAACTCCACGTCTTCATGAATTGCTGCCTTGGATTATCCTCAGGATATGGTGGTCAGAGAAGATATCCAACCAAGAGCTATGCTGGATAACCGTTCAGCAACCTGTTTTCCTAGAAATAAAGGAATGGAAGTGGCGTTGGATAGGCCACGCTCTTCCACATGGCGTCCGTCTTACTTCTTCATAAGCGGAGCTGGCTTTTCCTCAGTATTCATTTTGGAAAAAGAAACGCCTCAACATTGATTTTTAACGCTATTAGACTAGCCTTTTAACCCAGTACAAATACTAGTAAAGTATTTTAGCATTTTGTCCGTAAGGAAACTATTTATATATTAAAAATAACTAAACAAATAAATCAGTCTAATAAAAGAAACGTGGAGGACAAAAAAACTTAAAATCAAAATTATTTGAAAACATCTTTAATTACAATAATTATAATTAGGACAAAAACTGTAGAGTACAATAGTTCAACTTTCATAACTAAACTAGCTGGATACCCGTGCTTCGCTACGGAGTGCTATTTTAATTTGATACGTTTATAAACTACCATCAAGAATCACTTCAATTATTTTATTATTTTTATGCGAGAACATCTAGATTCTATCCCTCTCACTTATTTCTATACCCCCTCCTCTTTGATAAGATAATTTGCAAAATCCCAAATTCACCCCCCTCCTAAATGAAAATACAACGAACGCCCCTTTCCCGAATTGATGGACGCCCATGGGCTCTTAGAAAAGAAGAAAAATGCCTGTCAAAACAGATCCTAGATTTGAACCTCCAGGGATCTCGTAGACCTGGGAGGCCCAGGGAAACCTGGAAAAAGACTATTGGCAGGGAGGTGGGAGGTGCAAGTGTTTGGTAGGACATAGAACCAGGTTAAGTAGGTTTCCCGGAACAGGGAATCATCGAGAAGTCTTGTTGCGGCCCTAAGTTCCATCAGAGGAATTTATAGGACTTAAGTAAGTATCCTTATTATTTCTAAGCTTTGTTTGCTTCTTTGTTTAAGAGATGCTTGGATGAATGACGCTATTAGAACAGAGATATCCATGAACGACGGCTTCGCAGTAAATAAGAGAAGAGGAACTGCTCATATGTTCTCAGCACAGGCTCTTGATAAATTTCTTAAAATAAACAAACTTTGTTTCGCTATCAGAGCTCACGAAGTTGTCGACTGTGGATTTAAGGTATCACATAACTTTATTTAAAATCGCCTGCGCAAAATAAAAATAGTGAGATTACTCGAGATAATGAAGGAGTTCTTTCTTGAATTAATCTCTATTAACCAATAATATTCAACTGCCGGATAGATAAGATACTTACTAGATTTTTACTCTCATAATCTATGCAATGGATCATCTCCATTAAGCTGGGTATGCAGTATGTAGCAAAACCTGCTGTATAACATTACTACATGTAGTAAAACTATAAGTATCACAAATATTGTCTTTTGATATGTTCTTACTCCAAATGGATAGCAATATTTCTGCTGTATAACCTCTAAATCCCGGTAAATAGCAATATTATATAGCATTTCTCCACTGCGCTATATACTAAGCGAATCTTTATATCCCCATAAGGGGGTTAAGTGAATTTTATCCTTTAGAGCTCAAAATGCGGCACTCTTTTAGTTTGGTACCCCCTATTTTATTTCAAATCTAAGAAGACCTGGGTGGGTGAATGAGTGGGAAATAGCACTGACTTGCCTAGTTGTACAGTTAGTACTATGTCCAACAAATTAAAACACCCAGGTCATCTTAAATTTTCAATGAAATTATCAGTAATTAATCGTATCTAATGAGTGAATTTTACATACTTTTACAAAAAAATTGTTTCTGATAATTTTTCTTTCCTTTGCGGTGATTCTTTGCTGTAAATAATGCAGCCATCATGGGTAAACTTACTCTCTTCCACAGCAAATCTGCGATGTAGGAAGATCGTGGTGTGAGCGCCACTAGGTTATTTTTATTCATTTTAATATGTTAAAATTTTAAGAAATATAATACCTCAACAACACAAGCTTAAAAAAAAATTACAATTCACATTTCAACTAACTTACCTTACAACTATTGGAAAAACTCCCTTTCATCTAATTTTCCATTTAACAGAATTACACTTCGGAAATTTAAACTTTTCTATTCCTCTAAAAGTCAACTTATTTAAATTTCCTTTTAGACAAATCTGATATTTTTTCTGTCAACGAAATAAAATTTAATTGACAATGCTTATTTTGACATATATCATGTCATTCATTTAAAAATAATAATAAAATCCCTAAGAAGCGATACATAATACTTCCTTTGTCAATAACATGAGAGAGGTGTTTCCCACTTTTACATTTTAACTCCTGTCCTAAATTAATTTAATTAAATAATAACCCTACTAGATTATTCTTCTTTTTTTTTATGGGGGTACCAAACTAAAAGAGGCGCCCCTATACCCCTTTTTTAGTTTGGCACCCCCTATATTTTTTCTTCTCTTTCTTTCCACTTTCTCAACCCCACACAAAAGCCCCACTGCTTTTGAACATTCCCCTATTAAGATTGTTAATTTTTTTTTATACATAAAATCCCATTTCAATGTGTATTTAAATCAAAATAAACGGGGGGTACCAAGCTAAAGTATTGCCACATGGCGCCTACCCAAATCCCTCTGTAACAAATTAGATCTTCAGATGACGAGGTTTTTGATGACATTTACTAAGATGCTATAATGCACTAATACGTCTAAATTGACTATTTAGCACCATGTTAGATATTTAAATTACTCCAAATATATTAATATTTCTTTTTATTTACAATGTATTTTATTATATAAGTTACTTAAAGGTTTTTATAAAAAAGATTTTACTTAAAATGATAGCGCTGTGTTCTCTTACAACCTAATGCGTAATGGTTTAGAGCAAGATCTCTTAAGAGTTAATTGAAATGTATCGATTTTGTCGCTAAGTATTAATAAGTGTTAGTTTATTTGTTTATATTTATTTTGACAACCAACTGTCAATTGCTTGTTTTGTATATAATATGTTTGTTCCAACCCTCCTGTTTGTACAGTCTTTTGTATCGTCCCGCGGATCGTTCGGGAATCGTTTAGTACAGGTTTTACGCGCATGCGCTAACATTGTACTGCAATAAAATCATGTCAGGTTGTATTAAAAATATTCAAGGAAACCTAACAGTTAGGGAAGCTTCCTGTTGATATTTGTGACTATTGACATAACTGCACATGTCATACAAACTAGTACATAGTATTGTCAGAGGACCGTACAGTGAACGGTTCGCAAACGATCCTTGCGAGGGTTGGAACAGTTTCGTGGAACTGTCACAAGTCGGCTTGGAACGGCTTTTATCCATCGCGCATGCCCGTGACGATCCCGCGCACGGTACAACGCTTGGTTGGAACAAACCAGCGATCATAGAATCCTAAAACGGAAAGATTTCCAACTCCCCTCTTTATCTACCTGTGTTAGACTACTAGCGCTCCACGGGAATTCCGGTTAATATTGTAACTAAATCTTTTACACCATTCAAAATATTTTGAGTTTCTTAATTCAAAGAAATAAATTTATAAATTAATTTGTCAATTTACTAGATTCGAACCCGGAAACTTTCTCATTCTGAGTTATCGCGCATCTCATTCGGCCACCGAGGCTGTTTATTTTTTTGTATTGTTTATTTACAAAATAGTACAAATGTCAAAAGATCATAAGTAGTTTACAATTTTAACCACCATATTCTCGTGGAGCGCTAGTGCTCTTACACCTCTAGAATACTGGAGTTGGATACCCCTGGAACAAACCTAATAATTCAGTGATTAATACAAATGTGATTTAAGTGTTAATTTGATCTAATTATTCTTATAAGTAAATATTTATCAGTGGCGACGAAGTAAAAATGGTGAATGAAGAAGTAACAGCTAAAGACATATACAGGAGAAATAATAAGGCCAGAAGGAGTAGTTAATAAAACAGAACGTGGACCCCATTTTTGATAGAGAATGGATGCGCGAAGTTACTGTACACTGTACAACTAGGAAAATCAGTACTATTTCCCACTCATTTACCGACAAATTTTTAGCGACAAAAATTGAATCTTTTCCACCCAGAACTACCGTTAACATTGGCTACAGATGCCTCCCCTGTAGGAGTGGGGGCGGTATTACCTCATAGATTAAAAGATGGAACCGCTAGACCCATTGCTTTTGCTTCACGAACTCTGACTAAGACTGAAAAACTGTATAGCCAAATAGATAAAGAGGCTACAGGGTTTTTTCCCTACTGCTATGGAAGAATATTCACACTAATATAATAACAGACCACAAACCACTGGTATCTATTTGTAATCCAACTAAACCTCTACCTAATATGACGGCCACTCGACTATTAAACTACGCTAATTATTTTATCCGGGTTTGACTGTACTATCGAATTCAGAAAAACTTCAGAACATAGTAACGCCGATTTTTTATCAAGATTTCCGACAGATCAAAGCAAATATAACTACAAAGAGGATCCTACAATATTTTGTATGAAACAAATAGAGACATTATCTGTAGATAAAGAAAGGATAGGAAAAGAAACAGCGACGGACAGTACTTTAAAACCTATAGCGGAAGCATTGAATGAAAGAAGAAGTTTAAAACCTGTAAGGTTAAATGACTATGAATACTCGATACAAGGAGGTTGTCTGTTCAAGGGAAGTAGAATAGTGATACCAGCAAAGTTACAGAAAGAAGTAGTTGAAGAGCTTCATGTTGGAGCATAGTTTTCCGGTGAAATCTGCATCACCATTCATTCATTTCCACTACTGGAAGCACCTTCAGGGGGGTTGGGAATCGTGATGTTAACTGACGCTACAATGTATACTACAATGTATATCTTGTTGTTGCGTCAAGTTAACATCACGATGCACCATACCCCTGAAGATGCTGCCAGTAGTGGAAGCAAAACGTCGGACTTTAACTCCTTCATGATGCAGATTTCATCGGAAAACCAAGCTATTTATAACTATGATCTTAATGGCTTAAACTCAAAATATTAAAAGTACAAACTATAATGTAGTGCAAGCATCTCCCTTATTAACTTTCAAAAAATTCCATTGTAAAGGAAGATATTTAAAATTAATCTAGTCACTTGTAACACTTTTAATATAAGCGTGTAATATACTTTTTTGCCTTTTCGTTTACGTCACGATCAACACAACATTAGATTATTACAGGAAGCATGATTCGGTCACTTCACTCATCTTCTTAATGTGACCCATGTCTTACATCTCAGGGATTCCAACTCACCAGATATATCGGTGATGACCTTAGTTTAAGGCATAGTTACGTGTCCCACTCTGCAACGCTGGCTCCCTGTTATTGTTGTTGATGTTATTTATTTTTTTTACTTTTTTTGAAAACCATATTTGTAACCCAATTCTTGAAACTATAAGGCTCTATTCACACGGGGATACTCAAATCTCTACTCGAGCTGCGAGCTGTCTCACGACCAGGAGAGTGAGAGACCGAGCGATTCAAGTTGCCCCTCATCCTCACACAAACACGACTCGAGTTGCGCTTACAACCACGCTGTCTGAGGTTTGATTAGAAAGTAGTCAGTTTTAACTGGCAATAGGCCTAGAAAATATCCAGTACTCTTCATCATTGTGAACCCACCTCCCGGAACAATATCTAATGCTTCTAGCAGCGATGAAAATATCATTATCCAATATTATTATTACCGCCGTTAAAGGAGGAGAAAAGTGAGATCGTTTTGGGTGCATCCTTACATCGAAAAGAACATCGATTGTAGATTATTTGTTGCTGCAAAAGAATGACAGGAATCAGATTAAAAATTCATTTAAGCCTGTAATTATACAGGACGGGAAACTTCTCCACTTCCACCACGATTTTTAAATTAAACACTTGTTCACTCATTGCGACACGTAGTAAAACATGCCACGTTTAGTAGGAAACTGAGAGACTGGGAGACAAGGAGACCAGCAAGCAGAGTCGTCTGGTTTCCGAGTTGCAGCGTCTCTGAGTCGCCGGTACTGGAGTATCCCCGTCTGAATAGCGCTGTCTATTAGTCGTCGAGTCTCCTAGTTTCGAGGATATTTGCGTATCCCTGTGTGAATATAGGGCCTCAGCCTAGGGTTTTGTAAAAAATGTTTTACTACCCGAAATTACTGTTATTTCCTCAAGGAAGGAGCTTATATAGCAGTTGTAAACAGGTTTCTTTTTATAATTACGTAAAGTTATATTGTATATTTAATTACTTTAATCTGTGTGCTATTATTAATGAAGATTTATTTATTTAATAAATATAGTAATACATTTATTCAAGATGGTAATCGAAATTTAGTTCTAACGACGTAACTCTTTAGAACTATCCGCTTTCTTTGTTAATAGTGGTTATTTTAGTGGAATTTCATAATAATTTACATAGCTGATAAAACGACGTACTAACCCCGTGTCATCCATTACATAATACAGTTTTATAAGCCCTTTGGAGGGCCTACGTCCTCCTATCTATTTCTGGTTTCTTGTTATTAAAATTTGAATTGGTTCTAATTTAATGTTTAACTATTTTAGCTCATGCAAAATGGAAAAATGGCAACGATATTCTCCACTTCCTATTATTCTGGTATGACGAACAAAGCTGCCTGTATGATGGTACAAGATGGAAAGATTAGAGTTATAAATCTAGTGACAGATGAATTTCATAAGAACGATATTAGAAAAGACACGATGAAACAAGCATAACATATACTATCTCTAATCTAACTTCTTCATTCAACACGATCAAAACAACAATGCAATCATAACAAAGATAATAAAAATACCTTAACTTAAATTCGGTAATGTGACACAACAAAGTTTGATATTTGTATATTTTTTCATGTGTTTTAAAAATATAGCTATTAAATTATTATAATCCATAAAGATCATTAATAATATCACTCAGTACATACAAATGAAGGTAAACATTAAAGTGATAGGTCCTCCGCTACTTATTTACTTGGGTACATACCATTTATATATTGAAGAATATGGGGAAATGAAATAAAATAAATTAATAGACAAACTTAATGGGGGATGTTGAAAAGCACTAGGGCTTTTGTATGGGGTTAAGAAGGGGGAAGAAAATAATATAAAAAAAGGACGTCCCCAAGTAAATAAGGCGCAATAGGGGTAGACGTTTAGTTGGGTACAAACCCAGGGCAGGTAATTTTATTTTATTATGAATTTAAAAAAGTATTGAGAAGAAATGACAATGACATGTCAAAAAAAAAAGTATTTCATACTTAATTCATTCTTGAATAAAATCAAATCTGAAAAGGTGGAAAAAATACTATTACATAGAAAAAGACAAGGATAACCTCAGAGGCATTAATATGGAACAAGTCATATTACTGAAAGGATACCTGATTAGGAGATGTTTCAATGGTACCAAGGTAAGTAAAATTATAGTATTTATAGTACAATGTACATTGGGACAAAGGAATATCACACTTCTGAAATTGTGACAATATCTGTTAGCCTAACAATCAAATAAGACAAAAGGACATTTATTTTAATGTATTTTGGGACAAAGGAATGTCTCACTTATGTAACAGTGCCGTAACAAAAAGTGACAAAATTCGTTAGTCTAATCATTAAGTTAGACAAAGGGACATTTAGTCCAATGTATTTTGGGACAAAGGAATATCACGTTATTGAAAGTGACAATATCCGTTAGCCTGAAAATCAAATTAGGGGCACCGACGCAAGAAGGATTATGGCACTGCCCGAACACTTATTAGTTCGTATATCAGCGTTTTTCTTCGAGAAAGAAATTTAAAGAAGAGACTTTTTTCAATCTTTGGAAAACAATATGTAGGTGGGAGAAAGATGAATATTAACGTATGTTTTATGTATGTAAATTTATAACGTTTTTTTTTTAATATATAATAACTTGTTTTTTTATTTATTTGTTTCTATGTAAATATAAAGAATAAGGTTTTTTTTATGACATACCTTTATTAATCCATCCAAGTTGACCAATATAAGTCAACCCGGATGGATTAAAACCAATTCACCTCAATTTTTGAGGTGAATTGGGGAGGTAGGTATGTACCCAAGTAAACAAGTGCCGGTCTTCCATCGATATATTTACACCTAATAATTTATCTTAACAATCAAAGTGGAAATAAACGCAAGGACAGTGGCAGGGGGCAATTATCTCCCACATTTAACAAGAGGTAGATTGGAAGGTAGGTTTCTGCTGACTAAAATGCTTAAATACAAAAATACATTATATCCCAACACAGACATACTACCTATGGATCATAGTGTTAGACTATAAAAAAAGGAAGCAACTTGCAACTTGTCTATACAGACTTCTGAAATCAGGTATCCTAGAAAAGTAGAAAGGAAGTCCCGAAGAGATCAAATCCGTAACCAAACCTTCCGAGACAAGTTTCAAGTAAAGTAGATGAAAGAATTTATCAGCTGCAACCAACTACGATGGAACAAAGCTAGAATATAAAAGGAAGAGTTGCAAATAAGCCTATATAAAGATAGGCCGCAAGAGAAGAGTTCCCGCTAAAAAAGCAGGCTGAGGATATCATTAAGCAATCACTTTAAGAGTGAGGTGTGACCTGGAACCGGGCTCGGTGGTAGTAGATGTCACCGTCTCTCTACATCATATGGTGTAGACTAGAATGTAGACGTCGCTATTAAGTATAGGAATTTAAGTAAGTAAGAAAAAATTGATGTCATAACATAAACCCTAACAACCCAATATAAGTGCATAAATGTCATCGTTTTATTTCTTCTTTTTTTAACAAATAAAAGTTTCTAGGCTATTTCACAAAAAAACTCTAAAATTTATTTAGTATTGAAGTTAATATTTTTCCACTGTTGTTGAAGTAAAGTCATTTAATGTGCTTATAATGACTGGGTTTAGTCATTTGCTATCAAACTAATTGCTTCACATAGCTGTGATAAGAACTAGTGTAGTGGGAGTATTAAATAAACCAAGTGTAGGGAATAAAAACTAGACTAAATAAAACATTTCACTCGACATTATGTGTTAATTTTTCATTTCACTTAAGAGAAATAATAATAATTAAAAAATGTTAACCTACTTTGTTAAAAGTTTACAGTGAGTAAATTTGTAATTAAAAATTAACGTTGTTTCACTTTAACTTGATTTTTAAGTTAAAATTGTAAAGCAATAAGTTAACTTAATTAAACATATAATATTGTCTTAAATACTCTATTAAGTGTACTTCATTAAATCTAAAATGAATTAATGAATAATGATGAAGGTAATTTATATTAATTAATTGATAAAGGTAAGAAGATTTTTAAATATGCATAAACATTTTTAAAAGGTTTTTTACACGCTTTTTTGTAATTAATTTTTAACCCACTTTATGAATACCTAGAAAGCTGAAATTTTCACAGATTATGTATTATCGATTGCAATGAATGTTATTAAAAACAGGAAAGTATGCGAAGAAATACTTTAAAAAGAATCGTTTTTAATGTAAAAAATCAACAAATGCAATTGCTATTAATAATTTTGAAGCATTTCTTTTGATAAGTTGTGTATTTTTATTTTTTTATTTTGATCCCTCTAGACAGGGAATAAATATATTTGTCTTGCATAGTGTGTTTTAAAAGCTTCGCGTTTGGAATAATAATTAGGTATGTTTATTAAAGGACGAGACATAGCAATTTAAATGAAACAATTCTTGGCTCATTTTACCCTTTTTTGACAATACACTTAAGAGTACATTGTACATATTCAGGAACACATCAGCACCAACAGAAGACAACATAACTCTTAAACTTTAAATAAAAATTTACAGAATTATAAAAGAAATCTACTCACGGTAAATGAGCTATATCGGTAAAACAGAATCGGAGTTAGAATAATTAAAGGTCCAGATAATCGGAGTTAGGATAATAAAGGACAGGATAATCGGTTTTTCACTCTACCTAAATCAAGGTATAATACCTGTCTGACTGCAAACTAGTTGCGTCCGGTTATGCAAATCCGATTAGTGAGATATAACAGTTGCGTCCGCACATTTTTAATCCTACATCTGAATTGCGCCCGGGTACAACATAATCCAAAAAGGTCAAAAGGGTTGTTCAGAATCCAAATATTAAAACAACATAATATATTTGTACTTTTCCAGTAAACATAAACAAACGCTTGCTTTTAAATATGTAATTGACACCAGTCTTGTCTAGACATTTATCATGGAATCATATACTATGAAAAGTGAAAAACTAAAAGATTTAAAAGTAAATTAACGAGTATAAATTTAGGTTTCACAAAGTTTTGACAAACCATGTTTAACGGTGGCTTGTTGTAAAAAATGTTTCTCCTCATTTTCTTATGTGCCACTTTTATATATATATATATATATATATATATATATATAGTAGCTATACATATCACTATAAATGACGCCCATTCAGGGTACCTCAAGGGTGTCTAATATATTAGACACTGACCTATAAAGGGTTTAAATAGCATGTTCTACCACTCCCACCCAGATATTTACCAATTAATAGAAGCTCTTAATGAATTACATTTTTCGAATAATTACTTCGTCTTTCTTCAAATTCGGCAAGGATATTCCTTGAAGTCAGGTCTACTGTTAACAGGACTAAAAGTTTCGTACTTTTCATTTCCATAGTTAAATTAAATTAATATTGAAAAATTACCGTAAAAATAATTCTTCCTGGCGGGTAATCGAACCGCCCACCTTCAAATATTCCTTCAGAAACAATTTTCCCTATGAAATCGTTATATACATAATTATATTGGTAATTATTTGATTAGAATTTTAATAATCAAAATTAGTTTTAAGAAATAATTTAGTTCGCTGTGAAATTGAAATTTAAAGCCAAAATCATACAACATGTTGACATAACTATTAAAACTAAAAAAGAAATTGAATAGAAAAGAAAAAAAAAAGTTTAAAAAAAAATACAGAGCATGGAAAAAAAAAAAAAAAATCGGTCCGAGACACAAACTTTCTCATATTCGAGTTCATAATTTCGTAGTCTAATGTTTTCCATTTATTAGTTTGTATGTACATTTAATTATTATTGATCATTTCATCTAAATACATATATTATAAAAATAACTTCTCCTTGGCGGAGAATCGAACCCAGGCTTTTCTCAGGAACTAGATTTTTCCCGGGAAAACGGCTAATATCGTCAGATTCGTATTTAAATGGACTGCATTTTAGAATTTTTTAATCAAAATCGTCGGAACCGTTTTCGATAAATAATTTTTTTAATACCTATTTTTTGGGGGGAAGTGACCCGAATTTTGGACCTAAAATTCATTTCTCGATTTCGCCTCGGGGTATGATATTTCTGAACATGTATGCCAAATTTCGTCAAAATCAGCGAAGTAGTTTAGGCTTCAGGCAGAAACTACCGTCGTCTGCCATCTGACAGACGACAGACGACGGACAGACAGACATTTTTTAAAAGCCACTTTTTTGGACTCAGGGGACCTCAAAACGTGTAAATCCACCAAAATAGAATTTTCGCGCCATCACAATACTTTCTCTTTACATGAGAAAGTAAAAATACAGCAAGTATAAATAAATATAATAAATTCACATGGCAAGGACGAAAAATATCGCCATAAAAAATACAAAAATAACAAAACAAGATAATGTTTGTCTAATTCTTATTCGAAATATGTACCCTCAATCGGCCCACAGAAGAAGTCGAAAATGGATTCACACCTTAAAGAAAATTCAATAATACATTTAGCATACACAGCCTATGACATCTAAATAAATTAAGAATAAACAATTGAATGGGATAGGTCAAGAAAGGGTTAAAATTAATATACATAAATCAAAACCTTTTCTCAGTTCGTCATTTAGAGAGAAAAAGATACTTTTGTTTACAAACAAACTTTTTTTTTAGGGGGTTTTTTGTTTTAAAAGTCCTTTTTAAAGGAATTGCAGATTATCTAATAAAGGTCATCATACTGTTTCTTTAAAAGACTGAATAAAAAGAAAATCAAAATGCCCACCTGTTTCCTTTATACATATATATTTTTTTTCTTAAATTAAACAGAAAAATCTAATATAGCTCTAAGATAAAAGGAAAAAAAGAGGAACTACGGACGGTTCCTTGACTTTAAGAAGTAAAGTTGCCTATAAGCATGCGATATGAAATAATTAGACATGTAGCTCGTGCATGACCGAGTAGCAGGAGCAGGTGCTGCCTCGTTCTTTCGTGAACTCTCGACGGAGCGCATCCTTTACTCATATCTTACTAACTTAGTGCTTCTTTAATTAAAGAACTTTGCGTACTTAATAATTATAATCTTTTTGGTAAAACTTAATATGATTTTTTTAAAAGCCAATAATGTAAATTTTTTTCTTCGACTCGAGTAAAAGATTTAAGTATGTGTTTATAATATCATAGATTTTTTTTTTCTTTTAATAAAAAGAGGTAAGCATTATAAAAAACAGGTGTTCCGTGTGCTTCACGCTTGAAAGTTATTTCTTGTTACCTTCTTAATAATAATAAAAAAAAAGATAATATAGTAGAGGGGGGATATTTTAGACTAGTTCTAATTAGCACTGTGAGTTGATTAGAGGGGAGAGGGTAGTATAAGAAGACAATGTTGAGCTCTTGATGGCTCCTGAAGACGTGTGTTATTGGTCGCTTCTATATCCGCGCTCAGTACATTGGAACCGTTCCACAACGTGTAACACCCTCTCTTTTTATATTTCCCTTCTTTTCCTTTGGGTATATCGTACCACATGAAGGAATATTCTGACATTCGCGAGTTGTTTACGTTACCGTATGCTTCGTACAAAACTCTCCGTTCTTGGCCGAGAGAAAAAAAAAAAAACTTTGATCAACATTGGTAAGTTCTTATATTTTTCATTTTATTTATATTTACTATTATTAATTTTATTTACTATTTTTCTTCGGTTAACTATTTTGTTCTTCTATATTTTTATTCTCCAGTTATCAATAACCATATTTTTTCTCCTCTTTTGTTTGTCTATATCTTTATTTTTCAATTACAGAAATAAATATTAAATTTTTTTTTTTTTCAATTTTGTTCATCTATAAACTCGTATTTTTTCTTCAGTTATCAAAATCTATTTATGAATCAATATCTTTATTCATTATTTATCAAAATTTTTCATTTTCCCTATTTTGTTTATTTATAAATTTATTCTTCAGTTATCAAAATCGTTATATTTTTTTTTTTAAAAATGCATACCTTTATTTTGATTATTAAAATCTAGAATTGTTTCTATGTTTTTTATCTATAACTTTTGTTCTTCAGTTATGAAATATTATATTTCTTAAATTTTTATTAATCCATATGTTTATTCATTAGTTGCAAATATCTATCTTCTTGTCATCCGATGTATTTATCGATAAATAAATTTTGTTTTTTTATTCTTTATTTATAAAAATGTATCTTCCTATTTGTTATTGTATTTGGCTCACTAATTATAATAATCTAACTGTTTCATTTAAATTATTAATTTTTATTTATGAAAAATCAATAATTATCTTACTGTTTTTATATGACTATCTACTTTATTCTTCAGCTATCAAAATATATGTTTCTTTAAGGTCATGACTATGACACACTACTGTCACTTCACGTGAACCCATGTGCTAATACGGGACTTCACGTCACTCGCTAAATGAACTCCACACTAAAGTCACATCATAACGCGTGAACTCACGTGACGTGACGAAACTGTGTTGTCGCCATTACTGTTTTTTTTTTATCTATATTTTTATTCTTCATTTGTCAAATTATATTCTCCTAAATGTTGTGTTTACCCAATATTCTTAATAATTCTTAATCTATTTTTCATTTCTTACCGTTTTAAACACAAGTAATGTTGAATCAATGACATCAAATACCGCAGATATTGATTAGTCAATACAAATTTGTTCTTTGTCAATTGAATTTAATAAAAAAAATTGTTCGTTGTTAATTGGGTTATATAAAGATGTATATGGGATATGGGATCATCTAGTGATTTTCTAGGATAAATAATTTATGTTATTCCTTTAATAAACATTTGTTCGATTTCATTTGTATTCGATAAACATTTATTGTTTGTTTGTGCTTACTCGGTTTTATAACTTTAATCGGTTAAATTTAAAACTCCATAAATTTAGTAAAAGAAAAAAAAAATAGTTATTAAAGAAAACTCAACCTTAAAAATAATGTAACTTAGACATTTTTTAATTAAAAATCAAATGCTTGTTCTTCATTGTTACATTTTAATTAATTAAAAAAAAGTTTAAAGATAAATATAGCTGAAAGAACGTTAAGACTAACAAAATAAAGACGATGGCCATGAATATAACATGGTTGGTAATTTCATAAAGCACTCGAGCTGAACAAGCTCTTATACTTGTTCAGCTCGAGTGTTCAAACCAAGCCATACGTTCAGTTTACACTATAATCACTCCTGGTTTGAAAAAAAATATATCAAAGTACAATGTCATACCGCTGTTCATAATTATTGTGTAACGTATAGTTGATACAAACGTAGAGGTGAATGATCTTATCAGGTGGGGGTCATATATGTTATCATGAGAACAGTAAAGTCTTTAAAACTAATCGAATTTTCACAATTTTTTTTTTAAGTTATTAAAAATTTTCTTATTTCACATTTTTAACAAGTGATCAAGTGCTTAATATATTATAATGGTTGAGTAATAATACAGATTTACTATTGGTTAATATCTCTTGCTCATTGTTAACCAGTTATAAAACTTTTTAAAACAAATTAAAGTGTTGTCTGCATATTGATTAGAATTGAATTATTTTTTGTTGATATTTTTTTCATTTCAAACATTACAAAAACTAGAAACCGATCTTTAATAATTCTCTAATTGTCTGTCTGTGCGGCTTCGGCGAATAATCGACTTTATAGGCACGAACTGGCCGCTAGTAAACGAAATCAATTTATTTTTATGCTCTGGTAGAGCAACATCAAAGCAAGTTGGAAGCTTAGTTTCATCAAAAAATATTGAATGATTTAAATTAATTCATAAGAATTGCAGTTATTGATTTTTTTTTACATAAAAAATAATATTATTTATTTGTTTCTTATTTCTATTAACTTTAATTGGCTATTGCAACAAAAAATTTAATTGTATGCAATAATGATAATTTAGCGAATAATAAAGGCTTGGCATTGAAAATTATAAGACAGTTGTCCACTGACAGAGCTTTAGTTTTTTAAAATTATTTTTTTGTGTTTTATTGACTTAAACTGCCATCGGAAAAACAATAATCTATGAAAAAGTCAGTTTTTGAGGTAGTTAGAAAGTGGGTTAAATTTGTTAAAGCTAAATAAATGCATGTAATAATAAAAAGAAATATTCTCTCTTAAAAAAAAAAAAAAAAGAAAAAAAAAAAAAAAAAAACAGGAAAAAAAGAAAAGGAAGTAATAAAAAAGTGCTGAAAAAAAGAATATTAATAAGAACCATTTTAATATTTCTTTCACCGGATCCTTTTTCATCGTTAATTTTAACAGAGGGGAAAAAACACGAATTTTTCAGCAGACAATATATAACAAGATAACTCCAAAAAATAGTTGGTTTTGAAACTCTTTCGTATATTTACTTCACACGTATAATTATCTTTTAACTATGTCACTAAAGTGTAGACTTTGAAACAAAAGAACAAAAAACCCACCGTAATCGTCATCCTGTGAGCTATTAAGCATGTAAATTTGATAAGAATTAAGACTTCTAACAAGTCATTTACTTGTTATCATTTTTGAATGATAAGGTACTGTATTGTAATCATCTTTACAATATTGTTATCGTGTCCTTTTTCTAGTAAAAGTAAACTCTAGTCTCCCGAAAAAAAATAACCACATCGGAATTTGTTTTACTACACTCAAACACAGACATAAATAGAAGACAACTAAAAGAAAGGATTTAGCCATTAGGATTAGCATGAGCATAACGTTTTTTGTGTGACATTTTATATTCTTCAATTTTGATCTGATGCACAATTGGTCTCCGAGCCAGAAGAAGCGAGGTATTCACAACAATACGTAAAAAGTCGTGCAAAAACAAATACTCCGCAAGTTCTTGCAAAATCTTGCTTTTTGATAATCACCTTAATTTGTCTCTGAGCCATAGGAAAAAAGATATTCGAAAAAATACGGAAAAAGTGATGCGACGACGGATACTAAATATTCATAGATATTCTTCGCCATATAATCCGTAAACCGTCCATTGTACGTAAAAAATTATAGAAACTTTTTTTGTAAGAAAATTTTATCTAAATTTTGATAACCACCTTGACTGGAGGTCGGAGTCATAGGAAGCGAGATATTCACAAAAAACCGAATTTGTTGACTTTTGCCTTTGAATTCTATTAACGCGACTACGATCTCGTTACTAATTTTCCATATGTTTTTCAGAACGTCAAAATGAAGCGATCAAAAAAAAAATTGAAGCTACGATTTTTTTGGAACAAGCCATATTTTTATCACTAAAATAACTGGACTACATCGTGTACGCCAGGCCATTAAATGAAATGACTAAAAATAGTTTTCTTTCTAAAGCCTTCATAAGATCTAATCAAGACATTATTATAAAAATGCAGTATGGCAACTATATGTTCATTATATGATATTCAATTACCCACTAATAATAATAGTTTTACATAATTATGACCAGAGAGGTTAAAAAAGAAACAACAATAGTGAATGCTGTACTGAATGCTGTACTGAATGAGTACTGAATTCACTCTTACTAAGTTAACACGCATACTGAAGATGACATATAAGTCGAAACGCGTCTTTTAATTATAAAAAAAATTGTGGTGACAATATTGTTGTTTCTTTTTAACCTCTCTGGTCCTAATTATGAATTGATACCACAAAATCTCAGTCAAATTAACCAACTAATAGTTTTACACCTGTCTTTTTTATTTTTATAACATTTTTGGGTTGAAGTAATAAATCAATAATGTAGTAAAAATTTCCAAAAAATAAAAACTTCTTTATGTTTTATTTAATAACTCAGTTTCTACTAAATATTTTTCGATGAAACAAAGCCTCCAACATGCAGCACATGTTAGCGCACACCACTGTATTTTAATTATAATAGATTTTAATCAGCCAGTTTTGCGCCTATAAAGTTGGACCTGCGCCGCGTGACGAACATACAAACATAGAAAAAGTTCGCACCGGTTTCGTTATGTATGAAAATAAAAAAAAAATGCAATTCTGATCAATGTACAGACAAAAACTAGACTTTATATAAATAGATTATGAAATATATTGGTGAAAAGGAACGTCTGGATGAGAAATAAACAGTTAAATTGATGTAAATATAGTAAGGTAGGGTTTTGATGTTACAACTAGTTAAAATTTACCCTCTATTACTTAATATAGTATAAAATCTCGTCTCCTCCTTTGAGAATTCTATACCTCGTCCACTTCAAGTCTCTCCTTATAATAACTTCCGAGAATACAATTACAAAACCTTATCCCTTTGTACTTTGAAACCATGGTTAGAATTAATTTTAATTTCCTTTATTTTTTAAAATTTAGTTCTTTGAGTTCCAGCAAACAACTCCTTAATTTTACTTAAGATATGACCTTATTTTTAAAAGTATTTAACTTCTTATTATATTTTATAGTATTTTTTTATGTTTTGAAGTAGAAGAACAGGAGGCAAAGCTAAAAAAGGCCCAAAGCACCTGTGAGGAATTAAGAAGGAAATAATTTTCACTCTCATCTTACGTCGGAGCATGGGCTTTTCTCTACTGTTCTTTGTCATGTTTCACGGAGTTGTATTTCTTCTTCTTTGTAGATTCCACTCTAGTCCATCTCTTGACACTTCTACTCTCTCATTTCTCCAAGTGTGTCCCAACCACTTCCTCGTCCTCTTTCATAATATAATATCGATTGGGCGTTTATCTGCTCTATCCCATAATTTTAATAACCCTATAAAAACCTTACCTGCCTCTAGTAAAACTTTTTAATGATCCAATAAGGGAGCACCAAGATTGTTAAGCCATTGGCCACTACTTCTTGACAGCCAACTACAAATGATAATCAAGGTCACTAGTTCGATCCCGCTTGGCACTTCGATGCATATGGCTCACTAATGACCAACCACATTAAATTTGCTTTCGTTGCATTGGTGGTTGGTCAAGGCCCTAGACCTGCCAAAAGGCTTATACAACTATATATATGCAATAGAAGAGACGAAGTCAGTTTGTCGCTACATTAGCTTTATAAACCTTACAATTGGCATACGCAACCAGTTGGGTGGTAAATTGGTAATATATATAAATGCGAAGTAACTATATACTCATAATACAAGTAGTTTTCCTGGGGAAAATCTGGTTCCTGAGTAAATAGCTTTATTAGTAACTGTGTCTTTACCTAGTAAAGGGTGGTATACTTTACCTAGTAAGGGTGGTCTTACCTTAGTAAAGGGTGGTCTTTACCTCTTCCGAGGGTCCACCGGGGAGTAATTATTTTATGGTATATTTTTATGGTAAATTTTTATGAAATGTTCAACAATAATTAAATTTAACCGCGAAAACTCAAAACAACCAATAGAAGGAAAACACAGGACCAATTAATTACGCACTTGTAATAGAGTTTATTATATGTTGTATAGGCCAAATTTTTTGTTTTTTCCTTTATGACTGTCAATAATGTATAATTTTTTTTAGGTCTGAAGAAGAAAGAAGAAACATTTAAAAGCAATTGATTAAAATTGAAGTAACAGTGAAGACGGCCGAAATTCCTCCCGATCGTGTATAGAATGAACCGGTCGGTGGGATTTTCGTCTGTTTCTTATGTTACAGACCACATCAGCTTCGTTAAAGCTATCATACATTTATATTCATCAGATTTATTATCGAAATAGAATTGGAAAAAAGACAACCATCCAAGCCAGCAGAGGGAGTCAAACTACGAGTTTCAGTTGAGTTACGTTCGATTCCCGGATGTGGTATGCATTTTTATCAGTCTATTCTCATTTTCTTCTTACATAATTGATGGTGATTTAAATTATTTTGATGGCAACCAGTCGACTTAATAATCTAATACTTCATTTCTACTAGCCTTCCACATTATGTTTGAACGTATAAAGTTAATGATCAGCTGATCTTATAGGTAATGAATAACAAAATATTTTTTATCTTTACACATATAATATATACTACTCCATTAAGGTCATTTTTAACGAAATATATATATATATAATATATAAATGCGAAGTATATATATATATATATATATATATATATATATATATATATATATATATATATATATATATATATATATTTATATATATAATATTAATATATGGATCATATCTTCATTCTTAAATATATGTTGCAGGGTGGCCACGATAAACTGGCTCACCCTGTTATCTCTTTTATTTTTGAAGATAGAGAAAAATGTAAATGGCAACTCACCTTGGATTTTAGCGTAGTTTTATAATATGATTTCCAAAAATATTTTTATCTTATAGTTTGGGCGGTATCTCTCTCAACTTTGTAATTTTAAATGGTAACCAATATTTATTAAGTCAAACCTTTTTTTCCATTCCATTCCGAAACTTTAGAGAAAAGGAAGATTGTCGACACACTGATCAAAAGAGGTCATTCTAACGATGTACCTGAATGGAATGGAATGAAGGTTTTAGTTTTGATCAGTAAATCATTCAACTAACCTAAATAAGTGAAAAACAAAGTGAAATAAACTGAATTAAGATGATTTTTTTTTTTAGATTTAGTATTTTACATACTTAGATAGCATTTTTGTTACATTGAAAACTGAATATCTCCGTCAATTCTCAACCGATTTTTTTGGTTCAAGGCTTATTTTTTTTCTAAAGCAATTTAATTTAAGAATATAATATAAAAAATGTAGGTTATCATTTAAAATGATAAAGTTGAGAGAGATACCGCCGAAACTATAAGATAAAAATATTTTCGGTAATCATATTATAAAACTACGCTAAAATCCAAGGTGAGTTAACATTTAAATTTTTTCTCTATCTTCAAAAATAAAAGAGATAACAGGGTGAGCCAGTTTATCGTGGCCACCCTGTATAATACATGTGTGCATTTATTCTTACGTATGTATGAATGTGTATATATATTTCTATCCGGCATTTTTACTAAATCTGCCTATAACTGTTGAAATACTGGTCTTAAGGCAATAAATAAGGTACCCTTTTTAAAAAACAGAACATTTTTTATAACATCAAGTTAATTTAATACCTTTAAAGTCAATGTTCAATAAATTTTAAGAGATACAAGTTTAAATTTTTTAAAAAAAATTTTAAATGAAAAAAAAAAAAAAAAAACGTGGAATGTAATTAATAAGAAGTAATTTCACCGGGACAGTACAAAATACAGGAAAGTTGGCACATTTATTAAGCTTTAAAATGATACCAAAAACATCTAAATGTGTCAATCAGAAGTTGGTCAAAACTGGTTATAATAAAAAAAACATGATTACAATGCTCCTTAGGGCTGGGAGAGTGTAAACTGTCAAACTTCAATTCTCGATACTAGGAAAAATTATTCTACTTACCACTAAAATATAAATAAAATAAAAAAGCAATGATTTTTCAGAATTTTAACAAAACTATTAACACTGTTAAACACTAACATTGTTAATATTATCTGTATTTAATTTTTATATTTAACAAACAACCAGGAACTAATAAAAAATTGTTAAAATAATAAATAAAAACATAAGGAACACATTTAAAATAATTCATATTATTTTTCCTCTCTTTTTTCTTTTTTTTAAAAAAACAAAAAAAAAAACAATTTTATCTTATTATTTTAAAACAAATAAAGTTGACACTATTAATAATAATAATTTATACAAATTATCCTGCTCAATAAAAATTATTATATATATTTACACAGAGGTTAAAAAACATTTAAGAGCACTCATACAGGTAAAATTTGTTTATTTATGTTCAAAAAACACACAATGATATGTTTAGTTCCCCTTACATATAGTAATGTTTATTTATTTAAATTTATATACATATACATATATATATATATATATATATATATATATATATATATATATATATATATATATATATATATATATATATATTAATACATCGACGAATGTTTAATAAATATGTTTTTATACTTTTAAGTTATACAACAAATTTGGTAACATTTTTACTTTATTTAATCTTGTAACATATAATTGCGTGCGCAGTAAAAAATATATAAATAAATAAAAAATAATTTATTTGATTTTGTTTATTTATTTTATTACATGTGACTTTCTTTGTGGTTTTTCTAGAGGTGAATGTGAGTTAAAAGGTTACTCTACACTATAATTGAAAATAATCTAGTTTTGTCTTTTATTGGTCGAAATTGTAATTATGTTTGATTGATTGGTCAAGTAAACAAGTAAATCGACCAATCATAGCAGACTATAAATATTATATTCATGTGATTTTATAGGTAGGAATTTGAATGTTCATTTTACCTACTAATAATAATATAATTATTATTATACAAAGGTATTATAATTGTGCAAATAACAATATTGTTATTATTATTTATTTTTCAACATTAATGCAATTTTATTTATACATTTAATGTGTTTAAAGAATATATTTTAACAAATACGTTCTTTTTGTTACATCCTGCACATTTTTATGTTTTTAAAATTATTTTTATAACAACTTAAAAAAGTATTATATTTTGTTAATTAATAACCTTCATGTAAAATAAATGTTAAATAAATTGAATATTCAATACAAATTCGACAAAGCCAATAAAATTGTTACTTACACAAAGAAAGGCTTTAGTATTCATTTGCCAAAAAAATAAATAAAACCAATGAAAAACAAAAAATAAAAACTTAACCACCATTGATTGATTTAAAATCAGCCAATGACAATCCTTTATTCAATAAACAAGCTCTGCTACCTTTAGTCTTTCAAATTTAAATTAACCAATGAAAATCATGTATTCAGTAAAATTAGCTTCAGCCTCACTGGTCATTAAAAAAAACTTATAATGACTAACTTTATTCAATAAATAAACTTAGCCATTGGTTTATTTTATAGACCAATAGGAAATTATTAAATAAACCTTATTCGTTTAATATTTATCAAAATTCTCTTACAGGTAGTACAATAGAATTACATTTCAAAAAAATAAATAGTTATGGCCGCTTTTAAAAATTTAAAATGTTATGCATTTTAAATATTTACAACAACAAATTTTGTATAATAATTTTCATTAAAATGTATTCAGTAATTTAGGTTATGAACGAATGAACGACATTGGAAGAAACATCTTAAACGTGTAAATTTAATACACGGTGATAACCACAATATAATGACTGAAGGATATTTGTGGTAATAAGATTACATTTTTTTCTTAAATTCAAATTTATCTTTAGAAAATCTTAAAAAGGTAGATCCATTTTTTTTTTTTTTTGGAAAATACATAAATTTGAATTACTTAAAATTTTTATCACATGTAATTTCTTAATGCTTAATATAATTATGTTTTTTATATAGTAGTAGTTAAATATTTTTTAAATTTCCTTAACTCATAAAATTCTTTCATTCGTTCATCCATTTTTATAAATTTCTATTATAAAAATCCAAATATTCAACATAATTTGAAATACTTTTTTTTTTAAATTTGTAAAAAATATAATATTTTAACGTAATTTGATCATTTATACATTTAATTCGACTATTTGATTGATACTTGTCGAATACTACTTATTACATTTTATTCAAAATCACCCTATATTACATTTTAGAAAGAAAAATAAATACATAAATGGTCATTTTAGCACACTTATTGTAAAACTCTAAGATCTGGATAAAAAAAAATACAAAATTTTATTTTATATTAAAAATGAAATCAGCTGTTAAAAACACATGTACATTAAAGGGGTAAAGTGTATTAGAGGTTCCCTCCCTTGCATTCTTTCCTGAAAGTAATATCTATATATTATGATCATAGATTACTCTCTCGGGGATTAAATCGATGTTGGTACAGTGGGCTCACAAGTCGACCTCAGTACTAGGCTTCGACGACCCCCAGTAGGCTATTTATAATAACTAATTGGGACATCGCGTGGTTAACGTACTCACAAACAGCTAGTTGATTTAAATTCATTTAAATCTAAATCAATCTAGATCTTGGAGGGGAGAACCGCTACTTAAATTCTTTGAAGATTGAGAATGTAACGCTTCCCTCTCCAAGGTTAAATCAGATTATTCGAATCTATGTTTTAATCTAGATTTTAGAGAGAAAAACGTGGTTTAGATTCATAAATCTAATTACATTTATATCTTGAAAAGGCTTAGATTAATAAAATCTATAAATCTAGGAGACGAGAACAATGCTGAGATTCTCTTAATCTAAATAAATCTAGATTATAACGCGACAGAGATTTTATAAAATCCTATACAATTAAGTTTAGTATCCACACAATCCTAGGCATAATCTAAACTAGAGTTTTTGTTAGAACTTGTGCTAAAATGTAGATGTGAAATCAAATTTCTTAATTAACTTATTTAGCAGACAATGAAAAAAACATTAAATATTAATCAATATAATTATAACAAATATTAGTACATATTTAAGATTTTGAGAAAAAGAAACCTAAAAGAGGTTCCACTTAACATCTAGTGGATTTTAATCGTACTAAAAAGCATGTATATTTGATTGCAGCGCTAAAAACGGCACTTTTGATAACTACCTGTAGGATGTAAAAAATTGTTTACCTCCTAGGAAGTAAAGAATTTTTTCAATACAGTTTAGGACTTATGAAATGAATTTTTAAGTCCACGTAATGAAAAAATGGATTTTAGCTGTTTCTTAGGCTCTAAAGTTACTATTTCACAGCCTACCACGGAAAAAAAGAATTTTATATCCTGTCAATCTCTAAATAATCTCTAAAATTGATGATACTAATATATGTACTGAACAAATATTTATATAACAAAACAAAAACAATTATTAGTATATATTTGATATTGTAGTCAACCAGAGTATTTCATTTTTTTAGTTATAACATTTATGAAATAATTGTTTTAGTACTAAAAAAAACGGCCATACACATAATATATTTGAATATTTATTTTAAAAAAATCTCATTCACATACATTGAATTAATGTAATTAATTTTATTTGATATGTTTACATGATATGTTATTTTCTTGTATTTATACATTTTTTTAAATTAATTTCTTCATTAATGATATGTTTTTTTATTTTTTGTTTAGTGTGTTTTATATATTGTTTAAAGCAATTTACGATAAAATTCGCTAAAGGAATGCGACAAGCGCCTACAATTTTTAATGTTAATTATTTTCAATTTTAATATATATATATATTTTTCACAAGTGCTGTTAAACCAGCTGTTTTATAAATAGCATTATAATAATTTATTTTTAAAATAAAAAATATTTAGATTTTTCTTTTTTTTTTTTTTAATATTATTAAAATACAAACAAATTAAATGGAATAAAAATGATACAATTTTAGGTTATATAATATTTAAATCTTATAATTAATTAAATTTATATATAAAATGTATATCTTACTATTCATAAATATTTGCATATATATATATATATATATATATATATATATATATATATATATAAATATATATATATATATATCTATATATATATATATATTCATTACCCAGACAATTTAGCAATAGTTTATAATAAATAAATAAAACAAATAGCAATAATTGTAAAATTATATTGTTAGAGCTTTTCTTTTTTTCTTTTTAATCAGCAAAAAACAGAACTCTTGTTAAAAAAAATCGTTGAAAATTCTTTTTCATTTACAGAGTCTGACTTTTAATTAAATTAAATCAATAATTAACAATTAATTTTAGAATAATTATTCTTTTTAGAATATTTACTCTTGATTTTATTGAGTCTTTTGTAAAATATGATCAGTTGTTGTTTGTTGGAGTTTATTTATCTGTTAATACAATATTAACTCTACATTATATAAACCTTTCAAAAATATTTATTTTTAATACAATTTTATTAACAAGTTATTAAATATATCTTATATTACTTTATTTAAATAATGTAGTCAATGCTTCCACTACATAGTTAATATTATTTCGCCATGTAGTCACTGCTTTCGCAATATAGTCAATGCTTTCGATACATTAATAATAAATAATTTTGCTATACAGTCAATGCTTTTGATAATAGTTTTAATTAATTTTTTTGCTATATAGAAATGCTTTCAAAATATAGTAAATGCTTTTGCTATATAGTCATTGCTTTTGCAATATATACATGCTTTCGCTATAGAGTCAAAGGTTTTGCAGTATAGTCAATTATTTCACAATATAGTCAAAACTTTCGCTATATAGTCAAAGATTTTGCTATATGCACGTAGTCATTTATTTCACTATAATTATAGTCAATGCTTTCGCTATATATACAATGCTTTTGCTACGAAGTCAATGCAATGCTTTCGCAATATATACAACTCTTTCGCAATAAAGTCAATCGTTTTGGAATGTATTCAATCATACTTATGATGTTATAAAGTTTAATTCTGTTTAAAATTATGTCAATAAAAAGATTGCCCTTTTATAAATGATGCTGTGGAAGTTTATCATGAATGTTTAATACATATTCTCATGATGTCATAAAACTTATACATATTATTTGAGGTCATTAAAATTTAATAAATATTATTATGATAAAAGGGTCAATTATTCCTTTTTTTATTTGATATTTTTTAACCTTAATACTTCGCTTTTTTACATAAATATAATTTTTATAATTTTTTCTTTCAAACTTTATTTTTTAAATATCATATAAGTATTAATTCTTTTCTTAAGGATGTCATAAAAAATTAAATTAGTTTTACAAATTATATCATATGTACAATAATAGAAATATAATTTATTCAAAGTATACAATAATTTTGTTGATTTTCTTTAATGTTATATCTGGGTTTCTATGTTTCGTTATGTAGTGTTATTTGTATTGTTTTTTTTTTTTTTTAACTTGATTGGTTTATAAACTACTCTTCAAAAAATATTTAAATTCTTTTTCCATAGACCAAAAATAATTTTCAAAACTCACTGATAAATAACTATTTTCGACTACGAAGTTAGCATTTTTATGCTAACATTCCAAAAAAAAGTCAGTAGGGATACAGGGAGACAGATCTCCCTGTATCCCCCCACCAGTTCCTCGTCGCCAGCCTGTGTTATAATGGGGAACATCTTTTATCATTAGATGCTTATTTACACCCTAAAATAATTTTCCCAAATTTTAACTTCCTAACTTTATAATATCAGTCTGGGCTCAATTCCCCTTCTCTTTACTTTGCCCTTATTTCCTCCCTCTTGGCAGATATTATTATTATTATTTTTATAAATTATCATTCCAAATACAAAGATCTTATTTGTTATAATTCTTATGTGATAATTTATTTTTAGTGGAGTGGGTCTTGGTATCAAATAAGTATATGGACGCCATCTAGAATTCAAATTAGCGATTAGAATACCCTTTCACATAAACTGTTTTTTAACTTCCCCAATTTCAAGAGTCTGGTGCACTTAGTTTCGGTGAAGTCATATCAAATTTTCCTCATAAATGGCCGCCATTCTGATTCAAAATATCAGATCGTAAAAAGATTTCATCGTTCTAGGTTCAATGGTTTCAGAGATATCGTGATGAGCCAGTCAGCCCTATTTGGATTATATGAACAAACATTCTTCACATATTTTTGTCTATATTAGTATATTTGGTTGAAATGATAATAAATATGATAAAAAAAATTATATTAGCCCACTAACATGAAAAAACTGAAACATTTACTTAATTATGTATGTCTGTTGACGATATTTTATGTTAAATTATTATATAAATTTTATTTAAATAAAACATTATTTCCATATTCTTCGGATTATTTATTTCGGCAATCTATTTATCCAAATATATATTATTTTTATATAAATTGTATTTTTAATCACATTTCAATGAATACTTTCTGTAAGAGGTATTCTTTGTCTATTCCTTCATTATATACATATTTATTAATAATATGTAATATTTATGGTAACAAGCAAAAAATTTCAATTTTATTTCGAGTACTTCAAAGATTTTGAATTTATCCACAGAAAAAAATGAACATTATAATATTTAAAAATAACTGCCTATTTATTTATTTATATTTAATTTCAAATTAAAATACGAGTTAAGTGTTTTATTTAATGTATTTATAAGAAAGAGAGTTAGTTATAAAAAGGATAAAGATAAGTGAAAAAGGCTTTATTAAGGACCATTTTATTTTATTCATAAAATGAAGAGATTCCTTAATCAGAAATCCCTTATAATCTCTTTAAGTTTCATCCCAATCCAATAATTAAGAGTTAAAAGGGGTAAAAAAAGAGATAAGGATCATTTCCGGGATTAGAAAAGAAAAAAATTCTCAGCAAAAAGAAGAAAGGTATTACCTTAAAAAAAACTTCAGATATATATATATATATATATATATATATATATATATATATATATATATATATATATATATATATATATATATATATATATATATATATATATATACATCTATATTATTTAAAAATGTTAGTAAAATAATTTTTTCCCTCGTTTTTATTTAAATTTATTTAAAAATGTTTTTATTTTTTAAAGTAAATCATATTTAATTTATTTTTTTAAGAAATATATATTATATTTTCCCATCTTAACTCGACTTCATCAAATATTTTATCCTTATATTCTTCTCTGGCGGTAGAATCCACTCTACTTCCCTAGAGGTATTCATCATCTAATTCCACGCTTCGTAATCTTCAAAATGGCCTCCTATATTTCAACCCTTTTTTTGACCTCTGTTGAAACCTTTTTTTTATGATTTGAGGATAAATATTCTCTTTAACACTTTAACATCTTTTTCAGAATAAAGATATGACATATATATATATACATACATACATACATACATACATACATACATACATACATACATACATACATACATATAAGAAATATCTTATTTTTTAATAAGATACTTGAGTTCATTGTATATAATTTAGTTAAATTAAGTCTTAAACATTTGTTATCTCTTTTTATTTTTGGAAAAATTTCATTTTATTTTTTTTCCTAGCTTACATCAAAAACTTTTTTTTTAATTTTCAGTTTTAACATGAAGTGTAAAAGTTATTTATTTAGCTGGATATACTTTTGTTTGAGAACTAAAGAAATACAAGAAACATCTAAAATAGCTAGATAGTGGATACAAAAATAATGATAATTCAAGATTTTATAAAACATCCTTCACATTTATGAATTTCGGTTGCATGACTCATCGGTAAGTTACTTTCTTAATTAATTAATTTGATAGAATGTTATTGGATTTTTGCAGAGTATATATGCCAATTTTTACCTCGATTGGATAACTGGTAGATGGCTATAATTAACCCTCCAAAGATTTTGCCGATAGATGACAGGCACAAAGAAACAAAATCGTAGTTGCAGGATTTAAAAAGAAGGTTTCTTTTTGTCATAAACATTTTGTTTAAAACTAAATCGAAGTTGTAGGATTTAAAAAGAGCAAAATTTATTACTTTTTTTTTTGTCATAAAACAACAATAGTTCATACATAATATTGACTGTTTTAATTGGTAATTACTAACATCAGTTGATGGCAAACCCCTAAAAGTGGTATAACTAAACTATCTCTAAATAACTAAATTATTTCATATCCACGTCGATACCTTTGTCGGACTCAGGGGTAATTAACGACTTTTATTCATAATATATTTACATGCTCTTCTTGAAGATAATGATAACGTCTTTTACACTAATACTCAAAAATAGTATTCGGTACCAAGCCGTGTTCCCTGTTCCTGTATAAAATTTTGATAATCAACGTCTATCAACTTCGTAAATAGCAACTTTGTAGATTTCAGAATAAAAATTGAATGCAATAGTAACCGAACTAACCCCTTCCTCCAATCACGTTGCACTCAAATTACGAGTTTATTTGATAAAATCTCGTGTCTTTTAATGTTTCTTCTATAATATCTCTAGTACAGGTTTTATTAAAAATAATTTGTTGTGTTTTGTTGGTAACATTAATGCTATAGATTTTAAGAAAAACTTTGAATTCTTTTCAACATTACTTAAAATTATTTAAAACGGGCACTTGTATCTAATTTTTCTTCTCCACCATATTTAAACGGAAGATGGAGTTCTTTTTTGTATGTGTATATATATATATATATATATATATATATATATATATATATATATATATATATATATATATATATATATATATGTGTGTGTGTGTGTGTGTGTGTATTATATGTATTATATATATATAAAAGGAAATATATGTAACGGATTTTAAAATAATTTACTGTATATTATATTTGATATAAATTAAAATTTAAACTTTCCGTAGTATGAAAACTACCAAAAACTTAAAATTGTATATTATATGTTTTTTAAAAAATTAAAATCATCTATATTCCTCTAAAATCTATCAAGTGTCTATGATCAGCATGAAAGACACATTCTGTGTTATCTATTTATTATTACAGAGTGCCATATTGCAGCCTTGTAACTTAATCTATCGACAAAGTTATTATTTAAGCAGCGAGATACAATTTTTTTAAATTTGTGTAAAATTTTAATATCTTCATTAAAATTCTATATCTAATAGCTTAGGTTTCCATAAGGTTAGGTTCCATAATTAATAATAGGTCTAATAAGCCAATTATTATGAGTAACTCTCTTAAAAGAGATTGATTCCTATAATGGGTTCAAAACATCGGGATTTATAAAATCTCAGGTGCCACCTCTTCCGAAAGATATATTATAAGAGATATTTTATATTTTTATCTACTAATCACACTTTAAAGTGATAAAATATTAGTTTGTTGTTTAAAATAGTTCAAGAAATTTAAAATTTGGCAGAGAGAAAGAGATAATCGTTTGTTATTTGGAATCATATCGATCGATTACATTATTTTATGTGAACCTTGGAGACAAACAACACCATGCCAAATTTTTACGAATATATTGATATTATTGACGTAGTGCAGTTAACTTTTGATGTCATTTTTTTCACTATGTCCAGGTATTAAGTGATTGGCTAAATGAAAAGGACACCATAAAAAAACGAGTTGTCAAATTGCCAATATTCGTAAAAAAAGAGGACAAAAACCCAGTTTAGTTTGCTTTCGAGGTAAAGTATGGTAATTACATTGGAATTATAATTATCTTCAATTTGTGTAATCAAAAAAGCTTTTAAATAAAATGTTGTTATTCTTTGGTTGGATAGTGAACTAGAATCAAATATGTTTTATTAAGAATACCCAAGAAGAATTTTATTAACTATTTGTTTGTAGCTGCTTTCGATAGAATTCATTCGCTTTGATTTAAAACTATAATCAGTCAGTTCCTTTTAGATATTAGTTTGGTTTTTAGTTTACTCTAAATAAAAATCAAATTGGAATTAAAGAAGGGAGACGACTGCGAGAGAAACAAATGCACTCCGACGTATTTGGACCACGGATCTTTGCATTTCCAGTCCAGTGCTGAACCAATATAGCTACACCGGAGAATGATTTCTCTCCGTCTAAATGATAATATAATAAATACGATTTTTTAAAAAAGAAAAATTAAAAAAGGTCTGGTTGTTTGTTCGACGATGGATTTTTTTTCTTCAATTTTTAAGGTTTAAAAATAACTGATAATTCACAAGAGGAGAGTAGCTAAGCAGGTGAGTAAGAGATGTGCAGCGATCTTGGTGGTAGCCTCGGCTCCGGAAGCGGATCTGCTACCGGGACCGGAAGCGGCGCAGTGCATCTTCTGCAATGGTAGAGCTGGTAGCGGGTACTCACGGTGTTCTTCTACCATGGTGCATACAGTGCGTTTTTTCTGCATCATCTCGTCGTCCTTGTCCTTGAGTGATTTCAACCAGTCTTTGTACCATCTTAAATCACAGTGACAAACTAGGGGATTCTCTGTAACAGTAAAAGGTATCTGATAGAACAAAAATTACTTTTAGAAGGTGACGATAAATATGAAATAATAAAGAATTTTACTCGAGTTGTCAGAAGAGCTATAAAAGGGAGAAATTACAGATATTATAAGTCATAACAGGACAATAATATGAATCAGGTTAAAATTTCAACTTATTATAATTTATGCTATAGTGCTAGTAGTATAACTTATTCGAACTTCAGTAATGAAAAACCTGGTTTCACCCTCGAAGGAAATGTTGCCGCTGGCAGAAATCGCTTTTTTTCTCTTTTTTTTTTAGTTTTAGCTGGAAAGAAGATATAAGAAATATATTCGTAAAGGAATGATTCGATCAAAAAATATTTCAGTATTTTCATAAAGTAGAGTAAATTTTCTTCTATTGAAGAAAATAATCTTTCTAACGCTAATACTATTCTATAGTTAAGCAGTCCTTCAAAAACCAGGTAAATTTAAATAATTTCCAAAAGTATTGTTTTAGTTGGTTTTGTCTATTTTGCACTCTGAAGACTTGGTTTTTCAGCATAATTGATAAGGGCCAACTTTTAAGTAGATTTATTATACTATCATTTATGAGCAGTTGAAGGTTTCTATTTCAAATAGCTTCCGTAAGTTGAGATGGTTTTTTGAGAAATTCCGTAATAAGTTTTTAGATTAAAGACATTATCAGTTATCCATCAGACGCTAAGCAGTACAAAGAGCATTGAGCGTATTCGCCCAATTCGTTTAATTGGCATGATATAGAAACATTTGAAAATTGCTAATATTAAAGTGCAGCAGGAATCAGAAGAGGATGCAGATGATTTGATTGTCACCGCTGCCATTTCGAAATCCTTTTAATATTACGCCGTAATGATCGTGAGTTAGGAAATTCATATTTCGGTTCTTCTCATAGGATTGGTAAAATGGAAAAAAAAAAAAAAAAAAAAATTCCTGAACTGCGGAAGAGGAAAAAAAAATCACAGAATGTTTTATTTATCAGCCTCGTTTAAGTTCGCTATCTGAAGTAATTCTATTCATACACGCATTTATGTCTGCTACACCACATTCATCATGTCTTTTCGGCTACGGGAATAATAAAATCTGAAACTTCTTGAGAAGCAGTCTCACCTTCAAAAAGCGGCCACAATATTTCTGAACCCTGATGCCACTTGCTTACGTGGGTGAACAGTTGTCGGTGGCAATATTTCATAAGGATAAAGTAACGGACCATGACGTATGATACAAACTTTTTATAAAATTGGTTAAAGCAAGCTTTAATCATGCCAGACTCCCTCAAAATTAAAGATGCTTTTTATGTAATTTCTCAAATAACTATCCCAACATCAAGCAACCGCATCTCGGAAGCTATTTACAAAACACTGTAGCTAAATTTTCGGCTAAAACAGAAAAAAGTTAAAAATGATACAGTTTTTTGCTGCCAGCCGGCGCAAAAAACTGTATCGGCAGTGTAATCTGGCGCGACAGAGTTCTTTCAGATCGAAAACTTAGGCTTTTCATTAGTGTACCTTCGCCTACAACATATTATAAAAAATGTTGAATTACCGGACATTTTGCAAGTGAACCCTCCTTTTTGACAACAGATTGACTTGACTAGATGTTTTCTACTAGATGGTTAATTTTTGTAAATAATGTTTTAATAAATTGTTTATATATTTCTTATTTATTTTGATTTAATTTGGATTATAATTAGCTTTTTTATTATGATGAGGGAAAAGGTCATGTGGGTTAAATTACTTCGACTGTACTTTTCTCCATTGTGTGACAGTGACACATATGAAAGAGGTAAAGTTCAATAATCAAACAACGTCTTCACATAGAATGATTATTTATTAATAATCATTCTGTGTGTAGGCGTTGTTTGATTATTAAAATGCCTCTCTTAATTTACTTGCCTTGACTGCTCGGCTGATAAGGTCTACTTGCTATGTTCGAACAATTGGTTTGTCCTATCCGTCTCGTACTTGTACTAGGACCTTATTACAACTACTACAAGCCTAAATTACTAAAGAAAATGTAAAGAAAGAGAATGAATCCGATATACAAAAATTGAATTTACAAACTAACTCCGAGAACGATGTTTGTCATTTCCATTCCCCACTTGAATTGTTTTAAGAACAAGAATAAGTTTTAATTGGTACAAAATGAATAGAAATTTTGCTGACTGAGTTGGATAAAAGATAAATACAGTTTAAATAATAATTTTATTTAATTGTTGACGAATTAAAATAATAAAATTTCTACCGTTAAATGTTAAATGAATAATTCAAATTATTCTGTTAAACGCTAGGCAAATGTAATTTATTAAGTATTTTAATTCTCTCATTATAATAAATCAACAGTAATGGTAGATTAAGTTTTAATGAAGGTGGAGTAAGTTTAATACAATGAAATCTCTTAACGAGCAGTTAAATTAATATTCATTCGAGAATATTAATTTAATAATATATAATTTGAATTAGTTAAATTCTTCTAAAATTAGCTTTCTAGAATTTTAAACTTAATATAATAAGTATGCTAATTATTACAATTACAAGGATCTTATTAATTAATAAAAGCAGGCATCTTAATAAATAAAAATTATAATAAGAAATAAGGGGATCGGCTTAGCAGGGTGATCGTATTATCCTGTAACATCTTAACACCGATATAGCTAGTTCGCATCCCAGAGAGGTGATACTTATTTTACACTAATAACCGTATTCATTACAGATCCAATTGAAACTAGCAGAACGAGCTAGTTTCCTATC
Source organism: Gerris lacustris (assembly GCA_951217055.1). Classification (NCBI taxonomy): domain Eukaryota; kingdom Metazoa; phylum Arthropoda; class Insecta; order Hemiptera; family Gerridae; genus Gerris; species Gerris lacustris. The sequence continues at coordinate 38,258,327 of OX578277.1, read as the reverse complement.
AACAATTTAAGAACAAGTTTTATTAGCAACAGGAGCATGCAATGACTGTTCAACTAACAGCATGCTATTAATGCCCTAATGCTGTGTTTGAAGACGTAAATGAAAAAATTATAATTGGCCAAGTATGTGCTTCTAGCAGACACAAAGGGTTCGTAGGCAATTTAAAAAATTAGAAGAGTTAGTTAACCAGTATAATCGGCCCAGCCGTTTCAAGATGGTTCAAGTTTGTTTCAGCTATAACTATTGAACCATTTATTATAATAACGTGAAACAAACACCTTCTTATGTATTCTTATAAAAATTATACAAGCATAATATTATGTAGTGTATCATCAAAGTGTCAAAAATATATCAATAGTGTGTAGCCCAATCCATTCTTAAGGTAATAAAATTTTAAGATTTTGGGGGAGTAACATTTTTTTTCTTACGAAAAAAAAAGAAAAGAAGTATGCTACATATGAAAAATTCCTTAAGTGTTATTTGTGTGTTTTATTTATAAAGAATAACTCTGACATTTTCGTTGATTTTTTAAACATATAGATTAGTAAGAGAGGCAAAACAAAGAAAAATAAGGGGGGAACATGACTCATAGATGAAGGGGTACAAAAACGAAACCAAATATATATATATATTTGTACTTAGGGCATCCTCCCTCCTCTTTCATTTAACACCCCATTCCATTAAAAGTTCCGTTAAAGAAATGTCAACCCCTTAGTTTTTTAAGGATGGTTTTTTGGGGCTTCTTTATAAATTTCCTGTGATTGAGTTATTGCACATAAGATAACTGCAAAGTTTCAAAGGTTTGTGTTGGGTGCTTTCGGTGATCGGTACGTTATAAATTAACATACAGACAGACAGGCAAGCTCACGAATGTATTATAAGGGTCCTCGTTTTTGGCTACGGACCCTAAAAATAGATCGAGAGTGACACAACCCAATATAACTTTTGTACGGCCCTCGCCTAAAATTCCCCCAGCTAAATATTTCCTTCCTTCCTTTTCGCCATACCGGCGCGACCTATCGAGTAAATGGACCTTGCTTCCGTGTGGCTGCTAAGCCCCTACCGCCGCCGCTTGACACCTGCGAGAGGAGAAAGAGAGGTCAATTTCCGGCTAGACTCAACGAAAGACGAGCGTTAGTATTTCACCAAACCGTGAGTGCCAGTTGGCTTCCCCTTTTTATTATTCCTATTTTTTCCTTATGTTTTATTCTCTTTTCAATATACAGTCCTATATTTCCCAGAGGAACGTACAACTTTCTTTTACTTAAAAATGATATTGAAAAAGCTTATTGCTCCTGGACTAGTTGGAAGCAATAAGCAAGCAAACTCCTCATAAGATAAAGTTGCTTCATTGATTCTAATCTGGTAATAGTGTAAGGAGTCTTACCTTGCATGGATACTTGGATAAGATTAACTATCACTGATAACACTGATGTGCTAGCTGGTGAAGAATCAATGCCTAAGGTATGGGAGTATCTCGATAATAGAAGAACTAAATGAGTTGTTGCATTTTCCCCACCAAAAAAAAACAGGCAATTGTTTAAGATAGTTTGAGGCTTTATTAGAAATAGATGCACCATCCAGTAACAAAATCTAAAGTAAGTCCATAAAGCACTAACAGTACTTTATGGACTTCTATAAACTTTTAATAGAAGTTTTCTCGGTGATTCATTTCTAGTAACAAGCCCGTTTCTTTTGTTCCCCCTAGGTTCTTATTTATCATTTGAGTTTTAAGCACGAGAGTCATTGGTTGATCGTTAACTAGGTACTAAATAATTTATAATTACCACGAAGCTTTCACCAGATCAAGTAAAGCATTCACAGCGTTATGGTAAAACAGGAAGCATAGCACTCTTAAAATTTCCACCAGGCCACTTGTCATTATGGGACATTATAGGATGTAAAATATTATCCAGCTAGTAGAAAAATGGGAAGACACTTATTTGGTTGTTTACTAACCACCTAGAGAGTTCAACCTCTTTACAAACCCATGCACCATCGAAGTAAATACCATGTGATCAATACTGAGCCATGTAAATCAAAGTACCATAGAGAACCATCAAAGGCATGAGATCGAACCGGTGACTTCAACTTTCATTCATAGATGGCCCAACAGCAGTGAATATTGCTTTAACGATCTCAGCTACTTTTAATAAATATGCGTTTAGATTATTAGTGATAAATAATTTCAAGATAAAAAGAACTTTTTATATACTATGTTTTTAAATTTTCTGTTGAATCGTATGTAATGTTGATAATGTAATAGTTATTGTTATATAATATATAATGTTAGTGGAAAAAAAATTGTTCCGAATTTATTTACTTCACATAAATGACAACCATCTAGAGAGCTGATCTTAAACCTATAAAAGGACAAATCTTTGTACAACGGATCTCCCCAGCACCAAATCTAAACCGTGCCATCGATATATTAGAAATAATATAATCGATAAATAATATAATCAACATTTCCTGTTTTGCTGTCATTCAATGTTTATCTATCACAAATTTGAGACCCGTCAAAATGAAGATTGCGCAAATATGGGATATGGCAAAACAAATAAAATAACTTGCGGATTTTTTCCGAACTAACTTTCCGTACAGCAAAATTTGCTGAAAACCAATTAAATTCTGCTGAAAGATGGCTAAAAGTATTAAAATAATGCATTGTCATCGTGTTCTGAGCTATGCTAAAAGTTTCAAATGTCTAGCTATTCGGGACGTTAGTTAGAAATCGATTGCCAGATTTGTACCGGACAAACAAACAAACAAGAAAGCAAGCTAATAAAAACGTAGTAAAATGTTGTATAAATTGTTTACCTGTTATATCAATGACGCGAAGAGTATCCAAAACAGGTTCCATTGTTTCCTCTGAAATTTGAGTCAACTTGTTGTTCTGCATGTTCAAAGTTTCCAGGGAATTCAGATTTTCAAAACCTCCAATTGGAAGCGTTTTAATACTGCAATAGAATAATAAGAATATGTCACTAATAATACCACTAGTAAATACCAAATATCGCATGGCGCTGCCATTCATGCGAGCGTATAGCAATAAATATTGACTATTAAGAAAATAGTTAATTACGATAAGGGTCTTAGTTAAAGAGAAGAGAGTGGATTAAAGGTAATGGAGGGAGGATTCCGGGCACCTATCTTCCACCACTGATTACCCTATAATTATAAACCTCCAACAAACTCACACGCCTGTAGCTCCTCTTTCAACTATTATTATAAATGAACACATCACGACACAAAAACGTCTGCTTGTATCAAGTTGAAATTTTACATGTCCGTTTCAATTGTACTTCAGACGATTTATGAAGTTTTATTAATAACGATATGTTAAATTGTAAATAATTGTTTAAACAGTTGTTTTGCTTTTTAATACATTTGCATCAGATTTAATGGATTAGAGATCTTTATCAATTCATTGTGATGTTCCTCTTTGTTTTATTAAAAAATATTATATATATATATATATATATATATATATATATATATATATATCTATTTTTTTTTTTATCACATAGAATAGATGTTTATGGTCTTTTTCCGTTCTGAAATTTATAATTTAATATTTGTAGTCCACTTTAACGCGACATTTGCACGTGAACGCTTGAAGAGACAAAGCTGTCCAACGATTTAACGATTAGAGGATTGGTAAATGAAATATGTCCAAATTTTTATGAATATCAACTTTTACTTAAGTTATCGTCACACGCGTAAACGTTATTGACAGAAAGGCAAGGTACTATATAAATCTAAAACGTTAAATAGCCACACACTCCAATATTATTGGGGATGTGTACAATATTTCTACACATAGACATTATAACTGTATAACACAGTAACTGTAAGATAATTAATCAAATATTGAGCATGTATGTGCTACTAATTCTTGTTTAAAATTTACTGTACACATATAAACTAATTTTTAGGATTTTAAAAGGCTTTTATCAGCGTCTCTTGGCCGTTAATATAGTCCATCTTGGAAAAACAAGTGATTTTTTTAATAATAAACTAAACGAATTCAAAGCTTTTATATTGAATGTCGAATAATCCATACCTCAAATACAAGTTACAGGAATTTTCAATGTGTTGAAATTAGGAGAACCTGATTCAGATTCCAAAAACAGGCGCGAAATTGAACAGTGTAGCTAAAGCGAGATGGTTTAAGTGCCTAAAATAAGGGAATCTCCCCTACTCTAAGAAAGGAAAATACTGTTAGCCTGCTTCTCTTTAACTGCCAGAGACTGGCTGATGCAAAGACTTTTGTAACTCAAAATATTTTCATATAACTTAGATAAGATTAGTGCTTACTTGTTTTTCTGTAGATTAAGGAAAGTAATGGAGTCACCAAATCCATAGAAGGCATCATCTTGAATAGAAGAGATGTTGTTTGATCTAATATCAAGATGCCGAAGCCAGTGAAGTTTCCTCAAGGAGTCACTAGGTATCGTGTGCAAATGGTTATCACCCAGCCTCAAGTACTGCAGCTTATCTGAAAACAAACAATCGAAGGACATCGATTAAGAAATCCTTTTTTGGAAAGAAATATCGATAAAACCTGAATTTTCTGAGGCAAAGAAGTGAAAACTGTCTCTCCACAATAGATATACTGCTCAGGTCTATGTTAAGTTCACATCTCTAGCCAGTCCTATTCACTAGACTCCTATTTCCACCTGGTTCCGCATCTATTTGCCGCAGATGACGACCACTTGCGATAAAAAGCTGGTTTAGACTAAAGTTATTGGGTGGAGACAGTTTTTTAATACTTTACATCAGTCTGGAATAATTCCACTGCTACAATCTAAAGATTAACCTGAATAGTGGCCATTTACTCAGAAATGTTAGGATTAAAATTATGCATTTCCTTACAATAATAGCAAAATAGTTTGCCAATTTATGTGGCACATAGCTACCTTCGAGTTCTATTATCAGAAAATGTTTACATGATATTATTTGGATCTGTTTTGATTCCCGTGAGGAGGAAACTTAATTTTATTCGATATAAATTATTTAAAGATGTAGGTGTTTGAAAAAGGAGTGCATGCAGAAGAGTAATAAATTGAAATTAATTGGGGTTCAACAATGGGCAAATTGTGAGCAATCATCCAAATCATTAAAATCAGACAAGTATAGTCTTTTAGATAAAGGGTTTTGAAAACATGTTGAACGACTGACCGACAGTCCGACAAAAAGACAAGAGACCTAATTTATGTTCTCTGATGTCTGAAACGGAGTTCGGTCTTACAAGTTTTTAATTTGGAGACATATATTCACTTCGTTCGCCAAAATGATGATCACAATGTTTCTATTAACTTTGGAAGCAAAACAATAATTACATTATCTTTTATAGGCCAATATATAAATACATTCTAGCTTACATTAATTAGGGTAAAAGATTTTCTTTTTTAGGATTGTTTTGTATGGTAAGAGGAGCATGAAACCAAGTTTGCGACCTCGAAAGCCCTGTGGACAACTTTTGGTAGGCGAAAAACCTCGAAATTTTGGCACTTTTTTCAGTTTTTTGAATATAACTCATAAACGATATCGAAATCAGAAAATTGTATTCTTTCCGAAACTAAAGAAGACAAAATTCCCCACAAAATGCACTAGTTACACTTAATTTTATGTTATTCTAACCCATTTCTACAGGACTTTGAAGTTCGACGAAATTTTGTAAAATGCAAGGTTTTACTCGATTTCGGTACTCCGTTTGGTCGTCAACTAAATATTGGTACTCCACATCTCCCGCTTCGGTGACATCCCCGTCAAAGTCCTCCTCGATTTCAAAGGGTGGGCTGTTTGAGCACGAAGTGCCAGAGGAGTTTTTGCAGACTGTGGTGCACTTTAGTCCAGATTTTCTATAGGTGCCTGCACTGGTGCGCCTTTTCATGCAGCTACAGTAGACTAGTTGTAGCAAGGGCTGTGGAACCGGTTCCTTCTCATTTGAATGGGGGTTAGGCCAAGGTTGTCTAGTTTGCACCCCCAATTTAGTGGGTCTAAGCTATTTCCAAGCATGCACTGGACTTGAAGGATCGTTCTAATGCTTCATAGGGCGGAATTTTCAGTAAACTTCGCTTAAAGTAAAAAAGAAAAATGTTTATTGTTGCTATTTATTGACTTACAGGTGAGTAAATAATTTAAAAAAGTAAGACTGGTTTAGTATACTCACCTATATGTCAACAAAAACAACACTAAACATGTTTCTTTTTTTACTTTCAGCGAAGTTTACTAAAAATTCCGCCTTATGAATAGGTAATGATATTAATAGTAATCGAAACATTAGTATATAAGGAAGTTTTTCCTGAAGTCCGAACAGTTTAAGCTCGGTTCTATTTTAAGTTATGGAACCACAAAGAAAAAATATTTTTTTATTTTTTCTTAAAAATAAAATTTGTATACATTTTTTGTCTTCTTATTAGAACTTTTCTTATAGAAAATTTTATCAGCTTTACAACGAAACCAACAATTTTGTTCTAGCTTTTATACTTTTGGAGCAATAATTGTTTTTATGAGCAAAGGTATGTGATCTAAACTAATTCATAAAATTTGACCTTGTGGGAGAACGCTTAATATTTGACCTATGGTTTATATGACATTTTTTGTAGCCCTTGAGGCGTAGATCAACCTACTTCATTATTTCACATATAACGCCAGTCACCCTGTATATATATATATATATATATATATATATATATATATATATAAATCGAATTTTGAGTAGTTACCGCAAGTTTGTACGTTATCAAATGAGGATATCCCTACCGTCAGGCACCCGCATACAAACTCTCACAACACTTAGCAACAACCATAAAAGACTTTGCAGAACTTGACGATAAATACACATTAAAAAACAGCCACGAATTAACGACTTTAACATCTAACCTTACTCTAAATTCACAAAGCCGACTAATATCACTCGACGTAACTAATCTTTACACATCTATACCTGTTAACGAGACTATAAACTTACTTGAACACAAATTATTACTCAACCACGACCGACAGACTGTACAACAACTAATAAATTTACTACGCACTACTTTAAAACAGAACTACTTCAGTTTCAATGCCAAGAATTACTTAGCGACAGACGGTTTGGGAATGGGTCATCCAACATCTTCCATAATGGCTGAGGTTTTCATGCAATCCTTAGAAGATCTGTATGTACCTAAGCTAGCGGAGGTATTTGGCGTGGTCTATTACAAACGTTATGTCGACGACTGCTTTCTGGTAATCGAGTCTGAAATAGAACGAACTAACGACTTACTGACGTACATGAACGAAATACACCCTAACATTAAATTCACCTTAGAAACAGAAACAGACGGACAACTTAACTTCATGGACTTAACCTTGTCACGAATAGACCACAAACTCACTTACAAAATCTATAGGAAACCTACAGCAACCGACCACACAATACACGCAACGTCAAATCATCCAACACAACACAAACTAGCCGCATACAGATCCATGATACACCGACTCAATACCACACCTCTGACTCCCGATAACTATCAAACAGAACTCGACACAATACACAACATAGCTAAAAACAACGGATATCACAAACGTACCATAAACAAACTGGTAGGACGACACAAGAATAGGACCAACATGACACAACAAACGACACCGAACGACTTTCAATGGACTGCACTAACTTACGTAGGCAAAGAGACTTATCGACTCACAAACTTTTTCAACAAATACGACATTAAGACAGCTTTCAAAACAACAAACAACATAGGGAACAGACTAATAAAACGACAGACCAACAATAACATTTATGACAATAGTGGAATTTATAAACTAACTTGCAACGACTGCGACCAAGTATACATAGGAAGGACAGGACGCAACTTACAAACTAGGTATAAAGAACACATACGATCTTACATATACAATAGAACAGACTCTAACTTCGCTAACCACCTACGCAAACACGGACACGAACCGACGACAATTGACCAATCAATGACATTATTGCACAAAGAACAGAAAGGACCAAGACTCGACATACTTGAAAAACTTGAAATTTACAAACATAGGACGACCAACAAGACCTTAATTAACGAACAATTACTCACTAACTCTGACGTAACATTTTCAGCACTTAAACCACCAACCAACAAACGTAAACGAGACGACACAACCTTAACGCATACGCTAAGTAAAAGACCTAGACTAGACTGAACTTTTCGAACACCCATCTCTTTTTTCTATTCCTTCATCAATTTCTCAACTTTTTCTCTTATTATTCTTCCCCTCCTAAAATCATCCTTTTCTTTTTCTCTATGCCAACTCTTATGGTTCTTTACATCATCTCTGTCCGTCGCCCACCCTTCACTCTATTACATCGCCTTGTCTCAATTCAACCCTTTCGTCTATTGCATCATCCCTCTACGCAACCTTCCCTTCATTACATCATCTTCTTTTTCGCGCACTCTTCCCTTTGTTTTTTCGCCGTCTGTGCACCTGACACCCCCGTCTCACGGGTTTTTCCTTATCCTACTTCTTTTGTATATATATCTTCATCTGCCTCCACCTTTCCAACTTCATTCTCTCATGTAGACTCGATAAGTGTGTTGAGTGCTACGAGAGACTTCGACTCTGCTGATGATGGCGTTTAGCCGAAACCGGTCCAGTGATCTCCAGATCAAGCAAGTATTGACGGTAGGGATATCCTCATTTGATAATATATATATATATATATATATATTGGGCATATGTTTAACATTATCATTTTCAATATATTAAAAATCGATAGTCCGCTTAATCCTTCTTCTTATTTTTTATTTAACCTAGTCGTGGCCAGGCCAAGCCCAAAGCTCCCAAGCACGAACAATTTACGATTCATAATCTCCTAAACGTCTTTCATTAAAATAATTGAATTAAACTAAATATTTATTCAATTTTTAAGTTTTTGGTAGTTTTCATACTACGGAAAGTTAAATTTTTAATTTAAATCAAATTATAATTATTATTAACTACGGGAAACAGACAGTGAAAAATACACTCCTGTGCCGGGATTTGAACCACGGGCCTCTATATTTCCAGTATAGAGCTCTTCCATTTAAGCTACGCAGGAGAATGATTTTTCACTACCGTAATCGATAACTATACTGGAAATATAGAGGCCCGTGGTTCAAATCCCGGCACAGGAGTGTATTTTTCACTGTCTGTTTCCCGTAGTTAATAATAATTATAATTTGATTTAAACTAAATATTTATTATAATAAGGTTTTGATGTACATATCAACAAAAAATTCAATCCTTTGAAACCTCAGTTTAATTTATCTAAATTATAAAAATATTTATTCTCTAAAAGCTACCGTAATATTTATAGCTTTGAGAAATGTTTCTTTTCTTTTTTTTTCTTAAGATAAAATAGGATTACAGGAATAGGCGCTGAGGGAGTAGTTATCAGGTTAATACCAGGAAAGGAAGGCGTACAACGGTGAATTTATTGGTCCGCAAGCGCGAATAAAATTCACATTATCTTGCGATACGCGAGACCCCCTCCATTTCAACTTAATGATTAATAGCCTTCGTCTGGGGCTAGGATGGAAAACCTGAGTTCACCACCAACTTAATTTAACTGGGCAAATGTACAGAGTGGTTTTATAATGTAAACTTAGTCGATAGAATAGTTTCATCATATAATGCTCCAAGCATAAAAATAATGACCCAATAATATTCCGGAATAACAGATTAACAATCTACTTAATATGATTTATTTAAAACATAGTTTCTTCGATAACCATGTGGGATATCGGCTGTTTAATTGAGTTAACATTAAAATTAGGATTAAGATATGAAAAGTTGAGAAGAACAATTTAAAAGTAAATATCAGAGTGGTGGATTTACTAACGTTTCGAAACAAAATATTTAGGGGTATACTTCCATGTGTATAAACCATGGAAATAATAATAAAAAAAATGGAAAATGTATTATGCTTATTATTATTATACTTATATATGCTGCATATATATGCCAATAGTTTCAAATATGCCAAATGGGTCCGATAGATCTATAGACTTAGATTTTAAGCATATCCGTTATTTCATTATAATTTTTTTTTTATATCCCCACCTCACCCTATATGAAAATAAAAAAAAAAATGAGATAAAAGGCCCTAAAAAACACCAGTAAATCCAATATTTAAATTTTTACTTTTGAATGACAAGAAATTAAGTGATTTTTATGATATTATTACTACTACTATTATAATCTTATTAAGCGTTATGAATATTTATTGTTATTTTTTTATTATAATAATTTTTTTTAAACTTTTATTTTTCTTGTCTACAATTTATTCTTCTTCATATATTTTTCTCCATTATTTTGTTTGATTACATTATATTGTACGTTTATATTGAACTTGCCGGATCGGCGCGCTTCGTGCGCCTTATCCGTCTGGAGTCTGGTAGTTGGCTGTGAGTTAAAAATGATTAAAACAATATATATAACGCTCGGAAATAACGCTATTAATTATCGCGAGGGGAATTATAGCACTTTACTTCCAAGGTACATACAATATTGTATCTCCAGTAGGGAGAAAACTCATCTTCATCCATTGCACAAGTTTTATTTATTATTTTAACAAAGAACAATAATTGTTAGCACCTTTAATAGCAGATATAAGAGATTGAAAATATTAAAAAGAAATAAGAATTGGAATTAAACTCAAATATAAGGTTATTTAGATGCAGGTTTAAACAATGATAAACAAGGTCGAAAAAGCAGTGTCGCCAACCAGATTTCTACAACCTCACTACATTAGCTATTGATTCTCTACAATTTATAAAATAATTAAGATGGCAATCCTTCTTTTTCTCCCTACTTTTAGAGTTCAGGGAAGAAAACACTTACTTTTGTCCCTCTAAACTAATCCAAAATCATAACTTTTTCTCCCTACTGAAGTATTTTTGCATTGAATTGACTTTTCACAGATCCTCGCTATCCTTCATTTTTTTTTTTTTTTTTTTTTTTATTCACCACCAGTAAATTACAAAAATATCTTACAACATAACTAATAATAAATAATAACATAAAAGTATTACAAAATTAGTAATTACAATGTCTATGGTGCACCCACCATATGAGCACAAGCTCGTGTACGGGGGACGGGGGTGGCCGTGTAAACCAACGCTAATAAAATATTTATTACTTAAGAAAAATAATTTTTGATAATCATAGTGATAATAAATAAAGAAAAAATAAAATATAATAAGAACAGAAATAAAATTTACTGGCTCATTAAATTAATAACTATGAATGTCAATAAGTCGACAAACCAAATAAATTCTTCTATAACATTTCCCTTAATTAGTTAGGTACTGAAGCAATTCAGTATCATATTATTATTATAAGCTAATTTATCTTCACGTTCGTTTTTTACTTATTTATTCATTTATTTATTTTTTTTTAAAGAGAAAAATATAACAGACCTATCATGTAAAAATTGAAAAATGCAAAACAAAAATAAACTCTAATTGACTTACGAATACGATTATTTTTATATCGCATTTTATTATTATACAACCCGTAATATCATTATTATGAATAATATAATAATATTATAATATAATATTATTAATATTTAAAAATAATAATAATAAGATAATTTATACAAAAATAATGATGCCTAAATAACAGTATAAAAATAACAAAAACAATGATAGTATAAATTGAGCCTCGACCAATATTTATTGATAAAGGTCCAATGATGCACCACACATACCTAAAATACATTAGCTTTATTTATCTTTAGTTATAAATACCAGACACACGCATACATACACAATCATACGCACACATACTCTTACAAACAATCCAATTTAATTACTGTTTAATATTATTAAAAGATTATGAAAATTTAAATATTAAGTATGGAATTAGATAATCTAATGTATACTATCTAGAATGTACTGTTTTAAGTTAAGCCGGAATATTGTGAAGGTATATAGTGTATAAACGGAATATAGTGTATTAAATACAGTGGATTATTCATAATATGTAGTTATAATTCTGAAATAATTTTAATGTTATAACTTTAGAGCCCATTTAAATATTTAATAACTCCTTATACTTTAAAGAGGAAAAAAATTCTTCTTATTTTTCATAATATTATAAAAAAATGAAAAAGAAGAGACAAGATTCTCTGACAAATATAAACAATATAACGCTTTATTTTCATTCAAATATATTTTATACAACTTAAAAAGTAAATCTTATAACAATTCTAACTAGTTGTTTAACCAAACAATTTTTAAATTAAAAAAAAAAAAAAAAAAAAATCAAAAGCTTTTTTAAGAAAAGAGAGAGAGAAAAAATTCTGTTTGTATAATTTTTAATTTTCAAGCTCTTGTAAACCATAAAGAGGTATTCAATTTCATAATTAGCTTTAATCTTGAATTACACTTTTAATTTAAATATGTTTTTCTCTTTTTATGAAACCACACTTTTTTCTAATTGCCACAATAATATATATACACACACACACACACACACAGATATATATATATATATATATATATATATATATATATATATATATATATATATATATATATATATATATATAAAATTAAAACCAAAAGATTTTGTTATATATATATATGTGTGTGTGTGTGTGTAAAATAATTTCAGGCCTGTTTTAACAAATGAGGGAAAACTTTTTATTTGTTCTTAAACACACCAAAAAACAAGGGGAGGGGGGCATGGTTTTTTGGAGAAAGGAGTGAATTACTGGCTAAACAAGAGAGAAAAGTAAGGAATAGTGGGTTACCCTGATGAAAACCTCTCATTAGCTCTTATAACTCAAGAAATAATTTCAGGACAAGCTACTTAACAATGGCACAAGCTAACTTGGACTTTTCATGCGAAATCATTTTACGTTTTATTTTTGAGATAAAGAATAAAACAGGGATAAAATAAAAAAGCGTTATACAGCCTAAAGCGTACTAAAAGTTATAAAAACGAGTATAGGTAGAAATAACATCGTTTAACACTTCAAGCGTTTTTGTGATGAAGTCAAATTTTATCTACTTAAAATTTAATTGAGTAGATTATGTAATCTACACAAATTTTCTTAATTTAACAGAACCAGTAAATACTTTTTTCTTTCTTCTTGCTGATTGCTCTGATCTTAACGAAGGTAATGAAAGCATTGTGATCATTCATTCTCAAGATCAAAATGTTTCTATATCTTCAATTTTGTTGTTTCAGACATAAGGGAACAATTTTGAGTCTCGTTTCTATCCCACTTTAAAGTTACTCTCTGTATGTGAAAAATTATTCTCCCTACAAAAACACTAGTGTAAACAAAATAAGCCTAGTCTGGAGTAAAAGGTTTTGGGACAAAGGAATATCACCCTTGTGATACAATTGTGATAATATTCCCTTAGTCTAATCAACTATTAAGATAAAGGAATATTGCATATAAAACTGCCCCAGGAGTCTCAATGTCTTGGGGAGACAAACACAAAAATCTTTGAGACTTTTGAAGGGCAGACTATTGTTTAGAATATAGAACCAAGGGGGGGGGGGGGGGGGGTGCCAAAATAAAAAATTGCCCAAATAATAAATATTATTTTTTCATTTGAGCACGCAGCTCAAGGATACAAATTTGTATACGACACTGCATTTAATTTTAGCCTCTTTGGGGTGTGTATTTGTCAAGTCAGAAAATGTTTTTTTTTTAATTTAAACGTGTGGAGTGATTTGAGAAAGAGAATAGAAAGAGAGGGACAGACAAACTTCATGTACTTGCACTGGATAAATTAGACCTAGTAGAACTTACTCGGACAGTGGGAAATGTGGCTAAACCTACAATCTCACAACTTTTTACGCGAGATTTGGCTTATTTTTTTACACTAGTGTTTCTGTTGGGTTTTCACTTCTTTTTGTAATTAATTTTTCGTTGCCCCCAAACAATTTTTCGTTTTTCTTTCTTTGTTCTTGTTAAGCTTTCGTGTAGCTTCGTCAATCAATACTGTAAAATCAACCTCAACATCACTATATAGTTTTAAAGTTTTCTACTAAGTAGCTCTAGTGGCGCTGTTTACCATTTTTAAATGTTTTACAATATTTTGAATAGGTGGTTTTATTAAGCCTTGAGAGAGACAAAGAGACAGATTTTTTCGAATTTTATAATTTTTCCTTTATTTGTACAATTAACTCTACCTATATACAAAATTTCAAGTTTCTAGGATTGTTAGAAGTACCTTAGAATTATGATGAGTGAGTGAGTCAAGCTGTCTAATAGTTGGAATTATATGAAATAATTAAACAGCAAGTCGATAATTATCATATCAAATGCATGTATTATAAAACTACACGTCCAAAAGAGCCTTTGTAAAATAACCGATCCAAACTAAAAAAAAATGTAATCTAGGACAGTGGTACTTAACCTTTTGGTAACCACGGCCCCCTTAAAATCCCCAAATATAATATACCTAGTACCTAACTACCTTTCGAGGCCCCCTGGGGGGTCGCGGCCCCCCGGTTAAGAACTACTGATCTAGGAGATTGCAGGCGTAAAGTGACTGAATAAAATCAAGCTAGAATTTCGAGTTCATTTTTTTGGTGACATCCAAGAATATGTGGTCGGCAATGTTCGTCTGCTAAGCTGTTAAAAAAACAGACCGGTGGAGAGTGGCCATGTCCCTCCCCATCCCCAATTTGGTAGACTATGTTATTTTTATGATCCTAAGTACAAAATTGTAAAATTAGTCATTAACCCCCCCCCCCAAAAAAAAGTTGATGACGACAGTCACTTGATAAGTGACCACCTCGATTTTGAAAAATATTTGACAAACTAACCCATGAAATCACTTAAAAGTTTTTGATAGTTTTCATACTACGGAAAGTTTAAATTTAAATTTAAATAAAATTATAATTATTATTTACTAAGGGAAACAGACAGTGAAAAATACACTCCCGGCGCGGGAGTGTATTTTAAATTATAACTATGAAATCACTTTTGTAAACGCTATCTCCTAGACTATAGCTGCAATAAATTTAAAAATGACACTAAGCTAGTCTCAATACATCTGGGTGTTGAATTCACTAAAAATGCTTGGGGTAAACGTAAACGCAGAATTAGTAATGTAGTTCAAGAATAGTGATTGATAAAATCCATCTACATGACACATGACCAAAAACTGCACAAATATAATTCAATAGAAGTTTGTCGCCTCATCTCTTATTCCTTTGTATTTCTATTCCATGAAATCTTTAATTTGTAGAGTTTTTGTTAGAAATGTGTTTCGAATCAAAGAATTCAGTTACCAAACTGGTAAGTTTGACTTGTATTTTTAATCAAAGCTTTCTGCGGATCGGCAAAAATATTTCACAGACCGGTGGTTAGAAACCACTGATTTGGACAATACAAATTTCTATATTAATTAAATGCAACCACAAAAAACTCAAAAACCTAATATTATATAGAAAACATTGGCGCTTAATTTCGCTGGCGAGTTAACTAGTGACCGAGTGAGCTAGTAGCTACGAGCTCTACTGCTGTAATTACACAAAGCTTGTAAACTCGCCAGCGGGTAGCGAGTAAAGTAGCCCAGTGTCACTTATACTCGCTCAGGTAAAGCGAGTGGCGAGTTTACTAGCCAATTTTATTACACGGGGCGAGTTTACCAGCAGCTTGAAACTCATCCCGTGAATTAAGGCGGCTTTCACACCAAAGTAGCAAGTCGCAGGTCGCATGCGTCCTGGTAACACCGAATTACCTCGACTCCTTAGATAATCTGGTGTTACCAGGACGCATGCGACCTGCGACTTGCTACTTTGGTGTGAAAGCCGCCTAAGGCTTAATACTATTTTGATTAATTATCATAGGGAGCTGTCACTAAGAAAAAAAAAAATAAAATAAAATAACACCAGACTGTACCAACTTCAGCAATACTCGGGAATCTGATTTTAAACGAAGCTAAGTTCTCAGTTTTTTCCGAGTGCCATCAGTTTTTGGTCGTGGTTTAGAAGAGTTAAAAGCTACCTCAAAGACAATTCGGCCTTGGTAAGGATAGGTCACTCAACTTCAGACACATTAAATTCCAAGGCTGGGGTCAGGCGGGAGGTATTAATCCCGCTGCGCTTTATTATAATTATGGTAACAGTGTAATAAAGCAGTGCAAACGAGACTGCAAACCAAAATATTGGATAGAGGAGGATTTAGGCCAACCAATATCCATGTTTGCAGATACTATCGCACTGTTTGCGGACTTAGAAGAAATCTATTATGTAATTTAAAAGTTTGGGTAGTATAGGTATAGGTAGATATAGGGTAGATATGGTAGATAGGGTATATAGGGTAGATATGGGTAGTATAGTTAGATGCCCTAAAAGTTTGGGTAGAGGCCCAAAAACAGGGGCTAGTAATAAATATGAATAAAACCAACAGTATTGACTTCTAACAGGTATTGACTTTAGGAAATGAGAGGGTAGAGGAAGTATCCACAAATAACTAGGTGCAACAATCAGCCAACATGAAAAAATCTAAGAGGAAATCAATCCAAGAATAGGAGCAGCCAGTAGCCAGTAGATTGTACTTATAAATGATTAGAAAATTTCTAAGCAAACAAGGGATATCAATGGAAACAAAAATGTCAGTATATAAAACTGTATATTATGCTCCAACAATAGTGTTCGATAACAGTGAGCCATGGGCACTCAATCAAAAGTAGTCTAGCCCTAGCCGCCTTCAAGCTAATCAAATAAGACATCTCAAGAAAGCAGCTCTAACTACATACACAGAAAAAACGCCGAGCCGACTTGGGCGTTTTTTTCGAGCGTTTTTGTTAGCTAGCGTTTTTTTCCGAGCGTTTCTGAAGCGTTTTTGTTAGCGTTTTTGGCCGCCGAAAACGCTTAGGTAACAAAAACGCCCGAGTCGGCTCTGTCTTGCTCGGTCTCGCTTGGCCCGGTCTCAAAAAAAATTCTCAATACATGTATTTGTTTCTCAAGCGGAATCGGCCTCGCTCGGTCTCGCACGCAGTGTAAAAGCCGCCAAAGATTTTTAAAGGCGGCCAGCTCAAATGGTATGGACATGAGCGAAGAATGGACCTAAAGTATGAACCTTCTTAGAAGGTAAACCAAATGCAAATAAATGAATAAAAATAAAAATAACTGCCTACATATAAAAAGTTGAAAGTAGAAAAAAGACAACACAGCACGAATCCAATTTCTATAAAAGCAAATATCTATATAATAATATCAATATTGGTAAAAGAAATAGTTTCCCTCTTTCCTAAACAATACTAAGAGAGAGACGTGATTTCAAACTATGTAGTTTTTAAAGTTTATTTTATACTCGTGGAGTTTTTACACAGGATTTTTATATTTTCCAGTGATATGAAGCTCTTATAAATGTAGTTAGAGGTGGTTCAATGTGGATGAACTCATCCATTATTTAACGGAGTGTAAGCATTAATTACTTTCAGTTCGCAGAATGTCACGTGATATAACGTGGCGATTTATTTTTAACGTCTGATGTGAGATGCTGTTCAAAGGAATGGAACTTGAGACAGAACTGTTAGAGTAGTTTAAAATAAATAAAGTCTAGAGAATATTGTGATCTAAAAATGTAAATGTATACAAATAATGAAATTGTTAAAGGAGAACTCTGTTGTAGAGAGGATTGCGCAAACTTACTTGGAATAAATTTGGCACACACTTAAGGCCGCACGAAAATTGTTGATCACAAAATTTGCACAAACCATAAATAATGCAATGGATTTTGCAAATCTGTTTATATTTAGATGTCAAATGCATACTGACTTATACAGAGTGAAAAATACTAGCAAAGTTTCATGTTTCTTTGATTAATCGTTCAAAAGTTAAAAAGGGTGCGACGGGCGGACGGACATAATGAAGTGATTATAAGGGTCCTTTTCAGGAAATACACAATATATGTACATTGGTACGATTCCCAAAGGGGTTAGAGAATGTTTGACAGTAATAATCGCATTTGTAACTGAGTTATATTGTTTGTCCTTTGGACGTCATTAATTGGATTAAAGATATAAATAAAATAAAAGAATCAAACTTTTTATTAAGTATTAAGTAATTGGACGTTAAATTATATTATCAAGTTGAATTTCCTGAGTCAGAAATGAAGATATGAAGAAAGAAGGAGTTTCCTAAACTTTGTTTTTTAGATCTTTTGTTTTTCTTTTTTTACAATACCTGAGTAAATAAAACTTAAGTGAACAAAGGAAAAAGCTAACTTTAGTAGGAAACTTCTTATTTATCTTTCATCTATTGTCCTTAAACCTATAGGAAGAACCTTCGGACTTCTTTGCTTCGCTTTATAACAACGGTACTTTATACTTAAAGCCACTTATACTTGAAAACAAAACAAGTGCAGTTAAGTTAATAGTTTTTCTCCGTGAAGTGTAGCAGTCTATTGCACGTAATATGACTTCTTATGATAACAATTGATTTATGCAACGCATACAACCAAGTGTAATCAAATAATGAAATCTTATTTGCCTAGAAGTTTATCAACTTTAATCTCTTTTTAACATTGAAATGAATTAATATTCGAAAGGAAAACTCTGTTGCATCTAAATATTCTTGCTTTGTAATGTAATTATTTGAATGTAGTTTATTAACCATCAAATTGAAAAAAAAAAATACATTATCAATAACATACTCCGTAGCAAAGCACGGGTATCCAGCAAATTTATATTATTTAGAGGTAACAATACTACTCAACAATAATTATTTTCCATAAGACGTCATCTTTACGAAGCGCATGTAAACATGTTATGAATGAAAAATTAGTGGTTAGTTACCCTCGAGCCCGACGAAGGCATCGACGTGGATATGAGTGATCTTGTTGCCGTCGAGTTCCAAAGAGTTAAGATTTGTAAGTGGGGCGAACGCTCTGGGTGGAATCATTTTGAGGCCGTTGTGGGCCAGTCCCAAGCTGTCCAAACATTTCAGACCTAACAAACCAAAAACAAACAGTTATCATCAGCATTATAAATGTATAATAGCATGCAATATGAGTATAGAGAGGGTTCTTGGTATTTGATTGATGTTATTTATGCCTTGGAACTGGGAGATCCTAGTTCGATATGTCGACTACCAACATAACTTTACAAAATACGCACGCATAGATACATATGCATACATAAACTGTATGCACTTATGTATTTTTTTTTAAAAAATAAATTCTCTCATTGACAATTATCCCTAGATTAACATTAATTAGAATTACAAATTCTAGGAAAATTTATAATCATCGTTACAAATGTAAGCGGCACAAATATATGTTAGAAAAATTGACCAGTCAACCTCATTAACAAAGCTTATAGTTTCGGTTGTATTTAAAATCGGCTTCAATAGAAATTGTTCTCTGCACTTTTTCAATGCCGGGAAAAATGCTATAATATGTTCAATACTATCTTTTTCTCCTACGCCACACAGGTCACACATTATATCCTCGTCGTCCTTCATCCACTGCTTGTAATTAAAATTAAGCGGTAGCACGGAACCCCGTACTTTGAAAAAAAGGTAATTTGGTTTAAACTCAGATTGTCAGGCAAATTGAAAGTGGTTATATTCCGCGATGCGCAGGTACTGAAGACACCGGGGGCCCCCACCTTCATCGACCAACCTGCGAACCGGCGAGATTTTGGACTTCCCTTCAATCGGGGTAAGCGTTTTATTATTTTTTATTATTCGGTTAAACTAATTCATTTTTGCGTAAGTGGAGCTTAAGTACAGCTACATAAGTCAAGTGGACTCCATCTAGTTATGAATGTAAATTATACGGTTTATACAGGTGATGGAGCGACACACGAACCTCATTTCATCCAATATATATATATATATATATATATATATATATATATATATATATATATATATATATATATATATATATATATATATATATTTCTTTCTTTGTCTGTCAGTAATAAAATGGATTAGCCTAATAATTTCACAAATAATTTCTTGATAAAAAAAAGTCTTGGAATGATTCAAAATTCGTAAAAACAACTAAAATACATAATACATATTTGCAGCTCCCGATTTTCAATAACTTGTAAGCACGTGATCACAGCACAAGAAATTTTAGTTCTTTTTGTTAGGATTTCGTTATGATAATTTAGAAATAGTTTCTGTTCAACATATGGACGAGAAGCAAAATACACTGAACAATAGTTATAACTCATCATTAAAATTATACTTTGACTAATTGACTATACAAATAAATAATACATATTGGTTAATGTGTTTTATGATATGATAAATTCAGCAACTTAAAATAAGTGAAACTTTTTTTTTATACTCGCATCTATAAAAATCGATATTATTACAACTCCTTATTCAGTTAAGCACAATATTATTCATAAAAAGTCACGCAGAGGGGGGTGGGATACCCAGCGACTTAATTTTAGGTTGTATAACCCTACTAATGAAAACCCTTCTAAATGTTTCAAGCAGATCATTCATTTTTTTTGTTTTTAATTGCTATGTTAAGAACAATAATTAATGTTAAAAAAATGCATGAGTGACTATCTAACGCATTATTATTACAGAAATATTTCCTCATTTTGTATTTATTTATTCATAAGTAAATTTATTCTATCCATAAGTAAATTTTCCCACCTTTTTTGTTAGTTCATTTTGTAATAGTGACAATAATGTTATGAAAATGATATGAGATAAAAATAGTTATAAACATATCTGGAGAAAAACGGGAGATTTATAGTGTTATATAATCAGTCACATAAGGTAGGGTTCTGGGTTATAGTTGAGCGCAGAGGGTAGTTAAGCGCCCCAAGGGAACAGGGTCCCCTGATGCTAAGCTTTCTCCACCATCTACCACACTTTCCTTCGTGCTTCCCTCGATGTGTAATATTTTTTGGTCTTATTTTTCTTTTATTTTCTTCGTTTTCACAGTACAAGTTTTACCTCCAATATAATTTATTTTATTTCTTTGTTTGAAATAGCTTACGTTTCATAGAAAAAACCTCAATGCTATCCAGACAGTACAGGTATTAGATGTATGTAATGAGATCCGAACCAGTAGTGTTATCTTATTTAATTTCAACGTACTGATTCTATTTTTTAAAAAACTTAAAAACCACACGCTTAATATGTTTCTCTATTAATCTTAATAGGTTCAAATCTTAAAATCACTTAAACCATGTTTGACATATTTCAACTGTAAATGCTACTTAATTAAAGAAGGAAGTTTAGAAGTAATGAGTAACACAACATTTTTCAAACAGTGCACGGAAAGATTATTGAAACTGAATACGGAGATAGGTGATCACAGTATGAATAGTACATTGATTTATGGCAATGCATACTAAGAAGAAAAATTATTAAGTTAAAAATCGCAATATGATACAGAAGATGGCACATTAATAAACCTAGAATAGAAAAGATGAATTATAAATGTTTATTTTTTAGCTCTTAATGCTACTTACACTCACACTCACACACACACACACACACACACACACACACACACACACATATATATATATATATATATATATATATATATAGCCTATAACTTTTAAAATACGGAAAAATTCTAAAACATTATACACGTGAAAGTTGTTGTACTTTTGTCGTAGTTTAATGAAAAATAAAATAAAAAATTGATTTATCCCTTCAAAGGGTCAATAT
Source organism: Gerris lacustris (assembly GCA_951217055.1). Taxonomy (NCBI): domain Eukaryota; kingdom Metazoa; phylum Arthropoda; class Insecta; order Hemiptera; family Gerridae; genus Gerris; species Gerris lacustris. The sequence goes on along the minus strand of OX578277.1, from coordinate 38,236,649 downwards.
GGCCCTTCGAAGAACGTGGTTCTCTCTTGACACTCATTTTAAAAAAAGAAATCTTAATAGTTCACTAAGAAGCACGAAAACAATGTTTATAACATTTTTGTATATCTTTTATAGTTAAAGCAGAAATAGCCAAAGTTGACTGCTTCAGTGTGCGGTTTTTACAAGAAGAAGTGATGTAATATTAAATTATTTTATTATACATTTTTTATACGTTATAACTTGCTAATGAAGGTATTTTAGAATCTTTTACGAATAATTTGTATTGTCTAAATCCCTCTGTCTCAAAGTTTTTAGAGAAATTATGTTTAATTTTCATTTTTTTAAATTTTTTATAAATTGAACAATAATTTTTACTAGTGTTACATTATATTTTCTCTATTTTAAGCTTGATTATGTGAATGAGGTTCCACAGGGAATCGAAATTGGGACATTTCATACACAATTTAGAAATAACCACAAGGCTATTAAGAAGCTAGTTGATTTTAATATAGCCATATAGTTTCATGTAAAGAGACGTGCAATTAGTAGCATTCGCTTATTGACCTTTGTCCCTATACCAGTTTTTCTATTCATGATTCTGTAAACTCATTTGGGAGTTCCACAAAAAAGCAACGGCTTCAGCAAGGATGTATTCCGTAAAATATCAGGTATCTAAGGTCCCACTTACAAAACCGTTTTAAAACTCATTGTGAATGGAAGAATAGGAAAATTTGTAAAATTAAAAACTTTGAGATAGAGGGATTTAGACAATACAAATTATTCGTAAAAGATTCTAAAACACCTTCATTAGCAAGTAATAACGATTAAAAAATGTATAACAAAATAATTTAATATTATATCACTTCTTCTTGCAAAACCCGCACACTGAATAGTCATCTTTGAAGGCTATTTCTACTTTAACTATAGAATATATACAAAAATGTAATACCTAAACATTCTTTCGTGCTTTTAGTGAACATTTTAGAAAAAAAAAAAAATAAAAAAAAAATAAGAGAGTCAAGGAGAAACCACGTTCTTCGAAGGGCCATACTGATCCTTTAAAAGGCAAAATCAATTTGTTATTTTATTTTTCATTAAACTACGGCTAAAGTACAACACATTTTATCGGACTCATTATTCTGAATTTTCCCTATTTTAAAACTTATAGCCGTTTATCCACTTGAAATTGGACACCCTGTATATATATATAAACTGAAAATTGAAAAACCTGCGCCCTTTCTTTTTCTTAAGCAAGAAGTATGAGATGGCTAAAGAAGAAGAAATAGAAGATTAGATTTCAATATAAAAAAAAACTAAGACTAAAGAAGAAACAAAGTGAAACTGGTTGAATTTTAAATCAACTCTTAATAATTTTCTTTAGGGACTTCACTTAAAGTTTTCTTTTTTTTTCATAAAGAATTTTCCTGTTTAAAATGAAAACTAGTAGGCATGTTATTTTGTAGATCCTGACCCAAAGTATTATAAAGTTTAAAGCTTTTTGTTCTTCTTTATATTTATCACTTAATAAGAATAAGAAAAAATTGTTCCTTAAAACAGTTCTGTAAAATAACACTATTATATTTTTGCCGTTGCGTAAAAGTTTTTATATTTTACCCACTAAATTACCCATTAAATAAATGGTTCAATTTACATGTTTTTGTTTGGATAATGGTTTCTTTTTGGCCCTTGGGAAAGAACCATTAAAGTCGTTTTAATTTTGTTTTTGTCTTTAAATACAAAAGAGTAAGTTTGTAATTTTAAAAAATGTGGCTTATATAAAAAGATATCCTAACTCTCTTCGATTATTTTAATAACTTGTACGTGAATACCGTAATAAATTATATATTATTACCGATTACCTGTATATTCAATTACACTAACAACTCCATAGTATTATATTTCATTAGAATTATAGAAGGGCGTAGGTAAGTGCATGTTGCATAAACGGAACAATGTTGCTTAAAAGGTTAAGTATAGAAAAATAATATTAAAGAACTTATAAGGGGTAGAGAGCATATTGAATAAAAAAAGTGGTTCAACCATTGGTGACAGCAGTTAGTACTAGAAGAGTGTAGTAAGAGCATAGTGAATAAAAAGGTGGTTCAACCATTGATGATAGCAGGTGTTGCTGGAAGCGAGTGGTGAGATAATAATCAACTAATTTATCAGAGATTTCTAGATCTTGGGTAGTGGCCGAGTCATGATGGATGGACCTTCCAGAGGGGACTAAGTCATGTTGGATGAGTTATTCGACGTGAGAAGTACGGAACTGAATGTCGGCTGATAGAATAGATTGATAATAATATTAAAATAATTAATATTAAATAGAATGGGATAATATAAGAGAAGTTTATAACGTTGCCACAGTAGTACTGTGCTCATAGAACGAGAAGCCTCGGTCTTCCATATTACCCCAACCCCACTATTCTCTAATACCCGAAGTTCCTCTATATGAAGATTTATGAGAGAGACAATTAGAAATATTAGAAGAAGATAATATATAATACCTATTCATGCATGATTACATCAACCGCGAAAGCCTACGAACTAAGCGTTTTATTAGTGCCTGACGTATCTTCCAATCAAGGAAACGAAATATCCGACTTAAAATAATTTGAGGTGTGGATTTAATCTACACCTTAACATTTAACATTCGTGTATATTTCATTTAAATTGTTCAGTTTAAAATCACAATATAGTATAGAAGATAGTTAGATTAATTAAATTTAATAACAACGTGCCACTTAGAGTAGGAAAATTATCTGCAGATTCTTCGATTCATGGAAAACTATATCAAACCTAATTAAGAAGCCATCAATCTCGATTAATAATGCAATTAGATTGGGTTGGATTGGAGATTCAACGTGGTATAGATTTAATTAATGTTAGAATGTTTCGAAGCCCAACTCTTGGTATTCCATTAGCTTGCCTCCAACCCCCAAGGTGTTCATATCACCTAATTACTCCTTGTGGGTCTACTTAGAAAGTAGCCACTGCACTTTCTCACTTCCCCCTGCTTTTCTTATCACCTGTCATCCGGATTATACTACTAGCAGTGCTGAGAGGAAGAACGGTGGGCCACTTCTAGACTGCCACATCTGTTTCCCCTCAGGCACATAATTTTAATGACCAAAAATTTTGTTTTACACTTGTTTAATTTCCTTATTTTGTAAATTCAAATTTTTCCTCTACTTGGGGTGTGGTCCTTTGTAATCGCACCTATGGACCAGGGAAGAATTGAGTAGTAAACTATTTTATACTCCGTCCTCCTTGACATTTATTAGTATGAGTTGCCGCTTGGAAGCACCCCCTGCTGTCAGCAAAGTTTGAGCAACTATTTTAAGCGAGCGTTTTGCACCGTGCTCCTTCTACTCCTTTTCATCTCTACGGAATTATCCACAACAAATCAATTATTTATATTAATAAATAATTTGTATATATTTAGAGTGGCTGAGACGTCAGTTCTTTGATCTTGACTTACGGGCTACTTATGCAAGAGGCTGATTTTTTTTTTTTTTTTTTTTTTTTTTTTTTTTTTTTTTTTTAGGAATAATGAACTAAATCTACATACATATAAAAAACCAAAATTAAAATGCCTAATATCTTCAAGCCTTAACACGAAATTCGCATAAAATTCTCGAAATGGCCGGCACTTATGTCAATCGATAATAAATTTAATAAGTGATTGCCCACCCCAGTTCAGCTTTGATAAAATTGTTTTATCCAGCACATTTTATTTTTGGATCAGACATCGTTAAAGAAAATTAACATGTTCTATCTCCTTCAAATATTAACTTAACAACATACAAATTAAATAAGTTTGTGACCAGGAAAGTAGAAAGCAAACTAAACAAATTGAATTCCGTTAGGTTATGTGTTTATTTTTTTTTCAATACGTCTACGTCCCCACACGCTGTGATCCATAAATTCCTTTGATGTTAGACAAACATGTATGGAGCGTGTGAGAGTTCCGGAGATAAATTTGTTTAGTATTTCAGTACGTCCTTTTCATGAATGTACTTCATCAATAACTTTGTGAATTACATAATATATTTTTTTCACTCGACTTGTCTTTAAACGTAGTTAAAACAAATATAAAGAAAACAGTCTTAGTTGAAAAATTACATTTAAAGGCGATTAATTAGATAATCACGTTTAGGTCAAATTTCCCTGTTTCCAAAAACGTATAAATGGTCAGGTAAATTTAAAGCATATAACACAAATAGGCTGTGGAAAGTAAGAACTTGCCCCACCACGGCCCACCGGTCCCCTTCGCACTTGCAAAGCGCATTTAAAACGCACAACGAAAATTTTCATTGGCGTGATCCCACCAAAAAACATAATAACTTCTGAAATGTAAAAGATTCAACAAAAAAGAATATCGTCATATTATTGGACAGTATGGTAGGAATCCATTATTATACCGGCAAATATTAGGTAATTAAATGGTGGTGTATAATTTAGAAAGGACTAAGATCAAGTTGAAAGTTAACTAAAGGAAGAGGTAGAAGTTAGTTTGTGAAACACTGCTGTAGTTTACAGCTTAGTCACCAGGTGTCAGGGATTAGGTGGCGTCCTCAGCACCTTGTTATCTCTTCACTTTCCTCTCAGATCCGCTGATTATTCAACTTCTTGACTCATTAGCATCTCTCTACTTACAATTACACAGTTATTAGTCTTTTCATATCTAATTACATCACTAATTAGTTCTATAAACTAAAATATTATAAATTAAGCTTATTAAATTAGCCAATTAGTCGAGAATAAATTGTACAACAAAAATATTTTTTAAAGGCTATTTTACACGATTTTATTTAACGTCACACAAAGTTCCGTAATCAATTGTTTACCTTCGTTCCGACTACCTAGAAAGCTGAAACTTGCACAGAATATGTATTTCCCATATTTTTTAAAAAAAATGTACATATATGTTTAGATTATTTTAAACTATTTCAAACAATGTCGAAAAAGGAAGCAGTTCTTGCCAAACTAAGGGTGAATAGTATCAACAGGTGGGTGATAAATATTAACAAACTATACAACTTCAAATTATAATTTAGGTTAGTCCTTACTTATGTATATAGCAACTATAAACAGTTAACAACTGTTAAACAAATGCACATAAAAAACTAAAACCAACTGTTAATTGTTAACAAATGCTGTCACTTAAGAAAATCCTAATTGCAAACAACTGCAAAATGAACTGCTATCAAAAGCGCCATCCTAATTCCATCATCTACAAACTATAACTGCTATCAATAAAGGTATAGGCTAGATTCAAGAAAGGCGTCATATAACTATAGATCATTCTGTCAAATCTTTTTTAAGCTCCTAGAAAAATAGCACTTCCTTTGATAGATAAAATTAAGAAAATACTTGGTCAGTTCGAAAAATAATATAAAATTAAAAAATCTATGTATTCTAGTAGTATATTGTATACAAGTGAAAGAGCCACGTTATGCTTAGTTGTATATTTGGACACTTGGATTTAAGAGAAAAATTAATTATGAAATTATTAAGAAAATATAATTTAAAAAAGTCGATGTATTCTTCGATTGTATTCTAATAGGTGTATTCTGGGAGAAAGAGCCATTTGATATCACAATTTATTATATACGGAAAAAACGGTTAGTTTATAAATTGTGTCATGTTCAAAACCCTTCATTTTGTAAGGTTTGTTTAGCCCAACAATGCAGGAACGTTTTGCGATTGAGCTAGTTTTAGCCCGTTATTATTTTATATAACCCTGGCTTTAGATACGCTACATCGACCATTATACTGCATTTATAAACTATTGTTAGCAACTGCAAACAATTGTTAAATTGCTTTCAACACCAGCATCTAAACTGATAACAAATTCAAACTGTTAACATACTAGTTCTAAAAATTATAAGCTAATGCTAATTATTGTTAACTACTGCATACTGCTGCTAACATCAACATTCTAATTGCTAAGAACTGAAAACTGTTAAGACTGCTGTCAACAGCAGCAATCAAGCTAGTAACCGGAACTCCGATCCCTGGGTTTACTACCGAGATTTATTAATTACTGGTTTGAAAAAGAGGCGTAGAGCAAAAGATACGAGTTCGATTCCTAGTGACATGTTGTATTTTAATCTACTGTTATCCCTTTTTTAATAATAATAATAATAATAATAATAATAATAATATAATTAATGATAAAAATATCACTTAATAATATATTTTTATAAAAGTAACATTTTTATTAAATTAACGAGTTTTTTTATTTACGAAAACCACTTACAGTTAGTTTGTTAATAAAATAAATCTAGTTTATAGAAGTAGAAAATAAAGATATTTTCAAACATTCTGAATTTGTTTTCCCGACGAAAACCTAATTGACTTTTATGATAGGATTTTTTTCAAGTAGGGTTTAAATTAGACGAAGAACTATCCCAGTTATTTCAGTTTGTCTTGTAAAGGATGAAAAATAGAGTCAGATTTCAGAACGGAAAACCCTTCTCACAATCTCAGAAATAAATTAGAAGCGTAATTCTGTAAAGTTGCATTGGTTTACCTTCGAAATCACCCTCGGAGATGGTTTGAATATCGTTCTCTTGCATTTCTAGTTTCTTGAGGTTATCTAACCTTCTCAATGACTGTCTAGGCACCGAGGAAAGTTCATTTCCACCCAGATTCAATCTCTTTAGCTTCCTGAAAACAGACAAATTTAAACAAAAGATTAGTTTCTCGTAATAGGATTATGCGAATTTATGGTGAATAGAAATTAAAGATGGAACCACGGTGGTTCGTATAGGGACAGTTGGGTTCCCTATGAATAAAATTAAAGTGCATCGGGCGTGGTCACAACTTGGGTGGTGACCGCAGATCTGGCTTTAATTCCCGGCCGGACTCCTCACTCACCAAGCATCGCCATTATAAATAGGTAGCATATAAATGGGTAGCTGCTTATATGAAGTGGCGACAAACTGGTAGTATTTATACCTATTATAAGGTTTATTGTAAACTTAATGGAGCGACACGCTAACCTTATGTCATCCATTATATATATAGTGGTAAAACCCTTTTGGTAGGCCTAGGCCCTCAATGGGATGTTGCACCCGATTATGATAGTTACAACTTAAACATCGGTATTTGATTTACAGTCTTAATTTAAAATAAGGACTGCTGCTTAACGATTAAATATTTGCCCAACTAAGTTGGTGAATAGGAGGGGGTAATCCCCCTGAGATGCTACTTGGGTATTTCAGCGCCATTCCGTTCATAAAGGATGAGAAGAAGAAGGAAGAGGGGTTAACAAGAAAAGGAAAGAGAAGAAAGGAAGAAAAGGAAATTTATTAAACCACCGAATGGCTCAATAGTAAAAGATAAGGAAAATCTGCTGAACGAGGAAACCGTAGTTACGAAGGTGAATCGTGGGAACTGCAAAACTTAGAGAACTTAGTAAAGCTCCTAAAAAGTTATTTAAACTTATTTAACCATGAAGTAAGAACCTTCACTGAGTTTTGAGTGAAGGCTTTGATCACTTCCAAGTCAGCAAAAAAAGTAATATGTATAAAGTCAACTTCTTCTCATAGCAGAAACAAAATAAATCAATGTGGGCAGGGCCGTCCTAAGATATTCGGCGCCCGTGGGCTACTACAAATAATGCGCCCCTCTTCATAAGAAAATACAAGGAATGGCTGAAGGGAGCGGGGCAAAGTTATACTATAAAAAGCAAAAGTAACTTATATATTTATTTTCTTAGTTTTTTCCTTTTGAAAATTGATTAATAATATCACACGTTTTGAAGTTATTAAATAAGTTACTCGCTATGGATAAAATACTGAAACCATTTAATTTGCTCTTTTCCAAAGAGGAACGTAAATGTTTTTGATCTTTTCAGTGCTAAAAAAGATCTGAAAAAATGCGCAGTGCTATGGCCCACGTTAGGAAATGTAGACTCAATTTTCAAGTCGATTATTGTCCTTAAACTAAGTTCCATAGTAGATATATTTTCATTATTTTCCAATAAATATACGTGTTTAAAATGAAGTCATTCGTCTATTGCAGCATTCTTTCTAATTGTGATTTCATTTAAATAGACCAGAAACCCAAATATTGAGTAAAAGTCATCATAGAAACACCTTCTCTTTTGCACTTCTACTAGAAATTCATCAGTAATAGCATAATATATATATATATATATATATATATATATATATATATATATATATATATATATATATATATATATATATATATATATATATATATCTATATATATATATATATATATATATATATATATGCGGAATTCGGCATTGGCATTAAATTTAACTTCTTCCAATGTATTTTTGTTGTGCTGTTTTTTTCATTTGCGTATTCGTTTGTACTCATCACATCCGGACAATTTTATACCGTCAGATTAGTTAAGGTTTGATTCTGTATTTCGTTTTGACTCTACAATTTTTTCTAAAGAAGTGTATAATCAAATAATGATTTAAATTTTAGTATCAACTTTTTGAAGTGATATTTTAATTTTATCTATGATTTCTAATATTTCGCTCCAGAATGCTACCATTACAGCAGTTTCCAGTGAGTTGAATTCATTTAACAACCCCTTAGCTTCAACTTTTGTTGCAGGCTTTTGAAAATGATCTTTATATATTTTATTCAAAGCCTCTTTAAAATTGTCATAACCGGAAACCTAATATAACACTAATAAAAATTGCCTTCTCTAAAAGACTTGGGCCCCGGGGATATAGCCCTTTTAGCCCTGTGGTAAGGGTGCCCCTGAATTTGGGACATCGCCCTTAACTGTAGATCACATACACGTTTTTCTAACGCTTCCTTTCAGGCTTCAGCACATAAACCCTAAGCAGTGGTCGTCCACTGAACTAGCTTTTTAGGTAAATGGGTTGAAAGAACGAAAATTAATTTCTATAAATAGACAGGCAAAAAAAAGTTGCCTTTTTTCATCTACCACAACAAAAATTAGATTAAATCAGGCAATTTGTTTTTCCAATTAGTGAACTCTTTAAAATATTATACAAACCACCTCCTTTTAACTTTTTATATTTTTCTTTATTCTTTAACATTTATTAAAAAAAAGTCCCGATTTTTTAAATGGTATAATTAATCATATTGTTTTAGGTTGTTTATTGCACATATAAATGTATATATATATATATATATATATATATATATATATATATATATATATATATATATATATAAATAAAGATTTCATTGTAGAAACCACTTATATTGAATTATATTTGTGTTGTTATTATGGTTCTTTTAAAGCTACAATTATGTTAAGTACCTTATAGATTGACTTTACTTATTCGAGAAGCAAGAGAAAAGTTATTTCGCACGCAACATTTTTACGCAATAAAAAATATATTGATATAAAACACTTGATAAGAAAAGAGTTTTTTCTTTTATATTCACGCAAGGTTATTTATGTTGAAATATGAAAATCTCCCTAGTTTTTCTTCTTTTTTTCATTATTATAAAGGAAAAGACGGTTGGAAAAAAGAGGAAAAGTGTATTTCGATCTATGGTTTTATGCGAGGGGTATAAACTGCTTTTATTCATATCAAGCTATTTGACAGGTTACTGACAGGACTCTTTGTAGTTTGCATGCTTCTTAACTTCTTCAGCTAAGAACTACTAAAGTAAACTTTCATCTTTTGAAAAGATTACGAAACGTAAAATAGAAAAAAAACAAAAAAAGACAGAATTGTTCAGCAAACGTTTACTTGTTACTTAAAATAAGAGACTACATTTTCTTTCTGTTTTTCTTATATAATTTTAGCAAAGTTTTCATCAAAGGAAATGTGAAAAGTTTTATGTATGCTATTAGTCTTTGATATTTTTATTACAAGTGGTTATTTTGGTTAGTTAAGTGAAATAGTTTATAATTTTACGTTAATTAATTATTCTGAGCATGTGAGCATTAAACATAATTAGGTCCGAGACAACTCAGACAAACTTTCTCATATACCAGTTCATAATTACTTAGCTCAGTGTTTTCCATTAATTATTTTTTGTGTTTTCTAAGGTAAATTTATTTAATTATTATTGAATATTTCATCAAAATATATCATAAAAATAACTTATCCTCGGTGGGGTATCGAACTTATCCTCTCTCCGTCCGCGTTTAAAGCTATTTGATCAGGAACTTGATTTTTCCAGGAAAAACAGCTCATATCATTAGATTCGTAATTAAATGGACTACATTTTAAAATTTTCTATTCAAAGTTATCGGAACCATTTTCGAGAAAAAAAAGTTCTTAAGATTTTTCAGAGTTTTTTGGGGGTTGGGCCCTCAAATTCGGAGCTAAAATTAATTTCTCATCGGGGTATGATTTTCAGAACATGTACTATGCCAAATTTCATCAAAATCGGGCCAATAGAGTAAGGCGTCTGCGCAAATGGACGACAGAGAGACATTTTTTAAAAATCACTTTTTTGGACTATGGGGACTTCAAAACGTTTATATCCATCAAAATCTCAAAATCGACTTTTTGTGCTATCGCAATACTTTCCTTTGTATGAGAAAGTAATATATGATAAAATAAAAACCTGAGAATTGAAAATGAGGTTGTTTGAACCTGTTACGATTTTCATTTATTTTTATAATATGGGACTAGCTGCGTACTTTCAAAAAATCATTAAAATTTAAAATTTAATTGAAATTAGATGAATACATTTAAACACATAGATGTTAATATATAATACATTGTGCATGCAGAGAAGGAACAAAAGAAATAAAAGCTAATATTAATATGGGCTCTCCGGTTGGTTAATTTTGACGTACCATCGTCAAAAGTCTACATCTGACAAGTATATAGTTTTTAAGTTACGGTGGTTTCTCAAAAATTTTGCGACCGAGAGAGAGACAGGAGACCAAAAATGTTTCCTGATGTCTGATGAAATATTTCTGTCTAGGATATTTTAAATTTGGAGAAATGCTTCGTTCCCGGGTCCGCCCCCCCCCCCGCTTGGTGCCCACACAGCACATCAGCATATAAATGGGTAGCTGCTTATGTAAAGTGGCCTAACTGGTTGCGTATGATAAAATGTCAGTTATCTCATCCACCAGATCCATACAAATAAAAGAACTCCTCTACTTTCTTGATTGCGTGCCGCTCTGTCACGTGTGTTTCTATCCGTTGCCTGGGAGTAATATTGGACTATAAACTTTCCTTCGATATATAAGTATAATATATAAGTTTTATTAAGTATATAAGTTTTATATAAATAAATAATTTTATATAATATATATAATAAATGTTTTATCACTATCTACAAATCCATCGTCCTATTCTCGAATATGTTTCCTATATAAATGACCTTGGGGTAACTAAATCTGAGTTCATTACACCTGTTTAACAAATCTTTATCAGGACGTTTTATCAACATTTTTGTCACTATAAACTATATAATTCGTACGAAGAGATGTGTAGTAAATTAGACCTCGAGCTTCTAAGCCAACGCAGGTCGGCTTATGCAATTCTGTTCGTTAGATGTTGCCCCTGCCATACGAGCTTAAATGTCATGTCATTAATGATCAAGTGATTGTCTTACCTCATGGGCCGAGGGCCGGCAGGCAACTTGATATTCTCTGTCCTCGTGTTCGATATGAAAGTTCTATCCAATTAATTAATCTGATCTTCCCTCTCCTAGTTCCTTAAAAAGTGTTTTTTGTCTAATGTCATGGAATAAATTGTAGATTATTTTAACTTTTAGTTACTCATTGTTACACTTTTATTTTACACCGTTTTGATTAGTTAATAACTTATCTCTGATTTGTTATTTATTTACTATGTTATCTCTATCTCTAATGTTTATACCTTCCACACTGTTTATATTATAGAGATTTCCCACTAGTGGCTCTGCTGTTTAAATAAAAAAATATGGGGACACCAGGTAGGACCGGCGTTCCTTGCGGTTTTCATTAAATATAAAATTATAAAATCTCACTGCTATGTATACGATGCTAACTACTTATACGGAGTTAGTTATAATTATATACTTACTTATAGAGTTACTTATGGCGGAGTTAGAAAAGAGACAAAATCAAAAGTAAAGTTTTTTTTTATTATTGAAGCGAGCGATTATTAAATATTGAGAAAAAAGTTAATCGTGATAAGTTAATAGTTAAAGCAGATGGTTGTAGTGAGGTCACAGGACTGTTCCCTCAGATTCCATTTAAAATATTATAAAATATATCACTTCACTATACAAAAACTTCTGCTTGTAACAGGTTGAAATTTTACAAGCCTGTTTCAATTTTACTTTAGACGATGTGTATGAAGTTTTATTAAAATCGTTATATTAGAACGTAACGGTATCGGTGTTAGTTTTACTAAAACACACACACACATATATATATATATATATATATATATATATATATATATATATATATATATATATATATATATATATATATATTTATATATATATATATATATATATATATATATATATATATATATATATATATATATATATATATATATATATATTTATAATAGTAGTTTGTCTCATTGAATAGATGAAGTTAGAATTTTTTTCCCGTCCTTTAATTCCAATTTTACATTTGGTGCTTACGTTTACGCGAGCGTTGCGCGCGAACTCTTGGGCGGATAACGTTGTCCAACGAACAAGTCCTGGGCATTTGTAAAATAAACATTTATACCAAATTTCTACTAAATCAGTTAACTTTTACTCATCGGTTATCGTCATCGGTCAACTTCGTGATGGTCGGTTTTGTGACGGTCGTTATTGTCGGATTCACTCCCGGGTTCCAGACACTGTAACGTTCCATAAGGAACTTCGTTCCAATAGGTATGCCAATTAAAAGATGTATACAGCTAATGCAGCGGCTCGCTAGCCCTATATAATCCATTACATATAAAGTTGTACATAATATTATGCTCTTTGGAAGGCCAAGGTCGCGTATGGGCTGTTGCGCCACGGGGTTAGTTAGTTAGCAGGGAGTTTTAATATAGTTAATTTCAAGTCAGCTTTTGGTAATGGTTGGTATTCATTAATGCGGTTTTGAAATTGTCTAAAACAGTCGATTTAGAGCTTTATTTTAAACTGATGATAAAGTCACGTTGAATGTCAAATTACTTTATTTCAGGCCTATAATACTAATTTTTGCCGGAAACGGAAGTATTGCGTGATCATTCTGAAAATCAATTATATTTTCGTTTCCCAATTCGAATTTTTTTGATGCAAATATGTCTTAGACATCAAGGAACTTAATTATGAACGCCCTTATTTAAAAAAACTGTTTGTTTTCAATGAAATTTGGGTAGAATTTAGCCTACAGATAGTGCTATATTATTTTTAACCTTTCACAAAACGCTGGGAAGTGGGACCATGGCATGCAATGTAGTAACGATGTTCGTAAATATTCAATTACCCACTTCTCTAAATGAAACAACGTGGCATCATAGATCTGGCAACTTCACTTTTTTGCGAAGCACAGATTTTGTAATACATTTTTAACATTTGGTAAATACCAAAAAGCTGAAAGTTTCATGGATTATGTATTTTTGGTTATAATAATCTTCATAAAAAATTTTAGTTTTAAAAAGCAATAAATCCGTTTGTTATGAAAGTGTATAAAGCATGTTAAAAACACCAAATCTTTTTTACACAATTTTTAACGTGTAAAAAAAAGTTGTTGTTTAAGTGTAAAGCTAAAGTTATTAGCTAATAATAGGTAAGTTATTAGCTAAAGTATTAGCTTCACATATTTGTTCGGGACAAATCATATAACCTAAATTTCACCCTCTTCCTGGCTACCTAGAAAGCTGAAACTTCCACAAATTATTATTACACAAATTATTTCGACGTCAATACAAAATGAATGATTATCAGTCATAAGATTTACCAAATTATTATTAATAGCAGATAAATCAATAAATTTCTGATACATTTTGGCAGTAAAATTTAAAAGAAATATAAACAAACACGACCACTGACAGGTAAGTGAGGCTATTTTTGTATAAATAATTTAATTTAAAAAGGCAAAGATTCTGCTGTAGGGTAGTTGAAATTCTGTTTACTCGCCTAGGGGGTACCTCTAGCGCCTTTCAGATATCCCTTATAGGCTCCTCCCCACCACCTCCACGTCTATGTATCTACGCTGCACTCTATCTCCAGTTTTGCTGAACGATCTTTTTATAAAAACTATTAGGTATTATACGTCTCTACAAGAAGTCATCACCTTAACTATTCCTATGAACAAATCTTGCAATCTATATTTGACTTTCTATAAAAACCTGCAATATTTCTGAAATTTGAGACGTTATTAATCAATTTTTCTAATTTTTTTGCCGTTAAATCGACATCTTTGACGTATCAAACTGGAAAATCGGAAAATTGTCTGCGTCAGACAATATTGAAATGTGGAGTTTTAGTGTTCAATTAATGTATTATGAGAAAATCAGCTGGTTATTGATCACTTTTCCGATAGTCGTAGGGAGAGCAGACACCCTTATTGACCCATATTTGGTGTCAGAGAATTTTATCTTACGCTATCATTTAAAGTTATCAAGCTATTCAATTAAAAAAAAACAAAACAGTTTCTATCAATTTTGAATAAGTCTAAAAACGACAAGTTTTAGAAAATATACAGGGAAAACGCCCCAAAACCAAAAAAGGCACAGAGGAAAACGGCGTCAGACTTGGCCTAAACAAGCCATGCAAGAGGTTTGGAAAGAGAAAGTAATTTGATTTTTTTGCCGATGGGCACTATTAGATGATAAATCAATAAATTTCCAAATATTATGTATACGTAAAAATTTTGGCGGTAAAATCCAGGAATAAAACAACATTGATCACTGACAGGTAAGTGAGGTTAGAATAGATTACCAGATTTAATGTGATGAAGACTAAAAAGTTGAAAAAATATTATATTTATAATAGTCTGCCAATTAGCGTGGCACATAACGTCATCGCGTCCTATTTCATATACTTTAATAATTTCATGCTTTTAGAACATATTATCGAGAAATTTACTTAATTTACTCCACGTTTTTTGGAATCTGACAAAATTGTTTTGATTTTTTAGATGAAATAAAGTACCAATTTAGCAAAATATAAAGAGCGCAGACGGATTAAATTTATCTGGGGAAATCTGCGAGCTACTTTCGACAAACCATCCAAATTTCATAAAAATCAGATGAGTACTTTTGAAGATGTATAGGTGTATATGTGTGAAAAAAATTATGTATGTGGGCATGTAGTTGAGAAACAAATAGGTGCAGATGGGACCAAAATTGGGCTAATTATGATATCCCATTAAAATCGGACATGTAGTTTTTAAGATAAGTTGGTTCACAAAAATTAAGCGACTGACCAGACCAACCAGACAGACACAGACACAGAACCAAAAATATTCCCAGATGTCTGAATTTCTGTCTTGAAATTTTTGAAATTAGAGACAAAATATTTTCGTTCTTCTGAACGATCACTTATAGCTTCCGTTTCCTTCAGTAAGCTCGGCAAAAAAATAGAAACAATTTTTTATAAAACATGTATATACTAAAAAGGAGAAAATACTCTTTTTTAACGGCCACAGTAATATGATCGTTCACCGTAGTATGGGCGTATGTCACTAAAAATAAACGTGGGTTTCTATTAACAGAATTTGTCATTTTTTGATAGAGCCCACGCTTTCATTTTTAGTGACAGACGCATACACTTGCGTTTAGTAAGGTGAAGTTTATTAATCAGTATATTAGTATACATAGTTAAATTAATTGAGTTTAGAACTTTCCCGAAACACAGCCTTTGTCATGCATATTTACTTTAGCGTAAAGGTATATCTTTAACATCAATATATCGGGGGGGGGGGGGGGGGGGGGAGGGCTGAGGTAATACATGACCTACTCCGCTCTGAATACTGCCAGGCGTATGCCAGAGGTTGAATCCCCGTCTACACTAAGATCAAAGCTATTGACTCGACCGTATATAATTAAAAAAAAGCACAACCTTCCATGAAACGTAAGCTTGTGGTATTATATAAATTTATTAGAGAAAAAATACAATGTTATCCTAAATACATAATAGTGTCTTTCAACTTAATGTAGCCGATATAACCTAAAATAAAACATGAGGTTATCATAACCATAAAAACACCCTTTTGATAAATTTATTGTCTTGCTTTGATTTCTAAATTTTTATAATCACCAAAATTATAAGTATAAAAACTGTGATAGCATAAACTTCACGATAACTTTATTAAAAATGAATAATAATACATTATGTAAGTCTAAGTGGGTAAAGAAGCTTCTTATTAGCGAGTGCAATCCGTAATTCGCAGGAACCAATAAAATATAATTTATGAACCCTACTTAACCGTTCGGTGGGGAGCCAGCATGGTGGATAAAATGACTGCCACTTCTGCTCGGCCATAAATTAATCAAGGGCCTTGATGGTTTTGAGTTCGATTCCGCGTCGTGATGCTCTGATTTATATGGCTTACTAATGATCACATAATATACTCGACATGGTGGTATATTGAACAGAAGTATGATGTGTTAAGTGGCTGGAACTCTCTACCACGGGGCTATAGTAAAGGACTTAATTGCTAGGTCCGAACAAGTGGTCCTACCTGCCTAGTCCTAGTACTAGGATCTTACTACTACTACTAACGGTCCGCGGGTTTAAGTAAAAAGTAAACATTTTGTTAAGCATGAATTACCACTTTATTATCAAACAAAACGATGAAAATATGCTTAAAAAGAAAAACAAATAACCTTCACGCAAGGCTACCGGCAATAGTCATAAGGTATATTATTATTATAAATTAGGTTTAGATAAGCGTTTAGATTAAATCCGCACTGACTGCAAGCATCATATGGAGCTGATCAAATTTGTTAACTTTTCTGTCACTACTAGCCTCTAGTATCGTTTACTAGTTTACTGTCACCAATGTTTCAGGCACTTTTTCATTCACTATATCCCTTCTACATCAAACACCTTTTTTAGTTTTACCTTCGTGGTTATTCATTGAAGTATAGATTTGTTAAAATAACTTAAGGTAACGAAGTAACTTACTTGTCAAGGCCCTTAAAAGCTTCGGGTTCGATGTTGGTAAGTTTGTTCTCGTAGAGTGTTAGTATTTCCAAAGTGTCTAGTCCTTCGAAGGCCTTGTTATGGATGACAGAGATCTTGTTATGATTCAAGTTCAAGATGAGAAGATGATGAAGATTCTTGAAAGCAGCTGATGGTACCATTGACAGAACATTCTGACTTAGATCTAGCTGTGTAAGTCCTTTACCTGAAAAATATAACACATCAATCATTAGTTAAATTTACCATAAGTGAAGTCAAGAGCTTTATACTTTCTTATATAAGTAGTAGGTATATAAATATATATATATATATATATATATATATATATATATATATATATATATATATATATATATAGAGAGAGAGAGAGAGAGAGAGAGAGAGAGAGAGGGAGAGAGAAAGAGTTTCGTAGCGGTAGCGCAAAATTCTATTTTTGATAAGGATAGATTTATATTTATTTATTAAGGACACGTCAGTTTAAAATAGGGTGGCACAAAGCTTCCTCGAGTCCTACCGCATATTATTTAATGATGATATGGTTACACAAGCCATTATTATCTAGTTTATTTAATTTTCCTACCATTAGGGTTTCGTAGATCATCCTTGACGAGCCCCCTGACGATTCAAATGGATCATAGGGTGAAGAGCATGAGCATTGATATTTATAAGAAATAAATAAAACATTATTATTAATTAATTTAGATCATCCTCGAAACCCTGACGAGGTTGATGTGTCTGACTGTCCATCGTGTTTTGGTTCATATCCCCATAACCGTTCACGCTAGAGATGTAAAATTATAATATTGGCATAACTTTTTGACCCACGCATAGAGAAAATATAGAGAAGTTAAACATTTAATATGCGCATGAGCAATGCGCAAAAATGTGCACACCTCAAATTTTTAGCTATATTTTTCTTTTTTTATTTCCGAGACGGGTATCAAATGAAAGGTACTATTATAAAAAATATATACAACTTTTTATGTCTACTGTGCTTTTAACCGCCATTATTGCGTTTTTAGCACCAAAATTTCACTCCAAAAAAATGTCCCCCCCCAACCAACCTATAACGGCTAGTCCTAACATTATGAAATAATTCATGCTGATAGCCTATGATAGGGTGATGAAAATTGCCAGAAAAAAATTAAATTAACGTTGTATTATTACCGATAAAAAGCAATATCACCCCCGAGGAATCGAACCAGGGACTCTACTCTTTTTACTCTACACTATGTTTTCTTTTGTTGGGATCTACAGGGTATCCCAGGTAAAATATAAGCAAATTTAAATACAGAGTGTCCCAGCTAATATGGAACAGCGAAATATCTCGGGAACCATGATAGATAGAAAGATGCGGTTTTCAGGGTTCAATAATGGCTATAAATGTGCTCCCAGAAAAAATACTTAACATTTTACGTGTTCAGCAATAGTGTGTGGAGTTAACATAATTAAAAAAAAGTGAATAGGAAGCCATATTTTTAAACTAGATTTGGATTCTATGGCTAAAAATAAGAATTTCATACTCTAGGAAATTTTTCGCTCCGAGTATTAGTTTGCCGTCTGGAGAGCTTTGAACCTGCTAAAATTGTAACTTTAAGTCCATTTTACAGCTAAACTAATGGATTTAGGAAAAAATTCAAGAGACAAAAATTCTTATTTTTAAGTCATAGAATCAAAATACAGTCTAAAATACATGCATTATTGGTATTTTTTTCACGTTTTGAGCCTTGCTGAACACATTTTTTTTTTTGGAAAAAAACAGTTACAAATGTTTTTTAGACTGTATTTTGATTCTATGACTAAAAATAAGATTTTTCTTTTTACTTTTTAGCCATAGAATCCAAATCTAGTCTAAAGAATATGGCTTCATATTCACTTTTCTTTAAATTATGTAAACTTCACACACTATTGATGAACACATAAAATGTTCAGTATTTTTTCTGGGAGCGCATTTATAGCCATTATCGAACCCTGAAAACCTCATCTTTCTATCTATCATGGTTACAGAGATATTTCGCTGCTCCATATTAGCTAGGACACCCTGTATTTAAATTTGCTTATATTTTTTCTTACTTTCATATAGGGCGGGATGGGGAAATACTAAAATGTTATTTTAGCATATATTATATATGCCGAATAATCTACGAAACCCTATAAAGTACTTGCTTGATGCAAGTACATCCCTGAGATATTTTGGCCTCATTCAACAAATTATCCAAATTTCTTAAAAATCAGACGAGTTCTTTAGGTTACGATGTAGGTTTTACATCATAACCTAAAGATTACCTGTTACCTGATGAACACTTTATTAATATTTTTAATAATAAATTGATGGAATTTACATTCAGTATGACTATGTCTTTGAAAAAGGTTTGTTCGAGTTTGTCAAAACTATGTTTTTTACAATTTTACATTTGTAATGAGCCAAAAAGAGCTCATTACAAATACTTACTTAAAAATGTTTTTTATACTTTGTATTCATTAAATAGTCAACTTTTTTTTTTGTTTCTTTCTACTTTTCTCTTTAATTATAATGTATTATGGATTATAATGTTCTTCAAATTTTTCTCTAATTTTAAGTTTAATTATAAGTTGCTTTAATTATCTAAATATTTATTTAGAACCTTAATTATAGCTAGACACAAAACGCTCAGTGGATTTGGACTTTTTAAATTTTTAATAATTATGTAATATATATTTTCTCTGTAGTTTTTTTCTGTTTGTCCATTAAATATCCGTGACATTATATATATATATATATATATATATATATATATATATATATATATATATATATATATATATATATATATATATATATATATATATATATATATATATATATATATATATATACGCTTTAAAATAACTATGAATTGCTTAATTATAAAAAAGTAGGTAGTCGGAAAGAGAAATAAAAGCGAGTAATAAAAATACAAGCAAAGTCAATGTGTTGCCAAAGTTGCTTTGATTCAATGTTTTTTGTTTTTTTAAACGCCATAAATTATTTCTACTTTAAAATTATAAATTAATTAATGAATTATTTTTGGTGTTACATTTTGTTTCTCATGATTAATATAATAACATAAGTTTCCATTTTTTTTTTTTTTTTTTTTTTTTTTTTTAAATTTATTAAATATATCGTGACAAAATAATATAAAAATTTATTTTAAATATGAAATGTTGCGTAATTTCAATATATCATTTAATTTAATTAGAGAGTATAATGGATTATTATTATGTTTTATAAATTTGTTTTTCAATGTTGCAGTGCTAAAGCAATAACACATTATTATTTCGCTTTTGCTGCATCCTTTTAACTGTTTATATTAAGAGCGACAAAAAGGGCAATTGCGAAGAAGGGAAAAGTACGGGAAACACGTTTTCCAGTCGTGTCTAATGGAGTAGCTTACGCTCTAATAATATTGAAACCATCCTTT
Source organism: Gerris lacustris (assembly GCA_951217055.1). Lineage (NCBI taxonomy): Eukaryota > Metazoa > Arthropoda > Insecta > Hemiptera > Gerridae > Gerris > Gerris lacustris. The sequence continues at coordinate 38,216,157 of OX578277.1, read as the reverse complement.
AACATCCCTTCGAGAGCAATTTGATCCCATGTATATAAATGCGGAGTGTGTAGTCAGTGAATTCCCTAGGATGGGATCGCTAGACGCACTTAGTATTCATGAGCTTTGACCCGGGACCCTCGATTATCTTAAATAGTCCGTCGGATATCCTCAACTTGTTAAAATTGAGGATATCCTCAACTTGTGAAAATTGAAGCAGGTCAGTTTCACCGTTTAAATAAATACATTTAATAGAGAATTTTAGCTTAACCGACATTTAAGTAGACCAACTACCTTCTCGTCTATACTTTGGATATTACACTTTTGACCTTTATTCTAGAGAGAAAGATGAAAAAAAGTAAAAATTAAGCACCATAACATTGAGTTGCAACTATCAAAGACCAATTTGGAATAGTTATTTTCTCCTAGAAAATCTTTCCAGGAACAAATTCAAAAGTTGATATATTAAAGCTGGCTTCATTGGTTTTACCTTTAGCAACTGGTAGATTCTATTGGTTATCATTGGTTATCTCCTTTTACCAATTAAAACTTGAATAAAAAACTTCTGACATCCAACTTCTATTATATTTAAAGCAATCGATTTATTTTTTGCTTAGTATCGTGCAGGTAGCTTATTTGAACGATTAAATAAACAACTATATAGTGTACGGGTAAAAATAACGCTAGAACTCTTATAGGAATATCGTCTATAATATATTGTCAATATGTATTCTTCTAATATAGTCCGATTCGAGAGATTCTTCATTTTTTTGGCCTACATTGGAGGAAAATAGTATATTATGTTACTAGGCTGTGAAGTGAGTTTTTTCTTTACCGCGGCAATTACATTTACTGTCGAGCGAAGCGAGACAGTAAATATTGCCAAGGTAAAGAAAAAACACTTCACAGTCGCGTAGCATATGCAATTTTTTCCGAGGTAGCAGACAATTAAAAAACATTAAATATTAATCACTAATCAATATATAATAATAACAAATATTAGTACATACTTAAGACTTAAAAAAAGAAACCTTAAAAAGAGGTTACACTATAAGAAAAGATAAATAAAACGCATTGACATCTAGCGGATTTTAATCGTACTAGAAGCATTTCTACAAAGACTGCAGCGGTACTAACGGAAGTTTTGACAACTACCCGCCGGACATAAAAAATCTTTTAGTTCCTAGGACGTAAAAGATTTTTTCTTTACAGCTAGGAGTAATGAAAAAATGGATTTTAGCTATGTTTTTTAGGCTCTAAAGTTACTATTTCACAGCCTACCTCGGAAAAAGAATATTTTTTAGCGATAAGTGTTTCTTTATCCATGATATAACAACAAAAATAAACAGAAAGCAAGAACAGACTTAGTTTTAACAAAAAAAGAAGTTATAAACAACTACATTCCGTGTGCAGATAGCAATGATAAGAATCTGAAACAATTATGGCTAATACATTACGGTCTGACTCCAAAACCTACGACCAACATGCGCAACCAATTGCCAGCTTCCACTGTGGTCATCCTGCTTTAACTAAACTGTTCAATTCTTGCGCCTGTTTTCGGAATCAGCGTGTACTCTGGCTTATCCTTGTAAACGCACTTGTCACGGCAAATCACTTGGTCTTATAACTGACATTTACAATCTGCTGCCTTACCTCGGTCGCGTTTACATTTGCATAATTGTTGCGTTAGTTAATTAATATTTTAGACTTGTCTCCAAAATCTTTGTTATTTTTGTATTACTTTTGTTTTGAATTACCTATATTTTTATTTGCTTTACTGCATTGTTATTTTGTTGCATTTTCTCCGACATCTTTGTTTAATAATTACCTTGTTTATGTTTTTGAAATGTTTGTTTAGTTGTGTTACCTTGGTCATGTTTATGACATCTTCGTTTAGATGTGTAACTTCAATATTATTTCCGACATCTATTCAGTTTATTAGTTTCTCTCATACATTGTATATATTATGAGAACGTATTGTGATGGCGCGAAATTTGATTTTGAGATATTGATAAATTTACACGTCTTGAGATCACAAAAGTCCAAATAAGTAGATTTTAAAAAATGTCGGTCTGTCGTTGTTCTGTAGTCTGTGCTGAGACGTTGAGTCTACATACCCTGAGGTGAAATCGAGATAAGAATTTTAGCTCCAAATTTTGGGGAAATATCTCTAAAATCGCCGAAAAAAATTATTCCTCGAAAACGTTTCCAACAATTTTGATTAAAAAATTATAAAATTTCCATATCATATAAGTAATTTTCCCGGGAAAAATCTAGTCCCCCTGATATTGATGAAAATACTTCTTATTTTATTGAAAATAAAAAAAACAAAATGTAAATATGCACTTGTTGAACACTTTTCAAATGTGTTTAAAAATAGTCTGCCAATTTGTGTGGCACAATGCTTCTTTGCGAACTATTTGCTATAATTTATGATTTTATGTTTTTGCAGCCTCTTATTGTTCAATTTATTTAATTTTCCTCCTCATTTTTATCTGTCAATATTGATTTGATTTTTACATTAAGTATTAATTTTGCAACATTTAAAGAGCGTAGATGGTTGAAATTAATTTTGCTATCTGCGGGCTACATTAGAACTACCATCAAAATTTCATTAAAATTGGTCGAGTAGTTTTTAAAATATGTTGGTTCGCAAAAATTAAGGATTTCTGTCTTGGAATTTTTGAAATCGGAGACATAATAATGTTTCGCTCTTTAGAACGATCACATAGCATTCGTTACCTTCGATAAGCTCGAAAGCAATAAAAATATACTACCAATTAGTGTGGCACATAGCTGCCTCGTATGCTATCTCACACTTTATTGAATAGTCCCAGATTCATTTGAACCGTTTGCGCTCCTTATCTTTTGCTAAATTGATACTTTAATTGATGTAAAAAATCAAAACAATTTTGACACAGTAATAAAACGAGAGAAACAAACAAATTAGACAATAATGGCTTGTAAATGCATAAAATCAATAAAGTACATGATAGGATGTGAGGAAGCTATGTACCACACCAATTGGCAGTCTATTTTACATGAATTAAAGTATAAACTAAGCAAAAGTTAAAGAGCGCAGACGGTTGAAATTAATCTGGTGCTATCTGCGGTGTACTTTCGACAAACCATCCAAATTTTATAAAACTGTATGTGTACTTTTGATGTTATAGGTGTAAATAAATAAATATATATTCGTGCCCATGTTAAAGAAAAACTAATGGGCGCAGAAGATTGAAACTTAAATGGGACCAACAATGGGCTAATTATGACATACCATACAAATTTCATTAAAATCGAACATGAGGTTTTTAAGATATGTTGGCTCGCAAATTTTGAGTGAAAGACAGACACGGAACCAAAAATGTTCCCTAATCTATGAAACGGATTTCTGTCTAGGAATTGACAAAATCATTTTAAATCATTGACAAAAAATGTTCGTTCTAAAGAACGATTACATAGCTTCCGTTACCGTTGGTAAGCTTGGAAGCAAAATTAAATGAAATGTTACGGGATTTAAATAGTATCAATATATATTTAGGAAGTTTTGATCGATTTATCAGACCGATTAGTCCAGGAGATAGCGTGCAAAAAAGTGTCTGACTAGCATCAAGCTAGAATTTTGTATACAAGTCAATATTTTAGGGCCTTTTACGAATATGTGGTCGGCTAAGTTCGTCCGCGGGACATAGCTTGGCAATAGGCGTTTGAAAAAAAACAAACCCGTGATGGAGAGCGGCCATGTCTCACCAATTATGGTGGACAATGTGATTTTCATGATCCTGAGTACAGAATTAGTTAGTAGACCAAAAATCAAGTCGATGTTATTTTTACACTTGATAGGTTAGTTATTCAAATATTACTAAAAATCAACGTTGTCACCTGTCAAGGGACAAACTAACATCAACTTGATTTTCGGTCTACTAAGTAATTTATTACTCAGGATCATAAAAATCACATTGTCCACCATAATTGGTGAGACATGGCCGCTCTCCACTGTTTTGTTTTTTCCAAACGCCTATTGCTAAGCTATGTCCCGCAGACGAACTTAGCCGACCACATATTCTTAAAAGGTGCTAAAAGATTGACTTGTATACAAAATTCTAGCTTGATGTTAGTCAGACACTTTTGCACGCTATCTCCTGGACTAGATGTTTTTCCTGTCGTTTTTGTCTATTCTTATTACTCCAGAAAGATAGTAGAAGGATAAAGTGTCATACAATCTGGGGCTAAACCTTTAGCGTCAAAGCTGCTGAAAAATGTTCTTAATATTAAATTTGTTTTAAAAAAGACATTTTAAAGGGATAAGTAGTCAACTTAATCAACATTTAAAGCGTCCACAATATGAAATTATGCATCACTCGACGAGGTAGATATCAAGTCTCAACGGAGATATCAAGATAAATGTATTGAGTTAACTGTCAGGTGATTTGAAATGGTGTGAATTTGATTTAGTTCCAGCCCCAAGGGTTGTTAGAAGCAAACTTCTGTTAGTCAGCTGTCAATTTGTCTCTCATCACTAAATAAAAATGCATTGTGCGGATTACTGTGCTTATACAGTCAGCTGAACAAAACTGCATGATTTATATGTGTTCACTTATTTATCTTTCATGAATAATACATGTATATATGTCGTAATTTAATTAATTAATTTTGTTAATTTCAATAAGTTAGAATGAAATCTGCTTTTTTATGTTTAGTCTTTATTAAGAATAAAGCTTTATTTTCCTAGACACGGCTCCAGCGATAGACGCTCAAACGTTAGTCGCCCAGCGATTATCGCTGAGGACTCCTCTTCTGAGTTTGCATGTTACTATTTTCCTAGTTGAGCGATTCTTAACATGCAAACTCTGAAGAGCGACAGTCGCCTAGCGACTATCACTGAGCGTCTATCGCTGGGGTCGCATCTAAGAAAACGTACCTTAAAGGAGGGGAAATCTGACTTACGAATAAGTTTCGGCAGCGAGTTGTAAATCTATCATGGTCAGTAATTGAAGTTAAACGCTAAGTGGAAAATCTTTGCAATTCATGAACTTGTACGAAAATGACAAATCCATCAACCCGCTTAAAATTATTCAACGCTCCTTTTGGTTAAGAATAGTAATGAAAGTAGTTGAATGAGTTAGTTGACTTACCCATGGAAGAGAGAGACGATTCCTCGACAAGTGCCAAGCTGCTGTTGTGCACGGTCAGGTGTCTGATGTCTATTCCGAGAAAGACGAAAGACTGAAGCTTGGGAAGGTTGTTATGCCTGAGTTTCAGGTAGAAGACGACAATGTTGGGCCGTCCCTTGAGAACGGTAAGCGCTTTGGTGATGTGGTAGTTGTCGGTGAATTCGCACATGACGTCGAGACCCGACTTCTTGACTTGGCACAGACAGGGGTTGATCTCCTGGGCGGCGGGACACTGCGAGGATGGGCCGACCTGTCCCAGGACGGGGCTGCACAACCACAGAACTAACCAAACCAACCAAACCATCTCTGGTTTCCCTTTATCTCCTCTTCTAATATCAGGCCAGACCGGCTTCCATCCTTTCTCACTCCACGCTCCCTTTTTACCTGTAACAGACAAAAAAATCCAGTCAATATCCCTTGAAATTATAATGTGAAAACAACAAAGATCAAATACATTAGAAGAGGGTATATAGTATATAGTAAAATATATGGAATTAAAATTTAAAATAGATAGGACCTCACTCGTAAGCCAGATTTTTCTAGCAGCTGGTTTATTACGCAGCACAGAAAGTTATAGTAAACGTAAAATGAAACACACTTTTGTGTTTTCTACAAGAATAAAACTTTAGTAAAACTTCTTATAGTTTATAAGTGTTTATTAATGACGCAAATTTACTGCATATAAATATATTTATTTACTGCATTGATAAATCGCTTAGGAGAAAATAAAAGAAAACTATTAGTTTGGTAATAGTGAAAAACATATCATGGACGATGATGAAGAAGAGCATTTGTTATGCTAAGGGTAGCGAAACAGTTAGCTATATGTTATTATAAAGAGAGGACGAGATTGATTTTAAAATATTGATTAGCAACCTCTTAAATCGACTAAGAGCATGAGCGCCCATATGAATTTTTGTAGGGGGGGGGGGGGGGGGGCAACAGAGGGGAAGTTTCTTGAAAGCAAAAAACCTGACGCTTAAAATATTCCAACGAAAATGTCAAGAATTCGGAGGTTCCACTACCATTGCCAAGGGCACTTTTTTCTTGTTCTTAAGCATTTAGCAATAATCTTAATGTTTGACCATTTATTTCGTTTATGCAGAGAAATTCGTCAATCAAGAGTGGAGTTTATTTCCTATTTTACCATTGATATCTTAACTTATCTTCTGATGCCTTAGCAGAAAATGCCAAGCATAAATCCAACAACCTCCGTTCTTATCCATTGCATTTTTAGATAATCAAATAAAATGTTTTAATATTTATATATCCACGAACAGCGGCACACCATATATTTCATATAAAATTTCAGGTTGTATATCGTGAGCTAGAAGCACTACACAGGGAGGATGAACCACTTATAAGAACCTAGCAATTAGACCACTTATTTAGGCCATGTTTAGTAACCCCGTATGGAGTTTAGCCACTTCACTCATTAAAGTGTAAATTGGCACACACCAAAGAATCGCCGAAGCGAATAAGATTTGAACAATAGTAAGCCATATAAATCAAAATGCCTGCGTGACAAGCTCCTTATATCAAGGACCTCTATTTTTATCATGCTAAATCAAGATTTATCGATCTTGAGCTTATGATGCTTTATAAAACAATGTTACACTTTCCTATCTGTAACAGTCTTCTTTAAAACCATACGAAGATAAATGGTTTTTGCAGGTACGGTTAAGCGAAACGATTAATCTAATCTTGTTTTTATTGGAAGTGGCTGTTGGTTTTTTTTGTCTTAATTATATAATGGTTTGGATATAGTTGGCAGAGTGCCTTGAACCCCAAGGGTATTGGATTGATAGCCCTAGTTGATAGCGCCTGTAAAGCCCCCACCGCTGTAAACTTAAAAACTTCCACCTATAAAAGGAGCTGAATTAGATCCTAATATGTATCCTGCTAAATATACTAACTTTAGCTTTCCAACATCTCGGTTTGAATCGATACTAATAATTATAAAATATTTTATCTGCTATATCGCATTGTTTTAACTACGAGTAAAATTCAAAGAGATTAATATGATCAGAGGGTGCAAAAAGGGGGATCCAACCTAGATTACAGCTGGGGGTGCTTCCAAGCGGCAAAACATACTAAACCATTAGTTTGCTATCAATAATAAGAATTATTCTTATGCTATACCTTGAAGAATGGAATAATTATTATTTCCTTTAACTTTCATTTTCATTTTTAACTTATCCTCGATATCTACAGTTTTAATTGTATGCACAATTATTTCAGGCTAGCAAAATAATCTCTTTGAATTTTACCAAAAATTTCAACTTCATTTGAATCCCACGAACGTTAAATGTAGTACTATTCCTTGTTCAATAATGTATAAATTGAATTGGTATATGAACGTGATTTAATCTATAGTACCTCTAGCATTAGAGTTAACGCATGACAGCTGTCGGGAATACTATCCACTCCCTACAGACATGGTATGGTTTCTGTGTTGCTTGCGCAATGCTTCGTTATACTCACCCTTCTAAACAAACATACTTCATCAGAAACGATTTCTCTTGTAACAACGAACGATATGAAGTGAATCATTATTATTTAACCGTTATCAAGCGGGTTGGAGTTTGATTGTTATCCCAAATGTGTTAGGGAAGAAGGCAGTCTGCTCTCTCTGTTATCAATTTATCTTGGTTAATAGTAAATCCCTGTTGGGTAAACGTTAGCTTGATACGGACTGTTTCATTTCGTTTTAGATCCCTCTGCATAGAATAATTCTCATTATGTAAATTTAGAGATGGGGAAAACAAACCTCTTCCTCTCTGTCATAGCAAATACAAAAGCACTCGTGTCCATATTGTGCTTTTGAAATTGTCTAAATGGTGTTTAAATGAAACAGAAACCGTTAACCCTAAAGAGTTATTCAATTCTCTCAATTTGTTCCTCTTTTTTCAACCTTGTAACTTAATAATCCAAAGCCGTTTACTAACTCAAGTTTTACCGAAAGCTTAATTACGCATACTGGCTGAATGCGGAAGCCTGTTCGTATGAACGAAAAGAGTGTAACTCGTGCAAACCGTAAAACCGTAGCCAGTGTAAAAGTCGGCATGCTTAAAATATTAAACTCGTTTTTAGGCGGTATTAATTTTAAGTTGATACAGAGTAAGGTATGCATGTATAAATTTCTCGTACGCTCTCAGTTCGTTGAAGGTTGCGTTACAACAAATAATATTTATAAAACCCCGTAATAATGTCTAACTCAGAAGAATTTGTAGCAGAAGTGATTGCTCTTTGCACATCAATGTTCCGCTTATTATAAAATAAATTATAAAAAGGATTCCGACAGCAATATATATATATATATATATATATATATATATATATATATATATATATATATATATATATATATATATATATATATATATATAAATATATATATATATATATATATATATATATATATATATATATATATATATATATATATATATATATATATATATATATAGATATATATATATACAATTTGTGAGAGACACCAAGGGATGTGCCACGCAAGCGTGACACATAGGAACTGTTCCAACATCAGACATAACGTCATTAAGATGTTGGCTCGGCATTACGCCCCTGCATCGCTTCGTCGCGTCCGACTCATCAGGGGCCCGCCGATGCCCACCCAACTCTGGACCTAAACTAGATCAAGATGATCAGATATAGGACTTATCAAATACGAGCGTGCTCTCATACCGCCATTCTTGCTTGGCTGGCAAAACACATGCAATAGGCTACACAATTTGCGAGAGACACCAAGGGATGTGCCACGCAAGCGTGACACATAGGAACTGTTCCAACATCAGACATAACGTCATTAAGATGTTGGCTCGGCACTACGCCATGTCCTGCATCGTTTCGTCGCGTCCGACTCATCAGGGAAGATGCCCACGCCCCACTCAACTCTGGACCTATACTAGATTAAGATGATGATATAGGACTTATGAAAGACGAGCGTGCTCTCATACCGCCATTCTTGCTTGCAGTGTGCAAAAACACGGTATTACTCTGCTGATATATATATATATAAATATATATATATATATATATATATATATATATATATATATATATATATATATATATATATATATATATATATATATATAATATAACTAAGTTAATAAGAGGAGACGGTTGGAATTAATATAAGAACATCTGTGCGCTACATTAGACAAATCATCAGAATTTATTAAACATCCAGATGGAAATACTTTTAAAGTTATAGGTGATAATATAAAATAGATTTGTACGCATGAGGAAGAGAAACCAATGAGGTTTGTGTAAACTTTCTTTGTACCGCAAGGCTTTTCCTACTTTAGGTAGACTTCCGAACTCAGCATCTGATCAAGTGCCGTGGGTTGCATACCAGTTTTATAATAAACAAGTAAGGCGCACTTCATGTAAGTGCGTGAGGCGATAATCGCCGGTTTCTGTACGATTAAGTTAAAATTATAAGTGTAAAATTTGAATAGTTGCATATTCTTTTTCTACACTTCAAGACCTTTAAATTTATGTATAACATGTTATGGTGACTAAAAACTTTTTTTGGCCGCCATCTTGAAAATATTAAGTGTGAAAACACCAAAAAGTGTACAGCTGCCTCAAAAAGTCCAGTAGTTCTATCACTGGACAACGATCACACAATGATATGCACTGATAATAATTTTAACCAAAATGCTGGTATTGTTAGTCTTGTTAAGAAATCTATTAATGTCGTAAAGATCTCTGAACATAAGCCAAGCGAGACCAACTATCTCTCTGTCACTGTTAAATTAAATAATAAACTACTAAATATTATAATGATCTATAGATCGCCAAGTGGATCTGTTGAAAATTTCCTTAAAGAATTCAATGAAATATTAATTACTTATAAGGGTGAGTCGATTTGCATAGTGGACGATCTGAATATTGATATATCCGAAGACAGTAGTGACATATACAAGTATGATTATCTTAATTTCTTGGCTAATCATAATTTAATATCTTGTATTAACTCTCCTATTAGAATTGATGGGGATAAACATTCTTGTATTGACCACCTACTGACAGCTAATAGGTATAATGAAATCAAAACTTTCTATGCAATTAATTGGACTTCTAATGTTACAGACCATAATACTATTATGGTCATGTGGGTAGACATTATCAAGAGACTCCCCTCCCCTCCACCTCCTCTCACCACTCGGCATTATATTGACATAGAAAAATTAAATTCCTTCCTTGCTAGTGAAAATTGATAACAGTTTTGAACAATAAAGATATCAATAGTGCGTCAACTACCTTTGAAAAGTTACTTGATTACTACATAAAACTTGCTACAGTTGTTAAAAATATTAAACCTAATTCCAAATTTAGAAAGCTGACATCATGGATAACTCATGGATAACTCAACCTTTTTTCAAATTTTTGAAAAATCAGTAAAAGCTCAATTTGTTAATTATCTGGAAAATAATGGTCTAATTAATCACAACCAGTTTGGTTTTCGTGAGGGACTCGGGACTGAGGATGCCATAGCTCGGGTTACTAAATTAATAAATGAAAATTTAGACCACGGGAAAAAATGTTTAGCAGTATATCTTGATTTAGCAAAGGCATTTGACACGGTAAGTCATTCCATATTGATACAAAAACTGAAAAGACTAGGCGTAACTGATAGTGCCCTCTTGTGGTTTACTAGCTATATTTCAGGCCGTTCTCAGCTGGTAAAAATTAATAATATAAATAGTGAATATGTCACATTAAGCTTTGGCCTGCCCCAGGGAACGGTGATAGCACCTATTTTATTCTCGGTTTACATCAATGATCTTTTATCCTTTCCTGGTGCAATGCCGATAGCATATGCTGATGATAAGTTCTAGGTAATTTCTGAGTATTCTTGGAAAAATGTCGAGGTTGTTGCTAATCAGTCACTTTTTCTAATAAACAATTGGTTCGATCACAACAAACTTACTGTGAATAAAGCTAAATTTTTTCATGTTCCTTTTGCTTTAAGAAGCAGCTCACTACCAGCTAAAAATGAGACTCATGTTGGTTTTCATAACACATACCCTGGAACCTGGAACTGATCATATATGTAATAATGACTGTTCAAATTTGGTTAGAAAAGAGGAGGCTACTTATCTCGGAGTTAAGATGGATAACCTAAATATGTCGGAAATAATGTACGTATTTATTTTCCTAAGAAAGTTTACGCCAAGAGAGCAGCTAAGAACAGTTTATTTTGCACTGGTCCAATCCCTGTTGCTTTATGGGGCTGTGGGGTGGGGTGGTGCCTACAATGTAATCATCACTCCACTCTACCGTGTCCAGAAGCAACTTGTAAAAATAATTCTTAGAAAACAAATAACATGATTCAAATGAAGCTTTCTCTCTCCTGAAGGTGAGCAGCCTACCTGCTCTAATTAACAGACATGCTATGATTCAAACTTATAAAGACCAGTCACCTCTTTCAATAGAACTAAACCCCTCACATAAAACCAGATCAACTTCACTCAACTTATTTAATATTCTCAGAATGTTAACTACGTTTGGCCAACAATGCTGGTCATATAGAGGTGCCACTTAAATTAATAAACTTCTCACTGAGCTCAGGTCCTCTCCAAATCTAGCAATATTTAAACGCAAACTAAAGAAACTAGAATCCCCTTAATTAATTAATTGATATTTTTTTTAGTCTGGATCATATTATTATATTTTTTTTATGTGGTTAGAAATCAAATAAGTATCAAGTTTGTTACTCCTCTATTTTTATTATTCTCATGTATTTAAGTTTAATTGTATTTTTTTCTTTTCCTTCTTTTTGTAATTCACCCACATATTGTTTTACATATACTTTTTTTTACAACTATCTTATACCAACTATATTACCATATCTTTACTATCTATACAATTTAATAATAAATAAAAAAAAAAATATAATAAAATAACTCAGTTTTACCCTTAATATTATTTGTATCTCTTTTCTAATTCTACATTTTTTTGTATGTACTTAAAAAAAATTCTTTATCACTATCTCTTCTATCACTATTATACATAACTTTACTTTTCTTATGTCCTTCTAAACCACCTGGGAGTCTCCCTCTTTTGTATTGTACCGAATAGTCTTCAATATTTTCAAATACAAATTTAGCACCAGGGGCATGGTCTTCACAAAGAGACATTAAAAGTTTATAAAAACAAAAATTATTCAGAAAAAAAGTTCACAAAACAACAATGACCTAACCCTATCCTATCCTATACACGGCTTTAAATTGTTCTTAAATAAATACAATACACGAAAAAATTAAACTAACACTATTTAACAATTATAAACTAAATAATAATAAAAGTAAATAAAACACAATACACAAAAAAACTAAACTAACACAATATAACAATTATAAACTAATTAATAATAACAATAAATGTAAATAAAATTACAATAAAAGGTGAAAAAAGGGAAAAAATAAGGGCCTTTGAAAAAACAATGGAAAATGAGATTTGTTTGTTGAGGTTCTTGCCACAAGGAGTGTTTTAGTGACGTCACATGAGAATTTGTCCATTGAAACAAGCCAACGGACAGACAGACAGACAGACAGAGCCGTTATATAAGGTTTCTTTTTTACTTCGAACAGAAACCTAAAACAGAAACCAGTGGTGTCTTCATATCACTACTGTTCTAAGATGCGTACGACCTTGCATATAAATACAGTAGACACAAACTGCTACTGGGTGATTATGAGGTCCAATGTAAAACTATGGAATTCAGTGTTGTTGCTGTCGCATCACGATACTTGTCTCTGTCCTTTGTCGCTTTCGGCTGAGTTCGGTTAGTCTGCTATTCTTGCAAAACTTGCTGCAGTGTTGATGCCATTTAAGTAAATTCCATTCACTGCATATTTAAATTTCAATAAATTAACTAGAATAAAAATAAACGCACTGCAACTTTTCAAAATCCTCCTCTTTATTTTTATCAGAGGGGAGATAATGACAGTTTAAATATTTGATTTTTATTTATCTTCTCTAATATATTACGTTGGATGTGGATAACGCTTATAAGATACTATAAATAGAAAAGTGGAAGGATTCCAGAAAGGTTATCGAAATAAATGATTTTCTATAAGCTTCGACTTTCTAGATGTATTATGTAAACGTTTAAACATAATTTTTTTCATGTACATGATGGGAACCTCTACACCTGACGATAGTAGAGGTAATGAATAAGTAAGTACATAAGTGTATGTACTTTCGCCAGAGTACACAAGATGTAGCACACAAAAAATCAATCTAATTGTACCACTTTAGGAATGTCCAATTAAAGGTCAGTGAATAAATCATCAGTTATATGATGATTAAGATATTGAGTGATGATTTGAAATTGTTGAGACAATCCACGTAAGCTTATGAAATGAATCAAGAATGATATTTATTATTTTACTTACTAACATCAGATAATGGAGATAAATTTGACAATTTTATTGCAATTCAATAATAACATAAAATAAGCAAACTCGTAAAGAAAGGTACTTAAGACGAAGCGACAACTTCGTGCCACTGAAGAAAGTAGATTAAACCCGTATTTCACGTACACTGTAGGTTTAGTATCCAATCAATGTCATGCTTGGAAATGGCTAAGATTTAACGTTAACAAATCAATGATTTATTTTTTTGTTTTTGTTTTGTTCATTAGTATAGCATGTTAATTAAAAATTTATCGAGGTTGAAATATTAACAATTTGAAATAATTACATTAAATATTTATGTGTCGCTAAATTAATTTAAGATAAAACTAAATTTAATAAAACTAAGAACTAGGTGAATATAGACAGTAATAATAGTGCATTACGCATCTAGTGCGGAAAGTAGCATTTTGCATGCAGTGTGGATTTTACAACCGAGCAACAGCGAGGGTAGTAAAACCACACGAGCAATGCAAAATGAAGTTTTCGCACGAGTTGCGTACCGTACTTTATCTACGATTGTGGATTTCAATAATAAATACAGAAAAAAATAAAATGAATAAACTTCCTATATGGAAATTCGTATTTCCCTTTTGATAAAGATGACATTAATTCATTAGTTGTATTTTGTGCCGAACTAATTATTTCGGGAGGCTTATTATTCACCTCATTTGCGTCATAATCACTTAAATTACTCATTGTGTTTCACTGAAAACTCGCTATAAACAGTTACTTTAATTAAACAAACAGCAAATTAGTTTTGTTAAATGTAAAAAAAACTCGCTAATCGTGCATTAAGGTGAAGAATTCCTCTTTTTTTCGAACTAGGGCAGAAAAAACGAAGAATAATGAAAGCGCATACGCAATGAATACAGCTACGAAAAGAATGACTTTCTACGCATCTAAACAGAGATATTAGGTTTGTTCCAACCACCAATTCCGAATCAGTTTTGGATTAGTCTGTGATTGACGTAAAGTGCACACGCGATCATTGACCGTTGGGAATTGATTTGGGATTTCGTTTTTGTTGGAACGCTCCTTTCTCGAACCAAACTGTTTGCTGTGGTAGGTTTTAGCACTGTTATCAGAACAACTTTTTGAGTTGATCGTTTATGCGTTCCTGTGCTATCAAAAATACCTGAACTTATTAATATTAAAGATATAGAAGATGGTTGAGTCAATAGTTGATGAAGATAAGTGCCAGTCGTTTAAATCAGTGCCTGATTTAGGCCGCCTAGGGGCTAGCACAACAAGGGGGAGGGGGGGGGGGACACACCACAAAAGTTTCATTATCTAATGCTAATTAAGCTCGAAAGTTGGAAGTAAAACCTACATACTCATAAAGGATATGACGAAAATACATGCACACATTTTAGAAATGTTTATTTATTTAATACATGAATTCACGATTTCATTTTGATTTACGCAATTCACAATTTTCGGGCTTAGTGGGGTGAGCCAGTTTTAGTAAACTCACGGCACACACGTATTTTTATTGATATAATCCTAAATGCTCTTTTGTTTTAAAAAACAAATATTAATCTTAGTCCAGTAAACGAAAGAAATATTGCGGAAATAAATCGGATTCTTTCGGTATTTGTTTGAAAATGGAATAAGTATCAAAAGTCCATCTTGGAAAATAGGTCCAATTTTTATTTTTTTCAGAAATATCTAGAAAATGGCATTATATGCACAAAAATTCAGCGTCGCATTCGTACAAAAACATTTTAAAAAGAAGAGTTGATTCGCAAGAAAGAAGAATAATAGGCGAGCGATATCAAAACAAAAACAATGAAGCGGAGTTGAAGGTTACGTTTCTGTTCACCCAAACTCAATCCCAAACTACAAGTCCCTGCCGCCGATCGCTGACTGCTCTGATTGGTTCCAAACTAATCCGTGATTTAATCAGAGCGTGGTTGGAGCAGCCGATTAACAGTCGAAGTCATTCAGAGTTTGAGTTTGGGCTCGTTAGAACGCTTTTTTCCAAATGCGCATGCGTCGGACAGTTCCAAACCAGTTTGAAGAGTGGTTGGAACAAACCTATAATGTTTATATTTAGTATCAATCGTAGATAAAATAAATTAAATAAAAAGTTTTGTTAGCAAGGAATAGTCAACAATAAAAAACAAGTCTTGATTTTGAATTCTGTTATCAACACCATTCTTGTTTTATAACTTAAAGTAGAAAATGCATTATGTTTTTCACTATTGACTTACATTTGGTACCACTTTCCTATAATGTTACAACATATAACGTTTAAACAAATTAAAATCGTGCTACGAAAACGTTTCATAAGGATCTTGACAACATTTCTTAAAAACATATTTGTGTATTATTATCTCGAAAACGAGATATAAGTAAAAGTGATCAATATATTGCTATTAAGAATTAACTAAATTTACAAATTTGCTTATGTGAACCTTTTATTGTCTTCTGGGTCCTATAACGAACTGCAAGAATCTAGGTTAGTATCGATCTTTGATGAAGCGATCTAAATACGAACTGCAAAAGAATCTAGGTTAGAATGGATCTTTGATAAAACAATATAAACATGAATCACAATCTCTTAGGATGATGGCTAAGTCGTTTACAAATAATGCCCAAACAAATGTGGAAAAAATTATTGCTCAATAGAAATAAATGGACGACCATAGACTAATAAGATGGGAAATGTGGAAGAGGACTTTAGAGAAATGGTCATTAGAGTGTAAGGGGCGGAAAACGATAATATAGTATATGTAAAAATAAAATTATATTGTACTACAGGCCAAAACCGATAATAGACTGCAGCACCGTTCACGATTATATTAAGAATTCCATATATATATTGGTATGTACCTTTTTTAAAGATATAAAAGTATCTTGATTTATTGATGTATGCTTATAAATATGAATGAATGAATGAATTGTTTTATTTTCACCATAATTTTGTTACATTACATTTTTCCTTTTTTTTAAAGTACATGTGAATTACACTGTTTAGTCATAAATACATAATATAAAAATATTGACTGAAAATAACTATAATATAAGAATAAATAATTAGATAATTTATGGTGAGGACCCTCAGTAGAGAAAAGAAACTATAGAGCGAGGGCCCTGTCTCTTAACCCTTAATGGTTTGATTTTTTTATTTTTGACAAAAAAAATTATAGTGTACAGTTTTATGTGCTAGTTACGGGAAAAATACTAAAAAAATTCTTTGGGGCCATTAAGGGTTCAAAAATGGGCCACAAAGATTTGTTGCTTATAGTCTACAAAGGGTCATAGGGATGGTAAAGTTAACTTGACCTTGAAAAAAAATAATATTGTCTGAAGGTCCGATGTTGCTTGTAAGTAACAAATACCAATTGACGTCATCACAAAATGTACTAATTAATTAATTAATAATAAATAATTATTATTAATGAATAAGAATATAATTATTAGTAATTAGTAATATATAATTATTATTAATTAATAATAAATTATTATTATTAATTAACAATAAATTATTATTATTAATTAATAATAAATTATTATTTTTAATAATTAATTTAATTTAATAATTTAATCAATTAATTTATAATTTATTATTAATTAATAATAATTATTAATTAATATATTAATTATTAATAAATAATTATTATTATTTAACAATAAATAATTATTAATTTAGTAAATAATTATTATTTAGTAATGATAAATAATTATTAATCTAGAAAATAATGTAATTATTATTTATTTGTTAATAATATTTTTATTATTATTCTCGGGGCCTTATGGTGCAATGTTGCTTTAAAGCAACAACACAATTTTGGTTCAGTAGGGCACATATGCCAGTTGTAGCTTACAAGCAACACTTGTGTTTTCTATCATAAAAACTAAAATACTGAATATTATTCAATCAAATAAGTTTTAATTGAAAGAACTTATCTTGAGCCAGTCTCTGGTTTTTTCTGGATAGAAGAAAATGTTTGTAGAAGACTTTTTTTGAGCAACAAAGTTGACGAATTACACTATCACCCTCAATGTACGAGTTCACATTGTAAAATGATAAAAACTGTTATAAAACTGAATATGTAACAAATAAAAGATTTATTAATCTATTCTACAGTGTTGCCATAAACAGAAAATACAAAAAATGGAGAAAAAGGACGAATAAACACTTCGCAAATCAGCTGTGAAGTTTATGTTGCCTGTAGGCTACAAAACACCGTTAAGGGTGTTTTCAATAAATATTTATATCTATGTCAGAGTAAGAGTACGGAGTCAGTAATAGTATTGGTATGGTTAATGGTTAAAGTATTTTTGTTTTTGTTTATTTTTATTAATTAAATCAGAGTAAATAGGTATGTTTTTAGTTTGTGTTTAAAAAAATATATGTAATTTTATGTAATAATATGTAATTTTAGAATTGTTTCATCAAAATCGTCGGAAAGGTTATCAAAAAATTTTCAAGAGTTTTTAGGGTGTAGCGCCCCCAAATTTATAGCTAATTTCTCTATTTCACCTCAGCCAATTTCATCAAAATCGGCTCAGTAGTATAGGGTCCATCATCTACACAGACAACAGACAACAGACTACAGATGCCAGACTGCAGACGACACACACTATTTGGACTCAGGGGACCACAAAACGTGTAAATCCATCAAATTGAAATTGCGT
This sequence comes from Gerris lacustris, assembly GCA_951217055.1. Classification (NCBI taxonomy): domain Eukaryota; kingdom Metazoa; phylum Arthropoda; class Insecta; order Hemiptera; family Gerridae; genus Gerris; species Gerris lacustris. The sequence continues at coordinate 38,197,904 of OX578277.1, read as the reverse complement.
GCTATCAAAATTCTTTCTCTTTATTTATACTACGTATATGAGAAATTAATGAAATAGTGACTTGTATGTCAGACCATATTGTTACTTGAGAACTAGTGAGTCGCAAATACAAGCTGTAGTATTTCTGGTCGCGTGTCCCGAGCGATAGATCGATATTTATGAGATTTGTGAATCACCGCGACAAATTTTTCGTTGCGATAGTGTGTGAAATGTTTCCCGTGTGACGCAGCACTATATTAATTTTTAATATCAACCCTGCAATAATATATTCTAAATTTTATTTATATTAACTGTTATTTATTATGAATAAAATGTATTGTTTAAAAAAAGGGGGAAATAGAATAGGCACCTTGTCAATCTAAAAAACGACTCAGGTTAACTTACATATTAACATACAAGACTTTACTAAATAAAGATCAGTAAATAAAAACAAGAAGTTACTAAAAATAGACTGCCAATTGGTGTGGCACATAGCTTCCTCACATCCTATCACGCAATTTATTGATTTTATGCATTTAGAAGCCATTATTGTCTACTTAGTTTAATTATTGTCCCCCTTTTTTTTAATGTGTCAAAATTGTTTTGATATTATACATGAATTCAAGTATCAATTTAGCAAAAGTTAAAGGGCACCGATGGGTTACTTTCGATTAACTATAAAAATTTCATACAAATCAGTTAAGTACTTTTGAAGCTATAGGTGTAAATAAATGTATGTTTGTGCACATGTGGAAGAGGAAAAAATAGTCGCAGAAGGTTGAAACGTTTATGGGACCAACAATGAGCTAATTATGACCTACCATCAAAATCGGACGGGTAGTTTTTAAGATATGTTGGTTCGCAAAAATTGAACGACAGGCCAACAGACAGACACGGAACCAAAATGTTCCCTGATGTCTGAAACGGATTTCTGTCTTAAAATTTTTTAAATCGGAGACCTAAACATTTTTCGTTCTTCAGAACGATCACATAGCTTCCGTTACCTTCGGTAAGCTCGGAAGCAATAAATATAAATAAATAATAAAGAACTAAACATAACTAAATAATAATAATTTAATCAAATACCTATTATCATTAACAAGTTTGTAAATAATCTAAAATATTATTTCAATTTTCTTTCATTGTTCGTGACTTGATCAATTATTTTATTAAAATCAAGGTTTTCATTGCACTGTTAAAAAGTAAAAAAGTTATATTTTATTTTCTTGTTATAACTCAAGGTTTTATTATTTCTACAATAATAAAAAAAAAATATATTAAAGGCAGAAAGAGAGAAAGTTAAAAATAAATAAATAAAATGAAAGATGAAAATAGAGTTAAGTTTTGCGGGTTCGAGAGAGGAAACCCGGTTCATTTATCACTTTCACACTCAATCCATCTTTTACTCCTTTTTTCTCCCCTTGTTTTTCATTGTTTTCCTGTGTTTTGTGTGGGTTTTTCTTTATTTCCTTTTCACAGTATCATGGTGTAAGGGGGAGCTGTGGAAATCCATTATTGTTACACGGTTCTTTTTTTTAATAAATCGAAATGCAAGACGAGGCAACTGTTAGGTTAAAGAGAGGAAAGAACACCGGCACGAAACCAAAAAGTAACGAAAAGTTTGTAAAGATGAAAGTAAAGGAAGGAGGGGGTGGGGGAGGGGGTAAGGAGGGGGGCGGTTATTCTTGATATATCACTAAAAGGAAAAAAGGCAGCCTACCAGTGCTAACTGCAAAGTAACAAGAGAAATCTTTGGAAATTATATTTCTTAACTAGGGAGAAATAATATAAAAAAAAGTTAAAAACTGGATTTCAGCTAAAGAAAACGTGAACTGGAAGAAGAAGCATGTGAGATGTCGGAGTAAAATCTTTCTGAACTTTCTTCTTTCCCTTATCATATCAAGAGATTACTTTCAAACTTAAAACTTCATACATAACTTCTTCAGTTACCTCTTTTGTCTTCTAATCAAAGTTAAAAATCTATTTCTTTTTTATGCTTTAAATTGAGAAATATCTACCAAAGCTTTCCGTGGTCCGAGTATATCAAATAATAATAGATCTTCGGGAGGAAACTGCGTGATAGATTTTGTAAATCTCCGACGTTTCATTTGCATTCCAGGACTCATACTCAGGCGCAGTGATTACTCTGAGCAAGAATTAGTGCACAAAATTATTCGTCCGAAATCTTAAATACTCGTAGATTTTCCTTTGCTGTAAAAAATCCGAAAACCAAAAAACAAACAAAAAAAAAAAAAAAAAAAAACGTGTTCCCTATGTTGTTAACAAATAAACAAAAAAATAATTTTTCCTTGGTAGGCTGTGAAATTGTAATTTTAGAGCCTAAAAAACATAGCTAAAATCAATTTTTTCATTACGTGGACTTAAAAAATATTTTCATTCCTCCTAAATTTTTACGTCCTTCGGGCAGTTATTAAAAGTGCCGTTTTTAGCGCTCTTTGCAACCTGCTTCTTAGTAAGATTAAACCCCAATAGATGTCAATGCGTTTATATTGGTTAATATTTTTCATGCTACCTCGGAAAAAATAGCATATGCTACACGACTGTGAAGTGAATTTTCTTTACCTTGGCAATAATAACTGTCTCGCTTCGCTCGACAGTAAATATAATTGCCGTGGTAAAGAAAAAACTCACTTCAATGCCTAGTAACATAATATACTATTATTCTTGTCAAAAAAACAAAAATATGTTTAAGGAATTAAACAAATGTCTTTTGGATCTCGGTTTGAGCAGGAGACTTTAGACTTGGGCGAAGTTTCAGTGCGCTTATAGGGTACGACTACAGTGCACGTTCCGAATCAGGTTCAGACTCAGAAAATAAACACGAGTATTAAACATTGTAGTTAAAGCTGGGTAGCCATAGTGGGAGCAGGCAACCGATTGCGCGTACAGGGTTCAGAGTCAGAGTCTTTATCGGAATGCTTAGATCATTTTTGTTTCAGATTCTGACTGCTATCAGTGCTCACGGACTGTTTACTGTAGTTAGAAACTACTATTTTTTTGAGGGCGTTGTTGTTTATGAAACCATTTTCTTGGTTATATATATATATATATATATATATATATATATATATATATATATATATATATATATATATATATATATATATATATACAAGCATTCGCCCCACGCTTCGGGCGGGGTTCATGCTTCAATCAGTGGCTGTATTATTACTATTTTATATCTATTACTATCATATTGATTAATTGAGTAGGCCATTTCATCGAATAACACTTATACTTCACTTTTCTTCGGATAATACTTTATACTTCATTATTTGTTTAGCTTAATATAGAAAATGAAAATGGCTTAAATATTAAAATAAAATAAATTGCTTGAAAATGGGTCCTCCCACAATATCGCAGGACTTTTTCCAAAATGATTATAAAATAAGGAAAAAATTTAACTCCGCCTCCCTAATAGGAATTTCCTCGCCAACCGGTGGAAACATATTGCTAGGCCACACCCAAAACTATAATATAATTACACAAAATACTTTAACTATGTAGTAATGGATAGTAAAGAATGTTCCGTGTATAAGCAATTCCATCTGTAACCCTCTCACATGGTACCAAAACTTGAATGAAGAAGCTACTTCTTACTATGACGTAAAATTGGCCGGCGCTAAAGACATTTTTCTGAGATCCACACCAATAGAAGATAATTTTTGACCCTGGGATTTATTTCTAATGAACTCTGATAATATATAACAAAGATGGGTTTTTAACTTGAAAATAATATTTAGATACATATTAGAGATATACCTTAAAATATTGGAGATATTGCTCGCTATTAAAAAGTACTTCAGGAGGATACACGAAATCAATAAGGTCATTTAAATCTGTTACATATGCAATTCCATTAAGAGGTATTAATACGTCACTTCGTATACAATTTCTTCCTCTTTCTTAAGATTGAACAATGAGCAACCATCTTTAATTTTCAATCAGTGGCTGTAATATTACTATATTATACCTATTACTATCATATTGGTTAATTGAGAAGGCTATTTCATCAAATATAATACTACAAACTTTGAGATCCACACCAACTAAAGATAATTTTTGACTCTGGGATTTATTTATTGTCATCGAGTAAGCTGCTTTCAGAGGGAACTGTCTAAGCATAGTTTCCACACCTCTATTTCCAACTTAAAATTTAAAGTTATTCTTGGAATTAATATTGTTTCTCCGAAGACGGTTTTCTAACTTGAAAAAAATATTTAGATATCTTAACTATAATAGTTTCTTTCCATTAACTAATGAATTGATCAGTGGAATTTAAATTTCTCATTAATATGACATCTGCACCCTCTTTAAAAGTTAACCTATGATCTGGTAAACCTGAATGGCTTACACAATTCAATATTGACACATCTATGTATTGACCCCTCCCCCCCCCCCCAGGGTAATTTCACTATCAACTTCTGTATCCAAACTGTAACATACACTTTGTGATCCATTTAATTTTCTAATATTTATTTACTTATTTCATTTACATTTTCATTTGTGCCTACTAATATCGCTCATTGGCTGCTTGCTCACTATTAAAAAGAACTTCAGGAAAGGTTACAGGGAGGATTCAGGGGAGGATACACGAAATCAATAAGGTGTTAAATAAAGCGTATATATACAAATTTTCTTAGAAGTTGGTTCATTTTTGGGGAAAATGAATTTCAAAAGGATCAAATTTAAGCCGGAAAATTTGACCCGAAATTTTGGTTGACAACATCCAATATGATTTATATAGTTGGAAAGCGGTAATTTTTCTGAGAAAAAGCAGTAGAATCGATGGTCGTAACCGTGAGGTTCATGCTAGGAATCGCTGGCTGTGTCACAGTGTTAATATATTAGAGTAAACTGTAGGCCCTGTCATGAAATAAATTTCATTATATTTGATTAGTTAAATTACAGAATAATAAAAATAAACATAGAACCTTTGTCAATTTATTTTATTATTTATTAGTACTCGAGATTAATTGAAACATAAGTAGTTAAAGTCAAGGAAAAATAATAATTCTATATATCAATTTAGCTACATCATATATAAAAATGAAAACAATGTCGTCGAAATAATTTGCCATACACACAACTAAACTATAAATTGCCCTAAATAAACTTAAACATTCATTTAAATAAAGTAAAACATTCATATAAATAAACTGAAATATACCAACTTAATATAGAATTTAACAAACTATAAATCAGTTCATTCTAGTAATAATAATATGATAATAAAACAATTAAAAAAAAAGTAAAACATTTATTATACGTAGTTATGATGGACGGTGAGTTGTAAGAAGATACTAAACTCAGAAGTTATTTTATTAGTGAAGAGACGTTTCGACTCAATAAAAAAGTAAAACATTTATTTAAATAAAGTAAAAAAATCATTTAAATAAACATAAAAATTCATTTAAATAAAGTAAAAAAAATCATTTAAATAAACAAACATTCATTTAAATAAAATAAAACATACATTTAAATAAAGTAAAATATTCATTAAAATAATGTAAATAATTCATTTAAATAAACTAAAATATTCATTTAAATAAATTAAAACATTTCTTAATATAGAATTTAACAACCTATTAAAAACAATTGTAGTAACAATAATATGGTAATAAAAACAATTAAATAAATAAGAATAAAATTATACCTTAATAAATGTCGGTAGTATAACAAAAGATCTGGGGAGTAGAAGTGCACACCACGGCTGGACACGTAAGACTGGTCAGGGAGACTGACGGAGAAAGAGAGGGGGCATTTGTTTACAAAGTGTGTTTTCGCGGAAACTAATGTATTTATTATCTTTTACCTATCGAACAACATACTTTATTATTCAATATTTGTTTATATTTATTTATTCTTGTTTTTAACTATAACATAACCATAAACATAACCTTATAAAAAGTATTATTTATTAAAATAAACGTAAACATGACGGTATTTACGGAATTTTAAATTAGTTTTTCTTTATAAATACTCATTTTTCTCGGCAATAAAGACAGACAATTTGAAAAATAAATACTTATTTTAAAGAGCATTAATGTGGGGTTCAAAACCCCCAATCTGAAATTAAATCGACCCTTAATTACTTACCCCATAAGAGCTCAAAGTCTAAAAATTAACAAATTTTCTCGATTTAAGGTAGAACCGTTGGTCGTACGACAAAAAGTCAAGAGACCAAAGTTGTAGATCTTTTAAAATCAGTTACCGCTGGTGCTATCCGCTTTTTGATAGGACTTACCGTTTAGCTTTTTTAAGGGGGGTAAAAATAATTTTTTTCGACTTTTCAGATTTTTCTAGTCGGTTTGGGCCGATTCTGGACCAAACGCAATAAACCGCGAGTCTCTAGGTGGTCTGGAAGTGCCTAAACATTTTGATAACCCGATCAGCTGATTAGCCACTTTATATATATAAAATAATATATATATATATATATATATATATATATATAAACACATCTTGTTTGTTTTTCTTCGTTACGATTTATTTTTTTAATATTTAAATAAAGATGAATAAATAATATAATAAATTAAGAACGCTTATCACAAAATTGTTTCTTAATTTTATTTAGTTTTATATATTTTTTATATATTTGTTGATTGTCTCCACTTTCATTCTAATATATTGGAAGGAACCTATTATTCCCTATAGTTTTTTAATTGCTCGAAAAGTGGTGGTATTTCCTATATGCACTTCTTAACATATTAGTTCCATAAACAGCAATTCTTTCACATTTTAATTTTAAATTAACACTCTGTGGTAATAAACAAGCACGCTATATCTTTATATAACAACTACGTGTTTGTGTTTACATTATGACTGCGTCTATTTCAGTCTACCTCTACTGCGGCACCTGCTTTCCTTAAGCTGACATATCACGAGCCTGTTTTCGGTGTCTGAAGCTGATCCGGAACAAGGGTGCCCTCTAGACGTACCCTTACACAGTAAACATGCATTTAACGGTATTTATTCACGTCATTATAATAAACGGTTTCAAAGTTATACCTAAAACTTTAGATGGCTGACATCTTTTTAAAGGTTTCAAATCAAGGTTTATAGCAGCAAAAATTTTATGAGTTTAAGAAATGTATGAAACCAAACCTTCGGACGCTTCAGTTTATAAACAAGTTAATTTTAGCGGGTCGAGTGACAATTGAATTTTCTAAATTATATTCCGCAGTGAAAGGCTCTTAACCGCGTGGTACCCGACGTCATTTATTAACAATCGATGATATGGTAATGGGTAGATAGATATAGGCGAGATTCAGCTGCCATTTTTGCGAGAAGGAATTGAACAAATTATTTATTTCTAAATTGGGCTGTCGAAAGGTTTCGGCTCTCTCTCTCTCTCTCTCTCTCTCTTTCTGGGTCGTAAAACAATTGACGCCTGATAAATACCAAAATGTTCAAGTTTCAACGGAAAGTTTGGCTTTATTTTCGAGACTTTTCAGGACTTATTAAAATATTTATGACGGTTGATAAAACGTCGGATACCAAGTCAAAAATTCAATCAATGAAATTAAAATTTAGTAAATGTACTCCGTTAAAAAAAAAAAACAATGAAACCATACAAGAAGCTTTCCCATAAGGGGAAAATATGTTTTGAGATGTAGTATAAAGATGGCGAATAAGAAGAATCACCTTAAATTATATACGAGTATGTACAGATAGTTCTAGACTTAATACTGGGTTACGTTCTCTGGTTTGAAGTAGATTTCAACGTAAGTCGGGAAAGTCTATAAAATAATCAACTAAATGATTAGGAATAGTTGGCTAGGAATAACATAAATAAATTGTCTCTCCATGTAAATTGAAACTTGTTTATTAATTTCACAAAGCAGCTTTCAGCCTTTATAAATAAAGTTACAATATTCTATGAACTACCTACCTCGTTAAAGGTGAGTTCATGTTAGAGATCAACGTAAAACTTCTTATCTTCACCATTATTAATGTATTATCCTAGTTGTTCCAATATCAGCACTGATAATGTCTTTATAAGGGCTGCTTTGATACATAAATTCGTATCAATCTACGAGTAATAATAATTTATCATATCCCTTTAAGATCACATCCATATAAGGTCCAATATCTAACATAATATATGAAAGCGTATAATTAGTAAATTTCTCTATTTCACACCAAGTTGAAAATAGTGATAGCACAAAAATTTTTTAACCTACCACATAAATTTCATCGAAATCGGATGCGTGATTTGTAAGAGGGGGCGGTCCGCCCCAGGCTCCGCTTTGATCCGAGGACCCGTTTTGACCGTAGGTCCCCCTTAAACATAAGCCCCAATTTTATTTTTAAATTGAAAAAAAAGAAATCTTTGTTTCAAAACGATAATAATGTGCATGGCCTACATAGTACTTTATTAGAAGTTATCTTTAACTAAGCATTTTTGAGATGGAACCATAGTAATTACACCCGTAGTAGGCAACACCTAACCTCTTGTCAGGTGTCGTTTTGGTTTAATAACTGAGCGTATCACATTTCGGGTAGGTTCTTACTTACACGGTGTCATTAGTTCTGTTTCCTAAAACTAGAATTGATTGTCTGTCGTGTTTGCAGACGCGTGGAGCCTAGACTACACCGCAGATTTTGACGAAATTTGGCATACATGTTTAGAAAAATCATACCCCTAGACGAAATCGAGCAATGAATTTTAGCTCCGAATTTAGGGGCCTGCCCCTCAAAAACACTGGAAAAAAAGTTAAACAAATTATTTCTCCTAAAACTACTGTGGTCATTTCGATGAAATTGACTAATTACTTGTTGAGAAAAGTTATACTGCAAGGCGAAATTGAAAGTAAAATAATTAGAACGCTACATTCAAAAACTTTAAGACGGGTTTAAAACATTATTTTACGATAACAGTTTCGACGATTTTGGTTAAAAATATCTAAAATCTAGTCCATTTAAATACGAATTACAAAAATCCTACATCCTATCCTATATCCTAAATTACATAATACACTGTAAGTTCCAATAATATACATATGAAACAATCCAGCAGTATCCTAAAAGTGTCAGATTATAAGAACTACTTCAATAAAAATAAGCACACAAAAAAGTTTTTGTTAGTAAAATCCACATTCATTTTCTTTTTAAAGTTCAAATATTTTTTCCTTAAAAATATAATTTATAGACATTTAATGATAACTCTATATTACTAGGGAAGCTCATATTTAACCTACTTTCTTAATAAGTAATTAGTGCTTAGAGGTTTTGACATTGCGTGACTAGCTAACTTAATCTCAATAATTATTAATGATCTGTGTATAAAAATAAATTATAGTGCGTGACCTGGTTGATGTAATTAATAGCTTTTAGAAGGATACTAAAGCAGTTGATGTGCAAAGCATAGAACTTTCTTACACATTAAACGTGTTTTATAAACTTCCTATATATGAAAACCCCTTGAAAATTTCAAACAATCTTATTATTAATTCCACAGTTTTAAGAATATTTAAGTTGTTTAATTATTAGGCAATTAATATTCATATAATATTTCATTTAATTTTAAGACTTAGTGATCAATAAGAATGGAATTTCATATGTATATATAATTTTTTTATTTTACAAATCGATCAATTATGAGCAATTTTATCAAAAACAACTTCTCTATAAGCAATATGAATCCAAGATTTTCAAACAAACTAAATTTAAGAATTAGTATAATATTTTATAGTAAATTCTACCTTGAAACAACATTAAACAATATGAGTCACGAAGAAAACTCAAATGATATAATAAACGCTAAAAGGAACAAAAAAGTTTCTATGTACCATACCTCATGCCACGATTAATAAATACAAAGAAACAGTCTCTCCACGGAAGATAATACTTGTTTATTTATCAAAGCAGCGTTCGGCCTTTTATAAAGCCATCATCAGAGCCGATTTTGGTAGAACTAGAGTTACATTATCAAAAATATGTTGTGGGCGAGTCATACGATGTCGGAGACTAACGTAAGATTTAGAGTCATACGTACTGTATAAGGGAAGTATTGAGATTTTGATTATGGATTTACACGTTTTGGTCCCTTGAGTCTATAAAAGTGTTTTTTTTTAAAAAGTTTGTCAGAAGTTGGTAAACTATTTAACAGATGAATTTTTTATTTTAAGATATCATAAAAAAATTATAATAAGTTAGTAGAATTGTGTTTCTTGTGGTTTTCAATTCTTTAGAAGTTGGTTCAATTAAAGAAATAAAAGCCTTACTTTTGCAATATTGCGATCCCTCCTTGGATCATTCTCAAGCTAAAATCTTAATTTATTCTAATATTAACAATTGGACTCATAATTACAATTACTTTACACAACATTAACAATAATTCTAAATTTCAAAATATTGTATCAAGATAATTAAGTGTAATTGTAATTATGTGGCCAATTGATAATATTAGAATAAATTATGATTTTAACTTGAGAATGACCCAAGGAGGAATCAAAATATTGCAAAATAAAGGCTTTTATTTCCTTAATTGACCCAAATTCTAAAGAGGAGAAGAATTATAACGTTTAAGGATCTTTGAATAAAAACTGTGATGTTTGGTACCAATCATTTTTCACTTGTTGCAAGTAAAAGAATTAACGATATTTGAACAAAGACAAAAAGTTCGTGTTTTAGTATTAGATAGAAACATTACGATAGATTGATATCATTTTGTCGTAAATGAATTATATATTTGAATCATCGATCAATTCATATTTGAAAACAAAACCAAAAAACCACTGGAATGTCAGAATTGAACAAGATAGGTCAAGATGGAAAAACAGTAAGAAAGGAAAAATGTCTGGGTTGTTTGAAAGGAATAAAAAAAGGCGGATATAAAACCGTTACTCTCAGGAGAAATATGTATTCCAAGTTTATTTCAAAGTACAAAAAAGGGGTAAAGAATTGGCTGAGAAAAGGGCTTTGGAAAAACGGCTAGCGTCTGGGATCTAAAGTCATGCATACTTATGTGAGTTTAAACATAAAGAACCCTCTTTCGACTCGAATCAACAAAGTTTGCAAATCGTATCCTTGTTAAACCATAAACCTCATATTCGTCGGCTTTTCTTTTATCGTCCCATAATGTTCTTTGAGCTTATTTTAAATTACATTATTTTTTTATAGTAATAACGAATTAAATTGAAAAAAAGAAAATCATTTCTGAGCTTGAATATGATTTTAAATGCAAGGATGTTAAATTAAAACTATTTTTTAGTTTAGAATTTGGGTCAAGTGCGAATTTTTGAATGTACAAAGTTTTAAGATATTTAAATGAAAAAAGAGTGTGGATTCATCACACCGATCAAGTCTGTAGGAAAATGAACAAATCGGACGAATTAATAAACCAGCATAATCGCCATTTTAAGGGAAGTATTTCCGGAAAAAAGAAAAGATTTTTCTCTTCATTACAAAAAATTATTAATTATAATTATTTTAAATTCAATTCTGAACGAAAACGCTTCTAACCGAATGTATTTTTTTTTTTAGAACTAGAAGATCATTTTATTATTATTTAACTATTATTATTTAAATCATGATAACCCTCTTGTCCAATCCGTATCCATCCCAACCCTCCCGGAAAATCCTCGCCGACGACTGAAGCGAAAATGGCCCAGAGATAATCTGGTGCCTTAAAATAGAAAATGTATAAATATCTATGAATGTATGTGTGTTTTTTGCGTGTATATTTGCGTGCTTGAGTATATTTGTACATAATAGTGAAATAAATAATAAGGATGTTAATTAATGTAATTCCATTTTGGAGGATTTACCATTGGGTAACATCTCCGCTCATTGTATTCCTGATCTAAATACTTTTAAACCATTTGCTTGTTATTGTATATATATGTAATGTATTATACTTATAGTTGCAAAAAAAAAAAAAAAAAAAAAAAAACTATTATTATTATTTTTTTTTTTTCTTTTAGAAATGAGGGGAATTGTTTAATATTGTTTCAAGTATAGAATTATTATAAGATACAACGAGTAGTAGTCTAGTACTTCCTACTAGAACGGGTAGGACGAACCACTTGTTCTAACCTTGCAATTAGGCCATCACTTAGGCCCTTTTTACGCCCCGTGGTGGAGAGTTCCAGCTACTTCACACATCATACATTTGTACATTGTACCGCCGAAGCGAGTATGGTGTGGTCATTAGTAAGCTATATAAGCGTACGTCAAAGCGTGGGGGAAGAGTCCCCATAAAGGGTGTCCCTCGCCCTGCTCCGTCCTCGAACCATAGATACAAATTACATCGTCATGACACGGATCGGACCCACATCAAAGAGTGGGGGAAGAGTCCCCATAAAGGGTGTCCCTCGCCCTGCACCGTCCGCGAATCATTGATGCAATTCAGAGTATCATGGCACGGGATCGAACCCACGACCTCGAGTTGCCTCGACTTATTGATAGCTAAGCGAGCGCCCTAACACGCTCGGCTACCCTGGCTCCCTATTATTATAAGTTACAAACAAATTCATTAATTTAGTCTGTTTAATAATCTTGTATAAAAAATGCTTTCAGAATCTTGTTAATGTTAAAATTGGACTTAATTAAACAATTTCTAAAATTAATAAAAAATTGTAAACATTTGAAATTTCATTCATATTTTACATAGAAGATAGATATTTAGTAATTATACTTTATAATGAGAAAAAAACAACTTGTAGTATAAGGCAAAAATATCCAGGCCCTACACAGGTTGTTGCACCGAAGATTATAATTATTATTTTGTTGTAATAGAGGGCCGTTCGGAAAGTAAGCTCCGATTGGCCACTGTGTGGGAAGTAGTGAGAGTAGCAGCACCATTGGTGCAATGGCGTACGTGGCAGGTCAGCCGGCATCACATTTGGGATTTCACATCACATTGGGGATTTCAATTGCAGCGCAAATTTCAGGATGCTATAAAAACCAAACTAGCGCTCGTACGACCTTCACTCGACCACGGCTTGATGCTGACTGCTGACTGACCTGCTACGCCACGGCCACGTACTTCAGTGCAACAATAGCGCCGCTACCCCCACTACTTCCCGCACAGTGGCTAATCGGAGCTTACTTTCCGAACGGCCCACGTATATTGCTTCCGAGCTTACAGAAGGTGACTGAAGCATTGTGATCATGAAATTTCTTTATGTCTTGTAATTAAAAATTCTTGGACAGAAATCAGTTTCTGACATTAGAAAACATTTTTGGTCTCGCGTTGGTTTGTTGGTCTGATGTTGAACATCTTGGAAATAACGTTAATTAAATCAACTCATTCGATTTTAATGACATTTAGATGGTACGTCATACTCGTATTTTGCTCACGGTTATCCCAATATTACTTTCAGTCTTCTATGTCCATTTCTCCCTTCAGCATGCTTAAAAACTTGATTTTATGTACAACTATATCTTTAAAAGTAATCAACCGTCCCATATGTAATGGTCAATCATTAAATGGTCCCATATTATTTCAACCGATATTCATTATTGAATAAAATAAATGTTACCTCACTGGGAATCGAAACAGGTCCCAACACTTTCAGTTTCCTAGTTGGATGGCATTATTTTATACTTATGTTCGTATGTCCGTTATTTGGATACGAGGAAGCTATGTGATACATTAAGTGGCAGGTTGATGTTCGCTGAATGTAAATAAATATTTTATCACGACAACTCTGACTCGAGTTTTATATCCAATTTAGTTCACTAATATTAGATCTAAAAATCTACTAAACTACATTCCGATTTGAAAACTCACTAATAAATAAAATTTGATTACAAAAAGCACTTTAACTACATCTAAATAAAAAAAAAAATTCACAGGTTAAACCTTTTCAAAATGTATTTTAAAATCAAAACATGAGTTAGACCAAGAGATCAACTTTTCTTCATTTTATTTAATTGCAGGCTGGAAAATGAACGTGGATTTTAGAAATAAAAAATCTTAAGATCTTCGAAAGGTCAGACTCGTAAGTGTAAATGGTTGGAAAATCAAATGACTTGGTTCTTCACACGATTTAGCATTCTTACTTTTATATTTTCACTTTTAGATTGACTTTTATCACCATTATAATTATTATTATAGTATTTTATTATAGATTTTTGGCTATTTAATATCTACAACTGTGTAAAAATGGTAGCAAAAAAAGAAAGGGTGAAGAGAGCATAGTCCAAAACCATTCATTTTGTCAGCAGAGTGCTTATCATTGTTATGACCATTATCAATTTTTGTTTACATTTTTTTCATGATATATTTATATTTATGATAACAGCTATGATCGTTTATATATTTTTTTTAAACATTTTATGTATATATATATACAGGGTGACTGGCGATACGTGTGAATAATTGAAGTAGGTTTTCTACGCATCAGGGCCTACAAAAAACGCTACATAAACCATGGGTCAAATCTTAACGTTCTCCCACAAGGTCAACTGTTACGATTTTTTTTAAGATCACATACATTTGCTCATAAAAACCCTTATACAAGTATAAATGCCAGATTCGTTGTTAAGCTGACATGAAAGTGTTTATGGTTGGTATTTATGACTTACAGGTGAGTATACATATCCAATCTTTCAGTTTTCATATTAAAAAAGCTTAGTTTGGAACGAAGTTCCTTATGGCACGTTCTGGAGCCCGGGAGTAAATCCGAAAAAAACGACCAAAATCACCGTCACAAAATAACCGTCACAAAATCACCGTCACAAAATCACCGTCACAAAATCACCGTCACGCAAAATCCGTCACGAAATCTACCGATGACAATAACTTGAGTAAAAGATCACCGAGTTAGTTGAAATTTAGTACACATGTTTATTTTACAAATGCCCAGGCTAAGTTCGTTGAACAACGTTGTCCGCCCAAGCGTTCACGCGCAACGCTCGCGTAAACGTAAGCTTCAAATTTAAAATTGATTTTTTTGGACGGGAAAAAATTCTAACTTCATCTATTTAATGGGACAAACAACTTTTATAAATATTTTTTTTTAATAAAACTAACACCGACACTACTATGAAGTGATAAAGATCGCTAAATTTATTAAAGAGGACCTAAACTTTTAAATAAAGAAAACAACGTTTTTATCGATATCTTGCGTTCTAACGTAACGATTTCAATAAAACTTCATACACATCGTCTAAAGTACAATTGAAACAGGCATGTAAAATTTAAACCTGATACAAGCAGAAGTTCTTTAGTATTGGTGATTTATATTTTTTATTTTAATATTTTAATTGGAGATTCGCCGAAGGAGGTCTGTTGGGACAGTTCTTTTCTTCTCTACGACCATTTGCTTTAACTATAAACTAATCAAAATTAACTTATTTCTCAATTTACAATACATCATTTATTGTAAGACGCTCTTTTCAAAGATAATAAAAAGTTTTTCTTTTAATTTTGCCTTAACTCCGCTTGTAAAAATAGTTACTTTTCATTTTGTCTCTTATTCTAACTCCGCCATGTATAAGTAATTAGTATCATATACTTAGTACTGTAATTATATAATTTATATTTAATATAAAGCGTAAGGAACTTCGTTCCTACCGGGTGTCCCACGACACCACACGTATTTTTACTTTCAGCGACGTTTACTACCAATTCCGCCTTATGAATGGGTAATAATATTAATATTGATCGAAACTTTAGTAAATTAGGTAGTTTTTCCTGAATTCCGATATATTTAAGCTCGTTTCTTTACCAAGATATAGAAACATAAAAAAAAAAGATTTTTTAATTTTTTTCTTAAAAATAAATTTTGTATAAATTTTTGTCATGTAATTTGTGGTTATGAAAATTAAAATTACACTTTTACTGTAGGAAATGTTGTCAGCTTTACAATGAAACAAAAAAATGTTGTTCTAGCTTTTATATCTTTTAGAGCAATAAGGGTTTATATGAGCAAAGGTAAGCGATCTTAAAAGAAATCACATCAAAACATTTGACCTTGTGGGAGAACGGTTAAGATTTGACCCATGGCTTATACCGCGTTTTTGTAGCCCTTGAGGCGTAGAACAACCAACTTCATTTTATCACATATATCGCCAGTCACCCTGTAGATATAATACTTATATCACATATCCTTATATCACAACGACCTAGTTCAAAAATTTTATCTATTGTTGTTATACGAAGCATTTCTAGATCCTTCATATGTGAACTTACTTTTTTTCATTTCATATAACTGAAACGTAAAAATAATTATATGGATCGCGTTCATCTTATAACAACACACACACACACACACTCACATATATATATATATATATATATATATATATATATATATATATATATATATATATATATATATATATATATATATCTATGTCAGCGCCTCTCAACTCAGGGTTTCGGTCAAATAAAACTTCGAGCATTCACTTTAGCCTACAGTTTCGGCAACGTATATTGAGCCATCATTCAGGGCGATAAACTAAACAATAGAAACAAGGAAAACACAAAATGAGACATAAAAAGAAATTAGGTTTGATTGAAGACCAAACAGAAACATAAGAGAGAAGTAAGACATAAAAAGAAGCTAAGGTTTGATAAAAAGTCATACAGAGTGAAGTGAAAAATTATGAACAGTAATAAAGAAAACTTACGTGAAAAAGAGAATAAGGTTAAAACATGAGTAGAAGAGATAAAACACTGTGAAACAAAACAAAACAACTGAAAACTAACATGACTAGTTACTAAGTTTGACTAGAGGGATGTGTAGAAAAGTAAACATGACCTGGTTTGACAGCTAGGAGCAGTACCAACGGTGGGAGAAGTAGGAACTAGTGAGAGACAGCAAACAGAAAGAGCGGTGATTCAAATGAAGAAGCCGGTCCAAGCCGCACAGCTACCAGAGACGAAATCAAGATTCAAGGAGATATGTATATAACTCACTAAGTCCACTAACGTCCGATCTGAAGTTCATTGCACTTTTATTATTCTTGATGTAAAGCATCTCAAGGATGCGCCGTTTCTTGATGTCATGCTCAATCCTGAGAGTTTTAACATTCTCAGGGGTGAGGTCGGCTTTATGGCTCAAGTCAGTGCAATGTGCTGCGAGGGCGGTGACAGTGCGCTCTTTTCTGTCGATGGAATTTTTGTGGGCGTTCCTTCGTTTAGAAAAGTAGTTAGAGGACTCTCCGATGTAAACCCGATCACAATCCTGGCAACTAACCTGATATATAAGCCCCGATTGCTTCATAATAGGTACCCTATCCTTGGTAGGAGTGAAGAGATCACCAACTTTTCGGGAAGTATATTTGGCGAAGGCTTTATCCGGTAGCGATGCCCTAAGCGCTCCCACCAAGTTCTCGGTGAGCCCCCTCACATACGGCAACTTGAAAAACCCAGTAGGAGGAGGGCGTAGTTCTTGAGTTTGGGTGTTAGTGCTGTTGCCCGCCCGCATCAGTGAAGCAATAGTACGAGCAGGATACCCATTCCTTCGAAGGATGGTCTTGATCTTTAGCCTTCCCTCAGCCTTGTATTCCTCACTGGACAGTTTAAGAACCCTGTTAATAAAATTACTCGCCACATTGAGTTTCATTGACATAGGGTGCTGCGAGTCATAATGTAAGATCCGTCCCGAGCTAGTGGGTTTATGGTACCACTTGGTAGATAGTGAGCCATCTTCATTCTTGACTATTAGCATGTCCAAAAAGGGAATACTATTATCAACAGGGAGTTCCACAGTAAACTTAATCCGTTCATGAAAACCGTTGAACACTTCAAGGGCTTCATCAATGCGATGTAAGGGTAGACTAAGGATCAAGTCATCGACGTAGAGCTTGCATAGTCTAACTTGTATTTTGAGGGCAGTGAGAGCAGCAGTTATAGTTTCCTCCATTACCAAGCTGGCTAAGCTATTTGATAGAGGACTCCCCATCATCCTCTCTTATATATATATATATATATATATATATATATATATATATATATATATATATATATATATATATATATATATATATATATATATATATATATATAATGTGATTTCATTCATGACTGATAAAGTTCTAAAGATCCGCATCTACCACCTGCTGTTACCAATAGGTTTGTTCCAACCACACTTCAAACTGGTTTGAAACTGTCCGACGCGAGCGCATCGGACCACGCTTGATCGTTTTTCGCTAATGCGAATGCGTCGTACAGTTTGGAACTAGTTTGAAGTGTGGTTGGAACAAACCTATTGATTAAGGAACCTACATATTTATTGACTATGGTCCTTTTAACTATTCTTCTCTTCGCTATAATACAGTTTGGTGTGTCGTGTAGGCTTAAAGAGTTAATTAGGGTTCAGTTAAATTAGCAACTCGACAAATTTGAAATCCGACGTTTCGTTTCTTGTCTTTTTAAATTTAATATAAAATCGGGGGAAAAAATGTGAACAGCCCAAGCAAGTAACCACATACTTGGCCAGATGGCCACTTGCAACCGTACTTTCTTCTAATTATGTTCAGAAACCGCAAAAAAAACAATTTTAGCTCTAACTCAAAGAACTAACTCGAAAGAAGTAAAATCTAATGTAGTTTCTTTTATTAGAAGAAAAAGGTTAGACTGATGATAATTTGAATATCTCTTATTTGTTAATTGTATTTTTAAAACAAAAGAGTAAAACAAAAAAAAACAAAAAAAAAAAAAAAAATCATTCCTAAAAAAAGACTTAATTATCCGTAAAAATAAAGTGTGCTTTATTGTTGACTTTTTCTTTGTTAAAAAAAAATAAAGAAATAAAGAAATTACATCCTCCCGGTCATATCTCTTTCTTTATATGGGAGAAAACTTTATTCTCAGATAAAATAAAGTGTATAATAAATATTAAAAAAAAGGAAAGAATTAGGTGGAAATGATAAGTTAATTTGAGTAAAGTTTTTTAAAGTTTAAAAGAGGTGAAGTTAGTAGCGTTAAGGTCTAACTTTAATCCGTTATTATATTTAGAGTTTACCGCATTGCACAGGTGGTGCTTTGTAAAGAGCTGGGTGTTCTTGTTTTTAACGTCAACCCCCTTCACCAGAAGAACCCCGGGGCCCGGGGCCTCGTTTAAGAAAAATAATTATTTTAGTAGGTCCGACCACAAAGTAGAGGTAAAAGTGGGACCCATTAAAACTTTATTCTCTACAAGTTTTCACGTGGCTAATCCATGTAGAAACCACAAGTTGTTCCTGAAATTAGCTTTTACCTCGCTAAAATTTATATCTGACCCTAAAAAATACTACGACCAATTATTGTTTCAAGAGAGTCTTTTTTTTTTTTTAAAAAAAACCTATTATATAAGTAGTGGAGAAACTAGTAAACATTTATTTTTTAACCATAGTTTGTAGCTCTTTAGTTCTATATTAGAATTTTTAAGCACAGAAGGAATTTTTAACATATATCATTTCCACATTTAGGAAAAACTTAACATTTGCCGAGTTTTCAGGCTAATGTGTTTATAATTTTATTATAAATACTTTTTTACACGTCTGTTTAATTAATAAAATCTAAATCTTCGTTAGGATTTTATTTAATAAATACGAAATGTGAATTTTAAATGAATTTGTTCATAGTATGAATTAAATTTTCAAACTTCCTCACTTATGTTATTAAGAAAGTTAACACTGCTTTACTATTTACTTACTAACATTTAAAATATACTTTTTTTAAAATTTTCAAAAAATTTTAATCATTTGTTGTCCCTTATTTAATGTATTCGTCTTCTATGGTGTGGGTTCTATGGATTTTAAATATATTCTATAAATAAAAAATAGGTCCCAGAAAACTCAGACTAACTTTCTTATATACAAGTTCATAATTACTTAGCCTAGTGTTTCCATTTATTTAATTATTATTATACATTTAATTTCTTCAATATTTATTATAAAAATAACTTCTCCTCGGCGGGAAATCGAACCCGGCTTCTCTCTATCCACGTTTAAAGCTATTTTTTCAGGAACTACATTTTTCCCGGCTAAACGGCTTAAATTGTTAAATTCGTATTGAAATGGACAACATTATGGAATTTTTAATCAAAATCGTCGGAACCGTTTAAGAGACATTTTTTTTTTTACGTTTATTTTAGAGTTTTAGATGGGTAGTGCCCCTAAATTTGGAGCTAAAATTAATTTCTCGATCTTACCTCGGAGTATGATTTTTCTGAACATGTATGCCAAATTTCTTCAAAATCAGCCCATTAGTTTAGGCTCCACGTGTCTGCACAGACGACAGACACAATAAACCCTCTTTAAATAAGGAGGAGGGATAAGGGAATTTCTATTTAAATAGACTACTTTAAGATTTTTTAAAAAAATATTAATTAACCACATATATATGTGAAAGATTGTCACGTCTGACTTGTTAAATCATATCCATGGTAACCACAATTATTCCAATTAAATAATAAGTGTTTGTTTTGAATTTTAGGTCTTCAATTATAACATGAACAAATAAAATTAAAAAAATAAGGACAACTGAATAACTAATCTATGCACAGACAATTTTATAAAAAACTAAAAAATCCCCCAAGATTTAAACAACAATTAATTGAATTTTCAGATGAATAAAAATATAAATAAGAAAAAAATAGATATATAAATAAAAATGAAAATATATAAATATAGATTAGATACCGGGGACTTATCAAATCCTAAACAAATAAGATAAAGATTAAAAGTCTGCAACTGGTCTGCAGTATGTTTAATATCAAATTAGATCTTTTGAGATTTAAATACATTACCACTATGCATGTATGAAAAAGGTTTGGTCGAGTTTGTTCCACCGATATTTTTCTTGGTGTGAATTTCTAAAAACAAAAAATATTGTTTCTTTCTCACAAAAGTAATTATTCTAATTATTCTTAGTGGAGGAAAAGGTAATAATGAGTGCGAAGACTAATGTGTTTATAATTCGTTTAAAATCATTTTTACTCTTTTCATTTTGTTCTTTACATACAAACCGTGACCCCCCCCCCCCTTTACAACAACGGTTTATGAATACTAAATGTATATAATTTGAAATTAATTGTTTACGAATGAGATTACGGTATTTAGAATACACGTGTTTTTGATATAATTTGTTTGATATTTGTACTGGGAATTTTTTAATATAACTTCAATACTTATTAATGATTAAAAATACGATCTAACAAAACCTTCTCATATACATGGTAATATTGAATTAAAATTTCATAATTATTTAATTTAATAATCCCATAATCAAATATACTTATATATTGTTTTTCAGGTAATTAAAAAATATTTTTACCTAATTTCGGAAACTATATATTTTTCTCAGAAAAACGACTTATACAAATAGATTCGTAATTAAATAAACTATATTTTTATATTAAATTTTAATTAAAATCGTTGGAATCGTTTTCGAAAAATATATTTTTCAATAGAGTTTTAGGAGAGTGAGATCCTCCAATTTAAAGCTAACATTCATTTTTCAATATGATTTTTCTAAATATGTATGCTAAAGTATAATCTAAATCAGTTTTATCAAACTTTTTTTCATTTAAGACCCTATTTTTCGCGATCCCAAGTATTAAATATGAAATGGAACATTCGAATAAATAAATAAATAATTTATTCTTTGTTAAACAATTTACGAAAATAAAAAAGTCGGTCCGATAAATTAGTTTTTATTTTCAACAAAATCAGATTTATATTCGATCAATTTCTCATGAACTAGATTTGTCCCAAGAAAAAATTTTATAGTGTTTTGGTTAGATTATTTTATTTCAATGTGCTACAATTTAGAATTATTATAATCATAACTGTCAGATCAATTTTTCGAGAAATTTACCAATAAGCTATACGTGTATATTTATTTTTTCGATATCCCAGACTTTTTGGGGGTAACGCCCCCATATTTTTAGCTATAATAATTCTAAGATTTCGCCTCGTTTAGAACATGTACGCCAATTTCCCTCGAAATTGGCTCACTAGTTTAGGTTCCACGCGCCTGCACGCACGACAGACGGACATTTCTTTAACTTTTTTGGACCGAGGGGACCTCAAAGCAAATAAATCTATCAAAATCTCAAGTTTACCACTTGATACGTGACCACTTTGAATTGGAGTAGTATTTGAATGACTAACCTAAATTGGAAAACTAATATCCACTTGACTTTCAGGTCTGCTAACTAATTTTGCACTCAGGGCCATGAAAATCACATTGTCCACCATAATTGGTGGGACATGGTCGCTCCCCACGGGTTTGTTTTTTTCAAATGCCTATTGCCAAGCTGTCCTCCCTATGTGTCGCAGACAAACTTAGCCAACGCTATATTCTTAAAAATGTTAACAAGTACGAAAATTTCTAGCAAAAAAACTTTTTTGCACGCTGAAATATTAAATAGAAAAATTAAGAAGTGTGTTTGATTCTCCACATAGTCTTGTGTAAGAACAAACAGTAATTTAAAAATTTGACGTTCTCTATTTTTTTTATTACTATTACAAAACTTTAGCGAAGAAAAAAAAACTTAATTTTTTATAAACCAATATATAGCTTATATAAAAGTGCATGCAAATAGAAAAGAAACTACCTGAAAGGACTTGTTTCTACTCTAAAAATGTATATGAAAAAAAAAAGACAAAAAGAAAGAAGATTAGATTTCAATAAGAAAAAAAAACTTTAGAAGGAAAAAGAAAGTGAAACTGGTTGAATTTTAAATCGACTCTTATTAATTTTTTCTTCAGGCACTTCAATTTTATAAAAAAGACAAAAAAGAAAACTTAAGTTGAACAGTTTTCCTACCCCTCCCAAAAAGAATTTACCTGTTTAAAATGTAAACTTGTAGGAAAGTTATTTTGATGGTTCTGACCCAAAGTATTATAAAGTTTAAACCTTTTTTGTTCTCCTATATATTTATCACTTTATAACAATATCTAGATAAAAAAAATGTTCAGAAAGTTTTGTAAAAATGACAATCTATTATATTCATTTTTTTGTTTTATAAGAAAAAATATTCTCCTCTTTGAAAAGTTACTTTATGAGTTTACCAAAAGTAACGGAAGCATTGCTATCACTCTAAAGAATGACTTTTTGTCTCCAAATCCAAAACTTTCTAAGCAGACACCAGGGAACATTTGTGATCTCATGTCACTGTCAGTCTCTCTGACCTTCAACATTTTTGCTAACCCCCATATTATAGGAATTAATTGTCCGATTTTTACGACATTTAGATGGTAAGTTTTAATTAGCCCATTGTTGGTCACATGTAAATTTCAACTTATTGCACTTATTCATTTCTCTTCCGTATGACCTTAGCATACGGAATTGGCATATATATCCAATTTTGGATGGTTTTGTTGAAAGATGCCCACAAAATGGTTAAACGATGCCAACGGAATGGTCTCATTCAACCACATTTAAAATTGAATTAAAATAAATGTGATACCAGTGGGATATATATAAGTCCAAACAAGTGCTTCTTACTATTTGTCATGACTGACTTTAATTTAATCTTGTTATGGTCTCTTTTTAGGGTTTCGAGGTCATCCTAAAAACCCTTATGCTTTGGTAGTTCGTCCGTCCGTCGCATCTTGGAGTCTTACACATGAAGGAGTACACATTACCTAATCCGGATATCAACGTTATTGTGGAAGGAGATTTTAATTAAAAAATCAGTTTATACAACCAATTGGACGAGGAAATAACAACTCTCCAGTATCACTAAATGGAAATATTATTCAATCTATTAAACTATCTGCCACCGCATTATCCTTAGACAACTTATTCCATCTCAAACTACTCAGAAATTAAATAAAGCTCCGGAATTTAGCATAGAATGTAAAGAACTAAAACTCTCTACAAGACGTTTATTGAGGCGCTGCAGGAAAACTGAATTCAAGGATAGGACCCTTACCCAACTCTTCCTAGCGCACTAGATTAAGTAAAAAACAACATTAATAGCGCACTTTCTAACTACCAAAACATTCTAACGGACTCTCTCACAAACACAAGGGACAGCAAACAATTCTGGAAAGCGATGTTGATTGGGATGTAACATTGGATATACAAGGGGGCTAAGAAATGAGTGAAGAGTACGTTCAAAAATCATGGAGAAGACGTTGCATATGGAGATTGGTCTGTAGTTAGAAACTAACTTAGAGTCACCAGATTTAAAAATCGGTATGATTAGGGCTTTATTCCATATGGGTGGAAAAGTTGAAGAGGCAAGACAGCGACTAAAGATAGACGAAAGAACAGCAGCAAATATAGGTGCAAATTTTTTAACGATAAAATTTGGGATAAAGTCAGAACCGGAAGAGTTATTTGATTTGAGTGAAAGTATAGCTTCTAGGACAGAGGAGGTAGGAATGGATGAAATATGAATTGGAAAAGGTTTCAGGGATGATCCGTCATCACTTACAACTGTTGACTGCGGTGAACACAAGGAAGGCATATTAATTGAAGCGAGCGTAGCGAGCTTCCTACATTCAACGAAATATGCTCCGTGTCTGTCTGTCTGTCTGTCTGTCTGTCTGTCTGTCTGTCTGTCTGTCTGTCTGTCTGTCTGTCTGTCAGTAACGTTTACGCGTGTGACGATAACTTGAGTAAAAGTTGACCGATTTAGTTGAAATTTGGTATACATGTTCCTCTTACTAATACTCAGGCTAAGTTCGTTGGACAGCGTGATCCGTCCAAGAGTTCGCGCGCAACGCTCGCGTAAACGAGAGGTACAAAAATTAAATTGGAATTTCAGGACGGGAAAAGATTCTATCATCATCTACTCGATGAGACGAACATTTTTTTCAAATAACATTTTTTACTAAAACCAACAGCGACACCGCTATGACTTAATAAAGATCGCTAAAACTATTAAAGCGGACCTAAACGTTTATAATAGAGAAAACAACCTTTTTACCGATATCTTACGTTCTAACGAAACGATTTTAATAAAACTTCATATGCACCATCTAATGCACAATTGAAACAGGTATGCAAAATTTCAATTTGATACATGCAGTAGTTTGTTTGTAGCAAAGAGATACATATTATAAATATTGAAATAGAGATGTGTGGTTAGAAGAATAGTAAGAATGCGGGGTGGTTCCCTTACTACTAGCCGCTGCACTACTACCAGACCCATTATCTATCAACTCATCATGATTCACAATAATCTTTTTTTTCAATATTCAATACATATTTATTACTATACGCTCGCTTCAATGATAGAGCCACGCGATGCCTAGTAATATCTGAGTGAAGAAATGATGGAGATGAGGAGATCGTCGGTGTTGATGGGAAGACTGAAGCGAAGTACTCAGAGAAGGTCTGGGCGACATTCGAGGAATCAGAAGTGGTGCCAATAGGAGTTGAAAGCGTAATCGATGAACATTCAGATGTGTCATGTTCTTGATAACTTTCCAGAACGAATCAGGGTCCGAGAGCAACGATTCGTCCAGTCTGCGGCGAAAGGATGTTAAATCTTCTTTGATTCGGGCTTTGAAGAGCTGCTTATAGACTCTATGCATGTTAAAATAGAATTGTTGGCCAGTATTACTAAGCTTCTTGTAAAAATAATATTTTTTTTTTTATTAAAAAAACAAGCTCTGAAGAGAACCAACGAGGATATTTATTGCGTTTAACAGTGATCTCAGGTATAAACAGTTTGATACCATCTTGAACAATACGTGTCAGAGAAATTGCAGAGTCGTTTACATCTTCATCATTAAGAAACGAGGACCAGTTTACCTGGGTTAGATAGTTTTCTACATCTTCGTAATTGCCATTTCTAAAGTCCGTGAAAGAAAAATCTTTCTTTAGCTTTTTGTGCGCAGAAGAAGTGCTAAAAATATCAAAGACAAGAGTCGGATGGTGGGTATCTTCAGGCACTAAGGACTCGCTGCATCTTCTGACAGTGATAGGTTTATTAGTGTTAGAAAGAACGAGGTCGAGGACAACACCGTTACTGTTAGTGACATGGTTGAACTGAGATAAACCGAGTGCCCTACAGATAAAATCCAACGCTGATGCACGTGGTCTCTTCGATTGGGGACCCAAAAAATTAAGGCATGTCCAATTCATATTAGGGACATTAAAATCACCGAGTAAGAATACAGGCGAATCTAGTGGTAAGACGTCAATTAGGTTTTGAAAGTAGTCAATTAGTAATTCGTTGTTAAGGTGATCGGGAAGGTAATGGTTGCCAATAAAGAGAGATTTGTGATTGGAAAGACGAAGTTCAATCCATACACATTCGACATTTAACTCTAAGTCACTACGTCTAACATAGTTGAGGTCTCTGTTAACCACCGTGCAGACTCCACCTCCCTCAGAACCACTCCTATCACAACGCTCAACATGATATCTAACTGGAAAGTATACGCTATTCAGAGATGTCGAATTGAACCAAGTTTCAGTAATGAAAACTAGATCATATTCCATGCCAGCAAGAGAAAAGAAAAAATTATCAGATTTAGTTCGGAGGCCCCGAACGTTCTGGAGTACAGATGATAAGACTTTCATTGTGTAGAGAGTTGTTCAGGCCTCTCCGGGCCATGATCTTGTTGGAACAGTTTATCCTTGGAAAGGAAGCCCCGGAATTCTTTTACAAAGCTACCAGCCGGCCAGAAATCCGGGTTATCAATTTTAGGAAAATCCGTTTCAGTTACAGAAATATGGAAAGAAGCATAGTTGAGGTTCCGGGTCTTGAGTCAGCTGATAATAACATCAGACATCAAAACGTCATAGAGGGCATCATTAATATCAGATTCAAGAGTAGTAGGGGAAAGCTTCGTCACAAAGAGGGCCTTACGACGAGGTTTTATTGGAGCTGCGATAAGTTTCGAGGAAGAATTAGTACCCTCTGTTACAGGTCTACGAGGGGGAGGAACCGTCTTAGTAGGTGAAGAATCAGGCTTCAACTTCGTTTTAATTTTTCCATTTTTCCCTACCCGTATAAATCCTTCAGAATCGACAAAATAATTATTCCGATTACCAGTTTTCCTTTACATTTTACCGGCACTGATGATTGCCGAGAGGCCGAAAGCTATAGTTTTGAAATAAACACTATTCTGTGAAGAGGCTTTCCAGTTTTTCATTATTCAATTGATATCTACTGCTCTTAATCGTCATATCTTTAGTCTTAATATCCAGAGAATATGCAACAGATGTTTCTCTCCTACATTCAGAGAAATTTCTACTTTCACTCCACATACCGAATCCTACATCAATACAAGAATGTCTATATGGAAACATCAAATTAGACTCGCATCATTCAAATTAGACTCGCATCTCCTAATTTCATTAAATTTCACTTGAATTCCAACTGCTACATCTTTGACGACTCACAAAACTGCCATGGGTGCCCCAACAGAACAAGACACCTTTGAACATTATGTTTCTGCCTGTCCCTCTACTAAGCACAAAAGAGATCTTTATATCACTCCAACAGCTCAAAACCTATTAAATAATTTTAATATAACATCTTTGTTAACTAACCTAAACCCCCTAAAAAATACACGAATTATTAAATTTGATAACCAAAATCATAAGACAAAGACCACCACCATCAGCTTAACCTCTCTTAATATTAAAAATATTATTTTACTTTTTCTTTTATTTTAAAGAAATTCTAATTTTATAACTTCATTGATTACAGAGTTATTTTTATTTTTGCTGGTAGTTTTTTTTTTCTAGAAGTTAATTTAAGACTTTATGAAGCCGTATTAAATATGCTATTTCTTTTTTCCTCTTTATTTTCTGTTTTTATGCACTGCAAGGATATGTATTTATGAATTATGTGTATTATTTTATTATATGTATGTATTTATAAATAATAATGTATAATTGTAACCCTCTATTTAGAAACTGTATAGTTTAAGACAAATAAACGTATTTTTATTATTGTAGATATGATAAATGAAAAATATATAAATAAATCAATGTAATAGAAGAGAAAAAGTTAATTTTATTCTTAAATATCATTATAAAGCCATATACCTATCTATATTTTGTTTTTATCAAAGAAAACCTTTTTATAACATGCAAATTTACATTGGACATATTCAAAAAGTTCTAAAATGAATAAATAAATCGGTAGAATGAGACTCATCAATATTCCCTCTGCATTTTTATTCACTAAGTAAATTAGTAACTTATTCACTTTGTTTGTCTTTGTGGCTCGTTCAATGACTGCAAAAAAAACTTTTCTCATCATTTATTATTTCTTAAAATAGCGGATCAGATTGTAAAAGACTGAATGATAAGTAAACATGTGCTAAATTAAAAGACAAAAAAAGAAAGAAAAAGAGACGTAATCGATTTGACCACAGTGCAGGACAGGGTAAGGTGTAGATCCTGGGGCCACAAATATTGTTTAAATAATGACAATGACACAGTCCTGTTAAAAAGCATTGGTAAAAAACGTTTAAAAAATTTCAGTTAAACAGTCTCTTAAACTTATAACTTTTCTTAAACCAGTGCATTATTGGCTGGAAACTGGACCCGCACAACGTTCAGTTTTTATGTGGTTTTAGCATTTTTTTCTTTTCTATAGTGATAGCTCCAGAGTCTATACTCTATCTATTCATCGGCCGCTCATTCTATCAAACACGCAGAAAGTACGGTTGGATTCCCTCCCGTTTCCAGCAAGGAGCCACACACTTGGTGACATTAAGAAAGGAACTTACTTCAAATCGGGGAAATAGAATGGTGTCCTTGGTAACATCGTACGAATTACTGCTTCATGAGATATTAACAGCTAATGCAACGACTTGCTAACCCCAAGTCGTCCATAGGCTTTTATTATTATAATTATCACAGAAATAGTAGTAGTAGTAGTAAGGTAGGACGAACCACTTGTTCGAACCTAGCAATTAGGCCTTCATTCGGGCCCTTTTTACTAGCCCCGTGCTAGAGTTCCAGCCACTTCACACCCACACCATCATATCTCTGTACATTGTACCGCCGAAGCGAGTATGATGAGATCATTAGTGAGCCATGTAAATCAGAGTATCACGGCGAGGGATCGAACCCATGACCTCCTGCTGATTCATTGATGGCTGAGCAGACGTGGTTCAACCCACACGGCCACGCTAGCTCCCTACAGAAATAATAAATACACGAACTAAATAAATTTATATAGGTGCTTATATAAATAACTACATAAACATACACATTTAGGATAGCAAGGATCATTCAAAATTGAAATTCTAAATTAACTTATTCAATGTGATTTAACGATGATTTGGAATAATATTAATAATAACTTTCTCTTCAACGTAAAAAGAAGAATTGATGATCACACCAATTTTGTCTATCATGGGGGTATCACCCATCTACAGACGAAAGTATTGTATTATCGAAGTCACTGTTTTCAGAAAAAACACGAAACTAAAATCTACCGTATCTCAAAATTGATTTTTCACATATTACAATTCAAGCAAATAAGACTTTTGTGATATAACACGGCAATATACCTTTTGAATAAAAGAAAATTATTATTAAATTGATCTTATTTATCGTTAATTTTAATTCAATTCATATGCGATGTATATAAGTTTAAAAATTGCCACTTATCTCGTTGTTGGAACTATTAAAACCCGTCATTAAAGACAAAATTAAATATTAAAAACCACTTTAACAAATTTCAAGTGGTCTCAAAAGGCTTTGAATCTAGTCATTTGTCACTTCCGTCAAGAGTTGACAGTTTAAAGAGGCTCTTAACATAGCAAAGGGTAAAATAACTTATTAAATTTAATTTTTTTTAAAGAAACCCTTTTGTTAATATTTATTTTTAGCACATTCAATTACATATTATATATATATATAATATATATATATATATATATATATATATATATATATATATATATATATATATATATATATATATATATATATATATATATATATATATATATATATATATATATATATATATATATACCCCCTTGTGTGTGTATATACTTATACATAATTTAATTAAATATATGAAATAAGAGTTTTAATAAGATTGCATTATAAAAGTTTTAATAGCTTAAATTACATTTAAAATATGTACTTATTTCATATACTTGGTTGAACTCGTGTGTGTTTAACTTAATTCTATTTAGTTTACCTCCAGCATGATGTCATGCATGAGCTGCCACGGCTACAACTACGGTAATTATTTGATAAATCAACTTGATGTTTACTTAAACAAATAGGACAGGGTAGAGTGTTTCTTCTGCCAGACCAGAGTTCTCAGGGATTCATTGTATCTCTATGAATTTATATTCATAAACTCAGTGCTGAAGATAGATTAAACATGCAATATTAACATGTCTGGCTGGTTTACTATGGTTTAATAGTTCATTCATTCTCTAAACAATACTCCCCCTTATATCCCTGCTCCATTTCAATTCACTTGTAAAACATTTATTTCAGTTCATCTTACTCGTGTTTGTGGAAGATGTAATTTTAGTTTTCACTAAAGCGGTAAAAAACTGTTTGATTTATATTTCTGTTTACCTATGATGTGGGAAATTACAAGTTTTCGAAGTATTTCTAAAGAGAGTATTGAATTATATTTTCATCTCAAATATTTAAACAAGGAACTAGAATCGAATTACATATATTAAGTTTTAATTAAATTGGAAATTGAATACTAAACTTTATTTATTTAGTTAGGGTGTGGAAATGCAAACGTTAAATACCCCAAAATGGGTCAAATCACATCAAGGAATTGAAGGAAACGAGGAAGCAGACAAACTTGCCAAAACCCCTACACAACAATCTGAAAAAAAAATACCAACAAGAGACCTCATAACACTATCCAAAAAGAATATGTTTGAAAAATTTAATATAAAACTACAAAAAGAACCAGAAAAAGAAAAAAACTTCAAATTAATAGTCAAAAAAATTCCACTTAAACCATGGTTTTGGAAAACAAAACTACCACGTACAGATATAATCAAAATTAATAGATTAAGAAGTTACCATGCACGATGCATTCAGTACAACTATATAATAGGACTAAGTGATTCACCAATATGTTATACTTGTTCTGAAAAAGAAGAAAATGTAGCTCACATCCTATTGGAATGTCCGAAATATAAATCAGAAAGAAATAAATTATACCAAGAAATTCAAGACAAAAATGAAAAAATCAAGACCATCCTATTCTCAAATTTAAAAAATATTAAACTTGCACTAAAATTCGTAAAAGAAATAAATTACTCCCCTTAGCCTAAAATTGAAAAAATCTGGAGTCCACTCACCAACAGAAACCCACAAACGAAATAAAATTTAAAAAATAAATAAAAATTACTTAGGGAAAACATAGGAAGAATTTTGGAAGGACTCGGGTCCACCTAACCTAATTGAGGTTTTCTGTGGTTTCCCTCAATTTACTAGGCAAATGCCAGGTTGGTCCACTCTTAAGTCAGTCCACAGACTGCCTATGATACCGTTTAAATACCTGCAAACAACCCTAACAAAAATCCAATCAAAAACTTCCGTTTAGAAAAATAAAAAAATATAAATATATACTCCATAATTGTCCATTATACCCTTCCCCAAATTTGATTAAAAAGCTCCAATCCCTTACAAAATATCAAAATTATAAAAAGGCACAAAATAACCCCTCTTAAAATAACATTATGGCTCCGGTAAACACAAATATTTTTTGTGTTACTTATGCCAATAAAGAATTTGTTAAAAGTACCCCTAAACAATATTAAAGCTAAATAGTAGTTTACACAATTATAAAAAATAAAAAATACAGAATAACTTACGACATCTTTGTAAAAGTCTGTGTCGTGGAAGTAAGTTTCAGTTTGGCTATTGATGTTTGGTTGTCAGCTAAGATGTAAACTAGAATCTCAGTTAAGTTAAGTGTGGTTCTTAGTTGGTCTAGTAGTTAGTTGGGTAGAGTTATGTGTGCTACAGTCTCAGTACCGTCACAGTCTACATCTTGGTATATTCTTATCTCTAGTAAACAAGTAGCTAAAACCAAAATTAAGTTAAACTATTAACCCTAGAACGACTTATTGTATATTAATTATATATAAACTATAATTAAGTTTTTTTTGTTTTATTTGTATTTCTCTAAACCTAGACTCCCTTCTAATTTACCTTTGAACCTTTCTGTGCAAATACTGATAACAATAACTATATTATTAGTTTTAGTTTTCTTTCAGTATTCATTAGAGTTAGAGTTGGGGTCCCATAGACCCCTGTGGGCCATTAACGTAATTGTTTTATATACCACCGTTAACTGTCTTATTTTTATATTGTATTAAATTTTTTTTTTTTTTTATGGGGCTGCTGAAATATAGTCTAAAGTACAATTGAAACAAGTATGTAAAATGTCAACTTGATACAAGCAGTAGTATTTGAGTAATGAAGTGATACATTTATAATAATAGTTTAAAAGCTATTGCGGGTGGTTAAGATTTTTATAGTCGTGTTGTGTGTAGGTTTGTTTAGGAAGTAAAGCTTTGTACCGAGTACCTCCACTCTACTCCACACTACCCTTTTCCACTTATCTTCAACTATGACATTCATCATGATTAACAAATCTCAATATTCAGTATTTTATTGCAATACGCTCGCTTCAATGATAGAGCCACGCGATGCCTAGTAATAGTAATAATAAGAATTTCTTGCGGATTTCTTGTGAGCACGATAACTCTCGAACGAATTGACGTATCAAAATGAAACTTGCACCGAAAAATCAAGCTCGTTGAGATGAGGATCCCTATTGAAAATGGGATATTTATGACGTTTAACCCCTCCTGACGAGTCAGCAAAGATTTAAAATAATCCTACCGTGGGGTTCCGTAAGCCGAGCGATTTCCATTGGAAATTTGTAGTTCAATGTTGTGCAGTTTAAACTTCCTTCATAACTACTAATATTGTGTGAGTTATTTTAAGTTAAGATAATTTAAAAGAAATATTTTAGTTGGATTAGGGTTTTTAGAATATTGCTTAGTTAAACATAATCGTAGTAGTTTAAAAGAAGTTTAAACTGCACAACATTGAACTACAAATTTCCAATGGAAATTCGCTCGGTTTGCGGAACCCCCGCGGTAGGATTATTTTTTATTTAAAAAATCCTTTTCAATAGAAATTTAATTTTCTTACAACCAAAACTTCGGTAAAAATATTTACAAATTATGTTAGTATTTCCTTGTACCTTAAAATTTAATTTCAAATTGCAATTGTAATGAATAAAATAAGTTGAATCGTTTTGTTTAAAGGATTGAAGTAGTTTTGAGATCTAACACAAACTCATTCCTTCTTTTTGTTACTTATTTTGAAACTAAAAAAATGATTAATTAAAATGTACCTATTCTAATTTATAATATACGACAACGGACAATATACTCTTCAGTTAAGGATACAATTTTCCAGAGGTCCTTGTAACGCCCTTGGGGCAGTCATTTAAACTTTTTTTTAAAAAGTTTTTATATCCAAACAAAAAAAGGGTCAAAGGACCCTTATGTATTCATTTAAATATTTACACAGGCAAATATTTATTTTAAGAGAGTATATTTGCTAGATCTTTTCTCCAGACTCATGTCTTTATACTAGCTTTAGTTGAAAATTAGCTATTTATTTATTTTTAATAATTATTTTTTCTATTAATGTTGTTATAAAGAGGCCTGAATAAAATACAAACCGTTACCGGGAATGTATTCACAGGTGCTCAACATTGTGCCTTAATGCTCTAGTACAGCAGAGAAATACAAAGTTTTACAGGGAATAATATAGTGCTTGAGCAAATAGTTAAATAGTCTGCCAATTACTCTGCGACCTCTCTCTTTCTTCGCGACCTATGGTACTTTATTTTGCTGCCGAGCTTACCGAAGGTAACGGAAGCTATGTGCGATCGTTCTGAAGAACGAAAATATTTTATAACTCCGATTTCAAAAATTCCAAGACAGAAATCCGTTACAGACATCAGGGAACATTTTTGGTCCCGTGTCTGTCTGTCTGTCTGTCGGTCCACCACCATATCTTAAAAACTACACGTCCAATTTTAATGAAATTTGGGTGGTAGGTCATAATTAGCCCATTGATGGTCCCATAGAAGTTTCAACCTTCTGCTCTTATTTGTTTATCTTCCACATTCTCACAAACATACATTTATTTACTGCCATATCTTTAAAAGTAATCATCTGCGATTTGTATGAAATTTTTATGGTTTGTCAAAAGTAGCTTGCAGATAACACCTGCCAGATTTCAACTTTCTGCGCACTTTAAATCGTGCAAAATTAATATGTCTTATACTATAAAGCCGCATGGCTTACTGACTCACTGACTGACATATTAATGTTTACCCACTTTCAGAAGAGCTAGAGACTTGCGGTTTGCGCCATTCGACGCGCAACGTCCATATTGTGAACAAAAATAACTATACAAAGTTCACTTTATCCCCTTCTTCCCCCCTTAAAAAATAATAATGGGCGACTTGATTTTTAAGCTGGTTTGGGGGCTTATTGCGGTTAAATATGGTAAGTCGTATTAGGAAATGGATAGTACAAGTGGTAACTGATTTCAAAAGATCTACAACTTTGGTCCTATGAGTTTTTGTCGTATCATCATCGGTTGTACCTTAGATGGTGATAATTTTATTATTTTTTGGTTTTATTTTTTTCCATTTTTGTCTTTGAGTGGCCATAGTTTCTATAATAGTTGGCCGATTTTATTTCTGATTGCGGCGATTGAATCTCACACTAATGCTCTTTAAATTGAGTAGTATATGCTCTTTATTTCATTAGTTCATCCTACTTGGTGAGAACATGAGAGTATACTTTTTCCCGTGTGCCTTGTCACGTGACCACTTTTTTTGGTTTTTAATATTATGTCGTATATAATTTTAAAGGCCTTGATGTGTACTTTAAAGCTATATTATTTGTTGATTTTTTAAAAATTTTGTACATGTACTTTAGTACCGATTTATAATTTTGTTGTAGGTTAAAGGGTTTAAATACTTTTTTGATATAAGGTTTTTTATTTATATGTATTTATTAGTTAAATGAATGCCCTTTTGTATTGTTTGTTTTTTAAAAATATAATTTTGGTACCTCAGAGTACAGGGGTACAAATGTTAAAGTTAATCTTTTATAATATGATGTATATCGTTGAAAAGCTCTTGCATAGTAGATTATTTTTTGTTTTATTCTATTTTGTGTTATTTTTAGCTTTGAGGGGGGTAAAATAAAATAAATCTTTATGCACAGCGGTTTCTACGATTTGGTTGCAGTTTTATATTTGTATATTAAATTAATTATATATGCGCTAACTTTTGGTGCTTGTTGGAGGCTTTGTTTCTCCAACGAACGTTTAAATTTCTTCAATTTTATTAAATATTTACTGGAACAGTGCCGCGCCGTTCCAACTTTTTGATTAATTTTATCGAGGTATTTTTCTTAATTCGGTCTTTTCTTTGCGTGGAAGCTATGTGCCACATTAATTGGCAGAGTATTTTTTTGCTGTTTCAACAAACTGAAAAATTGTGAAATTTATTATTCCTCTCCCCCCTTTGCTTCCAAGCTTACTGAAGGTAACGGAAGCTGTGTGATAGTTCTGAGGAACCAACTTTTTTTATGTTCCATATTTTAAAAATTCCAAGACAGATATCCGTCAGGAGGCCTGTTGCTGGGAGCTCGGTATATTTTAACTTAGGGCCTGGAGCGTGGGCATAGGACCTAGGGCTTGCTGCCTAAACATGGGGTAAGCGGCCTGGGACAATGGGCTGGTGCAAAGGACTGTAACGGTGCAATTGTATTCTATTGATTAATGGAGGCATCGATCGATAGAACTGCTCCGTAATCAATGATCGATTAGGTGAAATGTATTAGGAAATGTGGTATGGGGGAGATGTCTTGTTTAGGTGGAGACCAAGGGGCTGACATTAGGTGGAAGGTCAACTAGGAAGCACTAGGGTAAGTAGGAAGAGAGTGGTCAGTGAGTAGCCAGTAGGTGATGAAGTAACGTGGAAGCAAGGTATCCTTACCTTAGGGTCCGTAAGCAAAACCAAGGACCCTTATATTTTCCTGAGTGTGTCTGTTTGTCCGTCCGTCTGTCGCCTGGTCTCACAGCTACACCTTTCGTCCGATAACATTGAAATTTGGCATGAATGTGTCTTGTACCTACCCACACATTTTAAAAATATAGCTACTTAAAAAAATATATTGTTTAATAAAATTAGGGTAAAAAAACTTTTTTTTTCAACACCCTATTATGTGAAAGGGTACGTCGAGCTGATTACAAAAATATATCATTCTTTGGTTATAACTTTGATAGGGCTAGCGTAGACGAGTTTGAAGTGGGTGGGAAAAGTGTCCCCCCTTCTATCTCGCTCATGGGATGTGCAAAAAATCTGAAAAAAATCCTGAACATTCTTCGGCCAAACGTAAAGATACCACTTCTTGGAAATTTCGAAAGAAATATTACTTTATTTTTTATTGACAAAATACGATTTTTATAACTATGGTCTTCGATGTATTTATATGTTTGTGGTCCGGCTCAGTGGAAAAAAATACTTTATCAGAAGTTTGTTTATGTGTTTTGAGAATAAAGACCCATAGGATAGTTCAAAGTAAGCTTCTTAGCATTTTAAAAAACACCATCAATAAACTATAAATTGTTTGCATACGAGTCTGCAAGACAGTGAGACATTTATATGTAACGTTTTTTTTGGTAACGCTTATGTAACGCTTTTCGAGTTTATATGCCAAAGTAAAGACATAAAAATGTCAAAACATTCGAGCGTGCAGATTCTTGCGTTTGTAAACTAGGAATTAAATCAAACATTATGCACGAAGAAAGAAAGTGCTTTTCTTCTTTTCCAGTTCATTAAGAAGTAATCTTTTAGCTTCTTCACCCATGACTTTTTATAATTAATGCAACAAATTATAGTTTAACAAAAAAAAAAAAAAAAAAAATATAATAATAATTTAAAAAATAAATTGTATGTATGTAAGTTTATTAGAAATAAAATTCTAAGGGTTATGGCGTTTGTCCGATGCAACTTGGAGTAAATAGAGCAGAAGTTGTAGTTGGGGGGGGGGGGGGGGGGGGTTGATTGAACACCTCCTACATCTTCCTAACTCCCTGTACCCATATCTTCCCTATTCATGTAACGCTATTTTTTGGCAACGCTTTTCGAGGTCATGTGCCATAGCCAAAACATGAAAATGTCAAAAATCTTCTCTATGATTTTTCAGTAAGTGAGTCAGAATGATTCATGATAAGGAATAAGCGCCTAGTTTAAAGTTAGGTATTCTAGTGTTAAGTGACCATAATGTGCTTGATTGCCAGTCACCTCGGTTGTTTTTTTTAACAATTTGATTTGCTGGTGCTCTTGATTTTATTTGATCTTTTTGCATTTAAAAACTTATGTATATGGTTTCCTATTTATATTTCGTTAGGAAGGGGATACTTTTATTCTTTTAATATAAAAACATTAGCCCAAATTGTTGGACTTTTTTTATTTTCCTAAGCTGGAACGTTTGGAGTGGGCTTAATAATATATCAACTAATTAAACCTCCAATGATAAATTATTCATAAGGCCCACCCCCGAATCCACTGAGCAAGGCTAGGCGTTGCTAATCCTCAGGGTAGGTAGCAGGCCCTATTTGGCCAGAGGCCTGGAAAATTAGGTACCTATGCTGTTCAAACGTTAGTTAACCTTCAGTAGAATATCTAAATGGCATTAAAAATTATTTTCTTGTTTTATATTTCGGACTTGGTCTGTGAAGAAGACTCAAGTGAAGAGTGCAGGGAAGCGAAGATTTTTACTTTAAAGACGCAATACAGGCTTAAAAACATAAATTCAATTTTATGAAGTAAATTGCGCTAATATGTTAGAGGTGAAGACTTTAATCTGAAGAGAAATTTTAAGATTATACGGAGCAGTAGGTACCAAATTCAATAAGTTAGTACTAGGAGATTGTAGCAAGAAACCCATGAAGAAAATTATGTATATGCCTACGTATTTTATGCCTTTCTTTAATAAAATTTAATTAATTAACCTCGATAAATAATAAGAATAAAATATTGTCAATTTAGTTTCATTGTGTAAGGCTTGTTACTCAATTCATATATTTGATTACGCGTATATCCTAAAAGTTGTCTGATGAATCGAAACAAATTCAAAATTAAGTAAACATCATATTTCTTAATTATAATTTTAAAAAAATGGAATCAGTTTTAGCAAAAAATTGTTTATAATTTTATTTCTTATATTCTTACTTTTATAACCAATATAAAATAGTAAATTAAAACAGGGGGGAAAAAAAGGCTTTTTATTCTAATGGTTAGAATTAAACGTTTAAAAGCACTGAGGTGAAGTAGAAGTAATCTAAAGAAATGGATCTAAACAGCGTCATTTATATGCTTACAAGCTTTCTAAAACTCTTATCTAAATAGGTTTTCAAGGTAGGGGGTATGTTTTCATGGCAGGGGGTCCAGCCAATCAAACCGGTCTACCTCCTGCTAAAACCTATTTCTTCTTGAATCTAACTCAGGTGTTTTATAAAAACTTGAAATTCTCTTTCAATTAACTAATGGGTAAAAAAGACAATAGTTAGATTATATAAGGATAACAGACTATTTGTCGGATGTTTATTGTTATTATTATTTTAATTTTCACTTTGGCTAAAAGAATTTTAATGCTTTTTGTGTAGATTTCTTATCTATTTTCCATTAATACTAATGTTGCTTTTCACAAATAAATTTGAACTTATTTAAAAAACAACAACCTGTTGTTAGGACTAATAAAAATTAATAATAAAGTTTAATTATCTCCTTATCTTATCATTTAATGTGTTTTTAACACTAATTTTATTTTATACTCTATTTTTTATGTATCGCTTAAGGGTAATTAATTTCAAAATAATTAGACAATTATTTTCTTATATTTATGGCTACATTTTGTTCCTCTCCTGGACATAAAATGCATGAAACATCATGATTTTTTTTTTTTTAAATTATTATTTATAAATACTTCATAATTTGTATAATTAAAAATAGTTATAAAAAAGATACAATGTTAAAGCCATTGTATCTTTGTTAGGTATACTGAACAATTTTCCAATCATTAAATTTAAATAATAAATAGTAAAATAAAAAATTGAATTTATAGGATATTTATGCCTCCAATTATATTATTAAACTTTAATAGGTTATTAATAATTTTAAATAATTTCGTAAAATAATAATAGTTTTGGAAAACAATATTTAGGAAGCCATATTTTAAATAATGATTAGATATGAATAAATCTGGGTTTCTGCCTATATTTATCTTTCTTCTTAATATATATATTGTTTCATTTTTACCGAATTTTCAAAGAATATTAAGCTATTGCAACGGCTTCAACATTTTTATAATGCGAATTTTTGAAAATTTGCTCCATGCAAATCCGCTTTTGACCATTCTCAATCAATTCCTAAAATTTAACACTTTTTTTATGTATGTATATATTGTGTGTATATGTATGTGTCACTCCAGACGATATCTCACGCTAGGATGCACTTAAAAAATCCGAACAAATTTTAAATGTCAATAATATCAAAAGAAAGGATGAGTTCGTTGGAATTTTTGGAGTTCGTTTAGTTAAGTTAAGGGTTAAAAGTAGCCTAAAAACATGTTTTTCCATTTTATCCCCTCTTACTTGAAAATATCTCAAAAGTGGACATAACAATTACTGTACTCTTAAAGAGCTTTCCAACGACTTGCATCTTGAAAGGTATATACTATTTTGACTTTTGTACCCCGTACCCCAGGGTACCAAATTTTGTTTTTTCCCTTCCAAAATTTTCCTATATTATCATAAGCCAATTATACGCAGATTTCTTTGAAAATTCGCTCATTAAGTCATGGTGCATGACTGGACTTTTTTTTCAATTATTGTTAATTTTAAAATGTCACGAGTGGTATGAAGATGTTGATTGATTTATTACTTTCTTTGATTGATGTAATGATTTTAACGCATGAAATCAAAGTTAATTAAATGTTTCTGACATTAATTTATTGGTATGTTAAGTATTATTTTTATTTTATGTTAGATATAATATATTATGTAAATGATCTCATCTTATCATAAATTAATTTGGCTTAAAACTTCCCAAAATTAGGAGCGAAATCCGTCGCTTTTTAGTTCATATCTCCCGAACCGTGTGAGGCAAAAAGTTGGAATTTAGACCATTAGCGCAACTTTTTAAACCACACATAGGAAAAATATAAAGAAATTAAAAATTTAATTCACCCATGTCCACTTCACAAAAATGTTGTAAACTCGATTTTTTTTTTAATTTTCGAGTGGGGTATCAAATAAAAGCCGTTGATGAGTAGGTTATTCAATAATTCAAATAATAATTCATACAAATGCCTTATTATGGGGTGATGAAAATTTCCCGCTTTTTATAAATTAAAAAATTTGGTGTGCGTGCATACGCAGTGCACCCAATTTTTTTTTTTTTTTTAATTTTGAGTGGAGTATCAAATGAAAGCTTGATGAGTAGGTTACAAATATACATGGTGCTTTTTTTAAATGTTGCATTCCTCATTGGTTCTATGAGTTAAAATGTACTCAAAAAATATCACCCTTCCCCCCAACCACCTAGCCATAAGTATCTCACTAACTCTGTCATATCTACACTTTAACGGTTGCTAACTTAAAATTTAATTAACAATAACGATTCTTTAATACCAAGTCATAAGATGTTTTATAATACCATTATTGCTTATAGTTTATTTAGTTTCAACAATTGTTTAATATGCATTATTTTTAACTCTTCCTTACTAAATTTTGGAACGATCATTATTATTAGAAATTATCACAATAAAAAAACAAAACAATTAACATAAGGTAACTAGAGACAATTAAGGTGAAACATTCCAACAAAATCGTATTTTGCTGAGGATTTTTCCAGGCTAAGCCATGCCCACATTCCCCGCTACAAATAAATAAACAAACAACATTTTGTTTTACCTTAAAAATATTACGAATTTATAAAAAAAAGAAAGGTTTTTGAATACATACTTATAATAGATTATATTTATTAAATAGAATAGAGTAAAAAGATAAATAGACTGCCAATTAGTGTGGTACATAGCTTCCTCGCATCCTATCATATTGTTATATTAACATACGTTATTGTTATATTAACATTAAAATTATTGTTATATTACATTATTGTTTATTGTGTAAAAATTATTAATTGTTTTAGCGATCATTAACACTTCATAGCGGTGTCGCTGTTGGTTTTACTAAAAAAATTGTATTTGTAAAAAATGTTTGTCTCATTGAATAGATGAAGTAAGATTATTTCCCCGACCTAAAATTCCAATTTTAAATTTGAAGTTTTTTTTTCAAAAGTGAACACAATGCTTCCGTTACCTTCGGTAAGCTTGGAAGCAAAATGAAATAAAATATTACAGAGAATAGTAGGTCTTAAAATAATCATAAATAATTAAATAAGTGGCAACACTGCAGCTCCTCTATTATCATAATTTTGTTTTGTTTTTACTATATTTCTGTCAATTCATTTATTATAATTGTAACATTTGATATTGTTGCTTGTTTCTTTTTGTTTTTTAATTTAAATAGTTCAATAATAGTATTTGAGTAGGAAAAATATTGCATGCAACAAGGCAGCAAAGGAAACATTTCTGCCTCATTGATATATCATCAATCAAATCGAATAAATTACCTGCCTCCGCTTCGCCTCGGCAGTTAATTTCCATAGCCTGCCCTCGCCTTCGGCTTGGTAGCAAACTTAATCATTCGTCAGAAAAATTCCATTTTGCTGCATAGTTACATAAATAACTATTATTTGATTGAAAAAAGATAATCACTGGATTAAGATAATCACTAGGTAATCTCCGTTGTATTAATATTTGTAGTTAATCACTCACTATAAACCTTAATATTAGATGTCAGAACAACTGACACATCAAGTGTTAAAATATTAATTTATATTTTGTTGTTGTGTGCGTTTAGGCCAGTCAAATAGTACACTAAAAATCGATAAAATCGCAAACAAACGGCTAGTTCTGATTTTTTAATATGTTGTTAGGAGCACTACCAGTAGTCTATATCCAATTTTGCAGCTTCGAAAGACCTGTGCTAGCTTCGTACCACTCGAAAAACCACGAAATTTTCGCACTCTTTGCGGTTTTCTCACTATGTCTCCTTAAGTATGAGTTCTATCATGAAACATGTTACATACGTATTTAAAGTAGGATACATTTTCTACAAGTTGAGGCCAGAATCATTTCTGAAGGTCTAATAGTTACTAAGATACAGCTCTCTAAAAATTAGCAATTTTTTCCTGTAAAGTGAAATTTTAAAATTTGGCCATCTTTAGACCCCGAAATCGGGGAAAATATTTATTAAACGGGTAAAAGGAATTTAAGGGTTTATTTAACGGGGGGGGGGGGGGGGGGAGGACGAGGAGATCCTCATCCTCGCTAATGATTATCACTGATTAAAAAGAGTTACTCTTGTAAAGTGCCACTTTGATAATATCGCAGTCAGTATCCTTGAGTGCTGATAACAACACCTCACCTGATCGTCCTTCTCTGTGGTTTGGGGTCGGCTGTGAAGAACGTTTTTTTTGGAAAAGTAGTAGAGGTGACTCTGGCCCCTTACAATATTCGTCAACCCCATTCAATCGTGGAGATTTGAATGTACCCCCGGGATTCAAATTATTTCTCCACGCCTTCACTGGGTGTGACACAACCTCTGCCCTTTTCTGGTATGGGAAAAACTGTAAAGCGCCATCCAGAAATACCCTATTCCATGACCACAGCTGAAGTGTTCCTCCAACGTAATTCAACCCACCAAGCCATCGCAGATGCTGGAGCGAAGTGCCTAGTAGCTCTGTATGGAGGAGACTACACTGAGGATACCCTCCAGAGCCATTGTAATACATTGTAAATACATTGTAACATTGTAAATACATTAATATATTTTCTTATGGAAAATGCCTTTTCCTTTGAAACTATTTTTAAACCGTCGCGTCGTGAGAACTCAACAGGGCAAATTTGCGAAAAATTCAGTTCTTTCATTTGTTGGATTTTTAAGAATTGTGAGGAAACTATCACACCTACAGACATTGTTCTGCGATGAAATTAAAGCTTATTACATTTGCTACAACATCTCATCTTATGGTTTTACCCGTTAAATGAGTATTTTCCCCGATTTCGGGGTCTAAAGTTGGCCAAAGCTTAAAATTTCACTTTATTGGAAAAAATTGTCAATTTTTGGAGAGCTGTATCTTAGTAAATATTAGACCTACAGAAATGATTCTGCCCTCAACTTGGAGAAAATGTATACTACTTTAAATACGTATATAACATGTTTCATGATAGAACTCATACTTTAGGAGACATAGTGAGAAAACCTCAAAAAGTGCGAAAAGTGCTACGCAGCTAGCACAGGTCTTTCGAAGCTGCAAAATTGGATATAGACTACTGGTAGTGCTCCTAACAACATACTAAATAAACAGGTCAAGTGTGTGCTAGTCAGCACACAGAGAGGGTCCGTAGGCCACACTATATAGTGTTTAACTGTATAGTGTATAAACAGTGTTTTTTTAAAATGCTAAAAAGCTTACTTTGAACCATTCTAAGGGTCTGATATTCTCAAAACACACTCTGATAAAGTATTTTTTTGCCACTGAACCGGACTACAACCACATAAATACATCGAAAAGACCATAATTATAAAAAATACTATTTTGTCAATAAAAAATAAAATAATATTTTTTTCGAAATTTCCAAAAAGTTTTGGTCGAAGAATGTTCAGAAATTTTTTCAGATTTTTTGCACTTCACATAAGCGAGATAGAGGGGGGGGGGACACGTTTAAACCCGCTTCAAACTCGCCTACGCTCGCCCTATCAAAGTTATTACCAAAGAATTATATATTTTTGTAATCAGCTCGACGTACCCTTTCATATGATACCCCTCACGATGTCGAAAAAAAAAAAAAAAATTTAACCCTTAAGTTTTTTTACCCTAATTTTTTTGAAAAATATTTTTTTTAAGTCGCTATATTTTTAAAATATGTGGGCAGGTACAAGACACATACATGCCAAATTTCAAAGTGATCGGCCGTAAGGTGTAGCCGTGAGAGCCCGCTAGAGGACGGACGGACAGACACACGCAGGAAAATATAAGGGTTCTTGGTGTTGCCTACGGACCCTAAAAATC
This sequence comes from Gerris lacustris, assembly GCA_951217055.1. Classification (NCBI taxonomy): domain Eukaryota; kingdom Metazoa; phylum Arthropoda; class Insecta; order Hemiptera; family Gerridae; genus Gerris; species Gerris lacustris. Next base: position 38,153,781 of record OX578277.1, on the reverse strand, counting down.
AGAACTAGCTGTTTGTTTGCGATTTTAATGTACTATATGACTGGCCTAGTTATAAAAAATATATATTAAAATACATTTAATATGTTGTATTGTTTAAATCTGGTCTTGACTCATTTAACTACAATATTGATATGCTGATTTACTAAACGCAAATAATATATTATAAGAAAAAAAATTTTCAGATGATTTAAAAGTTTTTTAAAACATGGAATTAATTGTTTGTCTATTTTTTTTCTTTATATATGACTCGTTTGTTACATAAATACAAAAAAATATAAAAAGTAACTCGCTTAATGAGACCTGTAAAAATAAGAAGAGAAGCAATGTTTCCTCATTAATGATACAATACCAGATAGCAAGGGTCAAGTGCTTGTAATTGTTTATTCATTTAGTAGATATTTTTGTTAGAGGCAACATTAAAACAATACTGATTGTAGTTTTACATTTTAAAATGTTTTATAATGTATTCATTCAGGATAATTAGAGAGATTACTTCTAAAATAAGAAAAGTAAATTATTTATCAGAAACATACACGTAAACAACTTTAATACATTAAGATTTTCACTCTATTTCATTAATTTATTAATTGTTTTAATGACGCATGGACATGATGAGCTTATATACTAACAAAGTCACAAAAAAACATGGTTTTAAATCAAAACACATTCATATCTAAAGCCGGTCAAACAGGGCCGGATATAGCTACCGCCAGCCCCCGCGGTGCGGGGGGGCCCACGGTCCTGGGGGGCCCAGTCAGAGATGTTGAAAAAGGTTTTTCTTACAAAAAAAAAGGCAAGAAGGATATTGTGATCAGTGGCGTAGCTATGGGCCCGAATTGCGAGCACGTCCCCGGTGCCAGGGGGCCCACAAATAAAAAAAACAACATGAAACTACTATCTTAGTACCTCAATGTCGATGGGGGCCCCTTTAGAGTATAATTAAATCTAAACTGGAATTATACTCATATACCTTTGTCAGGGGGCCCCATTCAGTGCTGAACGCAAATGTTTCAATTATAATTTTTTTGGCGAGGGGCCCACTACTCTAGGTACGCCACTGATTGTGATAAACTTAAAATTTTTCCTAACGTGTCATGAGTACGGAAGTTTGAATTTTTTTGTTTCATTTAGTTACTTAGATTTTTGTGATGTTTTCACCTTATTCAATATGGTCAATGCTAATTTAAAGGAGAGAAACTGACTGACAAATCATATTAACTGATATTAATACATTTTTTACTTCTAACTCAATTTTTAAGCTTGCCAACTACAAAACAACTTAATTATTTGTGTTTTTTAGCCCACCTTAGTTAAACTTCAAAATTCGACCCCGCGCCAAACCTCTTTTCCTGTAAGGAAAAAATTGCCCTCAGAAATCCTTAAAAATCACCTTTTTGCAATTAAATTTTTAAAAATTCACCGGGGGAGGACCCCCGGACCCCCAGCCGTTGTTTGTTCAAAGGGGTTCAGATGCTAACTTGCCTTTGGGCCCGGAAATCATCTCAGCGTCCCTGATATATAATATATCTGGTAATTATACATAATAACTAAATCAGCTCAGTTTTGCTTTTACCTAAACGATAAAATAGGTATCTTCGAAAAGGACTTACGAAAAAAATTTAAGACCCCATTATCGGATAAGCTTGACATTTTTTTTATTTGAAATATTACAAAAGGTTATATGGAAGGAGAGTAGTTATAGGACACCCAGTATAATATTGTTGTTGTTGTGAGGAGGTAAATTGCATTTTTATTTATTTGAGAGATATTTGCAGTATATTACCCTTTATTTCCATAATATGCTTATTATTCTTATTTAGGTCTTTAGGCCATTAATAACTTTAAAGTCAATTCGTTTTTGGCTATATTTCACCTCCTTTGAGGCATCTTCAGGCCTAAAAGATTTTTAAAATTTTATTTTTTATATCTACATTAACTTTTAACTTACATCTTTATATAACATGTAGACACAACTTTTAAACAAAACGTAACACTTTTTTAAAAACAATACTTGTGGCGTCGCAGGACACCCGTTAGGAACGAAGTTCCTTACGCTTTTCATTAAATATAAAAATTAAAAATTCACACTACTAAGTATACGATGCTAACTATACATGGTGGAGTTAGAAAAGAGACAAAATTAAAAGTAATTAACTGTTTGTACCTAGCGGAGTTAAGACAAAATTAAGAGAAAAGCATTGTTTATATCATTGAAGCGAGTGCCTTGCAATAAATAATTATGAATTGAATATTGAGAAAAAAATTAATCATGATGAGTTGATATAGTTAAAAAGGAAGTGGTAGTAGGTGGGAAACAGGACTGTTTTCCCCTACCCGGCCTACTAATTTAAAATATTATAAAATATATCTCTTCCCTCCTCAAAAACGTCTGCTTGTATCAGGTTGAAATTTTACAGCCTGTTTCAATTTTACTTTACTTTACTTTGTGTATGACGTTTTATAAATATTGTTACGTTAGGACGTAAGATATCGGTTAAAACGTAGTTTTCTCTATTTTAAACGTTTAGGTCCACTTTAATAAATATAGCGATCATTAACACTTCATAGCAGTATCGGTGTTGATTTAACTAAAAAAAATTAATTTAAAAAAAGTTGTACTTCTCATTGAATAGAATAAGTTAGAATTTTTCCCGTCTAAAAATTTCAATTTTACATTTGAACGTTTACGCGAGCGTTGCTATCTTCCATATTGGTCAACATTGGCTCGTCATGGATCGATTTCAGTTTTGTGACGGTGTTCTTTTCGGATTCGGAACTTAGTTCCAATAAACATGAAAAAATAACATATAACAGTAGACTAACCTTTAACAAAATCTTCTAACACATTACTTAATTTATTTTCTTTCCTTGGAAGAGAATTGTCATGAAAGAAAATAACTAAGAAAATATATTAAGTAATGTTTTAGGGGAAATTGTTCAAAGTTATGTCAACATGTTATATTATAAAGATAATGTAAGTTAATCTAGATATAAAAAATAAAAATTTAAAAATCTTCTTTTAGGCCTGAAGATGCCTCAAAGGAGGTGAAATATAGCCAAAAATAGGTTGACTTTGGAATTATTGATACCCTGAAGACCTAATTAGGAATAAGCATTTTTTTGAGGCAATTACCTCAAAGCGAATTTGAGATGAAGAATAAATGCAGTGCGTGTAATTTGGTTGTGTAGTTTTCTTACTTTCTTTGGCCATCACGAGGCTCACCGATGGTGTAGGACTCCCATTCTACGGTGCACTAACCTGTAAACACCCTCCCCCCTCCCGTTCCGAATAGGACCTGGCCTGGGTAGGTTGGGGGCCCATTGGAGTTTTTCGCGGGGGGGCCCGAAAATTGAAAATCCGGCCCTGCGGTCAAACACGATGCCGTATGGCTGACAGGTGAACCTGTACCTACAGACCTACAGGTAAAACGCGCACACACATAGCAGGGTAAACAGTCGGGGGCTTCAGTTCAGATCTCAGTTGCAAACATACAGGTTGCAATAGCAATGGTTGGTTTATTACTAGCTACAAACAAGTATAAATATTTGGTAGGTTTATAAATTAAACAAGAAATCTTGATGCCACAAAGTTCTCCCCTCCCTTTATTTCTATTCCTTGTCCCATAAATCAATTACAATTTTAATTTGCAAAAATAATTTACAGAAAGAATTAAATCTCTTAATTACTAGAGAAGAACAAGAGACTACTGGAGAAGGATTTTTAAATGCTAATCCGAATTAGCCCCCCCCCCCTCCTTTCCCGTTTAGAATTGAAATTATCTTTAATAAAATGCTTATATCTTAAAGAGAACCTGTAGGATGGTTTTAGAGATGCCTTTTCCCAAATATTAACTTCCAAATATGTACCAATAAGTCCCTGTGTTAAATACATTCGAAGATACAGGTGAGTTAACGACCTTCAGACAGACAATCGTAGGTAAATTATAGCGGTCCTTGGTTTTGCCCACGGATAAATATCAAATGGGGGAAGAAACCAAATTGTTTATGGATAAGCCTTGAAAGGGTTTTCCGTTTAAGAGGAGAAGTATTTTAAAAGTACTCATACTTTTTTATATCTAAACGTTGAAGATCGTTATCGTAAAAATATATGAAGGATAACTTCTCATAGCTTGTTAGCTAAAAGAAATGTTACTTTCAGTGTAATCCCGGAAAAACTTTTTAGGTAAAAGTAAAATAAAAATGGTATTTTACGTAAAAGCTTCTAAAAAGAGAGGAGTTTTTTTTTCTTTTTTTTGGAAAGGTGCTTTTACGTTAAAAGATATATATTTCAGAGATGTTTTTTTGGAGAGGGGACAAAACAAAAAAAAACAGTATGGATGCTGCATTGGATATGAGACAGTGTGGGAGCATAGGCATTGATTTTCCTGTCTAGATGATATGATATGGGATTCTAGTATCTAAAACCCATATCTACGAGGGAGAGACCCTGTCGACGGTGATCTTCTATCCTCTGACATTATACATACATATAATACTTGTTATCATACCGTCCTATAACATATATAAGCTTACATATATTACTCGGCTCGACGACGCCATGCATTAGATGTCGCCTTGAAACTCTCACATACATCCTATAGTATATATATCTGAACTGAAATGCATCGGAGGTAAAATCTTTCGGTATCATTTACATATTTCGGGGGTTGAAATGGGAAAGAGGTATAGAATGGGGGAATGTGAAGAGAGTAAAGGATAAACATAGATAACCATAATATCACTACCATATCTAAGATAACAGACTGTGTGATAACACAAATGGAATCCATTCTCCAAATATGGAGTTTTAGCAGAGTTTGTGGTTTTGTTTTCCGTTTCTATAACTAAAATAAACTGAATATAACATCGAATAGTTGAAACATTCAACAGTTTTACTGTAAAATCACACTAGGAAATAACATAATTTGCTAAAATTAACTTTAAACGACTACATATTTATTCAAAGTGAATTTTATATACTATGAACTAGCTGGATTCCTGTGATTCGCTATGGAATATGTAGTTCAATGATTTATTTAAAAATTTGATAGGTTTATAACCTACCACTAAGAGACATTAAAATTCTTAAGTTAAACGAGATTAAGTAGATTTTACACTTTTCACTATAATATCAACAATAAAAAGATTTATTGTTTTTATTTTATTTTATTTATTTATTTTTTTTTTTATTGTAGTTTTAGTCCCGTTCAACATTTATTGTTAATTTAATTTAGAAAAATCCGTGTGAGTAAAAGTGAGTGATGACGTCAAAAGAAGAAGCCTACTTTAAGTATTCATTTCCTAGGAGCAAGGGGTTTCTACCTCCTCTTTTACCCCCTCCTCCCTCTATTTCAAATGCTCATTCGGTGTTGAAATTGGAAATATGTTTTATTATTAATTATACTTACATCCTAAAGGGATGCCCATGTCTGAGTATTAACATCTCATCAGGGACATTTTTATTGAGGTCCTTTTTTGGTAATTTTGGGGGATTAATGGCCACCATCTTGAAAGATATATATATGTGATTCACTTTCCAACAATGCCTTTAAAATTATATCCACTCAAAAAGCACAAATCCATTTTTTGCGAGCTGTTCTCCGTTGCTCGCTGATCAACCAAATTAGTCCAGGAGATAGCGTGCAAGAAAGTGTCTGACTAATCAGGCCCCAATTTGTAAATGGGCTAACTAGGTTATAGCATAGCCAAGGGCGCTAGATTTCGGGGGGCGAAAAATTTTCGAAGACAACTTTTTTACAAGCAATAAATAAAAAAAATGTGATGCATAATATTTTGTCGCCCTACTGTAATATGTTTTCCACTCTCAAGGTAAATGTCTAAAATTAAATCTCAATATCAACAAACAACGGTAGTTTTATACAAGTACTCTATCATTTTGCTTCCGAACTTACCGACGATATCGGAAGCATTGTGTTCATTTTTGAGAACGAAAAACTTTTATGTGTCCGATTTTAAAAATTCCAAGACAGAAATCCGTTTCAGACATCAGGGAATATTTTTGGTCTCGTGTCTGTCTGTCGGTCTGTGTGTCCGCGAATTATGAAAGGTGTGACGTTAACTTGAGTAAATGTCGACCGATTTTGTTGAAATTTGGTAGACATGTTTATTTTACCAATGCCCAGGACGAGTTCGTTGGACAACGTTATCCGTCCAAGCGTTCACGAGCAACGCTCGCGTAAACGTGAACTTCAAATTAAGAATTGGAATTTTAGGTCAGAAAAAAATCTAACTTTATCTATTCAATGAGACAAACATTTTTCTTAAATACAATTTTTTGTGAAACCATCAGCGACACCGCTATGAAGAGTTAAAGATCGCTAAAACTATTAATAATTTTTACACAATAAACAATAAAGTAATAGAACAATAATTTTAATGTTAATATAACAATAAAGTACATGATAGGATACGAGGAAGCTGTGTGCCACACTAATTGGCAGTCTATTTTCTCTGTGTCCACTTACAGATAAGAATTTTAAAATAGCATTTGGACAAAAACCATAAACCTGTGGTATGCTAATACTACCTAATACCAGGTGGTATGCTAGAGCAGATGCCCTGAAATCTGTAGTAAAAGGTTATAAGGAAATCCAAATTTCTCTGAGGCCGTTATCTCAAGATCCCTTAGTAAAACCTGGAGCTCGATTGGAAACACAAGCTCTTAAAAAACAATTTCAAAGTTTTGAAATTGCTTTACTATGTATTCTATGGAATGACATCCTATGAAGATTTGACAAGTGTAGTAACAACCTACAAACGCATATCATGCATCTTGCAGCGGCTACTAAACAGCTCCACACTTTAGAAGGATATGTCAACGAAAAAAGAAACGAGTTTGAGAAGTATGAACAATCTACTACTGCTGTTTATGGATGTGAACTCCTACATATTCCAGGAAAGCAAAATATTAGGGTTAGGAAACGCAAAATATTTGCAGATGAAACCAGTGAGATTGAAGTGACACTTGATGGAAGATCAGCTTTTAGAACCGGAATTTTCTTGAAATAATTTATTTGTTAATATCGAACTTTCTGAAAGAAGAAAAGCATATGCAATGTTGGCCCATCGCTTGAAATTATACTGTGTTGTAACTTCTTGCGGCGAAGGAGTTGAAGCTATCGTATTGAGAAGGCTGCAGTGAAGTTGCCAAACTGTTATCCAGAGGACATCAGTATAGAATTTGTCAATAAGTGTTCACTTCAAGATGTATGTTGAACTGGAATTATGATCGAAAAAACCTTATATAAAAGAAGTAAGGCGCGCTTCACATAAGTACGTGAAGCGATAATCGCCGAATTCTGTACGATTAAGTTAAAATTATTAAGTGTAAAATTTTAATAGTTGCATATTCTTTTTCTACACTTCAATACCTTTAAATTGATGTATAACATAACATGGTGACAAAAAACTTTTGTTTTAGTCGTCGCCCGCCATATTGGTTAAGTGTGAAAACTCCAAAAAGTGTATATTTGTCACAAATATGCCAACGGACAGACAGAAAGGCAGAGCCGTTATATAAGGTTTCTTTTCGTACTTCGTACAGAAACATAAAACTAAAAAAACGTATACTAATTTTGTTATTGTTGAATGCACCTTACACCTTTAAATCTGGATTATTAATCATTGCGCCAAAGCTGAGATCAGCCCAGGGTGCCATTCACTTAAAATCCGAGCCTGTGACTAATATCAAGCTAGAATTTTGTGTATATGTTAATCTTTTGGTGCCTTTTAAGAATATGTGGTCGGCTAAGTTTGTCTGCTGGACATATCTTGGCAATAGCCATTTGAAAAAAAAAAAAAAAAAAAAAAAAAAAAAAAAAAAAAAAAAAAAAAAAACGGTGGAGAGTGGCCATGTTCCTGTTATGGTGGACAATGTGATTTTCATGATCCTAAGAATAAAATTAGTTAGTAGACCGAAAATCAAGTTTAGGTCAGTTTGTCACTTGATAGGTTTGTTAGTCAAACAATACTCTAAATCAACGAGGTCACTATTAAGTGACAAACTACCATTGATTTTTGGTCTACTAACTAATTTCGTACTCAGGATCATGAATATCACATTGTCCACCATAAAGGGCGGAACATGGCCGCTCTCCACCGGTTTGTATTTTTCAAATGCCTATCATTAAGCTAGGTCCCGCAAACGAACTTAGCCGATCACAACTCAATGTTGAGTTATGAAGTTCACAAAATTTTTCCTGTTTTTGGGGGAAGAAGTTGTACTTTTATACCAATTTCAAATCTACAATAGGTCAGGAGATATGAACCAAGATGCGGTGGACGAACGGATGAACTTCCAAAAGCATAAGGTTTTCTAGGATGACCATGATACCCTAAAAATGAACGCCATCAAGAATATAATGTCCGATAAGGAAACCCTTTCACTGAAGTTGTCATAAAATATATTTAGATATATGTACAGGGTTATTACAAATAATGTTCCTGATTTCGATTGAAAATATTACAGCATTAATATGTTTTAAGATCACTTCAGTTGGTTCCACTGGAAAGAAAAACTCATAATTGAAAAAAAAGCTTTGTTTACATAGGTTTGGGTACGTATTAGCTGTTTGTTAAGTCAGTTGTTGTCTGTGTTGTGAAATGGCTGATTTTGATGAAAGGAAAGCATTTTGTGTGTTGGATTATAACAAGCCATTCTGTTATTAGTGTGGAACGTCACTTTAGAACCAGATTTAATGAAGATCCTCCTAGCAATTACTCTATTCGCAAGAGGTACTTGAATTTTAAGAGAAATGGCTGCATTTGTAAAAAGAAATCAACTGGAAGGCCGTCAGTGAGCAATGAAAAGTTGTAGACCAGGTTGGGAGCGGGGGGGGGGGGGGTTCCCATATGGAACATTTATAATTCTGAGTACCTGTGATCAAACTTTTTGAGTTTCCCTTAAAATGTAACCATTTTATTTCTTTCTATGATAAATAAGTCTACATTTATGTACGCAAGTCATGATCATCATCTGTAATAACCCTGTATTATGTATGTATATTGCAAAAATAATATTTAGATAATAGTACACAACAAAATATGATCTAATATGGAAAAAGCTTCACGCTTACTACTTCTTTGTTTTTCTCTTTAATAGTTCTTCAAATTGCCACAAGCCACAAGGCTACTCTTAACTATCACGGCAGACGAGATAATTTGATATTGCTGCAAAGACAGTATCTATCACCATGCATACATGGAATTCAAAAAAATCACAAACTCATACGGAAATAATAAAATATTTTATTTGTGAGCAAGTTGAAGCGAGTTATAAGTCGCTTGCAATTAATTATTCATTTAAACCTTTACAATTATAGAGTTTAATAATTTAGTTTTTATTGAGTTATTATAAATGATATTTGCATGTTTCTGTTGTTTGCACCTTCAAACCGTAAATTATAAAATAATAAGCTACTATTGTGACTTAAAAACAAACACAATTATAAGCCAGCTTCATGAACTTTCATGAAAACAAAAATTAAAAAGTTTCTCTGTAAATACAACATTTATAGATGGATTCTCAACTCGGTTATTTTTTCAAATAATTTAAGTTTACAGCAGAATGTGTCTCAACAATTTATTATCGTATATATAAAATCTTAATGCCACTGACTGAATGACTCACTTATCACGATGTCTTTAAAACTACTAGACCTATAACTATAAAGAAGAAATTACGTAGCTCGGTTTCTCTTACTTCCTAGATGATCAGAAAGATTTTATTTCGATCCTCCATCTGAATCCATTTATATAAGCATTCGAATTGGTGATATTTCCGGTACCAATTGTAGCAGAACCTTTATTATAAACAACTTTTGTAAAAGGGATTCCTAATCGGCCATTTTGAATCAAGATACGTATTTAATATCATAATCATATACGTATTTAATACCACATATAGGTATTTACTATCATAATCATATACGTATTTAATACCACATGTATTTACCATTTACGTATTTAATACCATGTCCCACGTGTTACATATGTTTGATACCATACACGATAATTATCACAACTTCTTTGAAAAACTAAAATAAAATAATTTTATTTGATATGATAATTTTTAAAATAATAATGATCTGCCAATTATGCAATTTGATACCTAAGGAGAAAAATAGGGTCAAAAGTAAAAAATGGGTCAAAAGTAAAAAAGAAGGAGAGTTAAGTCCAGACTGATCTTCTTTCTTTATCTTTTCTTAAAGATGCGATAAGGCACTGAAGAGGGGGGGGGGGGGGGGAGTGATACAGAATAAAAATACCTCTGCTTTTTCCAGAAGGCTAACTTTTAAAACTGTTTCCCCAGATGTCGAAGTCAATTACTTATGAAGGAGTTTTGCAAATTGGAGGGGGTAAGGAAATAAGGGCGGAAGGATTAAGGAAAATCTGTGTCGTTCTGTACATTATATACCAAACCAGCATTTTTTTACACGAATAAAATTATCAATTTAACAATATAATACAAGTATTATTTATCAGAACTTAAAAAAGGGATTTTATACGAAATAAAAATCGTGAACATGTTTTTCCTTTTTTTTGAGATTGTTAATGTAGAATAAAGGTTGTGAGCTTGTGATCCGGTGATGGCTCAAGAATATTTTATTCCTTTCAATATTTATATTTTTTTGTTTCAGCTCAGATAACGTCTACTGAATAATCAAAATTATTCTTTGATAATAAGCTGGAAAAATGTTTTTCTTTAGAGAGAATCTCAGAGAAAAGTATTCATCTTTAATTTTCATATTTTTTATTTACCTCCTTCTCTTTTATTATTATTTCCTTCTTTTTACGCCAGTAACTTTTATTAGCCAATAAACTTTTATCGTTGAGAAAAGAATTTAAACTTTGGTAAACTAAGACATGAAAATCAAAAAACCTGTGAAAACTATTACATCAAAATGTAAACCAATTATTTCTATCAATTAAAAAAGTAATGTTATTAAAGATCACGCATTAAATTATTTTCATTTTCTTAAAGTCTATAAAATGTTGTATAACTAATTATAATTGTAATACATATGAAAATTAAAGATCAATGAGATTAAGAGAAATTATGAGAAAGATTATGAGAATTAGGTCGAGCTAATGTTTATTTCCTCGGAAGTGGAAATAAAAAAGACCTGCGAAACTTATAAAACTATCAGAAAGAAAGATTGAACGAATTTCTAATTTCATATTGAAACAAAATCAATTTCTCAAAAGGTAAATCGCCAGTAGTGTTATTTATCGGCAGTGGGTTATGAGTTATGAACAAATACTTTTCTGATCAGACTGAACGTACAAGAGACTATGGACATTGCTAAAATTATTCAGAAAGCCAAACATGACAAGAAGGCTAGCTTTGAGGAAGGATAAATGATATTTAGTTTGGGTTCTCAAGAACGATGGATAGGTTCAGGAGAAGGGACTGGTATTGAGAAGAAATGTTATACGTGGTGAAACTTAGAGTGAAGAGTTCGTGCTCATTATGATCAGTGCGAAAAGCCATCGGCTTAGCTTAGATAAAGAGGAGTATATAGCATATAACATTTAGTTTGATTTGGAATAAGTTTCATGTGTCTATTATGATCTGGATGTCAGTTTGATTAGTCAATAATGATTTGGATTTCAACCAAAATGGATACTCTTTTGGTTTAGTTTGGCCCTCTGAAAGGGGGTACTAAAAAACAATAGGAAACATGAGGCATAGCTGTGGATGATTTGTGATCCCTCAATAATTATTACTGTTGTTTCTAGTGAGTCTTTAGGGAAATGTAATATAAAAAAAACTCTTCTACATCACTTTGCTATAATATTTCGACTCCTCTTTTGAGTCATTTTCAAGCACCTTATTCAAGAGTTAAGATTTAAATCTTATGTTCTACAAAATTGTAATTTTAAATTCTTTTAAAGTTTTTTTAACAAAAATTATCACAGCTCTAGTATTACATGGTACCATGTAATACTTGAGCAGTGATGATTTTTTTAAATTTGTTGTGTGTGTAATTTTTTTTTAAGGAAAGAGTATTTTGGAAAAGGATGACAATATGTAATAAGGAAATTAAATTAATATGGATCTTGGTATTAAGGTATGTTCCTCCTTAGGAGCAGGACTAGTAGCTGTGTATGCATTTAAAATTACGATTTTGTACCAAATGATGTAGGAGAGATTTTTATATTACATATTCCTAAAAACTCACTAGAAACAACAATAATGAGGCATAATTTTAGTTAAGTTCCCTCAAACCCCAGTATGTATTAGGACAAAGGGATTTTTGGTCCATAGTATTTTGGAATTTAAGTACATACTTATGCCTCTAAAGATCAGTTTTTTTTGAGAAATTCGCATATACTGTGATCGTTCGAAGTATTTTGGCAGTTAAAAACATTATGTTCTCGTATTTAGTGCATATTCTATAAAATCATGTTTTTATTTTAAAAAAAAAAAAATTTAATTGGGAAGTAAAGGAAACTACGAAGGAACATTATTATCCCAGTTATGACTATACTTTTAACTATTATTTTCATTTTATGGCTAATATCAAGGAAGAAAAATCTAACTGCATTATAAGCTACGATTTTAAAGCAAGGAAAATACATTTTCATTAATTTACTCGTAAACATGGTTGTTCATCGTTAGCAAAGGAATTAACAAAACTTTAATCCGAGTTTTCGAAGAGTAAATGAAGTTTTCGATTTAATTTAAATCAAATAAAGTTTAGGGCTTGATAAGTTACTAGGAATCAAGTTTAACATTTGATTTAACTTACTTGTAACTTTATCGTATTGATTCCATAATAGGAGGAAAATTATAAGGTACTTGTCAGTCGTAAGGATTTCTCCTTTCCATGCCACTTCCAGACCTCTTGTAATCACTAAAGGGTTTTCTCAGTTTGATATCAATAATCGTTTGACATTATCAAGGATTTACTGTTGTAATTGACATTTGAGAAGTTACTGGATTTAATTGTTATTATCAGGAATCATAAATTTAGTTTACATTCAAAACTAAGACGGTTTAACTCAAATCAAATTTGCAAATTGGTATAATTAAACAAGTCTACATGGCTTGTAAGGTAATAAATTGTAATTAAAACACGAATGCACACTTCTATATGAGAACCATCGAAATATGGTGAAGCAACCCCACAAAGTTGGTCACAATAAGCCAGTGGATATAGAGTACAAAATTGGGTATTTAATTTGTTTTCCATCTGAGCTTACCGAAGCTATGTATTCGTTCTGAAGGACAAAAAATTGTCTGATTTCAAAAATTCCAAGACAAAAATCCATTTCAGACATCAGAGACCATTTTTGGTCTCGTGTCTGTCTGTCGTTCAGTTTTTGTGAAACACATTTCTTAAAAACTATGAATATTATTTTGCCAAGCCCAAATTCTTTATCTCTGTGTCTCTGTGCACTTACAATAATTAAAAAAACTTGGGGAGGGCTTAGACTTGCCTAAGGACTAATGCCGTCTTATAAGGCTTATGTAACCATATAATTAACATTCGCAACAGGGCAGACACCCCTTTACTAATACTAAGCTACTATTTAAATCACAATACTGATGAGTGTGCAGTGTGCACTGACCGTTGGAATCTCCTGTTTTGAAAGCATGAATGATAGCAAGACAGCATCCAGGGGGGACCAAGTGAACCAAGAGCAGAAGGGTTTTAATGCATAAAAAAATGCTGTCATTAAATAAAAAACATAAAAAAAGCAGTGTACTCAACTTATCAACTTGTTTAACCAGAAAACCAAAAATTAAAACGAGTTATTATTGAAAATAAATGGTATTTTAGTTAGAAGAATTATGAGGTAGGTATAGAAGTCAAGTGTTGAGATAGTATGAAGGACTTGGTTACAAGACGTTGTAAAAGAACATTTTCTCATGTCTTAATATACAGGTGGTGTTTACTCTGCATGATCCATACTTACTTAACACGAAGTGTCATCATTAATTCATCGTCTGTCAACTCGACACTTTCAACTCTCCCGCCTCTTTACACTTGGCTTTATAATAAACACCTTGGTCCCTTATAAACTTTACTCAACCTTTAACAACACCCTTCAAAAATTACTGGAGAAGAAAAAGTTATCAAACTCTCATGAAAAAATGTGGGGTTCAAACCAGATTTATCGGTGTTTGGAATTTTATTGTTTTTATACTTTCAAGCTTACCGAAAATACCAGACGCATTATAACCATACTCAAGAACAACCTTTTTTTATGTCTTCGAATTCAAAAATTTCCCGGAAAGAAATCCCTTTGATAGTCTGTCTGTCGTTGAACATATCTGCAAAACAATTGGTTTGTTAAAGACTCGGGCTCTGTTGATCATACGTACTGTCAAAAGGCAGTTTTAATAGGCTTCCAGGACAGTTCTTGAACTTTTAGTCCCGTATTCCAACCAAAAGTGGAATGATTGTGGAATGAGACAGCCTAGAACCGGAAAAACAGTTCTCGTAATCAAGGAGGGACTCATTGAATACAACTATTACGACATGCTTAGTAATCATTTATACGGACGAAGGCGTAGGTTATATCTATAACAATATTTATAACCTACTTGTATATAATATGTATGTCTGTTTTGGCCTTTCTACTACTTAACTTCACTTTACTTTCAGTACTATTTTTTCTATCATGGACAGTATTTTGTGATAAAAGATGTCCCTAATGGCGACTTTGAGTCCAATAAGAACCATTATCATCCACTGATAATGATGAACAGTTGGAGTTAATATAGGGTAAAATTATGTACAGATCAAAAAAACAAAAAAAAATAATATATATAAATATAGATATTATTATATATATATATATATATATATATATATATATATATATATATATATATATATATATATATATATATATATATATATGTATATATATTAGTTTTGAACCCTTTATTTGTAAATGCCATCCTTAGAAGAGGCTTTATCCATAAAATACATGTTTAACGTATTTCTCATCAATATTCCTATTATCAGGACGCGAGAGAGCTATGTGCCACAAAAATTGGTAAACTTTTTTTTTATAAAATTTAATTTGTAAAGTCTATTCTAAATCAATAAAACCATATACATATAATAGTTTATCAAGGGATCTAGTGTCCCAGGTAAGAACCAAAAAGATGATAAATGGGGGCTTCAAATGTGAGTATGTATATATAATATGCTTCGTACGCTACCCATTCGCACCTCTTAAAACTAAACTTTCGCAACTCTCATTACTAAAAGTAAAATTTAACATTCAAATAACTACCTTAATAACCCTATTTAATATACACACACACACGCATATACATATATATATATATATATATATATATATATATATATATATATATATATATATATATTTATATTTTATGTGTATATACATACATTTTATAATAAATTATCATCTTTTTGCAGCAATGAAATAAATAAAAATATAGACAAGATTTCACTGAGAAAAGTAGAGAAGAGTTAAATCTAATTATTTTGTATTAATTTTAAAATTATAAAAAGTACTATTATTTCAAGTTGTATATCTGCTTTTAAATAAAAAAAGAAAGATGAATCCCATTACCATAATGAGTCAAGCACGTTAAACTTAAATCATTTAAAAATAAAATTAAAAGCATTTCGCACGTATTTCAATATATATATATATGTATATATATATATATATATATATATATATATATATATATATATATATATATATATATATATATATAATGTGCAAAATGCTATTAATTTAACTTTTAAATGATATAAGTTTAATGTGCTTGACTCATTATGGTAATGGGATTCATCTTTTTTTATTTAAAAGCAGATATACAACTTGAAATAAAAGTCCTATATGTGTGTGTATATATATATATATATATATATATATATATATATATATATATATATATATATATATATATATATATATATATATATATATATATATATATATTAGCCCAGGAGATAGCGAAAAATACTCTGCCAATTAATGTGGCACATAGCTTCCTCGCAAAGAAAAGACCAAATTAAGAAAAATACCTCGATTAAAATAATCAAAAAGTTGGAACGGCGCGGCACTGTTCCAGTAAATATTTAATAAAGTTGAAGAAATTTGAACATTTGTTAGAGAAACAGAGCCTCCAACAAGCACCAAAAGTTAACGCACATAAAATTAATTTAATAAACAAATATAAAACTGCAACCAAATCGTAGAAACCGCAGTATAAACAGTTTTTTTTTTTATTGTACCCCCCTCAAAACTAAAAATAACACAAAATAGAATATAACAAAAATTAATCTACTACGCAAGAGCTTTTCAACGATATACATAATATTATAAAAGATTAACTTTAACATTTGTACCCCTGTACTCTGAGGTACCAAAATTATATTTTTAAAATACAAACAATTCAAAAGGGCATTCATTTAACTAATAAATACATATAAATAAAAAACCTTATATCAAAAAAGTATTTAAACCCTTTAACCTACAATAAAATTATAAATCGGTACAAAAGTACATATACAAAATTTTCAAAAAATCAACAAATAAAATAGCTTTAATGTACTTATCAAGGCCTTTAAAATGATATACGACACAATATTAAAAACCAAAAAAAGTGGTCACGTGACACGGCACACGGGAAAAAGTTTACTCGCATGTTCTCAGCAAGTAGGATGAACTAATGAAATAAAATATACTCAATTTAAAGAGCATTAGTGTGAGATTCAATCGCCACAATCAGAAATAAAATCGGCCAACTATTATAGAAACTATGGCCATTCAAAGACAAAAATGGAAAAAAATTAAACCAAAAAATACCAAAACTATCACCATCTAAGGTACAACCGATAATGATACGACAAAAACTCATATGACTAAAGTTGTAGATCTTTTAAAATTAGTTACCACTTGCTATCCATTTGCTAATACGACTTACCGTTTAGCCGCAATAAGCCCCAAACCAGCTTAAAAATCAAGTCACCCATTTGTATTTTCAGATACGATTCCAGAATTTAGTGTATCGTATCTGGATCTAAATGTTATTCAATCCGTGTTGAATTTAGGTTTCCATGGACACTTTGGATCCAAAAACTGTATTCAACCCAAATTCAATCCACATTTAAACATCATGGAAACGTAGTACGTAATGTTATATTTTACACCTATACTACATGAGTATAGGTAAGAAGGAAGAAAAATAATCTAATTATTTTTCTTAGTGTGGCAAATAGATTACTAAAGGGAACTATAATCACGATTAAATTTTACGATCCATTATTGTCTAATTTATTTAATTTCTTCCGTCTCTTGTTTTGATTATAAATTGTAATGATGTAGAAAGAAAAAAAAAATCAAATAAAAAGAATAGTTAATTTATCAAACCTCAGTAGTAAAATCAAGTTTCCTCATTTTCACATACCTGAAAAAAAATAAAGATTAATCATCCCATAAACCTTAAATTATAAAATTTAAATAATAAAAAAATTACTTTAAACGCCATTATGATATCAACAAATGAAGCCCACTTAACTAAAGCCGGCCATACATGTTGCGGTATACCTGACAGGTAATTCTGCAAAGGTAAACGGCAGCAAAGGTAAATGACAGAACACACTCTCCGGTTTACCTTACAAGTTACCTGTACTGGTTTACCTGTCAGCTATAATACCACAACTTGTACAACCCCCTTAATACATGGATTGTTTGTCTTCCTGCATTGACCGATAAAAGTTATTGAAGCCATTTTCAATGAATTTAATGTTATATTAGTAGGGAATAAGTTCAAATTAAATATTAGAAGATCAAACTTAATTTAACTTTTTTAATCTTAGTTGTGATACATTTATACAGATGCATTTTTATTTTTTTTTAATAAATATGTAAATAGTTTGTCTTTTTACTTCAATTGTTTTCTTTTAAATATCTAAAAACTACCGTGATTTGACGCAATAACATTTAGAAAATAAATATATTTATATCTTTATTTAGATAACAACTAAAAATAAAAAAAGTTTCAACTAGTTGCGTGACACGAATCAATCCTCTGTGATTGAGACATAAAGAAAATGACTTTTTTTTAAAGAAAGTTTTATTTCTAAATTTCTCTCTCTCTCTCTTTTGCAAGGTTTCTATTTTTCTTTTAGAACTTAAATTTCCCATGAAAATAAAATAAAAAAAAAACAGGCTTTTACACAGACTTTCACTTATTATAAGGTAAATAACAGCAGAAATATTCCTTTGAATCGTTAGTATTTTGATGTAGAAGGTATGCTAATTTTATATTTATTATGTATATTGTAGCAGAAAGGTAAAACAGGAATTTTTACAAATCAATAAAAATGTCGCCTCTCTTGCCTGATTCTAGGGAGGACTGTGGATAAATCTTTTGATATTATTTTATTTTTATTATACCTTTTCTCCTTTTATTTTACTTTTTTTTTTACCGTTTAATGGGGACTTCTTTAGATTGTTACTCCCCTTAGAAATAAAACAGAGGGGAATAACAATCTAAAGAAGGTGTAAGGAATGTTCTTCTTTAGACTGTTACTCCCCTTATAAAGACAGAAGTGTGATATTCCTTTGTCCCAAAGTACATTGGACTAAACATCCCTATGTCTTAAAAGTTATTTAGTCAAACTTATTTATATTCTAAAATCACATACGGGAGTAACAATCTAAAGAAGTACCTTTTAATGTACTGATTTGTGATCATTTTACTTTATATATATCTTCTTTTATACTGAAATATATAAGGGAAAATTGTATATTTTAAGTTTAAGATTATAAATATGTTAAGGGAATAAAGGGGGTGTAATATTTTACTACGTTTTTATTAGCATGCTTTATTCTTTGTTTGTCCGGTACAAATCTGGCAATCGATTTCTAACTAACTTCCCGAATAGCTAGACATTTGAAACTTTTAGCATAGCTCAGAACACGATGACAATGCATTATTTTAATAATTTTAGCCATCTTTCGGCAGAATTTAATTGGTTTTCTGCAAATTTTGCTGAACGGAAAGTTAGTTCGGAAAAAATCCGCAAGTTATTTTATTTGTTTTGCCATGTCCCATATTTACGCAATCTTCATTTGGAGTCTCAAATTTGTGATAGATAAACATTGAATGACAGCAAAACAGGAAATATCGACTATATTATTTATTGATTATATTATTTCAAATGTATCGATGGCACGCTTTAGATTTGGTGTTGGGGAGATCCGTTGTACAAAGATTTGTCCTTTTATAGGTTTGAGATCAGCTCTCTAGATGGTTACAAATAACAATAACAATTATATCCTCAACATTACATACGATTCAACAGAAAATTTAAAAACGTAGAATATAAAAAGTTATTTTATCTTGAAATTATTTATTGTTGTAGTTCCCTTTCTAGAGTTGCTTTACTCTGGATATATTTTTATTATAACATTGGATCATTAAAGGCCAGAAGGTTCAACTGCTTAATTATCAGTTTAAAAAATTGTTTAAAATAATACCAGTTTATTTGGGGGGGGGGGGGGGGGCTAAATTCATGGTCCCATCTTGAAGGAGGTCTGCCTCGTTTTCTAGTGCGATCCATTGGCCACCATTCTAACAGTGCTTTGGTCCACCTTCCGTCCTTGACTCTTGCGATGTGGCCAGCCCATTTCCATTTTCTAGCAGTTACCAACTTCGCTACATCCTCCATTCCAGAACTCTCTCTTATCCATTTCTTTGTTTTCCTCTCTAGTCTTGTTACTCCTAACCATACTCCTTACTGTCCTTCTTATTTTCCCTACTATGTCATTGGTGATGGTCCATGTTTCACAACCATATATGAGTACTGGCAGTACAACTGCTTTCCACAAGGATGTCTTTTTCTTTAATTCAATGTTCGCCCTGAAAAGACACCTATGTTTATAGGTGTCTCTCTTTCATTGTTTATAGGAGCATCTCTTTATGCTCTCCACGATAAAGCAATCCTTCTCTGGACTTCTTTCTTCGAGCTGGCATCCAGAGTGACTGTTCTCCCGAGATAGACGAATTCTTCGATATTTTCTGTTTCTTGCTCTCTCACTATTAACTGATTATTTAAACTATCGTTGATTTTCATGATTTTAGTTTTATTTATGTTGATTTTCAGTCCAGAACTAGATAAGGAAGCAGGAAATGCCGGACTGAAAATCAACGTCAAGTTATAAACTGTTAAATTTGTACCACAAATAAAATAAAATCGTGTAAAAATGTTTGGAAATGGTACAGAAAACTAAATAGATAAAAAAACATATTTAAGTTAAAGACAATAGATAATTGTTACAAGAAAACATATATTATAAGGAAAATGTTAGATAGATAATATTTTATACAAGAGATACAGTAGTTAAAGTGTTCCGTTAACAGTGTACAAACAAAAAGAAAGTAAAAATAAAGCTATTTTAATACTGTTATTATATACTAGTACCTAATTCACGTTTTTTTATAGTTATGAAAATTTAAGCTGCCTAACTTGGAAAATAGAATAAATCATTCTATTCTAAAGGTGAGGTTGGAAATAAATGTATGTTTTTCCTTCCAGGGACTTAAAATGTCCTAAGTAGTAAGACCTCACTCGTGGGGGTACATAGTGCAAACCTAAGAGCTTAAAAGGAGTAGAGAAAGAGTGTGAAAAACCTTTAGTTTAAAAAGTTGCTCTTACTCTGAAAGACAGAGCAGGTGGGGCTTCCAAGCGGCAAAACATGCTAAAAATAACATATATCATGAATTATATCAATAATTCGTGTTTTATCATTTGAAAGCTTATCACTGCTATTTTCCATTGTATGTCCAAATATTGTAATAATTTCATTATTATTATTTCTTTTATTAAAATAGTTTTATGATTATAAGCCTTTTTAATATAATTATGTTAAATAGATCGTCTATAATAAATATATAATTTGCATATTTAATATCTCAACCATGTTCTTAATTTGTATCTGTTGTTATTATGCGAAGCATTCCCAATTTAATTAATTTAAAGATTTACTTGCTTATTTTTATGTTTCACATACATATAATTATGTTAAACGTTTAATTTAAGTACGTTACATCTACAACAGATTAAATTTTTGTTTAAACATTGATAACTGATAAAATTAATCAACATTTCTCTCACAATATCTGCTTCTAATACCACCTGTTGAAACCTTGTTTGAGCCACTATTTTATGTATAAAAAAGTGCATTACACTTCCTAAACCCTATATTTAAATTTTTGGTGCATAACCTGTAAAATAGAACTTCTTACAGTAATTTATCCGCACCATGAACTAACCAAAGAAATATAGCTCTTTGAAATAGACTATACCAGTAAAAAGCAAGATTGGCTAAAGGTCTACCACTTAAGTTAAGTTAGTACATAGTAGTAAGGTCTTAATACTAGTATTAGACGGGTAGGACCCTTATTTAGGCCCTTTTTACAAGCCCCGAGATAGAGTTCCAGCCCATTACACATCTGTACATTGCATCGCCGAAGCGAGTATGGTGTGATCATTAGTGATCCATCTAAATCAGAATCAGAGTGCCATGGGGAGGGATCGAACCCACAACCTCGTACCGCCCTTGATAGACCCCCTTCTTCGCTAGAGTCTCTGCAATAGTGGCTGATAAGGTTAGTGAGAGTGCTTGATGTAGAACGGGTAGGATGAACCACTTTTTTAAGAATAACAATTAGACCACTTATTTGGGCCCTGTTACTAAACCTTATTATTTTGGATTACTTAGTAACCCATTATTAAATTCAGCTGATTCACACCAATGTAACCCTGAAGCGAGTAAGGTGTGAACCCTTGACCTCGACTTTGATTCATAGAAGCAGAAGTGACCATAAACCAGAAGAGCATGGTTACTCTGAACCCCTAATAAGTTGATAAATTATTGTCCTCTTCCTCACATATGGCACAGCTAACAATCAAGATTTATAACGCTAAACTAAATAATATTCTTATTTTATATTGAGTTTTCTTCTCAAATAATTCTATTGACCGATAAATCTATCTAAATTATATTAATACACACTTCTCTGCAGTTGTTCCAACAAAATTTATTTTTATAAGAGTATATACATTAAAGACTTGTGATACCCACATGACACCAAAACAGCAAATTGTAGTCGGTTAACATTATTTATTAACTGTCAGAGAGTCAAGTTTGGTTTGCTTATCATAATAAATAGTTTGGTTATAACGACTCAACATGAAACTGTTGACATTTCGAACAGCATTTTCATCTGAAATAATAATCGATTTTTCCTCTATCCACCTCTAGAACAATTCTCTCTATTCTAGATTACACTTTCTCTGCAACACATTGTTTGGTCAAGCCACACCAAGTTGAGAGTTTAAACTGCAAAATTCCATGTAACCGTAGTTTCGCTTCTAAATAAACGATTGTAGACTTAGTGTGGTGTAGAGGACTCTAGAATTCTCTGGCTAACTTTGTACCAACGTAGAGTTTTACACGTCCTATATATTTATTATCTTCCTTTAAAAGCTCTCAAAAGACTAAAAACCAGATACATTCTAAATTCTTTTTCTCTCTAAATTTAATGCAAATATAACTTCACACAATTCTGTATGTTTCAAACTATGTACTATTATTATTGTTGTACAGCAACATTTATTCATTTTTAATCTCCAAATTTTTTATCTTTATAGTAAATGTGTATTTGTAAATTTCAAATGAGGGTTTGAACAGTGGTGAACTATTTTGACGCCTAAGATCTAACTACCCCACAAATTATATTCTGTTTTAATTTTAGACTTTTCGGGCAAATCTATGTGAAACTTTGAGATGACTAATTGTTAACTACCACTTAGATTGCGAGAAAAATGTCATATTTATGGTTTTCTTCTTAAACCCCGTCCAAATTTCCGGAAATAAGATTCTGTATTTTTGTTTGGATCAATTTGTATGTATTGTGGTAACACTGTTTTGATAATAAGTATTTTTTATAAAAAGAAGACTTTGTGTAAAGATGAACTTTCTGTGGGCGAGATTTTTTGGTGCACGCTGATTCCGATTCCCATTTAGATTCCAGCAACAGAGGCAAAAATGTAATAGTACAGTTGTTAAAGTGGGATGCCCATAGTGGTAACAGGCAACTTTTTGTACGCAGGTTTCAGAGTCAGATAGATTACCGCAATGTTAAGGTCCGATCATGTTTAAGCGCGTAATTTATGACCTTTTCCTTGGTTATAAACATCTACTATTTAATTGTTTATAGGATTGTCCCAACCAAGTAGTGTACCGTCCACGGGATCGTTATTGAGATGATCGTTATTCGTTTATTGAGTTATTATTTTTATAAATTCGTCTTATTGCTGAGAACATGAGAGTAAACTTTTTCCTGAGTGCCGTGTCACGTGACCACTTTTCAAAAGTTTGTTGTATCGCGTATCATTTGAAAGCCTCGATTTGTAATTTAAGGCTGTGCCATTTGTTAATTGTTAAAAATTTTGGTAACTGTACTTATGCACCGATTTGAATATTAGCACAGTCCTGCAAAAACACCAAAATGAAAATACCAATATTTGAATTCTAAAAATTCTTTTTTTAAAATACTAAAAAAATTGGGTAAAATAATAATTTTATGTAGTATGTAGGCGCTTGTTCCGGGAAAACTGTTTGCATAGGATCCATTTAGAATTTACATTCGGGTTCAGCAACCTCGAAAAAATAAAGATCATACAATTTATGTATATATGGGGAATATTCAGTGGCCTTGCTTCCTCCAGTGTCTCGTAAAAAATCAAGTCGATACCAACGATGCTGAATCCACAACGATGAATGAAAAGGGCCAAGTTCCAGACTCTCACCCAAAAAAGTCAGCTTATCAAAGTAGTGATATCTACATTGTGGCCAAGTCTGCTCTTTCTTTAGTCCATAACCTCACTTTACTCCTACTTTTGTGAGCAAGACTACTCTTATATTTTTATTGCTTAACTCATAGCTAATTGCTAAATGAGGCACATGAGTAGTCACATAGAAGTTTCGAGTAATAAGAAGGAGCGCACTTAGAAAAAAAGAAAAAAGTTCTAGACTGCCTCTCAAAAATGTTAGCCTTTCATCATTCAGAAACGGACTATGATCTTGCTCATAAAAGTAGGAGTGAAGTGAGGTTAGAGAATAAAGAAAGAGCAGACTTGGCCGCAATAATGAGGTACTTTGATAGGCTGACTTTTTTAGGTGGGAGTCTGGAACTTGGCCCTTTTTTTGGTGAGGATTATCTTCACTTATTCACCTTCATGAAAAAATGTCATAAAATCATAATTAATACTATTAACTGAATTAATTATTAAACAAACGTTTAGACTTTATATATTTTAGTAATATATCTACAGAATTAATATATACTGTGTAATTACCAGAATTTGTAGTACGTAAATTAAAAACTTCGTAATTTGTTGTTTCAATTAACTATATCGCTTTTAAGCTGATCCGGATAGTTAAATATCTGGAAAATTAGAGTGTTCATGTAATAAAATAAAGTTAAATATTGCATTAGTGAAGCATGACTGTAAAGTCGGGATTAGAATAAACTAAATTGTTACAATTTAAAATCAAACTGTAATAATATAATAGTCGACTATTTGTAATAAATGATTCTAAACCGATTTACAAATTGTAACGACTTAAATAAACACTCCTTTTATATTTTATTTTAACCATTTCAGATTATTATTATTATTTTTTTTTTTTTAGTTTTGTTCATTATTTCGATCTTTTACCGATAGGGAAAATTTTAATACGGAGGTTAAGCTAAGACACTAAGACACGCGATGTGTAAACCACTGGGTAATTTCAAGCTGAATTTATGTTGGTCGAAATTTAAATAATTTTGCCATACAGCAAAGCAAAGTAAAAATAAAAAATAAAATAAAATTTCACTATTTCCATTCTAGACAGAAAGGTTAACGATCCTTTTAGCAATTGTGGTTTAACAGTTTTCAAAATAATTCTTAAGGAACATAAATAAAAGATACAATATAAATTAAAAGAAATATAAATTCTGGTATATATTTTAGGTATATAATAAATTGAAAAAAATAAAAATCATAAAGAAAGTTCGTTATTCAGCAACAAACCTTCGGTAATTTTGGAAGCAGTATAAAGAAATAAATGAAACCGAATAAAAATACGATATATTTATTTCAATTATTTAATTATTTATTTCTCCTTTTATTGTTATAATATATACATTAGAAAATAATAAATCTCAACAAAAATACTTATGTAAAATTACAAGGTAAAAAGAACTTTTTATATACTACATTTTTTAATTTTCTGTTGAATCATATTATGTAATTTTGATAATATAATTGTCATTGTTATAATAATATTGTTAGTGAAAAAAAATAGTTCCGAATTTATTTACTTCACAAAATGACAACCATCTGGAGAGCTGATCTTAAACCTATAAAAGGACAAATCTTTGTACAGCGGATCGCGCCAACACCGAATCTAAACCGTGCCATTGATATGCCCCCGTGTAGGGACAGTAAGAGAAAAAAAAATAAAAATGTGTACAAGTAAAGAAGTCCAGATGCATACAAATTAAAGCGATACCTAGGACACGAGTGTAAACAAACCTGGTTGTCACACGTCAATTAATTTATTTCTTTGTTTACTTTTCTTTTTTCGCTGTCATTCAATGTTTATCTCTATAATAAAAATAATCACACATTTGAAACCCGTCAAAATGAAGATTATAAATATGGGACATGTCAAAACAAATAAAATAACTTGCGGATTTTTTCTGAACTAACTTTCTATACAGCAAAATTTGCTGAAAACGAATTAAATTCTGCTGAAAGATGGCTAAAAGTATTAAAATATTGCATTGTCTTCGTGTTCTGAGCAATTCTGCAAGTTTCAAATATCTAGCTACTCGGGAAGTTAGTTAAAATCGATTGCAAGATTTGTGCTGGACAAACAAACAAACAAACAAGAAAGCAAGCTAATAAAAAAGTAGTAAAAAATAAGCCAAGTCTCGCATAAAAAGTTGTGAGATCATATAGGTGTAGCCAAGTTTCCCTCGTCCAAGTAAGTTCTACAAGGTCTGTTTTATCCAGTACAAGTAAATTTTGTGACGCAGCACGAGGATACAAAATTATATAAGACACTGCATCTATAATCTCTTTGTGCTGCGTATAAGTGTTTTCGTTGAGATTTCACTTCATTTTGTAAGTATATTATAATAGAAAGATAATGAAAGAAATATTAGGAAATCAAGAGTAGGAGGAATAACAAGAATTGTTTAGAAGAAAGGGTTTGAAATACCAAGACAAGGTATGGAACGCGGTGGGGGTTGAAATTGAACTAAATAATTGTCTCGAACAATTCTGTCAAAACTATACTGTCAAATCAGTGTTAACCTCACTTATTCCAATGTAAAATTCTATAAAAATTATAGTAAAATAATTCTTTAGTTTTAAAGTTTTCTGCTAGGTAGCGCTAGTAGAGCTAGTTTTAATTTTTTATTAATGTTGAATAGCCGGATTTTCTAATAGCCTTTAGATACGCAAAAAACAGATTTTTGTATTTTTCCTTTATTTGTACATTAATTTCTAACTATAAACTAAATTTCAAGTTTCTAGGATTGCTAGAAGTGGCTTAGAATTATGATGAGTCAGTGACAAAATAACAAAACTTTAGGTTGATATATCTTATAAACCTATATATAGGTAGAGGTGTGAAATTTATATTTCTGGTTCAGTTTGTAATGAACTCTAACTTAAAATTAATTTTACATATCTAAGTATCATTAATAAGATTATAAAGGGGGGTCCATAATGCCTTGAAATGGTTCAAGTAAGGATGGTACGGCTGTGCACGACTTGGCCAGGGCACTGCCGTGCCCCCAGATAAGAAGTTATACATTTAAGGTAACTGAGTTAGGAGGCTTTCACACTGCGCGCGAGACCGAGCGAGGCCGAACCGAGTGTTTTTGTATTCACAGTGCCCGCGAGACCGAGCGAGGCCGAACCGAGTGTTTTTGTATTCACAGTGCCCGCGAGACCGAGCGAGGCCGAACCGAGCGTTTGAGACCGAGCGGGGCCGAGCCGAGCTTTTTTGTATTCAGCACTGCGCGCGAGATCGAGCCGATCATCTACCGAAAATCCGGCCGATTATCTACCAGTCCGCGTACAACCGTTTACAATGCGTTTTCGGCGGCCGAAAACGCTTAGGTAACAAAAACACTCAAAACAAATCGCCCGGGTAGGCTCGGTCTCGCTTGGCCCGGTCTCGCTCGGCGTTTAATACGAATAGCCCCATGCTAATACATTTGTTTGATTGTCCAGCAGAATCTGCCTCGCTCGGTCTCACGCGCAGTGTAAAAGCCGCCAGTCTCATTTAGTTTAAATATTTCATGTACGTAGTATATAAGTATATATGTACATATATATAGAGAAAGTATAGAGATGGTGCGAAAATTCTATTTAAAATGTTGATGGATTTATATACGGTTTAAGGTCCATTGAATCCAAAAAAGTGTTTTATTTTTTTTAATTAACTCTTAAATACCTTTCATTAAATACCCCACTAAAAATTTTAGAAAAATTATCGCAACATCTGATAATTTTGAGTTAACTATATTTTTCTTGTCAAAATGATTTTTTACACTGAAAAGTTTCATGTTTTTATCTCTTTTTATGCACAAGTTATTGAAACCGTACAGAGTAACAGACAGACTCAGTAACGAAGCTATAAGGGTTCCTTTTTTTTAGTTTTACCAACGAAACCCTAAAAAATTATGATGATTTGTGAAGCTACAGCCACAGCTAACAACAACAGGTGACAAAAAGAAAAAATAAAGAACTAAGAGATGGGTACCTAATGTATATAAAATTTCATAAAAGCTATTTTAAAGGCTAATTATGTTAGTCAACCATTAATATTATCACTTTCTTTATGATATTATCAGGTAAAAAGCATGAATACAATTTACATTGATCATTAGTATTTAGTTTTAAATTGAATTTTTTCCAAAGTATAAAATAGATAATTAAGTTTTGTAAAAAAGTAAAAGAAAGATTCCAATGCTGCAGTCTTTATTTAATTTTGACATATATATATATTTTTATTCTTTTGTATTTGATAATTAAGATAGATTAAAAACAGAGATCTATTGTGATTATTATATACCTTTCTTTGTATTAAAAAGTATTTCAATTAGTAGTAAGTATTTCTGTACAAAATTAAATTTTATGGTAATGCTTTAATGGAAAAGAGAAAATAAAATGGGATTGACGCTCAAAAAGTGTTTATATTAGTATGGATAATTTAATTGTGTAGAAGCGTTCGTTTTTATCTTTTATCTAATACTTTTCTATCTTTTTTTTCTTTTTTTTAAAAAATCTAATCTATCTATTTTGCTTCCAAACTTGCCGAAGGTAACGGTAACACTGATTATTCTAGAGAATGATTTTTTTATGACTCTAAATACAAAATTTCCTGTATAAATAACTGTTTCAGAAACCAGGGAACATTTTAGGCCTCGTGTCTGTGTGTCGGTCACTTCAATATTTGTGTGAACCCTTTAGCATTTATCCGATTGATGAAATTTAGAAAGATGCCAATTTTGTTGGTAGGTCGGAATTAACCGAGTGTTGTTCCCATATCAATTTCAATCGTCTGCGCTCAATATTTTTTATATAATAACACCTATATCTTTAAAAGCACACATTAAAGAAATTTGGAAGTTGGTCAAACGCAGCCCACAGATAGTAGTAAGTAAAAGATTGCAGGGTAAAGATGGATGGGGGTCATAGCACGAGTTTTTCAAGAGAGTCAGAAAAATCTATGGCTACCATAACATGACGCAAGAAAAGTTGGTTTACAACCAACGTTTTCGCGTTGGAGCTAACCTGAATGAAACACTTCAGTCCTCCTCCCTCTTGAATTTATTTTTGATTTAATTTTTCGAGTCATCCATTCACAAAATAAATACTAAATATAAACTTGTTTTTCATTTTCAAACCATACTTTTACAAAGTTAATATTGAATTTTAATAATATATTCGGTTTTATTTATAACCTGAGCGGAATGCTGCGCAGTTGCACAAGGTAGAAAGGGGAGGGGAAAACATGCAGTGACGTCTCCACAGCTTCATAAATATATTTTTATAAGTCTAAACTCATCTTTAGTAGCCGTAAACTGGAATACGTAGGACCGTAGAAAGGACGTAGAAGAAAGCAGACTGTGAACGAACATACAAGAGAAAAGTGAAGGAGGAGCCATGATAAGAAGCAAATATGTAAAGGCTCAAGCACACGGGGCGAGTTTACAAGCTACAAGCCGGCGAGTGCGCTACTTGTCGAGACACACGAAACTTTCCACTCGCTCAGTAGCGCTGTCGTATAGAAACCTTGTGGTGCTGTGATATTTTCCTGTTTGTGTTGTGAAAAGCTGGCGAGTTGCTTGTAAAGTCGCTGGCAGAGTCAACTTTTTTAGTAGCAGCTAATGGAGCGAATCCATCGAGTAGACAGGGCTAGTTTACGAGCAGCTTGTAAATTCGTCCCGTGACTTGAGCCTAAGAGGTGAAGCCCAATACTTCGAGTTTAGTTTAAGCCTAAAGTACACGGGGCGAGTTTACAAGCTACAAGCCGGCGAGTTGGCGAGTGCGCTAGCTGTCGTGCCACATGAAACTTTCCACTCGCTTAGTAGCCAAGTAGCTAGAGTGTAGAAACTATGTGGTGATGTGATATTTGCCTGTTTATGTTGTGAAAAGCTGGCAAGTGTCTTGTAAAGTTGCCGGCAGATCAACTTTTTTCCAGAGCTTTTTTAGTAGCAGCTAATGGAGCGAGTGCATCGAGTACACTGGGCTAGTTTACGAGCTGCTTGTAAAAAAGCCGGCTTGTAGCATGTAAACTCGCCCCGTGTACTTTAGGCGTTAATCTCTTAATGTTCAAAATCCAAGAACGACAATGCACAAGTCAAAAGGGAATACATGAGCTTAGAATATAAATCTATAATAACAATTAGTAAATAATTAGCATGTAAATATCATGTTTAGTTAGATTGGCACCACTACATGGTTTATGTTAATTACATAGTAATGATATTAACATGTGTTAATGTTTTGACAGCCAACTGATCAAGTTTACTCTCATTAGTAAAGTTGAAGTATCTGTTTCTGGAACAGTATCTATTTAATACTATGAGGATCATCGACTGCGAGTTAAATTAAATTGGAGGATACCTTGGACTAATAACAATCAGAATCTAAAATAATAATGATCTTTATCGTGTAAATTGGAGTTTCAAAATAAATATCACACTTATTACTCAGATGCATGTAAATCATTGTTTTCATTTTTTTGGTTTTTAATCTTTTAAGAATTTGTATTTTTTTTTTATAATAAAATCATGGATGTATTTATAAATTATATAGTAATAGAATTTTAGATACAAATTATTATTCAATGTTTCATTATTATTTAGGGCTGACGATGCCCAGGTATGGGCGAAAATTTGCACAAATTATATTGTCGTTGTTTTTTGAAAATAGAAAAGTTTTTTTAATGATCATCCCTTGAGCCTAAGAAGAAAAAAACAAAAATAATGGCCTAAAAATAGTGGCCAAATATCAGAACCTCATACTTTTGTGAGTAACAAGTTGCAAGCTTCCACTATGACCTTAACTCCACTGCATTAACTGCACTGTTCAATTATCGCGCCTGCTTTCGGAATCTGAATCTAAATCAGTACCATCATGCACTCTGGCCGTATCCTTATTCCGAACCCTTTCGGGTAAATATGTTGTATCTGACCCACTTTGACTAAATAACTATTAAGAAAAAGGGATGTTAAGTCAAATGTACATTGGGACAAAGGAATATCACACTTTTGGATATAAAACCAATGTACATTAGACTAAATATCCCTTTATCGTAGTAGTCATTTAGACAAAGTGGGTCAGATACGACATATTTACCCCCTTTCGTTTACAGTCGAGGGTTTCTGTTGGTCTAAATGGTCATTTTCAGCACTTCTATACTTTATTTAATTGTTAACTATAATTTAACCGTTAATATTTATTCATTTATTAAAAAATATTTTATAAGTCCCCAACGGCAAAACCCACAAGTGCGAATAAACAAATAACATTATCATATCAATAACATAACTATACCATTATGGCTAATAACATAAACCAAATTACAATAACTAATCATAGTAGGCGTTGCGGTTGATAAAGAGGTGCGGATTACGCAAGAGATAAAAATTCTATTGTGGAGAAGCTATCTTGGGTTAGTTTAGAACTATTGAAAATCTTGAGCCGTATATGTCAACAAAATTTATTATTAAAAGATTAGAAATAGAAATCAAATAACTGTATTCAGGTAGTTGTCACATGCGACGAGAAAAGTTCTTGGAAACGTGAAGGGGATAAAGCAACAGTATTAAGTAGCAGCCGTTATTAAGTAGTTATTCAGTACAATATTATGACATAATTTATAAGTCGTTATTCAAAGGAATGTGATTTCCTATAAAAAGTCTACATTAAAGAGAACAAAACTGACCCTGATGTGATGGTAAAAAGTAAAACACTAGTTAATAAAAGATATAGTTTGTACTGAAATACATTTTCTTTGAAAAAAAAAAAATTTCTTCGAAATCATTATTCATTAATAAAATAAACCAACATTGAATACTAAATTAGAATCTATTTAAACCAGTTAACTTTATTAATAGATTTATATTAATTGAAAGAGACCAAACTATGAATGAAGAGATGAAATGAAATTACAGCGTAAACTCTTAATATTATTTCCTCTTTCTTTTGAATGGGACTTCTTTTTTTAAATAGAACAAAAGGTAATTCATTAATAATGAGTTACGTTTTATTTGATCATTATAGTAAAATAATAGTAGTCTATTTGCTTGAATGAATAGTTCGAAGAAATCCATATAATACTTCCCCGTTTTTAGGCAAAAACTAAGAATAACTATTAGAGCGGCATAAAATCAAGGGATTCTGTGACAAGTTTACCACAAGTATTTATGGAAAATTACTGTTAGTGAAGATGGTTTCAAAAGTGATTTTTTTTTTAAATGTATTTTTGAAGAAGTACTACATTTTTATCTTATTTTAATTGGTGATTATTATTGAAGTAATTATTTTAAATAATTTAATTTTAATTAATAACTCATACAAAAATTAATTATAAACGAACCACGGACACGAAATTCTCCACATTTACAAAACAAAGTTGAGTTAAATAAAAATTGTGGATTTAGAAATGGTAATTTTGATTTTACTTTTGACTGATGCTCGCTTCGCTAACCCTCCAATTGTACTTTCTCATGTACGTAGTACGTAGTATATATACATACATATATATATATATATATATATATATATATATATATATATATATATATATATATATATATATATATATATGTGTGTGTGTGTGTGTAGAAAAAAGTGAGTTTATACTGCATTACATCAGTCATATTTCCGGAAGTTTATTTTACTGAAATAATACATAAATAATATACATATGAATATAAACATGAAAGTGTTACCTATATTGGTGGTTTAAATGCAAAATTTCCATAGATATACATACAATATCCATAGAAGGAATTTAGGAGATAAAGGAATTAAGACAGAGGATGAATTTCGGGGAACATTACAATAACCAAAACCCATTAATGCTCTTGGGAAGCTGAATAAAAGAGAACACCCTCATTCACCTAGAGCTAGCGATAAAACTCGTTGAATGGGTTCTCTCTTCTACGCCATCTCACAACGACTCCTGGATGGCAACAATGCCCCAAGGTAAACAGACCATTGTATTGATCAATGATGGCCAATTCAAACAGGCTAACTAGTACTCCCTTTGTACAGCTGGGGGAGTTTCCTATTGTAGTTATGTCCTTTGATTGCTTAACGCGGAGGCCTACTATAGCTTAGGTAGAGTTTAAACTTGGAGCCGCTTTTACACTATATGTATTTGCGTGAAGTCGGCTGTTAACACACCGATTCTATCTAAAACATTGTCAATAGAGCAGTGTTAGAATGCCGCCCTATATGCTCAGTGAAGAGGTTAAAGAAAGCTATAATCCCTTTACGAGAGCCTCGTTTTTATGTCATCAAAACTCCTAGACCCTTGACTTGAGTATAACTTTCTTTAAGAGCTGAGTAAATATTTGATAAGCGTGAAAGAAGGTAGAGATGAAGAATCAACAATATACTTCCAGTACATACGCTTCACGACTTGATACATGGCGGAAAAAAAAAGTTTGAATATGGGAGTATGCATATTATTTCTAATTACACTAAACACAAAAACGTACACATTGGTATCACACAGCACAATAAGAAAGTGAATTTATTTTCACGATATTTTTAAATATTTGCTGACAGCAAACTGGGTTCAAGATGGCGGAAAAAACTGATTTTTCGGGCGGCA
This sequence comes from Gerris lacustris, assembly GCA_951217055.1. NCBI lineage: Eukaryota > Metazoa > Arthropoda > Insecta > Hemiptera > Gerridae > Gerris > Gerris lacustris. The sequence continues at coordinate 38,120,322 of OX578277.1, read as the reverse complement.
CCTCTACAGGACTGATTTTCTGCCAAGTTTCAACTCTCTAGGTTAAATACCTTGGACACTACGATGATAACATACATACATACATACACACATACATACAGATGTCATGCTGAAAACCACTCAGGAGGGCATAAAAACACCCAAAACGGATAATTCCGTTAAACCCCGAAAAAAAATGTTTGGGTGAAAACAATACTTTTCCTATATACCTTCGGAGAAGGTGAGGAAAAGTAAAAATGTCAATTATTTGTTTTATTCAGATTCCATTTACCTGTCAATGTTTTAGAATAAAATAGGATAAAAAGAAACAAAGTAAATTGACTAAAACAGCAACAAATCTAGTTACGCAGATTTATAACTAATAGTTAACCAGACTTATTAATTTAATAAATAAACATCATTTTCAAAACTATTTGAAAGATATTCAGAATTTATTTAATTGTTAAAACGTTTATAAAAAACTGATACAACTCGTACTAAACATTCTCATATTCGAGTACGAGTACATAATGTATTCTTTTATTTAGGTATTTTTATTAAGTAATTCCATCCCCGACGCGACGGCTCCAACCCTTAATCACAAATAATTTTATTAGCTTACTAACGATTTGCCATAATTATTCATAATCAAACATCAGTATATTAGAAACATTATCGATTTTAGTTATAAAACCGGGAATTACCAGAGTTAATATCATATAATTTTTATTTTTGCAAGAGTACTAAAGCCATGTGGTAGCCTCAGAGTGGTCGTCACCTGGACTAATTGATTGATTGCTGATTAATATCAATTAATAACTGTCAGAAAGTCGAGTTTGGTTTGCTTATCATAATAAATGGTTTGGTGATAATGACTCAACATGAAGCTTATGACATTACCAACTGAATTTTCACCTGATGAAATAATAATTGATTTTCCTCTACTGTCCCTCTTGAGCACTTCTCTCTCTATCATTTTACATTACATTTTCTCAGCAACGGATTGTTTGGTAAAGCCATACCAAGTTGAGAGTTTAGCCGTAAATTAGTATGCTCTCCGTAGTATTTCTACTAAAAAAACTAATATGGGCATTGTACGTAACTAGAATGTGTGTTACGAACCAATCATCCTTAATGACATATTTTCAAGATGATTATTATTTATAAGTTGGAAGCTCATAAAAATAATCGCTCTCTTTACATTTGTTGACGATTTTATTATTTCCGGATTAAGAAATAGTTATGTGGAATTTAATTGAAAAATAATTTCAAGATAAAAAGAACTTTTTATTTAAGTACTACGTTTCTAAATTTTCGGTTGAATCGTATGTAATGTTGAGGATATAATTGTTATTGTTATTTGTATCCATCTAGAGAGCTGATCTTAAGCCTATAAAAGGACAAATCTTTGTACAACGGATCTCCCCGACACCAAATCTAAACCGTGCCATCGATATATTTGAAATAATATAAATAATAAATTCAAATTTAAAATTGGAATTTTCGGTCGGGAAAAAAATCATACCTTATCTATTCAATGAGACGAACATTTTTTTCAAATGCTTTTTTTTAGTAAAACCTACAGCGACACCCCAATAAAGTGTTAAAGATCGCTAAGAAATGTTAATTGTTCTTACACAATAAACAATATAACAATAAAGTAGGGGTATAATATAATAATAATAATAATAATAATAATAATAATAATATAATATAACAATAAACAATAACATAAAGTAGGGGGCCGGTGTAGCCGAGGGGTTAGCACACTCGACTCTGAAACCAAGGTAAACCCCGGCTGTGAGTTCGAATCCCAGCGGAGTAAGACATGTTTCACACTAGATGAGTAAAGTGGCCGGATAACCCCCGTCCTGTAATAACCCTGGCAGTTGATCGGGACTAAAACCCAAAAGAAAAAAAAACAAAAAATAAAACAATAAAGTAATAAATCTTTAATGTTAATATAACAATAAAGTATATGATAGGATGCGAGGAAGCTATGTGCCACACTAATTGGCAGTGTATTTTCGCTAGTAGTATTACAACATGGAAACTTTGAAGTGAAGTAGTTATAAAAATAATACCATTAAGTGACGACCCAGTGATTTAACAGACTTCTGAAGTTTCTGTTAACTCTCTCCAGCAAAGATAACTCGTGGCTAATATTGTTCTTCACAACTTCCAAGGCTGTTGAAAACAACAACCGTCCCACAATCCCAGAAGCCTCAAAGAACAATATTGGCGACGAATTAGCCTGCATACAGGTTGCTATGCAGGAGAGAGTTGACACTTCAGAAATCAATTAAATCACTGCATCGTAAATGGTCGTCACATAAAAAATATAATTTTTAAAACTACTTCATTACAAACTTACCATGTTATATTATTTATTATTAGCAAAAAAAAAAAAAAAAAAAAAAAATACTTTTACTTAACTTACTTACAATGTTTGTATGTATGTTCGGGTCAAATCTTGCAAATGAATTTTAAAGCAGTATTCCTCAACCGATTGAATTTAAATTTTGCATAAAAGTTTAGTTTGGATGGCAAAGCATGGTTAGCTAAGTGAAGTCATACTAAATCCAATACGGCGGACAGCCCAAGATACTAGTTATTTTTTAAGCACACCCATGATATGGGGATCAAATGAAAGGGTTTACTGAGAAGAATGCGATAAATGAAATGCCTTCACTCTAAATCCAAGATATAAGCTTGTTTTAAAAAAAAAAATAAATAAATAAAATAAAATACTATTCATTTATTTATTTACCTTTGACAAGATTACTCCCGTTCCCAGATTTTTTTTTTTATTTTTTTTTTTTTTTTTTATTATTTATCTATGCAGGAGTCCTTCCAATCACTTGGTTAATAATAATAATAATAATAATAATAGCATTTTTATTACCAATATTGTACATAAAATTAATAGTTAGACTTCTGTATAATTCTACATGGTAAATCGGCATATGCCGAGGCATCCTTCTAGAGGATAAAGAGGTTATACAATGTTTATTACCTATAATCTAATTTTAGTATGAATTTGAAATTAAAATTTTAACATATTAATAAAAATAATTTGAATATTCCTTCTATTTAAAACAAACTTAAATAATAATACTTTTAAAACTGAAACAATATATATTATATATATACATATACATACATATATATATACATATACGCACATACGCATGCATAAATATACATACATACACATGCACACATACACATACATACATACACAAACATACACACACACCCATACACATACATACAATTTGTATATAAAATTACACATGGTTTTGTTAATTTTAGGTTGATATTAATTATAATTTTAGATTGGTATTAATTTTATATTAGATTAAATATGATGTGTTGGTGTCCCCGAAATGGAGGGTATTGGTATTAGTAAGTTTTATTATCCAGCCATTCTTCAATGTAAATATCTCGCATTCTGCACCATTCCAATCTGTTCCATGCCATCCTATGCCACACTCCTCCTCCACAGCACTGAAACATCTCATGATCCCAACCATGAGGAGGTCTTCCTACTTTTCTTTTCATGTTTCGTGGGCACCAACTCATCAAAGATTTACTCCACCTGTCGTCTTTAGCTCTAAGTATATGACCAGTCCAGTTCCATTTCCTGGTTATTATCGTGGCAGCTATATCTTCCAAACCAGTTCTCTCTTCGACCCATTTGTTACTTTTTCTTGCTTTTCTTGATATTCCTAACATTCTCCTCTCCATACTTTTTTGGCACACTCTTACATTATGTATGACTTTCTTAGGGAGAGTCCATGTTTCACATGCATAAATCAAGACTGGTAGGACACAGCACTTCCATAATTTGGCTTTTTTCTTTATGTCTACTTCCGCTCTAAATAGATGGTTGAATTTATTAAAAGCTTTCCAAGCTAGTGCTATTCTCCTGTCTATTTCTTTTTCTTCATTTTCTTTGCTAATCATGTGTCCTAAGTATATATAGTTGTCTACACTTTCTACTATATGACCGTCTATTTCTATGTTGTTGTTTTCTACATTTATACACATCATTTTCGTTTTATTGTAGTTTATTTCCAATCCTACTTTTTGGGCTTCTTCTTTTAACTCTAGTACCATTTCTTTTGCTTCTGTTATGTTCTTTGATGTTATACTTTGGTCGTCAGCAAATGCAAGTCTATTTAGCCATCGACCATCTATGCTAATCCCCTTCCCTTCCCATTCCAGGTTTCTATCAGCTCTTTCAAGTGTGTTATTAAACAATTTTGCAGAGGGAACGTCTCCCTGTCTTATCCCACGCTTTATATCTATTGTCTTACTGATTGATCTAAGTTTATATTGTAAAGTTAATCCGCTGTAGATAAATTCTAGAAGACTTCCGTAGTTTTCCTCTATGCCTGCCTCTTTAAGACCTTCTATAACTTCTTCTATGAGGACTGAGTCAAACGCTTTCTTATAGTCTATGAAAATTATTACTAAAGGGAATTGATATATATGAGCTTTTCTAATTAGTTGCTTTATGGTAAAGATGTTGTCAACAGTGGAGAAATTTGGTCTAAACCCTGACTGGTTTATGCTTATTTGCTGATCTAGTTTGTTAGAGATTCTTTTTGTTATGATAGACATAAATACTTTATATATACAGGATAGTATACTTATTGGTCGGTAATTATCAATATTTAGTTTATCGCCCTTTTTATATAATAATAATAGATTGGCTACGAGCCATTTTCTCGGTACTTCTCTTTTTGCTAGACATAAATTGTAAAGGTCAAGCAGTATACTTACTAATGTTTCACCTCCGGCTTTTATTTCTTCATTAGTTATTTCATCTGGACCTGCAGCTTTGCCATTTTTTAATCTTTTTATAGTCCATTCTATTTCACACTTGAGAATTGGTTGCACTGTTTCTTCACTCCATTTTGAATTTATGGTATTTGGGATCCTATGTATGTTACTATTCCTGTAAAGGTTAGTATAATATTCAGCTATCACATTTGCTATTTCTTCAATCTGAAAACAGATATTGAAGAAATCACTTGGTTACTTTTACCAATAATTTAAATTGATCTTAAAACCATCTGACAAGACTACTACATCATTTGTGAAAAAAAAATATACTCAGTGACTTTTATCTTTAGGTAGACGATATATAAACCAATAAGCGCTTTGGCAGGGCTAAGCTTTCCACGGCTTATACTGAATTATCACACGTAACACGTATCTGTGGGATTCACTACATATAGTTTATAAGCCCTTGAGCTTATAAAACTATATTTATTAGTCCTTGAGTTTAACGCTAACCATATGGTGGTTATATAAGCTAATCCCTCGCCTGAAACTAAGGTAATTTCAATCCAAGTGAGGTAAGACATATTTCATACTGGTGAACATTATCAAGGGGATGCTTGAAGAAGCTGATTCCTCTCCCATCCTATATAAGGTAAACAGGACGAAGCCGGTTTTGCGTTCAACGGTCCCACATACGTGGTCTATGAAAATCGAAAATCCCAAATTGAGGTTAAGATAAAAAGACCAAAGCCTTCAACAGACTTTTGCAGATAATTGTTAATATATTTTCCTTGATATCGCCTGAGAGGAAGATTTTAGAGACGGTATAACAAAGTCACAACAAGGACAACAACAAGGAGTTTAGGATAGATAATGGTTTTTCAAAGGGATATGGATTTTCATGTGACGAGGTTCTTAACCTTATCTAAGCATCACATAGGTGGTATATGAGAACACGTGATCAAAGCATCTAAACACAACTGTCTCCTGCTTGCATGTTTCACGTTAGTAATATTAGACTTTGTACGATGCTTTAGACTAATAGTTGAGTGTAACGTGACATTTGATGTCTCTAAACAGTGGAGAGTGGATAACAGGTGAACTAAATAGTAGAAGGAGAACCTTAATGCTACGCTCTGACACCCCGAGACTCCAACTACAGTGTCAACACGATCATTAGAACCTATATCAACCAATCAATATCTGTATAAAGGTCTGCATAACTAAACAGACAACTATCAACTTTCACAGTAATGATTACAAAGTAAATATTAACATTACAACCTTTCCATCTAATGGTCTATAATTACCATAACAGTAATCGATAAAATACTGATACAGAAAACCCTTACATCGAGTATTACTAATTATTTTCAGACGATCAAAAAATGAATGGAAATCCATCATGATATCATCTCCAATATAATGATAATTTACATTAAAAAAAACTTCAACATTACATTAAATTACTTTTAGATTCGGATTTTTAACCTGAAATAATTTATAACAAATATTTGATAAGATATAAATTATTTATAGTAAACTTATTTATAGTAATTATTATTTATAGTAAACTGATTATTTATTAACTAGATTCTAAAGCAATTCTATAACTTATTAATAGTTGGAAGGAAATTATAATTTATTGTTTGCCGAAATATACAAAATTTGTAATTTGAAATGAACTATTAATTAAATTAGCTTTAAAACTGTTTTAAATGAATAATTTATAAGCAATTTCCAGTGCCTAGACTTTTTGACGTAGGAATAAATTGACTTTGAATTTGATTATGGTAAATACACTTATAGAAAGGCAAAATATATTCGTAATACGTAAACATACATGCATAATAAGTGCATAATTAAGTAGTATGATTAAAATAATTGTAATATGTACATTGAAGTAAGAATTTATAATTAATTATATTATTTGTCAGAAAAATATTTCTATTTTATTTAAAACACTAGAAAGTATTTGTGCAAGAAACAGAGGATGATTGAATGTGAAAAGGAAAGTTAAAATCATTGCGAAATTTTCCTGTAGGTAAATAGAAAGAGCATAGGTTATGACTAAAATCAATCATTTGAGTATTTGACCTCAAAGAAAAAACAATTGAATACCAAGTGTTTCCTCCCCATAATCCTACATAGAATATCTAAGCAGAAAATAGAATGCTAGAAAATAAATTGAAACCATATTACTGAGAATGTCATATAGTAGTGGTGTGACACTGTTATCACACAAGGTGTAATCAGTTGCTTCAATCCCTGATCACGTCTCTCACTGAATTGTGTCACCTCTGACACTTCTCTATTCTACACAAAGCCTCTCCTTCTCTCCATCCTATCCATGGATTAAATTTCAATTTAACAAAAGAAAAGACTCCAAGAATTTTTTTCCAATTCCGAATAAAAAACAACAATGAGACAAAAAATAATCTGCCAATTTGTATGGCACTTAGCTTCCTCGCTTACTAAAATTGGATGAATTTCCAAGGGTGATTTGGATCTGTTTCGTTTCCCAGTGGGTTCAAACTTATATTTTGATGCGCAAACGGTTGACACTAGGATCGTCTAAGGACAAATTTGGATAAACCATAAAAATTTCTTAAAAATTAGATGAGTATTTGTAAGGACATATGTGTAAAGAAATGCTTGGCGCATATTGAAAAAAGTATTTGTCGCAGAAGTTTAAAAATTATATGGGATCAAAATTGGGCTTATTATGACTTATCATGCAAATCGCTAAAATCAAAGGAGTTGTATTTAAGATATGTTAGTTCGCAAAAATGTCGATCAACAGATAGACCGACAAAAAAATCCCTTAGTTTCTATAACGGATTTCTTTCCTGTAATTTTTTAATTTGGTACATAAAAAAATGTCACTTTTCAAAACGATTCCAAACAAGGAAAATAGAGAATAAAAAATAATGAATAGGTTTTATTTATGCATCCTGATTGAAATTGATTAATCAATATCATCAGACATCGACAGTCATGTAAACTAATTGACATGAAATTTTATTTTAAAAACATTATAGACATTTTATTTTATTTTTGTACCAGGGAAAATATTGTATCTTAGCCCACATTAGCAGTATACAAAAATAGCACAAGTCCCATCAATAAAATAACATTGAACAACACACATACATATGGATTTGATGCATCCCAAAATTAAAATTCTGCTCTAAAATTCATGTAAATTAAACAAAATGAAATCAGATATTAATGCTTTTTAATAAGGATAGGATTTCGAAGAAAAATTGAATTGTAGATAAAAAAATTTAGGCATTAGATCATTTCTTCTCTTAGCGGAGAATTCAGTCGGATTTTTATCCATTACGCATACTCGTGATGATCCCGCGTTCCGTTCCATGCTTGGTTGGAACAAAACTATAGGAAGACTAAATTAAAATAAAATAATATCTATTTTTTGAATTTATTTTTACACAAATTTAAAACGTGTTCAACAAGTGGTTGTTTTCAATTTATATTAGATTTACAGCGAAATTAGTTTATTTAAAAAACTAATTTCGGAAACTAGATTTTGTCCCGGGAAAACGACTATTTGGTTAGTTTTGTTTATAAATGGACGTCTTAAAAGGTTTAAATCAAAATCGTCGGCGCCGTTTTCAATCATTTATTTTTTACAGTTTTTAGGGTAGCTGCCCCTTCAGAGATAAAACGCATTTCTCTACTTTGTCTTTCATCGAAATCGGTCCTATAATTTAGGGCCCTACGCATCTGGACTACAAAAACTAAGGGGACCTCACATTGTATAAATCCATCAAAATCGAAATCACAATTCTCGCAATCACAATCGAATTCTCGCCATCACAATACTATAGTATATAGAGAGAAATATATACTATAATATGAGAATGTAAAAAGAAGAAGAAGAAAAAAAAAACACAACAGTAATGGAACAAAGAATGAAAGTATGGAGGAGGACGCAAAAATATGGCTAAATGAGCACTAGCTTAGTTGAGTAAAAATAATTTATATTATAATTTAACTGCTTAGCACACTATGTGAGTATGAGAATTTTAATTTTTTTTCTGCTAACATCAGCGGTGAAGTCTGCTCACACTCTAAATACAAATTTGGACAACAAACGCAGTCACATAAAAATAGTGATCCTGAATTTAAATCCAATAATACAAAATTTAATAATTTTCTGTTTAACAAGTGATTGCTTACTTTTCGCTTTTGAATTTGTAGCAATATTCAAATTTATTTTAATTAAAATCTAAAAAAAAACCAAGATTTTTGCCTGTAAAACAACTTATATGTATAAATTAGTATTTAAATGAAGTGCAAAATAGAATGTTTTACCAATTAATTTAGAGCTAAAATCCAATTTCACTTCAGGTATAATTTTTCGAAAAATGTATGCCAAATTTCATCGAAATCGGCCCAGTAGTTAAGGCTCTACTTATTTCGTTCATCAACAACGTGATTTTTTTTTTTATTTTTTTTTTTATTAATTTTTATTGACTAACACAACTACATAAATTTTAATGTTATAAGTGTTATTGATGTACATTGATGTTTTTTGGGCGGGGAATTACATGGAAAGGATATAGTCCATTGGCTAGTCCTTTTGGCGTGAATATTTTAGAATATAACAATAAATAATTTTATAATAATATGGAAAGAATAATAATAATAATAATAATAATAATATAATAATTATATTATTACAAGTTAAGCAAATCTCTAGGCCACTGCCTCCTAAGGCGGCGAAGTGGGTTATCTGGGATGGTTTGGGAAGAAAGGAGTTCTACTAAAGGATTGGGGTGATCGGATAAGGACTGATGGAATTTTTGATATCGGGATATTGATAGGTCACGGACAAATGGAACATTAAGATCATTGTGGAGGGTGAGGTTGGATACATAAAAAGGAGCATCGGTAATTTTCCTGAGGATTTTGGATTGAAGAGTTTGAAGTCGACGGGAGTTGGAAGGCTTGGTGCTACCCCAAACCTCCAGACCGTAAGTCCAAGCTGGTTTTAAAATTGTGTTGTAGATTAGAAGTTTATTGTTTAGAGTAATTTTGGACCTACGATCTAGTAAACGAAGCAGCAACTTGTAGCGTCTTGAGATGTCAGTACGTTTAGTTTTTGTGTGATGTTGCCAGGTGAGTCGTCGATCAAGGTGAAGGCCAAGGTATCGGACAGTGCTGGATTGAGGAAGGAGAACTTGGTTAAGAATGACTGGAGGACAGGTGCTATGACGAAGAGTAAAGGTGATATGTACACTTTTCTGCTCGTTAATCCGGATCCTCCATTTTCTTAACCAAGGTTCGAGAAGGAGAAGGTGACTTTGAGTGTTATTGGATGCAGTTTGAGGGTCTTGATGGACTGATAGGATTGCCTTGTCATCTGCGAAGGTGGCAAGGACTGAGGAAGGGTATTGAGGGATATCATGTGTGTAGAAGGAATATAGGAGGGGTCCAAGAATACTACCCTGAGGTACTCCAGCACTTACAGGGCAGATGGAGGAGGAAGTGGTTCCTAAACTTGCACAGAAAGATCTATGAGTGAGAAAGGACTTCAGGATGAGGTAGTAAGTAAAAGGAAGGATTCCCTTGAGTTTCCAAAGCAGCCCAGCGTGCCAAACTCTGTCAAAAGCTTGTGCTTCGTCCAGGAAGACAGCTGAGCAATACTTTTTTTTCTCTAAGGTGGAGGCAATGACATCAACAATGCGATGACACTGTTGGATGGTGGAGTGGTGAGCACGGAAGCCAAACTGATGGTCAGGTATGAATGGTTTAAGTATGGGAAGGAGTCTACGGAGAAGGAGCTTTTCTAGGATTTTCCCCATTACAGGGAGAAGGCTTATAGGTCGATAGGATGATGGAAGATGAGGAGGCTTGGATGGTTTAGGAATCATTATAATTGTGGCGAATTTCCATTGGGTAGGGAAGTGGGTTGTTTTAAGGACAGAGTTAAATATGTATGTAAGGAAAAGGATACCTTTTTTAGGAAGGTGTTTAAGGATTTCAGAGGTAATAAGGTCATAACCGGGAGCTTTTCGTGGTTGAAGATGTTTAATACAGTAAAGGACGTCCGAGGGATTAAAGGATTTGGGAGGCGGAGACAGTTGGAGGGGAGCTAGGAGATCTTTGTTAATAAGGTTTACATGGTTATGATCAATTATATCTGGATGTGGAGAGAAAAGGTTTGTAAGGTGTTGAGCAAAGACTTCAACCTTTTCAGTTTCAGACTTTGCCCAGGAGTTATCAGGATTTAGAATGGGAGAAGGGATTGATTTTTGGGAAAGGATTCGTCTGGTCGCGTTCCAAAGTGATTTATCTTTAGTTGTAAGTTGTGAAGTGAAAGTCTTAAATTTGTCTTCTTTATAGAGTCTCAGTAAGTTAGTCAGTTTTCTACTTGCTATATTATATGTACGTTTGTCTGACGGATACCTAGTTCGTTTCCAGTGGGCCCTAGCTCGTCTTTTTTCACTTATCAGTGTCCGTATGTCGATTGGTAAGCTTGATCTAATGTCTTGTCTGTTAGTTAGTGGTTGAGTCGAGTCCCAAATGGAAGTCTGTATGGTCTCAGTCAGTGTCTGTACTGCTTCGTCTATGTCAGTCGCATTTTTAAGTGAAATCTTAAGGTCTAGTCTCTGATCTACTAGCATTTGAAAAGAGTCCCAGTCAACTCGTCCGTTAATCAGTCGAGGTTTAAGAGGACGTATAGGAGGTTTAATGTCTAGGATGAGGAGGACAGGACTGTGGTCTGAGGAGAGATCGTCAAGGACAGAGACAGTAGGGTGAAGGTCAGGTATGGGCGTTGAAACAAAATAGTCTAGGATGTCAGGAAGTTTATTTGGGTCAGATGGGAAATAGGTGTATTCGCCAGGAGAATGGATGCCGTAGTTTGTTGAGGATAAGGCTTTCAGGAGTGTGACACCACGAGGATTACGTGCTCGACATCCCCACTGAGGATGTTTTGCATTATAATCCCCGCCTGCAATGAATTTATGGCCTAAAGATCGGAATAAGGAAAGGAAATCTTGTTGGGAAATAGGATGATTTGGAGGGCAATATACAGAGGAAATTGTGAAATTAAATGGTAAAGAGTTTAAGGATATAGATGTACACTGAATAGAGTCTGTGCAAGTAGGGGGTAAAGGATAATGGGAAATGGAATTCCGTATTAGGATCGCACTACCCCCGTGTGCAGTGTTATCTGGGTGATCTGTTCTGTGTGTTGTGTAATTTTGTATGTGAAAATGCGATCGAGTAGTGAAATGTGTTTCTGTGATGAGGGCAATGTCGATCCTTCTGTCTTGAAGCAATATGTCTAGTTCCTGCCCGTGAAGGGTAGCACCATTAGCATTCCAAAGCAGGATAGTCAGGGAACGCTGAGTTGGAGTATTCACTGATGTGGTTGAGTGGCAGGAAGCAGAGTCTGTATAAAGGTAGTGAATGTTGTGAGAGCAGTAAGGAGGGGATTAATAATGGCACGAAGATCATAAAGGAATGTTTGAAGGGTTACTGATATATCAGAGGATGGTGTTGGAGGCGGAATATGGACTGGAAGGCGTGCTCGTGAGGTCCCACCAGAGGTGGCAGTGGCGTATGTAACTCCGGTGACTACATTGTTGGTTTGGTTTGGTTGGCTGGGCTGCTGCTCTGAGATGGGCGCTGTTTCTTTTGTGGTCTCTCTGGTGATTAATTGATTGATAGGAGCTTGGTAGATAGATGATTCTGTAGTTTGATGGTCGGGCTTGTTGATTTTTTTGATTATTGGGTTTGTTTTTCTAAATTTTTTTTGGAGTTCTTTATGAACTATACAGCCCCTATAGTTGGCTGGGTGGGCTCCGCTGCATAGGACACATTTGGGCTGGTCTTCGGGTCTTTTAGTACAATGTTCAGTCATATGAGAGCCTGCACATTTAACACACTTAGGTGCGTGATTGCAATACGATTTTGTATGTAAGTATGACTGACATCGAGTACATTGAACAATGTCTTGGCGCTTGTAGGGTTCTTCTACTTTAATTCTGCAGTGGAAGATTGTTTTGACTTCAAAAATTTCTTTATTATTGAGATTTGGCTCTAACTCGATGAAAAATAAGGAAAGGGCGGAGTCCCCTTTTTTCACGTTGGTTACATTCCGCACTCTAAAACCAAGTGCTTCAAGTTCGTCCTTTATCGCGTTAGGGGGAGTGGAGTGGTGTAGGTGTCGTATTACTACTCTATAGGCCTTTTCCTCTTTTGACTGATAGGTGTGAAAGGTTACATTTTCAGCACGAAGAGAACGAACTGCACTCTTGTAACCTTCGACGGATTTACAAAAGATTGCGACATCGTTTGATCTAGCTTTGCAGGTAAAGCCGTCATTTCCCAGTAAGCTTCTAAGCCCTTGGACGCATTGGGAGAAGTCTGTCACATTTTTTACAAAAATTGGTGGTGGCTTAGGGTCATTTACCTGAGGATTATATGCGTCGTTATTTTCATTCCGCTGAGATAAAACACCGTAAGGGTTTGGTGTAGTGAAATTAATTTTAGCATTTGATGTTGATGGCTGCCCTTCATTACGGGTCTGTTCTACAGGTTTAGTTGGCTGGCCTCCTTGAAGGGAGCCTAGCACAGTGGTGTTGAGCGGGTCTGGACTATTCGTCCTCGAACCAGAGGTAGAGGGGGAGGGAGCGCGGCCCTCGAGAGAGCTGTTAGTTACTGCTCTCTTTGGTTTAGGCTTAGGCGACGTTGTTTTTGATCTGCGTCGCCTCTTCCTTTGACCCACAGTCTTATTCATGTTATTGAATGCAACTATTTGTTTACCTTTTGGAGGTTTCCGGGTGACCTTGGTGATAAGAGGCCTTCCTACCGCGCTCTGTCGAAACAGCTTCTTCTATTATATAACAAAATAGCTAAACTAAAAATATTGAAAATAATAACTGAAAGACTTCCGATTAAAATAAAACTTTGAGAAAAAATAGAAAATAATAATCTACACCACTTGGTAAAAAATGAAAAAGAACTGTAAGCTAAAACAACGTGAACGGTGAAAATGTAAAAAAAAACTCAGTAGTTTTATTTCCTGAGTTAGTAGCGATCCGTTCACTAAAACAACCGACTTTGCCCGTCTCTTAATTATATATTAAATTATTCAGTGTTGCAGTTTCTGATCCAACCATATTGTTTAAAACAAAGCTTCAATTAGAAAAACAAAGTGAGAAAAAACCAACAAAGTTCGAGCTAGTCAAATTAAAATAGATAATTCTCAGTTTTAAGTCAATTTAAATTTAAGGTTTTAACCGCAAGCTAACCAACATTGCCTCTCATTTTAAATAAACCGACATCTATATATTTATTTAATTTACAATTAACTTCTTATTAATTCCATATTTTACTTTCATTGTTAGAGCAAGAAAACCCTTGTTTTTGAATTTTAAAGTTAATACAACAAAACTTCAATATTACTCCAAATAAATTTAATTTCACGAATTTATAATTTAATCAATGTTTGAATATATATACACACACACACTCACACACACCCACACACACACTCTAATATATATATATATATATATATATATATATATATATATATATATATATATATATATATATATATATATATATATATATATATATATATATATATACTTTTTTGAAGCGAGCGTAGCGAGCTTCCTACATTCAAAGAAATATGCTCCGTGTCTGTGTGTGTGTGTTTGAAACGTATAACGATAACTAAAGTAAAAGCTGACCGATAATTATGAATTTTGGTACACATGTTCATTTTACCAATGCTCAGGACGAGTTCGTTGGACAGCGTTGTCTGTCCAAGCGTTCGCGTGCAACGCTCGCGTAACCGTGCTCTTCAAAATTAGGAATTTTTTTAAAAAAATTCTAACTTTATCTATTCGACGAGACAAACCTTTTTTTTTAAATACATTTTTTTAATAATACTAACAGCGACACTACCATGAAGTGTTAAAGATCGCTAAAAATATTAATAAAGCAGGGAGGGAGAAAGACAAGGAGAATTCAGAAGGAGAGAATTCAGGAGGAATTAGAAGGAGTCAAAGAATTAGCTGGGAACAAAGGATATAAATTTGTATGGCGACAAAATTATCAGACTCTGGTTCGGAAAAAAGAAAACGACCCTATCATCGCTATTAAAAGAGAAGAAGATTTATCTAAAATGTTATAGTCAGGTATTCTAAATAAATCTCTAATACATTAAAAAATGATATCATAAATATGCTAGACAACATAACAGAACAAACTACTGTATATACGCACCGACTTGACAACACAGACTTACATCAATTAAATTTAAATAAACACAAAATAAAAATATTACACACAAATATTCGAAGTATAAAGAGAAATTTTGATTTATTAGAATTACTTTTAACGGACTTAAAGACTGAATTCGAAGTAATTGTTTTAACAGAAGCCAGATTAAATGATTTTCACTCCTCACTAGAAATTAACGGCTACACATATCACTATCACTCGGGTAACAATCAGAATGAAGGAATTGTTGTTTATGTATCCAACAAGTTTAAAATTAAAACTATCAAACAAGAAGCCATAAGCGGATGTAACAGCCTGTCCCTGTGTTTAAATTATCTTGATATCGATCTGCTTCTTACAGCCATCTATAGATCTTGGCAAATTCCTCTAGAGGAGTTTTTAGAGAATTTATCAATATATTTACAGAACTGTAGAGGCTGTAGGAACCATATTCTTATTGGTGACATGAATATCAATATTTTATCCGACGAAAGAAAATCGCAAGATTATCTAACGACGGTTAACTCCGAGGGCTTTGTAAGTCTTATAAATGTGCCTACTAGAGTGGAGAATAATTCGTTTTCATGCTTAGATCATATCATGTTTAAACAAACAGATAAACATATCAATATAACCCCCTTTGTATTAAACTCAAAAATCACGGATCATAACCCTACTGGTCTTACTATAGATCTTAACAACATAAACCAACATCAAAACAATCAACAACAGCGCCACTACACAACTACTACTGTTAACATTGACAACCTATCAGTCCTTGCTAGCCTTGTTGACTGGAACAGTATTTACCAATTAGACGATATTAACCACATAGAGAACTATATAACTGAGAAAATTAAAACCTTGATAAAAAATTGCAGTACAGCAACCACTAAAAAAATTCCCTGTTCAAAAAAAATCCTAAAACCCTACATTACGCCTGGAATACTAAAATCTATGAAAATTAGAGATAAACTATATAAACTTAAAGATAAAGCTCCTTTTAATTTGTCCCTGCAATGTAATTATAAAAAATATAAAAATCTGGTTGGTAAGTTAATAACTCTATCAAAAAATCAATACTACGCACAAAAATTAGAATATAGTGGAAACAGTTCAGATAAGATTTGGGCAGTGGTCAATGAAAGTTTAAACAGGAAAAAGAACGGTCCTAATATTATACAAGATCTTAAAATAAACAATATATCTTACTCCAACAAAAATAATCCTAAAGAAATAGCTAATCAGTTAAATAAATACTTTGTTAATATCGGTAAAAATCTGACAGAGGATATTAAAAACAATTGTAAATGCAGAATTAGGAATAATAAAATCAGTAAATCAAACCCTAAATCACTTTTTTTCTCTCATATCACAGAAAGCGAAATTGAAAATTATATTAAACAACTTAACAATGACTCTTCACCAGGTGTTGACGGTATCAAAGCTCAATATTTGAAAGCTATAGCCCCATACATAACTAAACCACTTCAACACCTTTATAACCTTTGTACTAGCCAGGGTGTTTTCCCCCAAGCATATAAAATAGCAGTGGTAACTCCACTATTTAAATCGGGCGAAAAGTGCGATCCTTCAAACTATCGTCCTATATCCGTAATATCTAATCTATCTAAATTACTTGAAAAATGCATCAAAGTAAGATTAACCGAATTTCTAGAAAAACACAAAATAATCTCGGATAGACAGTATGGCTTCAGAACCGGTAGGAGTACATCTGACGCAATTGTCAGACTAGTGAATAATATTACAGATGCTTTAGATAACGATGAAAAATGTCTTGCAATTTTCCTTGATATTAAAAAAGCTTTCGACTCTGTAAGCCATACGGTGCTCCTAAAAAAAATATACGATCTGGGTATTAGAGGCATCGCGTACGATCTTTTCGCTAGTTACTTAGCAAATAGAAGACAGATGGTAAAATGTAACGGGGTTCTCAGTGATCCCCTTGAAGTAGTACACGGTACACCTCAGGGAACAAATATATCCCCACTCACATTTTCCTGCTATATCAATGATTTACTTTCTATTAATAGTATCGATGATATAATTTCATATTGTGATGATTCATGCCTTGTTTTCCGTGGTCCTAATTGGTCGTCAGTTTATCAGAAAGCCTCTGTAGGAATGGAACAAATTGCAGAATGGTTACATCTGAACTATCTGAGCCTAAATATTAGTAAAACTAAATACGTCGCTTTTGCTTATGACCAAAGGGGGGAGCCTCCGGGTAACCTCAATTTAACTTTTACAACTTGTCGATCTCCGGAAAATTCATCGAGTAACAAACAATTAAAATTATCAACGATAGATAAAGTCAATAGTATGAAATATTTGGGTGTCTATATAGATAAATATTTAAGTTGGGAACATCATATTTCTAGCCTCTCAAATATAATAAGAAAAACCATATATAGTTACAAGATACTCAAGAAATTTCTTTTCTTAAGCCATCTCCGTATGGTTTATTTTGCACTTACAGAGTCTCTAATTAACTATGGTCTGGTAGTCTATGGATCCGCTGCTAAAAATAAAATCGATCAAATATACATTTTGCAGAAACGTATAATAAAGATATGTCTAGGTAAACCTGTCGTATATTCCTCTGAGCTGAGCTTCTCAGATTTTAAAACAGTACCTTTAGAACTTCTCTTCAAAAAATCAGTTCTTATACAATTTTTTAAGCTAGAAAAAACTAGATTAAACCATCAGTACAGTACACGCTCTAAATACGATTTCTCAGTCAAACTTCCGCGCTGTCGGACTACAAAAAAACAACAATATCTCCAGTTTTTAGGCCCAAAATATTTCAACGACCTACCTCTAAAAATTAGGAAAATTACTGATTTTGAACTTTACAAAGTAAATATTAAAAAGTACATAAAAAATCAAGTTGAGGAATTTTTCAGCTATAAGATTAATACCTGAAAAATATTTTTTAATCATAATTAATATTGTTTTATTGTTTTGCCTGAGCAGTTAGTAATAAAATGATATTGACTTATAGTAAGGGACTCTACACACAGATGCTGCATACCTTTGACCCTCGCTCACACACACTTCTAACTCATTTTTCTTTTAATCATTCACTTTATCACTTTCTAGTTTATAAACAGAAAACATTAAAACAGTTGTCTTACATATCATTTTTTAAGACAGATTTATTTTTAATTTATGATGTAATTCAAAATAAAAAGAAATACAAATTGTTTGTTGGTTGAGATTTAATTAAAAAGTTAAACAAAATTTATTTTTCAACGAATACATAGTTTTATTTTATTTGATTTATTTTTTTAAATTATTTTTTACTTTTTATTTTTATTTATTGTATTTTTTTTATTTTATTTTTTTTTGGTAATTGATGAAACATATCTGACATTAAATTAGCTTAATAAATTATTTATATTGTTTATTTTATATATATGTACTAGAGTTTATAGACAGAGCCCTCGCTCTAGCATTTGCTATTGAGGGCTCTCGTTATTGAAGTATTGTTGTATACTTGAATTTTTGAGAAATTGTAAAATAACGGAAATAAAGATTATTAATAATAATAATAATAATAATAATATATTTATTTGTTTTTAAAGCTTAATGCTTTATACAAAGGGGTTACAATTTAAAGATTAACATTTTAGTTCATTTATAAACATTTTACATCTTATTAAAAAAAGAAACTGAAGAAATGAAAGAAGTAGAAAGAGAAAATAAAACAAAAAACAAAGATACCTTTGATAATGGAAATTAATTTACTACTCAAATAATAACTAATTATTTCTATTAAAAACAAAATTATTAATAACAACTGCTTTATTTATTTATTTTTTTTATTATTATTTATATATATATATCTATTTATTTTCTTTAATTTTCCTCTCTTTTTTTCTTAATTAATAACACTAACGTTTTATTCATTTAAAATAAATGACCTTATTTTTAAAATATTTTGAACAAAATAAAATAAAAATTGTGCTTGTTTTGAAGATGCGATTCCTAAGAGTATTGCTAAGTTCGTATCTTCGCTCCACTCGCTACTAGTTAGTTGCATTGATATAAACGCTTTCCTTTGTGGTTGGTAAATAGGGCATCTTAACATAATGTGTCCAAGGGTTTCAATTTCATTCATGTTACATACTGTACATGTTTCCATTGTATTAATTTTATATAATATGCCATGTATATTTATCTTTAGAGCTAGATTTCCTGTTGTTCTGATCTGTGTGATTAACTTTTGAACGGCGTAAGAAAGATCGAATTTCGGGCTTAAATAATTCTCATCTTCATGGTTGAAGCTATTAAGTATGGTGTAAATCTTATGGTTTTGCGATAATTGTGTGTTTTCGAAGTCTACAAGTTTTAGTTTAGCACTGTACTGTTGTGTTAAATATTTTATGTCGGATTTGGTAAAGCTGGATTGAAAAACAAAACTAGTATCTATTTCTATTGTCGCAAGTATATGTTTTATCTGTGATATCCAGTTATATTTCGATGTGTTATTTGGCGTGGAGTCTAAAACTAGTAAGCGATTATAACATTTCTTCATGTAGGAGTTTTCGTCAAGTGAGTGGATTTTATTGATGAAAGAGAGAGCCTGTTGAAGAAAACTTACTGCAACATGCTCTAGATGAAACTCTTGTCGAATTATATGATGAGGCGTGTTGTACTGTAGAGAGAAATAGTTTTTGTAAAAATAATTTTGTGCGATTTCTAATTGGTGAAGGTATCGACCGGCCCAGACAGGAGACGCGTACAGTAATGCACCGAGAATACAAGATCTGCATACTTGTTTGACAGCTTGAAACGAGCGGTTTGATATCTTTGCGAGGGTTTCCCTTAGGACCCCCGACATGACTCGACTCTTTGCCACGGCCTGCTTAGCAGCTTCCTCGAACACTCCTTTTCTAGTGAAATAAACCCCTAAATAATTGAACATATTTACCTCCTCTAAGACATTCCCTTTATAATAGCATTTAGGTCGGTTTTCTGCAAGCTTCCCTTTAGAAAATATTAATACCTTTGTTTTGTCCGTATTCACCGTAAGGTCGTTTAATTGGCAATATTCTTCAAGTATTTTCATAGCTTTGTTTAATTGAATTATTGAGGGGGACGCCATATTGGCTGTAAAGGGGGACGCCATATTGGCTGTAAACAGTTCACATCGTGCTCCGTTATTTTAACGTTTTTTATATAGATTTATTGTGTTTTTGTGTAGTGAAAGTGTGTAGAAAGAGACATTACAAAGTATTCTATCTGTTTATGCATCAACATTCTACTTATATTATAAGGTAAGATTTTTTTTCCACTTTAAAATAAAATCAGTTTTTGGCAAAAAGGAGGATAAGTTTATACAGGGTAATATATATTACAGGTAGAGACGTACAAATCGGCGTTTGACATTGAATCGGCTTTTCAAAGATCACGTCAGAGTGCAGCACTTCCTGGACCTGGACTGACATAAATCAGTTAATTGAATAAATTATCACAAGAGCGCACCAGAGGTATAGATTAACAGACGAATGAGATCCGACTGCGAATCTTCTAAAAGACCTAGGCAGGAAAATAGTCCCAACAATAATACTAAATCACCGGTTCATAAAAAAACAGCTATGGATTTATCGGCGATTGAAACTCTACTTGATAAAAAGCTCCAACCACTTGCCACCAAAGAAGACCTTTCTGGTCTAATGGAAACCTTAAACAATATAATAGAAGACAACAAACAGCTAAAACTAGAAATAAATAAAATAAAAACGATCAATACTGAGCTAAATAAAAGGGTGATGGCATTGGAAAATAGAGAAAAAAGAAATAATTTGATATTTTGGGGACTAGATCCTGCAACCACATCAGATTGCGTGAATTTAGTAGAACAATTCTGCACCGATAAATTAGGCCTAGAAGAAAAGCCAACTATTAACAGAGCACATATAATTAGGACCCGCAATGCAACCAATAGCGCCGTTTTTGCTCACTTCCCGAAAGACCAAGATATAAATAACATTCTAAAGAACTGTCACAAATTAGCTGACACCAATATCAGTGTACAAAGGGATTTTAGCCGAAGCATGAGAGAGAAAAGAGCGAGGTTATTTGCCTTGAGAAAAGAAATTAAAGCTAAATCTCGGTGCTCTGTAAAAATTGTACTGGATCATTTATTAATCGAAGGGAATAAGTTCACAATCTCTGATGATTATAAACAGATCTTACACAATGGTAAATGCGGAGTAGAACATCTAAAACATCTAACAAACTTGGACATGTCATCTGTAATTAAATTCTTGGAATCCTATAAAGAATGACGCTCAAGGAAAAAAAGGAAAACGGACAGAGAAAACGGTACTAAAAGGGAAAAGACTTTTGAAAATATAAAAATTGCTTTCTGGAATTGTAGAGGCATTAACAATCTTAAAGAAAATGGCCAAGATCTGAACGAGTATGAAGTTGTATGTCTGAGTGAGACCTGGAAAGCGCAAGAGGTGAAACCATGGGGGCCGTGGACCGATCACCGCATAATATCATCACCAGCTTTAAAGGAAAAAAGCAGAGGAAGAGCTAGTGGAGGGCTGGCGGTCTTCGTCAAAACGTGTTTTCACTTTACAGTAATTGATAGCAATGAATTTTGGATTTTTTTAAAAATTTCGTTAGGGAAGTTTTGTGCGGTTATAGGAAATGTGTATTTTAAGCCTAATCTAGAAATGAAGTTTGTGTATGATTTTTTTGAAACAACTATTAGGTCAGCGATTGAAAACCAAAACTGTGATATATTTATAATAGGGGGAGACTTCAATGCAAGGGTGGGAAATCTAAATTACGAACTTCCAGATGGTGACAATAAAGGAGGTTTGCATAAAATAAGGAAAGGAATAGATGAAACGGTAAACAGACGAGGCAAGGAGATCTGTGAGCTTTTGGAAGGGCTAAGCTTCGTTCTGGTAAATGGAAGATCAAAATCGGACACACCCGGCAGTTTTACCTTTTTAAATGCTAACGGAGCCAGCACAGTGGATCTTGTTTGGTGCAGGATGTCAGGCCTGTCAGAAATTAGAGATCTCGAGGTTGTAGACGGCAGTAGTGGCTCTGATCATTTTCCTTTGCTGCTCACTATGGAAGACTGCTGCGAAAACCCATCTACCGAATCCTCTTTAGTTGAAATTGTAAAATATAATTGGAACCCTTATTTAAGCGAAATAAAGATTATTATTATTATTATTATTATTATAATTAATAGGAGGTGGCTTGGCTCCCCCGCCCTCTCTATTTTACTTCCCTCTTCAACTGCACAGCGAGCCTAGGGACAGCTTGACTTCTTTCTAGACCAGGCTTCAATTCTCATTCACTATCTGTCATCTGTCATCTGTACACGGCTGCATTTACATCTTTGTGCACACATTATCGGACTGCTCTCTTTTAATATAAACTTACTCTCACTCCTACCGACCTACGCTTTACGAATTTGAACATTTTGCATATTGACATTGTTCTTTCCTTTTGTTATATTTAATAATATTTTTGAAATCAACAATTGTTGTTACAATTCGCTCGCTTCAAAGATAGAGCCATGCGATGCCTAGTTATAAAGTTTTAAATTCAGTGTATGAATGTTAAAGTATGTTTGTTAAAATATATTTATTTTAGAAAACGCATTTAAGAAGTGACCAGGAAAAATGCTTATATCTCTTACTAAGTTCAGATTGACTTCACTTCACAGCTGGGCATTCAGTCTTGTAATGATTTAAGTGCGTCCAACATTTATTTGAATATAAGTAATTTTGGTTTGATGCCTACCATTTAGTGTTTACTACAAAAAAATTATTGTGATTACTTTTGCAGATTACTTTTGCACTAGGAATTTTATTCCTAATTAATATTTAGTTAAATTAACTATACTCAACGCTGAATTAAGAACATTGTGTTCCTCTTAGCAACAGCTCTGATATAATACATTCTTAGCTCTAATATACTAAACTCTAAGAATATTTGTTCAAGACCAAATAATATAAGTATGCAGTGGAATAAGCGATTTCTTAATTTATGACTATAATTTTATTCTTACTACAATTATTTTTATTTAATCTTGATATATTTACTACAATTTTTGTATTTTGCTCCATAGAACCTTATTCACTATTATCGCTACTAAAGGTATTTTATCATTATATACCTTTATATTTCTCTGTTTTGGGCAAATATTTTTCGAGGTAAGATTTTTTAGATAGAGGTTAAAATATTAAAGCTGTAAATTATCCTTGAATTAGATGAGATGCAATCAAATGTTTAGAATTAATATTCTAACCTCAATCTAAAAAAAAAACTTCTAAGAATATTTGCTCTAAACCTAAGAGTGAAAGTAAATTTTATGGTATATTCCAATTTAGGAACATACATAAAAGTAAGAAGAAATGTATAAGTTTAGAAATGGTTTTTCCTTTGTATAGTATTTTTTATATTACCTTTCAAAATTTAACCGAATAAAAATGCAATAAAACATATTATTATCAAAGATTTTTTATAGATCTGTAACATCGTTAAAAATATTATGATAAGGCAAAAAAAAGGTTATTAAATTTCTTATTTCTTCAGTAATACTTTTTTGTGTAGAAAATGAGGATGTGATTTCAAGAAAGCTGCTTGGAATTTTAAAAAAAGAAAAAACCTAGAGATGAAAATACTGGAGAAAGAGACGAGGAAAAGTAAAAATTGCATATCGGTTATTCCAGAATGATTCGGTTGCGAGGTCGACATTTATCTTGGCTCGAGTTTTTATAATCTCAACATTGCTTTTCTGGAAAAAGGGCAAACACCAATGTTAAGTAAAAAAAAAAATCGGAATTAAGACCCATAAAAACAGCCAACCGAGACCCCAAAGGCCCCGGATTTATTGAACCATCCGAAACACTATAAAAATCCCCTCTCCCTTCTCACGAACCCTGAACAATCCACATCGGGGCCCCAAATCTAATTGTATCCGCGAGAAAAAGTCGGATTGATATTTTTTCTAACCCCGGAAAATAAAATTTATGACTAACACATGGAGTAGGGAATGAGGAAAATAGTACCAAGTAGCCATTACGGTAACTCCGGGAAAATTGCCTCCTCTGACCCCCATTTCAAAAACTAATCAAAGCGATAGGAAGGGGTTTTCCGACCGTATTTTCAGACCAATTTAGTCGGACGGATTAGCCGATACGAGTCTAATGTCTATCCATCATTTCTACTTAATATAATTAGTCTGGAGTTTAGAAGTGGAACATAGAGCTATTAGTTCAATATAATTTGTCGTAACTTGAATTACATTAAGTCCTATGCTAGTACAACGATAAATCACTTCTCAACCTTATTAATCCCAAAGTACGCCTAGCCTCTCATTGTTTGTTCAAAAACCACAATAAAAACTTTAAAATACCTTATTTGCATTTAAATAATAACATTCTACGAGATTTAGTTTTTTCTATATTATTTTATTCGCAGCTAAACTACTCATCTATATACTATTTAGAATTAACTTACATTTTACATTGTTATATTTTATTTTAGTTTTCAGTTGGGTAACTCATTTTTCAAGTCAATTATTATTTTAAAATGATACATTAAAAATATAATTCTCTATACCACTCAATGGAAAACGTGATATTAATTTATTTTTTTTAAATAGGTAGATTACTATTATTGTATGATATTTATTATCATATACTTATGATTTTTTGATTTCCAATAGGTAGACAACTATTGAATGAGATATATTATCATACTTATAATTGTATATGATTTATGATTTATAGACAATTGTATGATATACATCCAGTGGCGGATTAAAGGGGGGGGCGGGGGTGGCGACCGCCCCCCCCCCCCTTGATTACACTTTTTTCCAACGACTACCAAATTTCATATCAGAATTGCATAAAAACGCTGTTTTGAGAGGTAATATTTTCAAAATTTTCCGAGGGAGGACCCTCGGCCCCGCAATATATCCTCCCCCCCCCCAATAATAAACTTCTGACGACGCCAGGCGTCCCGGAGTTGTCCCGGTTTTGGACTTTAAATCCCGAACTTGTCTCCCGAAAACACTTTTCGGGACACCAAAATGTCCTAGTTTTCAATAGAGACGCCGATAGTAGATTAATTCGTTAAAACAAATCCACATATTCTGATAATTTATTTTATAAAATAATTTATAGATGCGTAGTTTTAGCAAAATGTTTGTTATTTCCAATCTGAATCAACCGCATTTATTCCAATAAAAATAAGTACGAGTATTTGCTTTGATTCGATGGTCTTCAAATAGATATAATAAATTATCTAAATTAATTTACTTAATTTAACTATTTTTTTCTAAATATAAAATTAGGTCCGTAGTCATGGGGTTAACGGCTCGTAGATGTATAAAACGAAAATATTAAAAATACCCGTTTAGCTTCCGAGCTTACCGAAGGTAAGCTCGGACAAGGTAAGCTTACAAACTGTAATAAATTTTCGTTCTCAAGAACGAAAATTTTTTTAGGTATTTTATACAAAGGGAATGATTAAGTGCACAACTTTTATTGTTTTACAATAACTATACTTTTAAGTTTGTATTATATTTTTTTTTAAAAATGTACTTGTGTTCATGTTCATACTTGTTTTCCAACAAACTACACCATATACTTAATCGAGCCAAAAACGACCCTTTTGTGACTAAGTATTAAAATCAAATTTTACCTCAGAAATCCATTTAAGCGCTGTTTTGAGAGGGCATATTTTCAAATTTTTCCGGGGGAGGACCCCCGGACCCCCCGCTATATGCACCATACAATAATTAGCTGCAAGCGACACCTATGACTTACGGTTAAGATATTGTACTGCAGTCGGGGGGGAGGAATCTTGAGAACTCCCCCCCCCCCCCCCCCTTTCCTTAGGGCTTTCCATAATCTCGAAACCCTTTGGAGGGTCAGATCGCCACCCCCTAGATGACACCCTTAATCCGCCACTGTATACATCATACTTATGGTTGAATTATATTTAGAATATAATACAATATAAAATAAGTAGGTATAGAAATAAAAGAAAGAGTCCACAGATTGGGTTCTTTGACCAAATCTCTAAAAAAATCGGTCCGAGACAACTCAGAAAACTTTCATACGATTTCAACTTACCTCAGTGTTTTCTTCCATTTATTAGTTTTCGAGTAATCGTAAGTACATGTCATTATTATTGAACATTTTATCAAAATTTATCATAAAAATAACTTCTCCTCGGCAGGGAATCGAACCCGGTCACTCTCCTTCCGCATTTAGAGCTATTTTCTCAGGAACTAGATTTTACACGGGAAAACGGCTTATACCGTTAGATTCGTATTTAAATGGGCTACATTTTAGAATTTTTTAATCAAGATCGTCGGAACCATTTTCGAGAAATACTTTTTTCATGTTTATTTAAGAGTTATAAGGAGGTAGTGCCCCCAAATTTGGAGCTAAAATTTATTTCTCCATTTCGCCTCAGGGTAAGATTTTTCTAAACTTGTATGCCAAATTTCGTCAAAAACGACCCAGTTGTTTAGGCTCCACGCATCTGTGACTATTTAACGACGATAGATAGGCAGGCAATAGAAAGACGACAGACAGACATTTTTTAAAAACCACTTTTATGGACTCAAGGGACCTCAACACGACCTTATTGCGTAAATCCATCAAAATCTCAAAATCGATTTTTCGCGCTATCACAATACAGACTCTTTATTTGATAAAGTAAAAAGAATAAAATCTATAAATTGTCCCTCCATCGATAAAAATATAGGCTATATAAAAATGTCAGGTTATGTTTTGTCTCTGATATTTAATCAAGTCATAGAGAAGTTGGCTGTGCTAGAAGTGTTACTGTTAGCTAAAGTGCTAGTGAATTTTACAGCGCATGCCGATAAGAAAAATATCTATCTGCATAAGAGAGAGGAAATTTCTGCTTTTCAATAACTCTTCTTTTCATTTTCTCATATTAAGAGAATATAAAGAGAACATTTTTAGATTTTTATGGATTTAGAGATTTTTGTTATGGATTTACACGTTTTGAGGTCTCCTGAATCCAAAAAAGATATTTTTTTAAAAAAACGTCTGCCTGTCTGCGCAGACGCGTAGAGCCTACCACTTGGCCAATTATGACAAAATTTGGCATACATGTTTAGAATAATCATACCCCGAGGCGAAATCGAGAAATTAATTTTACCTCCAAATATGGGGGTGCTATACCCACGAATGGACGCAGAAGGTTATATAGGAGGTTATTTGTGAAACTTATATGGGACTACACAATGTGCAAATTTTGGCCTACCATCTAAATTTAATTAAAATAGAACAAGTTGTTTTTAAGACATGTTGGCTCGCAAAAATTGAGTGACAGACCGACAAACATACCGAAAAACAGACCGACTGACGGACACGAAACTGTAATTGTTCCCTGATGTCTGAAACGTATTTCTGTCTTGGAATTTTTGAAATCGGAGACAAAATATTTTCGTTCTTCAGAACGATCACCTAGTTCCCGTTACCTTCGGTAAGCTCGGAAGAAAAACCACAAGGTATGTGTTCGTTCTGTAGAACAATAGTTATTTATGCACCTAGGGAGTAAAGTAAACCATTATTCCCTGAGCAAAAAAGTTGGTTCCTGAGGCGAAGCCGAAGGAACCATGGTCCCTAAATCCTGAGGCGCAGCCGAGGGAGATAATTATCGCGAGGGGAACTTATTAATGGCTCTTTATTCCCGAGGTACATACAATATTATTTCTAAAATAATATTGATACACACAGAGAAAATACACACTTTTATCCATTGCACAGTATTTAGTTATTATTTTAATAAATAACGATAATTTATTGTTAACACTTTTAATAGCAGATATAAGAGATTCAATATTAAAAACAAATAAGAATTGGAATTAAACTCAAATAGAAGGCTATTTAGATTTAGGTTATAAACAATGATAAACAAGGTCGAAAAAGCAGTGTCGCCAACCTGATTTTAACTACTTCATTACATTAGCCATTCATTCTCTACAATTTATAAAATAATTAACTTGGCAATCCTTCTTTTTCTCCCTACTTTTACTTTTTCTCCCTACTTTTGAGTTCAGGGAATAAAATACTTACTTTAGTCCCTCTAAACTCTAAACCATAACCAAAATCATAACTTTTTCTCCCTACTGGAGATAAAACTATTTTATATCTGCGATGTCAAAAATCCCAAGACCGAAATCCGTTCGAGACATCAGAGAACATCTTTGGTTCCGTGTCTGTCTGTCGCTCAATTTTTGTGAACCAACAAATCTTAAAAATTAGCCACCCGATTTTAATATTTAGATGGTAGGTCATACTTTCCTCATTGTTTGACCCATGCAAGTTTTAACCTTCTGCGCCAAATTTGGTTACAAACATACATTAATTTACAGCTAAATCTTCAAAAGTACTCATCTCATTTTTATAAAATTTTGATGGTTTGTTAAAAGTAGCCCCAGATTAATTTCAACATTCTGCGGCCTTTAAATATTGCTAAAATGATACCTTAAATGTAAAAAATCAAAACAATTTTGACAAATTTAAAAAACGGGGAGAAAATTATATAAATTGGGCAATAAAAGGTTGTAAAAGCATAAAATATACGAAATAGGACTAAAGGAAGCAATGTGCCGCACTAATTGGCAGACTATTTTTGAGAGGCAGCACCCCCAAAGTCAGGTTGTAAAAGCATAAAAACGAAATAGGACGTGAGGAAGCAATGTGCCGCACTAATTGACAGACTATTTTTGAGAGGCAGCACCCCCAAAGAGAATAAAATATATTTGGCGATGTTTAGGCTGTAAAAGCATAAAATAATTAAAATATACGAAATAGGACGTGATGAAGCTATGTGCCGCACTAATTGGCAGACTATTTTTGAGAGGCAGCACCCCCCAAAGTCATTTTTCTAGTTTATTCTAATTGTAGGATTGAGAGCTGATAATCATATCTCTAATTGATTATTTTAATAGAAGATATTGGAGATGTTTTTCTTTTAGTATAATTGTAGGATTAAGGGCTGATAATAATAATCTCTAATTGATTGAGCATTTTAATAGAAGATATTAGAGTGAGAATTTGAAATTGAGTGCTGAGGTTAAAATAATCTCAAGCTTAAGTGCTAGATGGAGAGACTCTAGACTCTACTTGGATCCGACTAAACACAGTACTCTTTTATTCCTTTGATCTGTTATCACTTTATATCGGGTAGTCGTTGGAATCTCGTTATCTTTTCCCCTTAAAACATCGCTGTCGTTTCAATTATGTCACTTATATATTCCCACTGTCGACACCCCGCCTTCACACCTTTTAAAAACACAAATTTCACCCCGTTCTGTCTCTTTCAATTTTTCTCCCACACAAACTGTTTATAGGAGACAAAGGTTTTTCTCCGTTTTGGATTTCAAAACAGACGTAAATTTCCGTCTCATAAATTATTTATAAGAAATCTTTTTTTTTTTTGTTCTTTGATCAATTCAATTCAAATCGTTTTTTTTTAAATTCTGGGATTTATCAATAATAAATATTGAATATATAAAGTGTTAATTTATTTAGTTTTCATTAAAATTATTTCTTCATTTAATTTAATTCTTATTTTTATATAATCAAGCATTCAATATTATTTACTTATTTTTCATTGACTCTTTTACTGTTAGAAAGAAAATAATGGAGAAGGTTCTTGACAGTTCAAGTGAAATAAGAGGGTATGTCAGTAAGATGCTGTCAAATAAAACACAGTAAGAAAGTTAATGCTAACGTTTCGCTAAACTTATTTGCATCAGCAGAGCAAGAAACAAAGTATAAAATAAAAATAATACAAAAAGATCAAGGTTGACTCTATGACATGTTATAAAGGAATCAATGGAAATGTGGACGATAATCCAGAAAATCCGCTAATCCGCCTACCTACCTTACCCTATCTAGCTTCTCCGCCTATCATACCTTCATCATAATCATACCGGATTAGCCTATTAGCTAATCTACCTATCATACCTTACCCTTTCCTAGTTTCTGACAGCATCTCGTTAACATATCCTCTCGTTAGAAAGAAATATAGAATTTCCAGTTTTAATTACTTTTTTTTAGTTTAGTTCTTTAAATCGTTTATTTGCTGCCATCTTGAAAATATTTATTGTGAAATTTCCAAAAATTATACCGTTTTCACCAATGCTAAGAAACACCTGGTGCCAAATTTCGTTTAATAGGTAAATTTTGACGCCAGTTATCGTTAGACAAACAATCTTTGAAAATCCTGAATTGAAAGTCGCTGAAATGAAGAACTCACAACGCTCCTTCAAATAACATTGTAAGATGTTAGCATTTTTATTTAACAGTTGAAAATTTAATTTTCCACCTTGTTTTTTTCAAGAGAATTCTTTTTTTTCGAAATGTAATTGAAGTGCGCTCTTCCTTAATATTCAAGGATTTTTTTTCCATGTTTTAAAATAAATATAAAAACCTCACAAAATGAAAATGAACTCTTAACAAACGTGAAAACATTTTTAAATAAAATCAAGGGAAAAGTAAATGAAAATGTTCAGAAAAAAATGTCTTTCATATTTTAACAAAATTTACCCAAACAAGAACTTAATAATAAAATGAATTACAGAATGGTGTGAAATTTTGCACTCGGATAATCACATCAAGTATTTATGTAAAGCGGCCTCTTTCTCCGTCCTATCAAAACCTACTTGTGTTGAAGAAAACTTAAAATAAACAACAGTGCGCATGACTATAAAACTGCATCAAAACATTAAGTAAATATTATATGATGACGAGAGAAAAGGTTTAATAAAAAAATAAAATTCTCTTAAATACCGAAACAAAAATTGAGAAGGTTGTGTAACGAAAATTGTTTATTTCCTCTTACCTGATATTTATTTTTTTCCCACATTTTATAAAATTTCCACCTTATAACTCTTGGTTGAAAAACTGGCAAGAGATGTCCTTAACAAATTTTTCTTTTTCCACGGTATACATTTCATGTTCCCTTTTCAATAGAGTTTTAAAAAAAAAAAAAGAACTGTTTTTGATTTGCAACAGGTAATATAAAATGTATTCTACAATAATTATCCCCCCCAACCCAATTCACACAAAAATCTACTTACATTTATGTATTTCGCTTATTAAGAGAGACAATTATGAGAAACTAATTAGAGTTGAATCAGTTTGACATCACCACGACATTAATTTTATATTGAATTATTAAACGTTTAAGAAACAACGTCGATGCTTTTTAAATTATTAATGGAGGAATTTCATTAATAATTTTGTTTTTTTAAAAAACGAAAAAGCCGTACCAGTTAAATTACATCACGTCATTAATTGTTGGCTATCAAGTTTACTTTTTCGGGAAAAGTTTAATTACATTTATTATAATATAAATAAAAAAATATATAAAAAATTTAATTGACTAATTTAAATTTATAAATAAATGTGTAATTGACAACTCGAGATAACTTTCTCATTAAGTATTTATTTTTATCTACGATTGATACGAAATATAAACATTATATCTTTGTTTAGATGCGTAGAAAGTGATTATTTACGTACTTGTATTCATTGCTCATGCGCGTCTCATAGTTCTGAATAATTCCTCTTCTTTACCGCACTAGTGTGGTAAAGAAGAGGAATTCTTTAGCTTTACGCACGATTAGTGAGTTTGTTTACATTTAACAAAACTAATTTGGAGTTCTTTTATTAAATTAACTGTTTATATCGAGTTTTTAGTGAAAAACAATTAATCAAGTGACTTTGACGAAAATGTGGAGAATAATACTCCTCCAGAAATAAAATAACTCAAGAATTAATGCCATCTTTATCAAGAGAGAGATACGAACTTACATACAGCAAGTTTATTTGTTTCTGTATTTATTATTTAAATCTAACAATCGTAGATAAAGTACGGTACGCAACTCGTGCGAAAACGGTATTTTGCATTGCTCGTGTGGTTTTACCACCCTCGCTGTCGCTCGGGTGCAAACTCCACACTCGCATGCAAAATGCTACTTTCCGCACTCGACGCGTAATGTACTATTATAGTTTTTTTTAACTGCAGAGTTCATTTCCCATGAACTTTTTTTTTATTGCAATAGGACCCCCTTCTCCATCAGATCAGATGGTATACTATTTCTTTGAAATCATGCAATTGACAACTCGAGCGAACTATCTCATTAAGTTTTTTTTTTTTTTTATAGTAGTACCCTCAATTGCAACGTATCCTTTATCGTGAATATAATCCCGTTCTTTATCAGATCAGATGGTATTTAATTAGATTAAATTTATACTCTTTAAAATTATGTAATTGACAACTCGAGCTATAACTTTCTCAATAAGAATTTATTTTTATAGTAGTAATCTCAATTGCAGAGTTCATTTCCCATGAACATGATTTTATTTATTGTAATAGAACCCCGATCTCAATCACATTTTAGATGAGATGGTATTTAAATAAATTAAGGTTACTCCTTGAAATCATCTGAAACACGTTTGGGCAATTTTTTTTTTTAAAATTAATTCTAAGCTCACTGAAAATATTGCATGGAATGAGATCATTCTGAAAAACAACAAATTTATTGTCTCAAAATGGACGAAAATTTGTTTAAAATAATAGGGAACGTTTCTGTCTGTCGCAACATTTTTGTAAGGAAAGAAAAGACATTTATTGATAATGAATATTTACAAGGTTATTGTTTTGTTGTTTGGTTGTTTTATTTTTCATTCAAATGTCAGTACCCCACTGCTGTACAGCTTCGGGGGTGAACTCGTTTACATTTATTCAATTTATTCTGCTTTACTTACAAATATCAGATACAATACATCTTTAGTTAATCTATTCTGCATATTCTATTATGTTTTTTAAACATTAACAAGTTGTTAATCAATTTATATCGGAGGTTTATATTTTATTTTTTAACATTTGTTTATTTATATATTTATGAATACATATGTACTGCATACATGTACTTATATATACATACATACACATACATATATACCCATACACATACATATCTAAAGTTTTTGGAACGAAGTTCCTTATGGCACGTTCTGGAGCCCGGGAGTGAATCCGAAAAAAACGACCAAAATCACAGTCACAGAATAACCGTCACAAATTTACCGTCACAAAATCACCATCACAAAATCACCGTCACGCAAAATCCGTCACGAAATCTACAGATGACGATAACTTGAGTAAAAGATCGCCGAGTTAGATGAAATTTGATACACATGTTCATTTTACCAATGCCCAGGCTGAGTTCGTCGGAAAACGTTATCCGCCCAAGCGTTCACGCGCAACGCTCGCGTAAACGTAAGCTTCAAATGACGGGAAAAAGTATTATAAGTATTGACTTGTTTTGATTATTTTTGTTATATATGTCAAAAATGTCACTTTGTTTTGTAAATAAATAAAATATAATCATGTCAAATTTCACCCTGATATAAGCAGAAGCTGTAGAGTAGGGAAGAGATATATTTTATAATATTTTAAATTAATTGGCCGGGTAGGTAGAAAACAGTCCTATTTCAATCCAAACTCCTTTAACAAACATACTCTTTCACTATAAACTCATCATGATCAACTTTTTTCTTATATTCAATATATATTTATAGTAAGACGCTTGCTTTAATTATACAAATAATGATTTTCTTTTAATTTTGCCTTAACTCTGATAGGTACAAACAGTTCGTTACTTTTATTTTTTTCTCTTTTCTAACTCCGTCATGTATAAGTAGTTAGCAATGTAAACGTACTTAGCAGTGTGATTTTATAATTTATATTTACCTAATGAAAAATGTAAGGAACTTCGTTCCTATCCGGTGTCCCGCGACACCACACGTATTTTTATTTGTTTAGTTTAACTTATAGGAGTGGAAGTAAAAGGGTTGTTTACTTGGCTTGTTTTGCTTGAATTTAATAGTGTCCTGTAGTACCAGGTTTAGTCTGATTTTTCCGTTTTCTTAGTAGCTCTATGAATTTGACATAGTTTATCTCATTTTGTCCCAGTTTTCTTTTTCAGCACAGGTCATTGTGGTATAATCTCTCTTCATAACCGTTCGATTTAAGTTAGTTCGAGCTAAATTTAGAGCGATAGTCGGAGATATCCGTGCATGCAATTTCAATAATGATAATAAAGCTTATTTTTATAGAAATGTCCAACCAGAGATGCCTGTCAAGGCCTGGTTCAGTGAAACAGGAAATAAGGAGCTAGTAACCATTATTAATCGGCTCAGATCTAACCATATGGGATATGCCCTAAATATCTTAAAACCATAAAGCGAATAGAATCAGATCAATGTGAAGACTGCCGAGAAAAAGGAGATTTGGAACATGTTCTCATGACTTGTAGACAATTCAATGAAAGTAGATAATTTTTATTTAATAAAATTCCGAAAAGAGTACAAAGGCCGTAAAATTACTTCACATTATTAGAAACTAAAGATAAAGACGTTTACGAAGCAATATTATACAGATTCATCAAAAGAGAAAAAATAAAAATCTGATTAAAATATGTTATACTTAAATATTATTTAAAATACTAAATACCATTTTTATGGCTGTATGGTAAAGCTTACCAATGAAAAAAAATAAATAAAACCGTTCGATTAAGAATTCTAAATGTTCAAAACACTTATTTATATCAAAGCAAATTACAAAAAATAAATAACACTTGTGGATATTGTTTAATTTTTTATCCCATTTTGTCAAAAAACATCAAAATTTTGCATGTGCCCCTCCCCCCTAAAACTATATTTCTGCTGTTACTAAAAATATAAAAAAAAAATATGCAATATGTGCGGTCTGCTGGATAATCTGCTTATGTGGGAATCCAAAATGGCGGATAATTCATGTCACGAGTAACAAATTTTTTTAAAAAATCTTGAGTGGGGTGTCAAATGAAAGCTACTAATGGAGTAGATTAGAAACACATTTAAAAGTTTTTTTTTAAAAAATATATGTTTTATTGTATGTATAAGTCGCAGTATAAAAAGAAAGTCCCCCCCCCCCGCCCACCAACTTCCCTGTAGCGGCTATTCTCAAAATTTTGAAATAGTTCACGCTAATACCTTATGGTTGGCCGATGAAAAATCTTAATTTACCTTTTCGTTATTACCAATAATAAACATTGTGACCCCCCGGGGGATCGAAAAAGGAACCTCTTCCTCCAGTAACACGTGGAAATCGTTTACTTTTTCTGCAGCTACTAGAAATATGTAAAATATGCAAAAAGTCTGCTGGGCCATAGAAAAAATAAGAATAGCATTTGATCTGATTAACTAGGAATGCAATACGGCGGAGAATTCATATAAAAGTAGAGATTACTTTTAGTGAAGCTAACTTTATGGAACTAATTACTCTAATGAAAAGTTAACTGGTTTAGCACTCATCATCTCAGAAAGGTTCTCTATCGGATGATTTGCATTTATTAATATCTGTTACAGATCATTTCAAAAATTCAGTCCCTGTCTGAAAATCGAGAGAGAAATTAATAAAGAATGATATTGATCGGATTAACTGGACGCTAATATAGACCAGGGGACATTTTGACAGAAATGTCAAAAATATATCCCGTCTGCCTTAATTTAATATCGGTTCGATTGTTACCTTTATTATTTATATTATTCTATTTTTTAAAAAAAATCTCAAACAAGCACATTTTTTCGTAAAAACTAGGGGGCTCTGCCCCCTACTCGCTTCGCTATTTTTCCCCCAGTAGCTTGACCCTTCGCACACTTTGACAATTTGACATATTTGTTTGTTTACAAAACTTTTTTAATAATATACATAGATATGTACGGTGCATATAAATGTATAATAAAGACAAATTTAAATTATTATTAAATGTAAGTGTTATCGAACGTACTGTAAATTTTCTATTTTATGCTATTAATTATTTATTTTTATTTGTTCATTAGCGAACGAGCTTAGTTATTTCTTCATTTCAGAGACAGACACAAAGTTTGTGTGTTTGTCTCACGATAATGGCATACAAATTTACCTTTTTGAACGAAATTTGGCTCACTGGTTGGTGCATCTCAGTATTTATGAAAAACTGTACAGTTTTTTGGAAATTTCACACTCAATATTTTCAAGATGGTGGACGACTAAACAAAAATGTTTTTAGTCTTTCTTACGCCCTTCAATAGGACGAATGTTCATGCGAGAAATGGATATGGTTCTTCCTATCATTTAAATTTAATTAGATAAATTCGGACCAGAAGTTTTTAGATAACACTAACACAAAACACTTTGTTAACACTTAACAAATTTCCATTCATGATAACCTTAACCTAATCACGGAAAGCAGCTGCCCTTCTGCGTATAGAAAAAAAAAAAAAAAAACAGTATGAAACATCTTGGCAAAACTATAAAACAAAAGACTAAGTTGAAAACAATATATATTTTTGGTAAGATAACTGACCAAGAAAATGAGAAAATGTTTATACTATTTTAAGATAATAAAATGTAAGTAGCATTACGTTACAAAAGCAATTTTATCTTTATAGCATTTTTTTTAATGGAATTTTTTAGTTCTATGGCTTAGTGAAATCACTAATATCCTTTATCTTTTGGTATTATTGCCTGTGGATCCCCCCTCCTCGTCCAATTTAGCTCCACTAGAACTAGCACACAGAAGCAATTATTAAAACAATAATGAAAAAGCCGATACTATATCCTACTGAACATCTTTTCCAAGATTTTTCTGTGCCGCTTTACAATTATACAAAAAAAAGTATTATTACTTTTTTTTTAATTTATAATCAAAACACCAAGCACCCATATCAGAGAACCCATATCAAACACGAACCATAACAGACAAACAAATTATAAACCAGACCTATCACACTAACCTACATCAGAAACACGCAAGCACTGTAGCCTAAAATCTTCAACCGTCCACTCAAACGAACAAGAGAGATTAATAGTTATGAAGAATATACAATAAACACATTTGCACGTTAGCTCTAAATCTTCCATAATTAAAATTAAAACGAATAACTTACTAACTAATAATCAAACGAAGTAATGGAAATATATAACACAAATGAATAATACTAATAATAAAAAAATCGGGTACGGGGTACCTCGGAACTTTTCCTCACTTCAGAGGCCACTAAAGCGGCCTCTCCTGCTGCTTCGAAGCAGGAGGAAGCAGCATTGGACGTGGTCAGTACTTGGATGGGCGCCCCGTTCTGAACTAACTTCTGGGTTTAAGAAACCCTTATTTTTAATATCTACATTTTAGTTAAGTTAGTAAGTTTGGGGGTATTTTGAAATATGTAAACAAACTTTGACGTCATCAAAATTATCGCACTAATAAATAATTATATTCGCTTATAACTTTTAAACTAATTAATGGAATTTCATTGGTTTTAATTTTTTCCGGTTCCAACGATATGCTATATGTCAAAAACCTATTTATACTTTCAGTATTGTTAACCGTCAAAGTTTAAAAATTCAAAAATTTATAACTTCACAATGGCGGCCAAAATCAAAATGAAATTTAGTGGGCTTGTTTGTCATACAGAGAGGTACATTCGAGCCAAATTTCAACTCGATCAGGACATTACGATTTTTTAAAATTTTTGCTTACTCAGCAAACTGGGTTCAAGATGGCAGAAAAAGTTGATTTTCCGGGCGGCACAACTACAGGTTAGGACTGATTTTTCTGCCAAGTTTCAACTCTCTAGGTTAAATACCTTGGGCGCTACGATGATAACACACATACACACACACATACACACATACATACGTCATGCTGAAAACCACTCAGGAGGTCTTAAAAACACCTAAAACGGATAATTCCGTTGAAATCTCGAAAACAATTTTTTTGGTGAAAACAATACTTTTCCTACTATTAGTAGTGAGGAAAAGTAAAAATATAGCAATTTCTCTATTACTTATTCACTATCTTAACCCCCTGATATAAAACTATCTAAAACCTAAAACTACTGCACAACAACGTGTAATATAATAACCACTACAATGTAATTAGAGCGTGGGTGGTATTCCGTGACTGAGGTGCAAGGCGCGGGCGACAGGGGGTGTCCCAAGGCGAGCAATCAGGATTCCAATCAAGCTTGCTTTACTCTTCAGCAAAATATTTACCATTTTAGTTAAATGATTTAAACGAAAATAACTCTTATTTGTCACTTGTCGTGTTTGTTTACCATTGATTTTGAATTTTACCGCCAAAATGTCCCAGACGTTTAGCGATTTATCGGCTAAAACTAATAATTTGGTAAAACTACTAACTAATTATTGTATTGTCATCCGTAATACATAATTTGTGCAAGTGTCTACTTTTTGAGTTTTATTTAAGTATTGCACAATAAAATAAAATAATAAAGTTGAAGCCACGTTCGAGCCAAATTTCAACTCAATCAGGACCATTTTCGATTTATTAAGATTTTTTAAATTTTTGCTGACTCAGCAAACTGGGTTCAAGATGGCGGAAAAAGTTGATTTTCCGGGCGGCACAACTACAGGTTAGGACTGATTTTTCTGCCAAGTTTCAACTCTCTAGGTTAAATACCTTGGGCGCCACGATGATAACACACATACACACACACATACATACGTCATGCTGAAAACCACTCAGGAGGTCTTAAAAACACCTAAAACGGATAATTCCGTTGAAATCTCGAAAAAAAATTTTTTTGGTGAAAACCATACTTTTCCTACTATTAGTAGTGAGGAAAAGTAAAAAAATGAATATATTTTAGTTGTAATTCTTATAGTAATTAGCAATAGATATTTAATTTAATGTTTATCTTAATTTTGTAAATTAATCAAGTCACTAAATCAATCTAAATTGCATATATATACATTGTCAATGTAACCAGTCTGTTATGTTATGGTTATGACTGAGCAACGTTCAAGCTCCGCCTTAGCAATCAGTAATCAATAATTAGTATTAAGCTATTGTTATATCATTAAACCATTAGGTTGAAATTATTTAATTATATGTAATTTATTTACCTAATTATGAATCAATTAAAAAAAATATGTAAATATTTATTAAATATAGTGGTTCGAAAATGTGGGAAGGGCAGACAAGAGACCAAAGAGTGGTCCCTGATGTCTGAAATGGATTTCTGTCTAGCATTTTTAGAAATCGCAGGCAACAAAATGTCGTTTTTCAAAATGATAACGGTATCTTCGGTAAGCTCTGAATCAATAAACTCTTCATTTTGACTGATTTAGTAATCATAAAAAAAAATTAGAAACACACGGGTATGAACAGATTAACCCTTTGAGGACGGAGCGCTGTAATGTTATAAGTACCCTGGGGACGGAGTGTATTTTTCAGTAATGAACCCCCGGGCCTGACTGATTTTCAACCATGCATTAAAACTATCCCGCTTTTGACTCACTTCACTATTTACTTCATATCTTCTACAATTTTCCTTATAAGAACAAAAATCTTTTTTTATTTCGTTCTACATAGTTGTGCCTATATATTAATATATTTTAATAAACGAAATTTTATTTCTATAAATAGATAGAATGATATATACATAACACTTTTTATATCTTACGTGTTATTTTTATTATTTTTATTTCTTAACTCCATATTCTATGTTAAAAAAAACATAAAAATTAAAGAATTACAACCATATAATAATAAAACTAAAAGATTCAGGCTTCGGGTAGACAATAAAAAGTACGAAAGTGTACAAAAAAGAGTATAATGTACCGGCCGTCGGCCGTCGGCAATTGTGAAATTATCCCGCTTTTGACTCACTTCACTATTTACTTCATATTTTCTACAATTTTCCATATATGAACAAAAATCTTTTTGCATTTCGTTCTAGATAGTTGTGCCTATATATTAATATATTTTAATAAACGAAATTTTATTTCTATAAATAGATAGAATGATATATACATAACACTTTTTATATCTTACGTGTTATTTCTAATATTTTTATTTCTTAACTCCATATTCTATGTTAAAATACATCAAAATTAAAGAATTACAACCAAATGATAATAAAACTAAAAGATTCAGGCTTTGGGTAGACAATATAAAGTACGAAAGTGTTTAAAAAAGTGCATAATGTACCGGCCGTCGGCAATTTTAAAAATTATCCCGCTTTTGACTCACTTCACATTTTCTTCATATCTTCTACAATTTTCCATATATGAACAAAAATCTTTTTGTATTTCGTTCTACATAGATCGAACTATATTTTAGTATATTTTAATAAACGAAATTTTATTTCAATAAAAAGATAAAATGATATATACATAACTCTTACTATAAATTACATTTTATGTTTATTTCTAATTTCCACATTTTATGTTGTAAACCATAAAAATTAAAGAATTACAACCTTATAATAATTTTACTAAAAAATTCGAACTTTAGGTAGAACATAAAATGTATGAAAGAAACCAAAAAAAATAAGTCCTATTCCCCTATTTGACCCGGGCTGTGGACCGGCACTGGCGAAGTTAAACTTTTTTTTTTTTTTCGTTAGACTATTTTACATTCAATAATTAATTTTCGTATGGTACTCGAAACAAGGTATTACACAGAGGGGGGGGGGGGGTACATTACATGGGGCGCACTGGTACCGAGTCTGCTTCCTCATTTTCAAATACTACTAGGAAAATAAATACTACAAATCTAGAGGGTGGGGAATGCCAGGGTATTATAAGTGTCAGGTAAGAAAGGAAAATGTATATGTATAGTGTATAGAAAAAGGACGTGTAAAATCCTTGGGGAAAAACAAGGTTGAATGCATAAAAATGGGGTGAAAGGCCACGGAGTCCGGGTATGTTTAGAGTTCCACAGCTCGTTGTGACGTCAGCCTCGTCTATCCCTATTATGCCATAAACTACCTACATCGCTATCTATACAACTCTTTCAGAAGCTTCGTAGTACCTTAGACCTCTACTAGAAAGCGCTAAATGTCATTTATTAAACAGTTCTAGGCCTAAAAAAAAACTAAAAAGAAAAAAAAATAGATCGCCGAGATCTCAGCTTACAGGCCCTGAGCCCCGGTCTTGGCTTGCCGAGATCTCAGCTTACAGGCCCTGAGCCCCGGTCTTGGTTCGCCGAGATCTCAGCTTACAGGCCTCAAAGGGTTAAACATGTTTAAAAATTGATTAACAACCGGTTGTTTACTCTTTGTTTCGATTTTCAAAAAAATCTTAATTATTTTCATCAATATCTCGGAATCTAGATTATTGCAGGGAAAACAACTTATATGGTTAGAATAGTTTTTAAATATTTTCTACTCTCTTTCCATATATCTTACGTATATGAGAAAATAAAAAAAGTCCCCCCACCCCTCTCCACATTACATAATTATATAATATTATAATATAATATGTGTGAGTGAGTGTTTCGGGGCCCCACTTCGGCATCATCTTGCGGGGAGGAGGGTGGGGGGGGGGGGTCGAATTGTTTTCGCTTTGCCCCTGACACTATACCAAAAATAAGAGTAGTTCATACACTGTACAGAAAATCAAGAAAATATTATCATTATAGAGGTTTTTTAAAAAATAACTTTTTCGAAAACTAAAAAAAGAAAAATTTTCTTTTTGAA
Source organism: Gerris lacustris (assembly GCA_951217055.1). Lineage (NCBI taxonomy): Eukaryota > Metazoa > Arthropoda > Insecta > Hemiptera > Gerridae > Gerris > Gerris lacustris. The sequence goes on along the minus strand of OX578277.1, from coordinate 38,078,677 downwards.
AATTCTATCTAGGGACTCAATGATATATCCTTTACCTTTAAAACTTGGTCTACTTTTTCAAACAAAACCTCCAGGTGATTTACTTGAAAGTTTATAATTGAAGAAGACTCTTTAATTACAATTTTAATAGTGAAAATGCAATTGCAACAAGTAATTTTAACTTTTTTTTAAAAAAAGTAATGATCCAACCATTAATTTTTATTTAAATAATAGGTAGGGAGTTTTAAAATATTGGCAAAAAAAAGAAATTGAGGAAATTGTTGAGTCTTACTTTTCACATTGAGTTAGAGTAAAAAGAAGGATGAAATGAAACTAAAAACTTTTACTTCTCATCCTTTTAATACTTAGGCCAACAAAGTACAAGAATAAGGGGGGGAAAAATAAAGAAAAGGCCTTTATTTTTTTTTTTTTTTCGTTGAAGTTTAACAGATCGATCACTCTGAGAAAACAAATAATGACTCAAACAATCTTCTCTGGCCCTTAACCCTTGAGGGAAAAAAGAAAAACATTTTCTTCTTTATTCTTTCATTTGATTCCGACCTGAAGACCTTATAACTCTTAGAAGTTGGAAAGAGTTTAAGAAAGGAAGAGAAGAGGCAGCCCAATTTTAAGACTTGTTCTCTCTGACGAAGAGAAACAGGGGTGGGGAAGAGTTTTCCTTGGATGGTAAGGCATCATTAAACATGTTCATTAAAGCATTAATAATCTACTTTCAGAGTTTTCTCATGCTTCTACTATGTTCTTGGCTCGAAATATCGCCTTAAAAACATAACGCTATCTAGAATGAGCAAACCTAGTAAAATATACATGTGGTTTAAAAGGAGAACCTCTTACATCTAAAAACCCGTGTTATTTTAAGCAAACCATTAAAACAAAGAGGGATTTACATAAATATAAAACAGTTCTAATATCTATTTTATACGTTTTTGTTTAAAAAATAAAATAAAAATAATAATAATAATGATAATAAATAATTAAATTTAAAAAAAAAATTAGGAATATTAAAGGTAATAAGAAATACTAAAGTGAAATTAGAAAAGCACAGAGTCAAAAGATGGGAATGAACAATAGAAGAATGAGCTAATATTCAAACACAAATTCATACCTAATAATTATTATTAACGTAGTCCTTAGTTAGCCTAAATCAGGAAAAAAAAGTAAAAACTATCAATAGTTTTAGCGATCTTTAACACTTAATTGCGGTGCCGCTTTTGGTTTTACTAAAAAATTGTACATATTTGAAAAAATGATTGTCTCATTAAATAGATGAAATTAGAATTTTTTCCCCTCCTAAAATTCCAATTTTAAATTTGAAGCTTACGTTTACGCGAGCGTTGCGCGCGAACGCTTGGGGGAGGATAATGTTGTCCAACGAACTCGTTCTGGGCATTGGTAAAATGAACATGTCTCTATCAAATTTCAACAAAATCGGTCCACTTTTACTCAAGTTATCGTCACACGTTTTAGACACAGAATTCTATTTTCTGTAGAAGGTTTCGCGATCTACTTCTAATTAAAATCTAAATCTACTTACCTCAACAAATTAATAATAAAATGCTAGAAACAAACTTATGGAGTAATGAATAACGAATCCATAGAATATTGACACAACAAAACACTAGTGTAAAAAAATAAGCCAAGTCTCGCGTAAAAAGTTGTGAGATCATAGGTTTAGCCAAGTCTCCCACTGACCGAGTAAGTTCTACTAGGTCTAATTTATCCAGTGCAAGTACATGATGTTTGTCTGTCCCTCTCTCAATTCTCTTTCCCAAATCACATTTCTGAAAAACATTTTCTGACTTAGCAAATACACACCGTAAACTTAAATCCCAGCCAGATCAGTTTCGGGTCTTCAATATAATTTTAAACCTTATTTTAAATTTTAATTGTCCCGGGAAGTTGGACTGTCCGTATTGTTTTTTTTTTTTTGTTCCTTCTGTTTTTAAACTGGATAGGGCTGGAAGTTACAAAATCTGAATTGTTTTTTTTTTTAGTTTCTTTTTATGTTTTTTGTATTGACTTCTTATTATTTTTGTACTTGTACATTTTACTAAATACTTAAAAACCACTCTTTTGGACTCAAGGCGCCTCACTTGCAATTCCATGAAAGTCTTATTTTCGCTCCATGAATATTATTTATTTATATATTATACTACATATAAGAGAAAGTCATGAAGAAAGAAAATTAAAATTATAATAAATTAAAAACATCTGGCAATTAATGTGCCACATAGGTTCCCCTAACGAAGAATGGTCACATAGGTATAAAATAAAGTATAATAAAATAGACTATCATACTATGTGTAAAATTAAAACATCTGTCACATAAAACTGGTACTAAAATTTCTCATATACAAGTACATCATTACTTCGTACATTGTTTCTCATTTGTGTGCTGATTCGGGTTTTCCAGGTTACATTGTTATTGAAAATTTTATTAAAATGTATAGTATAAATAATTCCTCATGGCGGGAAATCTAACCCGACCTTTCTACCTTTGCAATTAAATATAATATTATTGATACCTCGAAAACTAGATTTTCGTGAAAAATACTTACTCACATTTGGTTAGATTCGAATTTATATCGACTAAATTTATGATTTTGTGATACAAAAATATTATTAAAAAAAAAAAAAACTTAATTTCCAAAGTGCTTCTTTAAATCAGTATCAAAAGTGATGTTGAAAAGAAAAAACTTTGGTAAATGATATTTTTTTGCTTTTGAGATTATCAAAGGTAACGGATGCTATATGATCGTTCTTAAGAACGAAAAATGTTTCATGTCTCTGATTTAAAATCATTCCAAGACAGATATCTGCTTCATACATCAGGGAACAGTTTCGGTTCCATGTCTCTCAGTCTGTCGTTCTCTCTGTTCAATTTTTGTAAAAAATAGGTACCTATCAAAAACAGATCGTCCGATTTTAATGTAATTTACATGGTAGGTCATAATTAGCCCATTGTTGGTCCCTTATAAGTTTCAACTTTCTGCACTCATTTGTTTCTCTTCCACATACACACAAACATTCATTTATTTATAGTCCAGGAGATAGCGTTCTGACTAACATCAACCTAGAATTTTGTATACAAGTCAATCTTTTAGCGCCTTTTAAGAATATGTGGTCAGCTAAGTTCGTCTGCGGGACATAGCTTGGCAATAGGCGTTTGAAAAAACAAACCGGTGAAGGGCGACCATGTCTCCTCAATTATGGTGGGCAATGTGATTTCCATGATCCTGAGTACAGAATTAGTTAGTAGACCGAAAATCAAGTTGAAGTTATTTTCACACTTGATAGGATAGTTATTCAAATATACTAAAAATCAACGTGATCGCACCTGTCAAGGGACAAACTAACATCAACTTGATTTTCGTACTAACTAGTTCTATACTCAGGATCATGAAAATCACATTGTCCACCATAATTGGTGAGACTTGGCCGCTCTCCACCGGTTTGTTTTTTTCAACGCCTATGTCCCGCAGACGAACTTAGCCGACCACATATTTTTAAAAGGCGCTAAAAGATTGACTTGTATTCAAAATTCTAGCTTGATGTTAGTCAGACACTTTTTTGCACGCTATCTCCTGGACTATTACTCCTAGTAGTATAGTGGTTAGCCGGGTAGGACGAACTACTTTTTCGATCCTAGCAATCAGGCCACATTAGGCCCATTTTATTAACCCTGTGGTGGAGAGTTCCACCATTTCCCACATCATAACAGTAATTGTACCACCGAAGCGGGTATGGTATGGTCATTAGTCATTAGTGAGCTATTTAAATCAGAGCATTTTAGCACAGGAGCAACTCGGCTACGCTAGCTCCTTATTTACACCTATATCTTTAAAAGTACTCAACTGATTTTTTAAGGCATTTGGATGGTTTGTTGAAAGTAGCCTGCAGATGGCCCCAGATTATTTTCAACTGCCTAAACACATTAAATATTGATAAATTGCCTTTAAAAAACCAAAATATTTTTGAGAGGATTACATAAAAGGGAGTAAAAATATAAGAAAATAATAGGCAGTAAAAGCATAACATCTTTGAATTACATTATAGGACGCGATGAAGCTATAACATGCTCCACACTAATTGGCAGGCTTTTTATCAGTGTTATTCTATTATGCAATGATGTTTTTATTGTTTATTTTTATTCGCGGAACTAAATATAATTAATAATGTATTGATAGCAGGTATGAATAGATTTATTATTAAATGAGATTGGATGGTTGTTATTCATATAGATTGTGCATATTCACACAATATCCTGTCTATAATGTAGTACATTACGTGCATTTAGATAATTATTATTTATACAAAGTAAATGATGCAGGTATGATTAAATGGACAATTAATCAGGTTAATTACTTAGTTAATGGTTAATTACTCGGTGATGAGTAATTAATTGAACATTGCAATGGTTATAACGTTAAGTGACGGAGAGCTTCCGTCATCTAATCACCATCTAAATAGGCTGAGGTAGAGACGTAGGACAATATCAGAGGTTGTCATTGTATCTACAAATTATAATCGAATTAATACTTTGTTTCTGTATTCACGTTATCAACAATATATTACCTCTCATGAGATAAGAATAGTAGTACAGGAGATAGCATGCAAAAAAGTGTCTTAATAACATCAAGCTAGAATTTTGCGTATAAGTCAATCTTTTGGTGCCTTTTAAGAATATGTGGTCGGCTAAGTTCGTCAGCAGGACATAGCTTGGCAATAGGACCCGCCCTTTTTGGTGGACAATGTAAGTTGATGGTAGTTTGTCACTTAATAGGTTAGTTAGTCAAATGAAACTCCAAATCAAAGATGTCACCTTTTAAGTGACAAAATACAATCAACTGGATTTTTGGTCTACTAATTAATTTTGTACTCAAGTTCATGAAAATCACATTGTCCACCAAAAAGGGTGAGACATGGCCGCTCTCCACCAGTTTTTTTTTTTTTTCAAATGTCCCACAGACGAACTTAGCCGACCACATATTCATAAAAGGCACCAAAAGATTATGACTTTTTGACTTTTGGTGGATTTGAAATACACAAAATTCTAGCTTGATGTTAGTCAGACACTTTAATGCACGCTGTCTGCTGGACTAGAGTAATGTCTAAAGTGCCCGCTAGATTCAAGACTGAGATTGTTCGGACGGCTTGAAAAAAGCAAGTGATGTCCGGGGTGGAGGTTGGTAAATAGGTGCCAAGGTATTTTTTGTTAAAATAGATGTCTTTAAAGGAAGACTATAGTATTTTTACTTTCTCATAATGTGAAGAGTTAGTATTGTGATGGCGCAAAAATTCGATTTTAAGATTTAGATGGAATTACACGTATTAAGGTCCCCAAAGAGAAAATGAGTCCAAAAAGAAGAGGAAAAAGAGTCCAAAAAGTGGTTCTTTAAAAATGTCTGTATGTCGTCTGTCGTCAGTCCAGACGTGTTGAGACTAAACTACTGGGCCGATGATTTTGATACAATTTGGCATGTATGTTTAGAAAAATCATATCCCGAGGTGAAATCAAGAAATGAATTATTTTAGCCCCAAATTTGAAAAAATACGTGAAAAAAATATTTATCGTAAACGGTTTCCACGATTTTGATTTTAAAAAAATCAAAATGTAGTCCATTTAAATACAAATGTAACGATATAAGCCATTTTCCCGGGAAAAATCTAGTTCCTGAGAAAATAGCTTTGAACGCGGACAGAGAGGAGGCCGGGTTAGATTCCCCGCCGAGAAGGTTTTTTTTTATGATAAATATAAATGATTTTATGATAAGTTCAATACTAATTAAACGTACCGAAAAAAACAAATAAATGGAAAAAACTGGGCTAAGTAATTATGAACTCCTATATGAGAAAGTTTGTCTGAGTTGTCTCGGACCGATTTTTTATTCCCACAGACATATTAAATCAAACCTGGAATATGAAATAAATAAATTAAAAAGTAAGTATGAACAATATCACTACTTTGTTATGGTCTCAATGACAGTCCCAATCCTGTACAATTCTTTCTCGTGGATATATTATAATAGTTGATAATACATTATCAAATTCCTAATACCAAATATTATAATCCATTTTTATCGAAAAACAGATTTTACCTGAAAAAATCTACTTCATTGGCATTTAAATAGACTACATTTATCATTTTCTCATTCGAAACTACCAGCGCTGATATGGTGTTCACCATAGACTACAACAATTTCTTTTGCTATTCTATTGTCAAAATTTATCTAAAATATTCCTATTAGAGAGGAGTGATTCTTTTTTTTTTTGTCTCAGATTGTACGATAAAGAAATTGCTGTAGCGACTACCATTTTATTACCTTTGGTATAACAATGAAAAATAGTATTGTGTTAAATAATAACGAAAGGTTATAAAGAACTATTAATAGTCCATGCGCGTGTGCGCCTATAGCAATCAGAAAAGGAAATAAGACTGGCCTAAACCCCCGTCCTGTAATAACCCTGGCAGTTGATCGGGACTAAAACCCAAAAGAAAAAAAAAAAAAAAAAAAAAAAAAAAGACTGGCCTAAAAATTACAGTAACCTATCTAACTCTATTTCTTTAATATTTTACCATCTGTGAATTAATAAAAAAAATGATGATAATAATCCAATAAATGTCGTAATTATTTTATTGCGAATAAAGGTTTAGGCAGTGTACAATCCAGCAATATGATAAATAGGCCTTTACCTGATTTATTATTATATACAATTTATCAATAAATTTACTTCGTATTTATGTTCTTAAAGGAAATCAACATTAGACATTACAGACATCAAAATCAGAGACGCAAGTGATAAATGTGGAATTGTTGCAATTTATTTGATTTAATAACATTTAAATGATTGCGCAGACACCATATTACGTATGTTATTTAGTGTTTCAACGTCAGGATTTGATTTAAGCATTTAATTTATTTTCACGGATTTCCATTAGATGATATAAAGCACGGATTTGTCTTGATATTGTAATTAACACGACTTTCACCGGGAATAAATACACGGGATGCTAAGAACTGCAAGAGGTTTTAGCATATAAAATAGACAAATAGATAAATTAACAAATATTTAAATATTCATGTAGGTATATCCCTTGACTTAGACGGATCACGAACTTTAACTATGAGCTAAGCCTGTAGAAATAGATCAGCCACCTGTTAGAATTGTAGTATTTCCTCTTCACAAAAATCTGTTAGAGTTTAGTGATTAATAAACCATCTTTTTCAACTTAGGAACGCTTAAATTTGTGCTCTTACATTGACAATTTTCTTTTTCAATATTTAAAACCTTTTGTTTAGTCATCCACCATATTGGCCACCATTTTGAAATATTAAGTCTGACATTTTAATATTTGTATATTCTTTTCCAATTCTTCAAGACCTTTAAAACTATTTATAACATGCCATGCGGATTAAAACCTTCGCCATATTTGCCGCCATCTTGAAAGAATTAAGTATGACATTTCTTAAAACGATACAGTTATCACAAATTCTGAGATGCTCCAGTATGCCAAATTTTGTTTAAATCGATCATTCTTAAGCTAGTTATCGTGAAACAAAGAAAAAAAAAACTTTTCAAATCCTAATTCTTCTTTGATGAATTCGCTTCAATCAACAAGAAGCAAAATTTAAAAAAAGTTTTTTTTCCAATAATTTTTTTTGGAAAATATTTTTTTTAAGTCGCTATAATTTTAAAATATGTGGGTAGGTACAAGACACATACATGCCGAATTTCAAAGTGATCAGACGAAAGGTGTAGCCGTGAGAGCAGGCGACCGGAGGGACGGACAGACACACGCAGGAAAATATAAGGGTCCTTGGTGTTGCCTACGGAAGAAAAAAATTGCTCCCTCAATATTTTTCAGAAAAGTGACAATAAACTATAAATTTGGTGAAAATTTTAATATTTCCATAAAATATAATAAAATAAATTAAATAAAATAAAACTATTTTATGTAAATTAAAAATAGGTCAGCTAATTCTCTCAAAACAAATCTGCAATTTTATTACGTAATGAACAATTACTTTATCTATTCAAACGAAATGTAAAAATATAACAAGAATAATATTTAAATGAAATACAATATAAAAATGCTAATTTTATAAAATATACAAAGTAAAAATACATCAAATCAATAATATACATACATAAATAAATAAAAATACAAATACATAACATAAACTTGGTAAAAAAACAACAAAAAAACTTAGCTCCATCATATTCTCAGACATTCATTTATTTTATGCATCACAATAATTTTATCTGAAACATTTAATAATTTGTTGAAATACTTTTGAAACTATCTACGTATAAATGAATATATAGGAAACAATTCGTGAAATGCATAAAAAAAAATATTATTGGATAAAGAGAAACAAAAATATGATTTTAAGAAGTATCTAGAAAATATATGAATACGAATATATTTTGATTAAATATTTATTTTACGATTATAAAAAAATCGATCTTGGATTACAGACACAAATAGAAGAATCATTTTATTATTTTTATTTTTTTTTATTTTTTTTTTTTTGTAGTTTTAGTCCCGTTCTACAGCTTATTAGGTCATTACAGGACGGGGGGTTATCCGGCCACTTTACTCATCTAATCGATGAGATCATCAGTGTGAAACATGTCTCGGAAAATATTTACTCCCAAAATCTCTGAAAATACGCAACAATAGTTATTTACGCAACAAGGGAGAGAAGTATGTTTTCCTGCTCAAGGTTAAGTTTTCTCCTGAGGCGCGCCTCAGGAGTAAACTATTTCAATATCATAAACATAGGTATTAAAAAAGCTACTAATGATTAACTTTTTTTTACTTCGCACCAGGCTTTAAAAGTTATCGGACGAAAGGTGTAGCCGTGAGAGAAGGCGACAGGACGGACGGACAGACACACGCAGGAAAATATAAGGGTCCTTGGTTTTGCTAACGGACCCTAACAAGCACCTGTTGAACACAATTGATATATGTTTGAAAATAAATATATCAAGTCCTAACAAAAACACATGTAAAAAAATAAGCCAAAGGTGTAGCCAAGTTTCCTGTAGCCAAGGTAGGTGTTGAAATTGAACTCAATAATTATCTCGAACAATAATGTCAAATCAGTGTCAACCTCATTTATTCCAATGAAAAATTCTATAAATAAGAGTAAAAAATTCTTTAGCTTCAAAGTTCTCTACTAGGTAGCGCTAGCAGCGCAATTTTTTTTTTATTCATTTTGAATACTCGGATTTCCTAATAGCCTTTAAGGGCCGATTAGACGAGCCGTTCTCTGCCGCCTGGTCCTGGACCCGTTCTGAGTTTCCCAATCTCCTGTCTCCCCACCACTTGACAGAGCTTTGCATTTACACGGCCCAACCTGGCCACTTTTTTCTAAGGAGATAGGGAAGTAACTGTCAGTTCGCAGGGTAATGTAGTGGGGGGCCTATAGTTCCCCCACTTTTCTACCCTACATGGAATGGAGTATCCATCCGATCGCCCTGTCTGGTTTCACCCCCAAAATGTGACTAGGAACTCGAATTACACGGCCGGGTTTTCGGGCCGAGGGGGCGTGGCCCCGACTTAGAGAGACCAGGTCGGCTCGTCTAATCGGCCCTTGAGATGGGTTAAGAAACAGATTTTTGTATTTTTCCTATATTTGTACATTAAACACTCACTATAAACCAAATTTCATGTTTCTAGGATTGCTAGAAGTGGCTTAGAATTATGATCAGCGACAAAATAACAAAACTTTAGATTAATATATCTTAGGTGTGAAATTTATATTTCTGGTTCAGTCTGTAATGAACTCTAACTTAAAATTAATTTTACACATCTAAGTATCATTAATAAGATTATAGAGGGGGGTCCAAAATTCCTTGAAATGCTTCCAGTAAAGGATGCACAGCTGAGTTACTATGATACTTATGAGTTACTACGGGATTTAAATACCTTATTAATTTCAATATGAAAAGGTTTTGTTTGATTTATCGGACAGATTTTTGTATCCACTCTTCGATCAGTAAAATTACACTATTTGTAAATACTAAATATGAAACTGTTCACACGCTGTTTAAGACTTTCACAATAATAGAACTTGTATCAATATAATAGAACTAAAAAGTAAAGACTGTAGTTGATTTATTGTCACTATGATGGGACTAAAAAGTAAAGTTACAGTTAATTTTTTATCACTACGATTTGACGGTAAAACGTCGGATTGAATTGATAAATCGTAAGATTCATCTACCTTTGAGTTTGTAATACAAAGTATTCAATGACTTATAGACATGTTAAAACAAAAAGACAAAACTTCAAAGCGACATAACAATGTTAAGTATATTTGTAAGCTTATTGAATTAAATATAAAATGATAAATTATGAAAAGCCCTTTGTATTATAGTTGTAAGGAAAACTGAAAGTCGATTTTTATCTAATTTATTATTAAAGGAGATATGTACTACTTTTTGAGTAGTTAGAATCTCTCTCAATATAAATATAATATATATATATATATATATATATACACATGGTGGTCCAAAAGTCTCCCCCCCCCCTCTTAACTTTTGAACGGTTTGAGATAAATTAATGAAACTTGGGGGATCTCTACCGTGCAAAGGGAAGTTCGATTTCATGGAATCACCCACTAGGGGCAACCACCCACTTTGCCCCCAGGCCACCCAAATTCAAAATTTAAATTGGAATGTATATTTTTGATAGCATATTTGGATTCTACGGTGAAAAATAATTAACTTTTACTTGAAACTATTTTTTCTATCTCCAATATTTTGCCCCCTACAAGGGGGCAAAGATAGCAAAATAACCCTTCCGATAATACGTTGTAAAATCTAAACGGTTAGAGATAAATTAATGAAACTTATGGGTTCCGTACCATGTAAAGGAAAGTTTGTTTTCATGCGCAGTAGGGGCAACTTCCCATTTTGCCCCCAGACCACCTAACTTCAAAATTTTAACCTGGAATTTATATTTTCGATAGCAAATTTAGATTCTACGGCAAAAAATAAAAATATTTTACTTATATTTTTACTCTACTAACATACAATTCTTAACACCTGGAAATTCTTAAAATTCTCTGTTTAGCTATCTGCTTGAGAGCGTTTCCCGGATGGGACGATTTTCCTAAATCATGGTCCATTTGGGACGATTGCAGTCGACCGTTTGGGACGGTTAACAGGTTGAAACGATAGGACGCCTGGGACAGTATATAAAAAAATAATAATTTTATTAAAGGAAATCAAATTATGTATTTCATGTAAAAAAATAAGAATAATATAAAAATGCAAAATATATAACTTGGGTGCACTGTTCTAAAGTTATTTTTTTATTTTCAAAATTTTCCCACATTTGAGCCAGACTTTTTTAGTCTCTTAAGTTTATTTCCTCTTAGGCGGTTATACATGCGTTTATCTATTAAATCAATTAGAGAATTTTTGAAGAAAATTAAGCTATTGCAATAGCTTCAAAATTTTTGTAATACGAAGTTTTGAAAATGTTTTCCATAATAATCCGTTTTAGACCATTTTGAATCAATTCCTGAAATTTAACACTTTTCATTTCTATTGCCTGCATGGTGTTACTAGCTAAGTTTGTTTGAAAAAGTATATTGCACTAGACGATTAACAGAAATCAGTTAGATGCATGGTTAGCGATTTCACCTCTAAAGAAATCTTAGGGTTATTCAATTCTTTGAAGAAAGATAACGGACAGCCTTTAAGCTCTAAGCTCTGCATTCCTACCTAGTTTCTTTCACAGCTTTGACGGTGAAAGTTTCAGCATCTTTCAAAATCGACCATTTTTTTTTTTACAGATCCACCCACTAAAAAAGGTAAAGAATCGCTGAAATACACCAAACAGGCAGATGCTTATCTAGGGTTGGTAGCGCCAAGGGACAAAGTCCATCGATGTTCTACAGAACCAACACCAATTGACACAATCCCGGTGAGAAAAAAAGTCGTCGAATTCAATTAGGCACCTTCACGATTCTGCGCTCGGGGACACCTGTCCCTATTCACCTCTTTAGCTACACCACTGCAAATAGGACGCTGACAACCGAAAATTTTGCTGCATCTCCAACAGCCAAATTTAAGGAATGACACCCACAAGGGTTGAAGAATGCTCGCGTATAAATATCTAACACCCTCTTCTGCACTCCTTTGTTCTTGCCTATCACGTTAGCACCAGGATGGAAACCTTGGCCGTGGCAATTATTTTTATCTCAGCTCATCAAGAAGCAGCGAAGTTAATCCTTCACCAGTTAATTCTAAGGCCGGCGTCGGCCATTACGTGAGGAAATATGCTCTTTTACCAGGTTACATCAACAAATCAAACAGTGCATCCAAGGATGATTAAAAAAATACTTTTAAAGCTCTAAGTATAACCGATTTAACTATTACACAGAGTTAGCCAATTATTATATTTTAAAATATTTTTCCGCAATAGTGATCATAAGTTTCTTTGGATCATACTCGACGCAAATGTTCGCATTATCAGTGGCGCCCCTAGAGCCGGCGCTGGGATCAACAATGAGTTAATAATAACATGGTGGTTCGCTAAAATGTTAAACCAAAAAAAATGAAAGACCGACAGGCAGACATGAGACCAAAAATATCCCTGATGTCTGTCAAGAAAATTGTGAATTTGAAAATATTGAAGACAAAAATATTATTCTTTAGAGATGGGCATAATCGAGTATTTGCATACTCGATTACTTGAAATCGATTATACAAATAATTGAGTATCTTTCGATTATCGATTACCGATTATCAGTAAAAATTTATGTGGACCAAAATGTGGGGGTGCGGCGTGACAAAGGGCTTATTTTTTTATCTGGTGTTACCCGGTACCGCGGTAGTATACACCTTCCTAATAGAACTAAATTACCAAGGAAATACTGTTTCTTGATACCGCTCCTGACTCGACCACTAGATCCTTATTGCCTCTCATTCTTTATCTTTAATTCAAAATAGGACCCCTCTCTAAAATCTAAAACCCACCTATTTTTTTAAGTGTAATTCAGATTTTACAATACAAACTTTAGTAAGTAAGCTTCGTAGTAATTGTTTAAAAAACCAAATAATCGACTAGTTTCGATTATCGATTATGAAAACCGATTACAAGTACTCGATTATTGTGCCATAATCGAGTACTCGATTATTGTACTCGATTATGCCCATCTCTATGTTCTTAATGATGATTACAATGCTTCGGTTACATTCGATATGCTCAGAAGCAATTATTTGTAACGAAGTTGGAATTATGGACTAATTCAACAATAGTAGCGTTCAGTAGTTAGTTATCCATGGAATTGTTCTATTCCCAGAGAGGTGAAACATTTGTACACTGATGATCACGAGTATAATGTGTAAAGTGGCCAATCTAACGGTCCAGGTATAATCAAATATTGTGTCAATCGGGATGTAATAGAAACAGCAATTCTCAAAAAGTATAACTTAAATGGAATATCAAACCCTTTTTTCGTTTTAATCAAAATTAAATTTTAGAAAAAAAGAAAAATGTATCTTTTAAAATCCAAAGGCTAATTTCATTCGCTAAATTATTCAAATAAAATTTATAACGAAAGAATGATGGAAATAAAGAAAGTGAAATCGTATGGTGCCACCACGGGAAATAGAAAATTCGGTAAAAATAAAGAAAAATGTTATTTAGACGTTGGTAAGTAGAGCGCAAGTTGAAATGCTGTCAGGGCTATTCTTACTCGGAGAATAATTTACAAGCAATGAATAATATATAAGATAGGTTGACAAAACTCTGAATTATAGATATCTAGGAGAAAGAGAGATCTTGTGGCAATCGAGTGTCAAGTCAACTAACTGGAAAACCTAACTACGGCTCAGACCATCTATCTGAGTTTCAATCTAGTTTGGGATGTTTTAAATAATTCATGGTTAACACTCGTGCCCAAAACTTAGTCTGTTTTGAAAGGTAAACAGAACTACTTCAAGCTACTAGTAACGCTGTGATGAAATGAACTATCTACATTTTGAACACATATACATAACGTGTAAAGAAGGCAATGATTAACAAAATAAATTGGACATGAAGTGAATAAACTTTTCCTTTTACTTGCAGTAAGTAAAAAAAAGAAAATCGGTCGGTTTAAGGCAAATCAGAAATCCCTTTAGAGGGTACAGTCGGAGATCACGCTGATTCGGATTCATCCTAAAAACAGGTTTGACTTGTCGGCTAGAAAAAGCAGATGATGGAAGGAAAAAGGGGTAGAGGCAGATAAATAGGCAAGCAGTTCATTTTCCTTATCACAGATTTGTCTTTAGAGGAAGTAGAGAGTTAGTTTATTGCCACAGAAAGTGTCATAAAATAAAAATGTAACCGAGAATGGAATATCAATTCTATGGAAATTAATAAGTTAAGAAGTGAGTACGGACAATATCACCATTTCTTATACTACCACTTATGCGATAGTCCTCATTCAGTATGTTTTCTCGTGGTCATATAATATTTGATTATTTATTTTCATCGTAATAATTCATTAATAATATGTAATAAGTAATAATAATTCATTAATTAATAAGTTAAGAAGTGAGTACGGACAATATCACCATTTCTTATACTACCACTTATGCGGTAGTCCTCATTCAGTAGTATGTTTTCTCATGGTCATATAATATTTGATTATTTATTTTCATCGTAATAATTCATTAATAATTTGTAATAAGTAATAATAATTCATTAATTAATAAGTTAAGAAGTGAGTACGGACAATATCACCATTTCTTATACTACCACTTATGCGGTAGTCCTCATTCAGTAGTATGTTTTCTCATGGTCATATAATATTTGATGATTTATTTTCATCGTAATAATTCATTATATTAATCTTTTTTTGCCTTTTTTAAAATACATTTTACCCGGTTTATATATATATTACGTAGCCATTGGCCTTTAAATAGTTTTCTTCATTACAATTAAAATTTCCAATTTTCTTTTTCGAAACCTTCTAAGTCAGCTTACCATAGTTTTTGGTAGGCAGTACCCCCTCTAAATACAACTATAATTTTAATTATTAATAGAAAACATAGAGCCACGGATTCCTAGCATAACAAGCATTCAAAAGACTACGTACAATTATATCTTTCAAAGATAACGAATTTTAATTTTTTAAATATACTGTATTCTTAAGACCTCTAAAATTAAATTTGCTGTCAACAATCATTCCAAAAAAAAGTTTAGGAGAAGAGGTACATATTACCATGTCTAAAAAAAATCTTTGTATAATTTTTATTATGTTATGAAAAAAATGTTTCGTTATTTGACGTATTTCATATATGAATATTTCACCCCAAAATATATATTTTAATATAAATTGAGAAAACAAATGATATTACATTGAGTAAAGAGGAGGGAAAGAAAATATCACAATCATTTGAGGAATAAGATAAAATATATATTTGGGTGAAATTCTATGAAAAATATATTCTTTATAAAAAATATGTATATACTTTTATAAAGGGACATCGTATATAAAAAGGGAAATAAAATATATTCGATATTTTTCTGACGAGAGATAATAAATGTAATATTTGCCCATAAAAGCGATGTATTGATGTGTAAATGGGCCAGCATATTGTTTGAGAGATACTGAGGAGAGAAATGGGTAAAACACATACTTATGATATTATATTGACACATACTCTTCTATATGTATGAACGGTTTTATATTTTAGAAACTCTGCTGTGTAAAAATTTACGTGATAAATTGTTCGTATAATTATTAGAAAATAACTTACGTACAAAGATATACACCTATATATTTAAAAATATGAAGCGGTTTGAAAATCCCGAACAAAGCATACTCATAGGTATACACTGTGATATTCAATTTGAATCCCATAATATCAAATTTATTTGATTTATAATTGAGAACATTTATAATGTATTTAACAGCTGGTTGTTTAACTTTCGGTTTCGATGTTTAGTGTAATTATTAAGTGTAAAATTTTAATAGTTGCATATTCTTTTTCTATCAACTTCAAGCCCTTTAAATTGATGTATAACATGTCATGGTGATTAAAATCTTTTTTTTAGTCACCCGCCATTTTGATAATATTAAGTGTGAAATTTTAATAGTTGCATATTCTTTTTATACACTTCAAGAACTTTACATTGAGGTATAACATGTCATGGTGACTAAAACCTTTTTTTTAGTCGCCCGCTATCTTGAAAGTATTAAGTGTAAATTTACACACGTATGAATTAACAGTGAAGAAAGAACCGACGCAGAAAGGACAGAGAGCTACTAGACTTGTATGGAGAAGTCTTCCAATCAAAACATATTAAGCTAAAGAGATTAAGATAGTGCGCGCTTGTGAGATGTGCCAATTGATCGAATGGTGATGTGAGTTTAGGAACCAGATCAAAAGGACGACAGAGTACAAAGTGGAAAGACTCCATGTTATTAAACTTAAAGGATACCAATTTAATAAATAACAAAATGGACTTATACAATGGCATGAATACAGACATGAATGGAGGAATAGGATCAATCAGACCAAGAGCCCATAGGTTCGTAAGCATGGAAGTAAGTAAACGTAATCAATGATCTGTATTATCTAATATTTTTATGCCTTATTGAAAATACTTTTCTAAAATATCTAACTATTTTGGTTTTTAGACGAAAATAAACAAAAAATAAAACTTGGTTACAGGTTCAAAATTGTTCATGCTTAAAAAAAAGGTAAATAAATAAAGAATTAGGTGCTGATCTGGTGTTATTGTGTCAACGTAGGGGCATTGCAGCGGCTGCAATATTTAACGGGAGTAAGGGAAGTGTACATGTAATGTCACTGGTGATTTCATCCCAGTTAGAAAGCCCTGGAGTTTACAAGCGGATACAGCATTATCCCGAGCTACATCCACTAGCAGTATTAAAGCTGAAGGCCAATAATTCCGATTTTGGGTCGAGTTGACCTCTCTCCGCATCATTTATTAACGAGGAGAGATGCCAACTTAGATGCCTCCAGGCTGCCTCTCAGTAACAATAACCCTAAACCTATCCGCTACAGTGCTTCCCCCTACCGGCGGGAATTCAAATTAATAATTTATTTTCACTCCTGTCCGTTCTTCGAACCTCCCAATTCTTTTCTTTCTTTCACTATCTTCTCCTTAAAGAAATTAAATTTAAAAATTGGATTGCAAAAAAAGATTATCTTTTTTTCCGGGGTAAAGGCAACTGCGAAGAGTTGCTGCATTGCGTATACCTTTATTTTTTTTACCTCAAGTTTATTTTATCTCACACTATCTCTCAAGAGAAATATACCGAGGAATAATTCAGTACGGTTTGTGTTACATGCATTATTAAACGTGTAAATATCATTTCACGAAAAATTACAATTCAGAAAATAAAAGAAGAAAACAAAGAAATTAAAGAATGTAAAACGCTAATTATATAAAGTACAAAAAAATTACATTTTTATTATTCTAAAAATATAATAATTTAGTAAGCTAAATTCAAAGGAAATAATACAAAAAATAGCACAGGTAGAATATTGAGGAATTAATTATTATTCATTTGGTAGACTGTATTTCTGCACCGAACACAGACATATATTTTATAAAAACTACTTTTCTTATAAGACCTTAAACGTGTAAATCCTTCAAAATCCCAGAATCGAACTATCGTGAAACATATAACGATATCAAAATAGATCAACATTTTAGGGTTTTCCTTTTACAATAAACCTACTCAATATATTAAATATATTTGTTGGGGGACATTTTAGTACGATATAATACTTCTTAAAAATTGGATAAGAAAATAGTTACACACTTAATTTAGACACGCAGCTACCTCACGTTAGAGGCGTTACAGGGGGTGAGTATATAAATTAATGTGCACCAACTAGGAATTTATATATTATTTATTTCTTTCTTTTTGCCATGTTTCGATTCCCAGTTCACATTTTTATTTTGATTGAAATTTTACGTGGAACCGTCTATGAGCACCTTTCGACAAACCATCCTAATTTTCCATAATCGGATAAGTATGTTTAAAGATATAGGTTTCAATAAAAAAAAATTGTCCCCATGTGGAATAGAAAGCAATCGTCGCAGAAGATAGGCTACTTGACGACCTACGAGTAGTTTTTAAAATGATGGTTCATATTTGTTTTTTTATAAATAGCTTATTTTTATAAAAAGAACATAGGCGACAGAATTTTTAAATAACAATAAGATTTTAAAAGTTTTTTTTAGAGAAGAAAACGAAAAAACACAATAGTTTCTTCCTCTAGATCGAACATAGAAAACAATATTTTCTCAATCACTATAAGGCTTCTTGCTTGAGAACTATCTTGCTTTGAGAATTAGCATCTCTTCTACATTTTTTATAGATTACAGACTTTCCTTATTTATTTTTATTTATATTCAAGAGCTACTTGAGAATCTGTTTCATCTTCACTTTAGACCTAAGTTAAAAGCTTTTAAGAAAAATACTTTTAAGTATTTTATTATATTCTCTGTAAGATTATTCTTATGTACCTTTTATTTGTCTTTTCAATAATAGTAATAAAAAAGGAAGGATGAGAATTAAAGAAAAGAAAAGGTATGGTATTTTAAAATTCCCCTGTATTTTTTTATCGTTTTCTTATTTTGCTCTTTCATCGATGAATTGATTTTTTTTTATTATCTCTAAAAAAAACTTTTTATAACCTCATTCATATTTAAAAAAGTTAATCAAATTTTAAAAAAGGAAAATCTTTACCACTTATATTCTTATTTTTGCTTCATTGATTATAAAAAAAAGTGAACTTAATTTTAATCCCATAATATCTAATTAATTGATTAATTATTAAAAAACTTATTAATTGTGTAACAAGTGATTGTTTAACACTTAGGCTCTTAAATTTCAAATTTCCATACGACTAATAATAACCTGCTGAGAAGAGTTGATCTGGTACGTGTTAAGGTTTGAATGGAAAATGGATGAGACAAGTTGAAAAGCACAAGAGAAAGGATAAAAAATATAGTGTAAGAGTTGAGACAGTGACTGGTATCTGAAGTCTGTACCGTCTCAACTTCACATTTTAATTCTTCTCATCTTCACTGATTAAGGCCATTAATTGTTGAAAGGCGTCACTTAAAGTTTTACTTTTAGTGAAGATACCTATTTTACTAAGCAGACAACCCAACTAATGCACATGTTATAATAGCGGGAAGTAATTAAAGTCGCGTTATCGAGGGTATAATTTCGTCAGATTATTTCTAGTTATGAATAATTTAGTTTCTCCTACTTCTAAAATAGATACGATATATGTATATATATATATATATATATATATATATATATATATATATATATATATATATATATATATATGAAAATCCTTAAAAACCACTGCTAAAACCTAAAAAATAAATTAAATAAAAATCGTAAAAATTCTATATGCGTAAATCCCGCTTAGGTGTCCGTGAAAAAACATAGAAGTCTCAATTATACAACCTTAACGACTCATAGAAAAGAAGAAGTGTTTCAAGAAATTTAAATATATATTGAGTTAGTAAAACGGAATAAAGAAGCATAAATAATGCAGATGGCAATAAAAAAATATTAACTAAATACAGATGTAAGGTGTGAGGATATGTAAATGTATATATATATATATATATATATATATATATATATATATATATATATATATATATATATATATATATATATATATATATATATATATATATATATATATATATATATAATTAACCTAAAGAAAATGTAAATAACTGGAAAAAGGAGGTATATGGGTCGAATTTTCCCATTTAGTGGAAAAATGGCGGTAAAAAGAATAAAAAGGGGAGATGAAATAAAACAAAACAACAACCAGGGAAGTGAGAAAGAAGCAGATCTGAGTAGTAAACAACATTGGCATGCGATATTAACATTTATTCTATGAATTCTCGAATAGGAGGAGAGTGGTTGTTTTTGCAATGCACGCAGAGTTATCCCCTTCACTGTTTTGACTTCACTTGGCTACAGGTGAAGTGAGAAACATTTCAACCTATTTCGGACCCGGTTTTCGAGGTTCAGGTAATACCCAGACAAACTCCAACACTTTTCTATGCTTCACATTCTGTTTTATACAGAATGTTGTCGGCGGAAAACGTGAAAGGTGACGCAACAGTGTGAGGAGGAGAGTCGCTTTCATTTAAAAACATGGAATATTTAATGTTCTTGTTTCTTTTTTTTTTTTTTTGTTTTACTCGTTTTCAACTCCTTCTTCCCCTCCCTCTACCTATGTATACAGTGGCTCTATTTAGAAGTGGTGGTACTTTGTCAAACTTACCCCTTTTTCCTTACAATAAAAACCACCAAAGTAGATCCACAACATAAAACCACAAATAAAATATAAATCCTCCTTCATAATATTATAACAATGCATTCTAACTCATCTTTTATAACCTTAGCGGATTTAAATTGTACGAAAAATGGATTTATAGCTAAATAACATTTGTGCCTCTACAAAAGTTACAATCATAAGTTTTTATTTACACTTTCTCATCATATATATACATATTATGATCTATTCATATGTATATTCGATAAAGTGTAGTCCACATAAATACCAATATAACCAGCTAATTTGCTTGCCAAGAAAAAGTCTATATTTCAGAAAATAGTTATATGTGGAAAATTGAGGTTTCATTCCACTATACACAATGTTTATTTACTTTAATTTTTTCTAACTTAAGAATTTAAATTAATAAAATCAAGTGGTACATTTTAAAGTGTAGATAACCAGGTGGGTAATACAATTGTCTGCTTGAAATATTGAGCTGAGCGTGCATTTTAATCTTAAACAATAAACATTTTTATTTATAAACAGCTGAAATCAGATCAATAGTAATATTTCTAATTTTTAATTAAAAAGTATTTTTTCCTGTTTTTCTATTTTACCCCCCCCCCCCCTTCTCTCTTAAATGAAAATATGACAAAAGTGAACATAAAAACAATAACTGTACTCTTAAAGAGCTTTCCAACGACATGCATCATGAAGGGCATATACTATTTTAACTTTTGTACCCCGTACCCCGTACCCCTGTGTACCAATTTGGACCATTTCAGATTTATACCTTTCTGTGGATGGTCACTATGACCTTGCCGAATGTTGTGCGGATCGGTTCACCCGTTCAGGAGAAGTATGTGTCCAACCAAATGCAAAGTGTAGTATAAGAGCTTCGCTTCGCTCAGCTCAATTAGTAAGAAGGAATTATTAATATTATTAGAACTTACTCACCTAACATCGTAAAACAGTCAAACTCAGCTCACCTGCAACAGAAATAATTTAGTTAAACTAAACTTAAATAAAAATTAGTTTTCTATTTAAAAGCAATAAAAATGTTGTGTGCCTATCCTATGTGCAACGCAAGCGTGACTCATAGGAACTGTTCCAACATCAGACATTACGTCAATAAGATGTTGGCTCGGCATTACGCCATGTCCTGCATCGTTTCGTCGCGTCCGACTCATCAGGGGCCCGACGATGCCCACCCAACTCTGGACCAATACCAGATTAAGAAGATCAGATATAGGGCATTTCAGAGACGAGCGTGCTTTCATACCGCCATACTTGCTTGGCTGGCAAAACACAACCGCAATTTAATACCGTGTTTGCACCCTGCAATAGGCTACACAATTTGTGAGAGACACCAAGGGATGTGCCACGCAAGCGTGACGAAGCGTGAGGAACTGTTCCAACATCAGACTACAGGGGATATAGGGCTTATCAGAGACGAGCGTGCTCTCATACCGCCATACTTGCTTGGCTGGCAAAACACAACCACAATTTAATACCCTGTTTGGGTATTAAGGCTACACAATTTAAAGCAAGTATGGAGGTATAAGAGCACGCTCGTCTCTGATAAGCCCTATATCTGATCTTCTTGATCTGGTATAGGTCCAGAGTTGGGTGGGCATCGTCGGGCCCCTGATGAGTCGGACGCGACGAAACGATGCAGGACATGGCGTAATGCCGAGCCATCATCTTAATGACGTAATGTCTGATGTTGGAACAGTTCCTATGAGTCACGCTTGCGTGGCACATCCCTTGGTGTCTCTCACAAATTGTATATGTATATATATATATGTATATATATATATATATATACTAGCTGAATACCCGTGCTTCGCTACGGGGTGTTTTATTTTCAACTTAATGGATTAATAAACTACCATCAAGAAACATTTAAATTATTTTACAAAGCGAGAATATCTAGATTCTATCCCTCCCCCTTATTTCTATACCCCCTCCCCTTTGATAAGATAATTTGCTAATATCCCAAATTAGTAATTCATTCCGACTAAATTTTTAAAAAGGAAAAGCAGTGGTATTTTCCTTATGAAAAAATAAAATAAAATAAACAAAACATAATAATAATAATAATAAAAATACTCTGCCAATTAATGTGGCACATAGCTTCCTCGCAAAGAAAAGACCAAATTAAGAAAAATACCTCGATAAAAATAATCAAAAAGTTGGAACAATTTTCAAAAAGTTGGCAAAAAGAATCAAAAAGTTGGCGCGGCACTGTTTCAGTAAATATTTAATAAAGTTGAAGAAATTTAAACATTTTTTGGAGAAACAAAGCCTCCAACAAGCACCAAATGTTAGCGCACATATAATCAATTTAATAAACAAATATAAAACTGCAACCTAATCGTAGAAACCGCTGTAATAACAGTTTTTTTTTAATTTTACCCCCCTCAAAACTAAAAATAACACAAAATAGAATATAACAAAAATTAATCTACTATGCAAGAGCTTTTCAACTATATACATCATATTATAAAAGATTAACTTAAACATTTGTACCCCTGTACTCAGAGGTACCAAAGTTATATTTTTAAAAAACAAACAATACAAAAGGGTATTCATTTAACTAATAAATACATATAAATAAAAATCTAATATCAAAAAAGTATTTAAACCCTTTAACCAACAACAAAATTATAAATCGGTACAAAAGTATATGTACAAAATTTTTAAAAAATCAACAATTAAAATAGCTTTAATGTACATATCAAGGCCTTTAAAATGATATATGACACGATATTAAAAACAAACAAAAGTGGTCACGTGACACGGCGCACGGGAAAAAGTTTACTCTCATGTTCTCAGCAAGTAGGATGAACTAATAAAATAAAATATACTCAATTTAAAGAGCATTAGTGTGAGATTCAATCGCCGCAATCAGAAATAAAATCGGCCAACTATTATAGAAACTATGGCCATTCAAAGACAAAAATGGAAAAAAATAAAACCAAATAATAACAAAATTATCACCATCTAAGGTACAACCGATGATGATACGACAAAAACTCATAGGACTAAAGTTGTAGATCTTTTAAAATCAGTTACCACTTGTGCTATCCATTTTCTAATACGACTTACCGTTTAGCCGAAATAAGCCCCCAAACATGCTTAAAAATCAAGTCGCCCATTTTTATTTTTTTAAGGGGTGAAGAAGGGGGAAAAGTGAACTTTGTATAGTTATTTTTGTTCACAATATGGACCTTGCGCGTCGAATGGCGCAAACCTCAAGTCTCTAGCTCTTCTGGAAGTGGGTAAACATTACTGTCAGTCGGTGAGTCAGTTAGCCATGCGGCTTTAGAATATAAGACATATTAATTTAGCACGATTTAAAGTGCGCAGAAGGTTGAAATTAAGCAGGTGTTATCTGCAGGCAACTTTCGACAAACCATAAAAATTTCATAAAAATCAGATAATTACTTTTAAAGATATGGCTGTAAATAAATGTATGTTTGTGAGCATGTGGATGACAAACAAATAAGAGCAGAAGGTTGAAACTTATATGGGACCAACAATAGGCTAATTATGACCTACCACCAAAATTTCATTAAAATTGTACGTGTAGTTTTTAAGATATGGTGGTTCGCAAAAATTGAACGACAGACCGACAGACCGACAGACCGACAGACCGACAGACCGACAGACCGACAGACAGACACGGAACCAAAAATGTTCCCTGATGTCTGAAACGGATTTCTGTCTTGGAATTTTTGAAATCAGAGACCTACAATTATTTCGTTCTTCAGAACGATCACATAGCTTCCGTTACCTTCGGTAAGCTCGGAAGCAAAATAAATAAATGAATAAATACAAAATTTTAGCCCAATCGGATAAATTGTACAGCACTCTTAAAGAGCTTATCAATGGTATGCATCGTGAAGGGTTTTCATTACTTTGACATTTGTACCCCGTACCTCTGTGTACCAAAATCAAAATTTCGAAAATGCATGTAATCAGTGCCCTTCCCCTTTTCCCCTTGCTTTGGAAGGTCAAGTGTGCAAATTTTCATTGAGATCGGAATAAAACGGTAGATTTGAATAAAGAACACACACACACGCGCCCGTTCGCACACACACTTGCGTTGACATTTCCTTTTTACCCCTCTCCTAAATGAAAATAATGACAAAAACGTACATTACATTACTTTTCTCTTAAAAGCCTTTCAACGATATGCATCATAAAGGGTACCTATAAAATACTTTGACATTTGTACCTCGTACTCCTGTGTACCAACATTTTAACTTTATAATCTCATGTAAGCAGTACACTCATAGACACTTCATTTATATAAGATAAACGAAACTCATAGACACTCTTCATTTATATAAGACTAGCTGAATACCCGTGCTTCGCTACGGGGTGTTTTATTTTCAATTTAATGGATTTATAAACTACTATCAAGAAACATTTAAATTATTTTACAAAGCGAGAATATCTAGATTCTATCCCTCCCCCTTATTTCTATACCCCCTCCCCTCTAATAAGATAATTTGCTAATATCCCAAATTAATAATTCATTCCGACTAAATTTTTAAAAAGGAAAAGCAGTGGTATTTTCCTTCTGTACCCCCCTCCCCGTGTCATTTTACATCCCTTGGTTGAAATTGGAATAATCTTTTATTAATATATATGCTTACATCCAAAATAAGAGCTCTTTCTCAAGTATTAACTTCCTAACTTTTGAAGATCGGTCTGGGCTCAATTACTTTGACATTTGTACCCCGTACCCCTGTGTACCGAAAATCAAAATTTCGAAAATGCATGAAGTCAGTGACCTTCCCCTTTTCCCCTTGCTTTGAAGGTCAAGTGTGCAAATTTTCATTGAAATCGGAATAAAACGGTAGATTTGAATAAAGAACACAACACACACACACGCGCCCGTTCGCGCGCGCGTGCACACACACTTACGTTGACATTTCCTTTTTACCCCTCTCCTAAATGAAAATAATGACAAAAACGTACATGACAATCACTTTTCTCTTAGAGCCTTTCAACGATATGCATCATAAAGGGTACGTATCAATTACTTTGACATTTGTACCCCGTACTCCTGTGTACCAACATTTTAACTTTATAATCTCATGTAAGCAGTGCACTCATAGACATTTCATTTATATAAGATAAAAGACACTCATAGACACTCTTCATTTATATAAGACTAGCTGAATACCCGTGCTTCGCTACGGGGTGTTTTATTTTCAATTTAATGGATTTATAAACTACCATCAAGAAACATTTAAATTATTTTACAAAGCGAGAATATCTAGATTCTATCCCTCCCCTTTGATAAGATAATTTGCTAATTTCCCAAATTAGTAATTCATTCCTACTAAATTTTTTAAAAGGAAAAGCAGTGGTATTTTCCTTCTGTACTATTCAATAAAGGTATTATAAAAAAATAATAATAATAAAAAAAAATATAAATAAATAAATGAATAAATACAAAATTTTAGCCAATCGGATAAATGTACGGACGCAACAATTATTAGTTTTTTATCCATAGATATAGATATATTTTTCCATTTTACCCCCCTAAATGTACATAACAATAATTGTACAGCACTCTTAAAGAGCTTTTCAACGTGTGGTATGCATCGTGAAGGGTTTTCATTACTTTGACATTTGTACCCCGTACCCCTGTGTACCAAAATCAAAATTTCGAACATGCATGAAGTCAGTGACCTTCCTCTTTTCCCCTTGCTTTGAAGGTCAAGTGTGCAAATTTTCATTCAAATAGGAATAAAACGGTAGATTTGAATAAAGAACACACACACGCGTCCGTTCGCGCGCGCGCGTACACACACTTACGTTCACATTTCCTTTTTACCCCTCTCCTAAATGAAAATAATGACAAAAACGTACATTACAATTACTTTTCTCTTAAAGAGCCTTTCAACGATATGCATCATAAAGGGTGCCTATCAATTACTTTGACATTTGTACCCCGTACTCCTGTGTACTAACATTTTAACTTTATAATCTCATGTAAGCAGTACACTCATAGACACTCTTCATTTATATAAGATGTAGTTATACACATTTTTCCATTTTACCCCCTCCTGAATGAAAATATGACAAAACTGTACATAACAACAATTACTGTACTTTTAAAGAGCTTTTCAACGATATGCATCATTAAAAGTATTCATTACTTTGACATTTGTACCCCGTACCCCTGGGTACAAAAATAAAAATTTCGCAAAATCCTTTCTTAGTGGATGCCTATGATATGAACCGAGTATATCCTCAAAATTTCAAGTCTCTCGGTTAAGCAGATTTTGCTGTGCGTTGATTCTATGTCAGTCAGTCAGTCAATCAGGACATTGCCACTTATATTATAGATATATATATATATATATATATATATATATATATATATATATATATATATATATATATATATATATATATATATATATATATATATATACTATATATATATCAATGTCAGCGCCTCTCAACTCAGGGTTTCGGTCAAATAAAACTTCAAGCATTCACTTTAAGCTTACAGTTTCGGAAACGTATAGTATTGGACCATCATTCAGGGCGATAAAGTAAACAATAAAAACAAGGAAAACACAAAATGAGACATAAAAAGAAACAGGTTTTGATTAAAGATCAAACAGAAACATAAGAGAGAAATGAGACAAAATAAGAAACTAGGGTCTGATAAAAAGTCAGACAGAGTGAAGTGAAAAAACACATGAACCGAAATAAAGAAAATGCGGTTAAGACATGAGTAGAAAAAACAAAACACTGTAAAACCAAATAAAACAGAAAACTAACATGACTAGACACTGAGCTCGACTAAAGGGATTTGTAGAGAAGTAAATATGATCTGGTTTGACAGCTGGGAGCAGCACAGACGGCGGGAGAAGTATGTACTATATAGTATGGGTTAAAGATATTCAAAGGCCCAATTTTTTTTTCTTACATTTTTTTAGGCGAAAAATTGGGTCAAGAACACAATTTTTCCGAACTTTAGGCGCATTTTCCATAAACTGTACGTATATAGGAGTACTTTTGACTTCAGATTTGGATTCAGCAACCTCGAAAACATAAATTTCAGATAACATTTTCTTGGGCCCGGAAGTTCGTTAAATTTTGCAGAACATTGATATTTATCTTTTTAAGGACTTCAGTTTTTATTAATTTGGAATATAATTATATGTTTACAGTCTTATCTTTTATGCATACCAAATTCAATTTTTTGAATTCTCATCAAGACCTTAATTCTAAGTCTCATTAGTTGCAAACAACTCACACACACACACACATATATATTTAATTTTTATTTGTTTTTAACAAAAGTCCAAAAGTAAATTTCACGCTTCGTTTAAATGCAGCTATTTTTATTTATGTTCGAATATAATCAGTAAACAATATGAGAAACATGAAGAAAAAATATATTTGAATAAATAAAACGTTTTGCCTTTCTGTAATTAGGTGGTAAAGAAATAATAATACTAAAAAAATATATATTAAAAAAATAAAAAATCCTGTTTCTGAATATAGTAAAGTTAGAGAGATTTAGGAAAATAACATTTAATTTTGAAATGAGAACCATACTCAACCCTTGAATTACTTTCATGGAATAATTGTGTTTTTTTGTCTCTGTTAATTTTTTTTTCATTTTGTTTAATTTTCTCAACCGTGACTAATTTACTTTTCTAAATTTAACAGTTTTCTTTTTTACATTTTGCTATATATATACATTTGTGTGTGTGTGTGTGAACATTTATATATTTTCTTCTGTTATAATTTTAAAATAATTTATACATTTAACATACATTGGTATTTTCTTGAATTATAATTAATTACATTACATGAATATATAAATATGTATAATAAACGTATAAATCATGAAAGAACATAAAAAGAGAATATGACAAAAAAAAAGAATAGTTAAAATATAATTTCATTCTAACTTATGGTAATTAAAGAATTAAATTAATCAAATTAACAAAATATGGGCTCATATGTAACTGATTAACTATATACATGTATTATCTTTATGTATTATCTTCAAGTATGATGACTTAATTAAAACTGAAACATTCGTATGAATTATTGATCTACATTTTTTTCCCCCCTCTCCAGCCATATAGCCACTTATATATGTATATAAGTGTAAGTCAGGAAAAGATATATGTATATATTAAATAAAAATAATAAAAATATTAAAGGTATTCGCAATCTTTGTTAAACGAGTTAAATGTAAAAAATTGAAGATTATGAGGGAATTTGACCAGAAGGAGAGTTATATGTTAAGCAGGTGGTGCTTTCAGTGGCTTGCACCATTTGACAGAAGGGAGAATTAATTATTTCTCCCTAATCATCTAAGGAATCACCTACATAATTACAATCATCACACATAACCATCACCTAAAACCTTCTCAATCTCAACCATGGAGGAAGAAATATATTTTACTTCCAGGGGGGAGAAAAAGTGAACTTTCCTCCTTAGTTTATAGGGAGGGAAGTTGCTCATTGCACCCGGTCGGGTAAAACAGGGAGTAATGGAAATTAAGGGAATCTTGAACTTTCACGATTCCCTCCAGTGTTGCACTAGATAAAGCACAAGAAATTAAGGTTGGTGCTAATACACATTTCATTTACTAACTTATGTTTAATGTCTAAATCTATAATGTCATCTCTACACATGCCATGTAACCTTCACAACGGTTGTGGATTCATCAGTAAAACAAACAAACAATTTAAAAATGAAATCAAAATTTCTAAATGTAGATAAACAAATCTACTTTTAAAGCCAATACCATTCAGTACATGACTAAGCTTCCAGCTGATTCTCACATTTAATTTTAGAAATTGAAATTCAAATAATTACTATCTATAATTTAATTTTAACGTGATTAAAATTATTTAGAGAATTGTTAATATTATATCTAATTATCTAACTATTATTTTTTTGTTTTAAATAAATATAAAAATATGTATTTTTGTTGAATAAAATAAGTTAAAATTAAAATCTTTCCATATTCTTTTCTCCTTTCAGGAGGTAAAATCTTGCACGTACCTCGGGAGTAAAAATCACTTGCACCCTCACGATAATTAACACCCTCGGCTCCGCCTCGGGAGTGGACATTCTGGTTACCAACTCCACCGCTAAGGGTTGCAATCACTTACTTTACTCCCTTGGTGCGTAAATAACAATTACGCATCTATTTTCCTACCTCCATGATTACAACCCAGTTTAACGTGTGTCAAACTTCATTTAACTCACTCAAAGCCTTATTTCTTAAAAATAACAAGTTATTGTGGAGTATCATTTAATTTAATGAACTTAACTGACAACACAATTTAGCTCGTTAAACTAAAGATTGTGAATACCCCTATTATTTTGAAATGTATAGTCCAGGAGATAGCGGCACAACCGGTGGAGAGCGGCCATGTCACGCCTTTTTGGAGGACAATGAGATTTTCATGATCCTAAGTACGAAATTAGTTAGTAGACCAAAGATAAAGTTGATAGTAGTTTGTTACTTAAAAGGTGACCTTTTTGATTTGGAGTTATATTTGACTAACTAACCTATTAAGTGACAAACTACCATCAAGTTGATTATTGGTCTACGAACTAAATTAGTACTCAGGATCATGAAAATCACATTGTCCAATATTATCCTTTTGCACGTTCCAAATTTTTTCTTTATTTCATTTTTATTTCTTTTCACCTGATTGATTTCGTGATATTTGTTTTTCTAATTAGGTGGAAATATTACGATTAATAACTTCATACTCGTATAAACTAATTTTCAGAAAGTTTTCCGACATTTCAAATATTTAGGATTTTCTTATTAAACCACATTTCGTATAATGTTTAATCCATTTTATTAAAAAAAGAAAAAAAAAAAAAAAGAAAAAGAAAACCATGGGCAAAATATCAAGAATATTATTTCATATTCTAGTGGTCAAGGAACGCAAGCACGAGTTATTTTTATATGGAATAGTTTTTTCATACACCCAACAAATAATAAAAATTTCTTCTCTTCTATACTCTATTGTTGCACACAATGGTTATACATATATATATATATATATATATATATATATATATATATATATATATATATATATATATATATATATATATATATATATATATATATATATATATATATATATATATATAGTGTGTGTGTGTGTGTATAATTTAATTTTAGTTTTTACCATTTTATTATAACTAAAAGTATAATTAAGTTTATCTTTAGTTTGAAAAAAAAAAAAAAATGGTATTACATTATCATTTAAATGAGTTTCTTGGGAGGGATAACAAATTTATATGTGTATTAATACGAATTTCGTTGGATCTAGAAGTTTTTAATGTGAATATTTTATCATATAAGGGCTAGATTTGTGTTAAGTATATATATATATATATATATATATATATATATATATATATATATATATATATATATAAAGTCTTCTTAAACATTTTTATTTAACAATAGTCTGTATCACATGGATTTTATAATAAGGGCGTAATTATGTCGGCCTTATATAATAATAAACACTTTTCTTCAACGACTCTCTACTTAAAATATAATTAAATTACTTTTTTAAAAAAAAAAAAAATAAAATTCACAGGTTTAAAAAGAAGCGTAGCAGAAAATATAATTATCCTATTAAGAATTATAAAAATAACAAAAATTATAACCCTAAAATAATAACTGCACGTAATCCGTATTTATAAAAAGGTCTTTATTTAATTTTCTTTTTCCCCTCTATGCTCTGATATCCTAAATATTCCATATGTTCTCATAACTTACGGTGAATTACCATATTACGTTAATTCATAATCAGATGATGAAGAACTAAGCAGTGTACCTAAAGCGGAGTAACCCATAGTGGAAACATGTAAATAGGTGCACACGTTTCCAAGGTATTGGAATCAGATAGTTTACCGGAATGTATAAACCATTTTATAAGATTCCGATTCGTATTGCTTCGGCGTGCATGGACTGCAAGTTGTACATAAAATTTTTCTTGGTTCTAAAAGACTGTAAATTCTTTGTTCAAGCTTGCAATTGATTGTACATAATGATAAAGAAACGTTGATTGCAATAGATAAAGAAACGGGAATTGCTAATGAATTTCTTAATCCTCCAATAAAAATAATAAATATAATTAAATAATTGCTCTAATCAGAATATATTAGATATGTGTTGGCAATATATTGCATAATTAGTTTGTGTTGAAGTGAGATAGAGTGACCTAGAGATAAAAATGACCTGCACGCCTATTTATTTGCCTGCGCCCTCAAGAAAAGAAAATCTCCTTTATACGTAACAAAATATGTACGAATAAATTACGCATAGTTAGTGTTTCACTTAAAATTTACGTATTAATGGTACATCATTGATAACAGGTCACATTTACTCCACCCTGTTCACTAGCTCAACCAACTGTTCACTTTCACGAACTGTCGAAAATTACGCCAAAAACCATTTTATATTCGTAGTAAAAACTCTGTCATTAAATCGTATAGGAAATGAGGATCTCACACTACTGAATCTGAGTTACACTAACATTACATTCTCGGCTCGTTAGTGTGGACGAGGATCCTTGTCGGAGGCTGCGGACTTAAAGAAAGTACTTAAAATTATAAAGCTAAAAATACCACAACAGAATGTACTTAAGTATGTTCTTTACAGGTTCTACTACTACCAACTTGTCTTTATGAAAATTTCACTCGTAGTAAAGCTCCTCACCTTGAATGAAGCAGTCCGTCCTTGGATATAGATTATACCTTTTACATTTTTGGATAGAAATAAAAGTCTACTATTATTATTTTGCCGGAACTCATTCTCATAACCCCAATTTCATTACCAAAAAATCATTAAATCCATATAATATAGGGTTTGTATTTTTAGCATGGTTTGTCTTTTTAGTGTTTCGAGGTCATCCTAAAAACCCTTATGCTTTAGGTAGTTTATACGTCCGTCCGTCGCATCTTGAGTGAGGTATCACAAATTTTTTTAATTAGCTTAATAAATATCGAGTTTTTCGAAGGGAGATGAGAGGAAAGGAGTTCTGGCAAAAAAAGTATTGATTTTAATTTATACTTTTATTATACAATAAGATTTTATCAAAATCTACGGACTGTCTTCCTCGTTCGCAATATTGCCTACCTTTTGGTACTTCACAAATGAGAAAAAATATGAACAAAATAAATAAAACTTCATTTCGTTAAAACTGAGTTAAGCTTAAAAGGTGAAAGAGAAAATATCTTTCTTAAGCTCAGTAGAATTTTGAAAAATTTCAACAAAAAAAAAAACTTTACGAAAATTCCTAGTTTATATCCAACACAGAAATAATCTGCAAAAAAAAAAAAAAAATAGACTGCCAATTAGTGTGGCACATAGCTTCCTCGCATCCTATCATGTACTTTATTGTTATATTAACATTAAAATTATTGTTATATTACTTTATTGTTATATTGTTTATTGTGTAAAAACTATTAATAGTTTTAGCGATCTTTAACACTTCATAGCGGTGTCACTGTTGGTTTTACTAAAAAATTGTATTTGAAAAAACTGTTTGTCTCATTGAATAGATGATGTTAGATTTTTTTCCCGACCTAAAATTCCAATTTTAAATTTGAAGTTCACGTTTACGCGAGCGTTGCTCGTGGACGCTTGCACGGATAACGTTGTCCAACGAACTCGTCCTGGGCATTGGTAAAATGAACATGTCTACCAAATTTCATCAAAATCGGTCGACATTTACTCAAGTTATCGTCGCACGTTTCATAATTCGCGGACACACAGACCGACAGACAGACAGACACGAGACTAAAAATGTTCCCTGATGTCTGAAACGGATTTCTGTCTTGGAATTTTTTAAATCGGAGGCATAAAAGTTGTTCGTTCTCAAAAGTGAATACAATGCTTCCCTTACCTTCGGTAAGCTCGGAAGCAAAATAAATAAATAAATAATTTAAAAAAATAGACTGCCAATTAGTGTGGCACATAGCTTCCTCTCATCCTATCATGTACTTTATTGTTATAATGTTTATTGTGTAAAAAATATTAATAGTTTTAGCGATCTTTAACACTTCATAGCGGTGTCGCTGTTGGTTTTACTGAAAAATTGTATTTAAAAAAAATGTTTTTCTCATTGAATTAATGAAGTTAGATTTTTTTCCCGACCTAAAATTCCAATTTTAAATTTAAAGTTCACGTTAACGCTGGCGTTGCTCGTGAACGCTTGGACGGATAACGTTGTCCAACGAACTCGTCCTGGGCATTGGTAAAATGAACATGTCTACCAAATTTCATCAAAATCAGTTGACATTTACTCAAGTTATCGTCGCACGTTTCATAATTCGCGGACACACAGACCGACAGACAGACAGACAGACAGACAGACAGACAGACAGACACGAGACCAAAAATGTTCCCTGATGTCTGAAACGGATTTCTGTCTTGGAATTTTTAAAATCGGAGGCATAAAAGTTTTTTGTTCTCAAAAGTGAACACAATGCTTCCGTTACCTTCGGTAAGCTCGAAAGCAAAAATAATTCATTTTCAGCTTCATTACCTCTAAATTAAGCAGAAGGTTTAATCAGAAAATCCAATTTTGAAGAAGGTTTTCCAAGAAATATGATTTTTGTGTTGTAATAATTAGTCTGTCATGTTACCTACATTTAAAGTATTTCTATTTTCTTTTAAACATCTTAAGCATTATGCTATCTTTATACGTATTTCTATAATGTTGAAGTTTTGACGTTTATTTGATATAAATGAAACCTATTTAGTCTCTAATGTACAAAGTAAAATTAAGAGATTGAAATGTGTAAAGTATTAGAGTTGTTTTAATATACAAGTTTATCTTAATTTTATAGACTACAAAAAGGTTTTTGATTCACTTAATTATGATTTTGTGTACCAGAGCTTAGATCATCTCTTAAAAGATCAAACCTTAGTAAAAAGAAATCGAAGAGACGACAATCATGAGTGAATTCAGTGTCGTGTGGATAGAGGGGGGCCAAGTGTTAAGTGTTTGACTAGAAAAAGGGGTAAAGCGAAGCGAGCAACTGAAATTAACTCTGCAAAAACCAAGCTAATGTCAAACCGGGAGAAGAAAATATTCAAATAGAAGATAATAAGCTAGAATGGTTAGAGCAAACCGTGTACTTAGGACAGATAGTCTCTTTCAAGAACGGATAAAGGAGGAAATCGGAAGTTACGTTTGTTTACTATTTGTTTTTGATTATTAATCAAATAAGATTAATTTTCATCAATATATCTTGGGAACGACATATTTTGTTGTAAATATATGAGAGCAACTTGAAATGAGAACTTTGGCTAGAGCAGGAACTTTTACAGACTTAAAGGAGCAGTTGTCGAAGTAAAGAGTGAAAATAGCTGCACTACGGAAGTGAGATGGCCTGAAGAAGGTACGATAAGGAGCGGTAACTTCAGTATTTTTTATAGAGGTGAAAATAATAGGAGGAATGGTACAGGGATTCTTGTAGATAGTTCAGTTATTACATCGATATTGTATTTCAAGGCAGTGTCAGACAGACTATGCATGATTAGAGTAAAAGCCAGATTTTTCAATATCACTCTCGTTAGTGTCTATGCACAACTGAAGAATCTGATAATGATGTTAAGGAGTAATTTTACCATCAACTTGAACAACTTATTGGAAGCATACCAAGGCACGATGTTGTTGTTTTACTAGACGATTTCAATGCTAAAGTTGATAAGGAAGAAGCTTACAGAGCTGCAGCAGGTCGCCACAGTTTGCATGATGAATGCAATGATAATGTACAGCGACTAGTAGACCTGGCTTTTGGATGTAACTTAGTAATTAGGAGCATATGTTTACTTAGAAAGAACATACATAAAGCTACGTGGCTATCATCTGATGGCATCACACGTAACCAAATTGACCATGTGCTGATAAGGTACGGTTCAGACATAGTTAATGTAAAATCTTGCAGAGGTGCGGATATTGATTCTGGTCATTTCATGCTAAAAATAAGATATCGGCAAACAATTTCTAGATTAAGAGAGAAAAAGGGTCAATCCTGATAAGGTTTGCTACAAACAAACTTAAACTGCCTGATATAGCTGAAAAATTCAGAGATAAATTGAAGATCACCTTAACATCAAGGATTGAGGAATGGAAAAGCAAAGACATAGAAAATAAATGGATATGTTTTAGAGACGATGTAACTAAAGTCATGGAAGTAGTGCTAGGGTTAAAAGAAAGAATGTGAAGAGCAGAATGGTTTGATGAGAATTGTAGAGCTGTCATCGTTGAGAGAAACAATGCCAGAATACGTATGCTTCAAAGGAGATCAAGGAACAGCTTCAAAGGAGAAGAAGGACAGTAGAAGATTTTAAAAATAAAAGGAGGCAGGCTTCAAAAATTTGTCGAACCAGAAAAAGGCGTTTGAAAGGAAAAAGTTGGAAGTAATGGAAACCTGTTATCAAGCAGGATTTTTGTGGGAATTCTATTGTAGTGTTAAGGTGGAAAAGAAAGGTTTTCTGCCTAGAACTACATTTTGCTAGAATCGAGATGGTCAGCTGTTAGGTAGTAAACAAGCAATTGTAGATAGATGGGCTGAGTATTTTAAGGGGCTGCTTAACGAATATGGAATTACCGAACCAGAAACTTAACCAACGACTTGCAAAAGCAACGATTTTAGTTATGATGAGGATCCCATCGAGCCACCATCAGTGGAAGAAGTACAGGAAGCCATCAAGAAGCTTAAAAATGACCGTGCGCACCAGGAGAACATGGAATCGTAGCAGAAGTATTCAAATCAGGTGGACAGGCAATGCAAGATAGTCTCTTCTTTTTGATGGTGGAGGTGTGGCAACTAGAGCAAATGCCCAAACAGTGGCATGAAGCAGTAAATTGCTCAATTCACAAGAAAGGTGTTTAATCTAACTGTGGCAACTACCATGGAATTAGCCTTTTGTGTGTTTGCAACAAGGTCTTTGCTAAAATATTGCAGAAGAGACTTTCTCCTATTGCAAAAAGTTTTATAGGAGAGAACCAGTGTGGTTTTCGTAGAAATCGCTCAACTACCGATCAAATCTTTTCTATAAGGCAAATTCATGAAAAATGTTATGAGTTTAGTGTGGATGTTCACCAACTGTATATCAACTTCAAAAAAGCGTACGATAGTGTCATCAGAGAAAGCTTCGAGAAACCTTAAGTGATTATCAAATACCATCCAAGCTAATTAGATTAATAATGCTTACCTTAAGGCGGAAAAGCAGCAAAGTGAAAATTGATGGTCAATTGTCAGATTCCTTTAAGATTAACCAAGGTCTAAGACAAGGTGACGTCTTATCTACTTTTCTTTTTAACTGCTGTTAGAGCGAGCCATAAGAAGAGTCCAATAATGTCGGGTGGATAGCAAGATCAAAAAAGCCACTGCAAGAGGGCTATAAAAGAGCTTAAGCAAGCAGCACGGGAAGTAGGCCTAGAGATCAACAAGGATAAGACAAAGTACATGTTGATGACTCGTAGAGACAACATACCCCCAGCACAGGTGGAACTCGGTGAAGATAGCCTTAAAAATTAAAATCAGTTAAAATATCTTTTACGTAGCGATCAATTTTAACTAGCGATATAGTGTAAACAAGGAGATACAAACTAGATTGACAGCAGGTAATAGGAGCAATTATTCACTCCTGGGGGTAATGAAAAGCAGTACTATTAGCCGAGATACCGAAATTCGAGTTTACCTTACCCTTACCATCATTAGACCAGTTGTTTTTTATGGCTTGGAGACATGGACTGGACATTGACCAACAGAAATGAAGAACTGCTACGGCGCTGGGAAAGAAAGGCTCTACGACGAATTTATGGACCAGTGTGTGAAGAGGGTCAATGGAGAATGCGTTTCAGCTGGGAGTTGTATGATATGTATAGTGGGAGTTGTATGATATGTAGACCAGATATTGTTTGCGAAATCCGTAAAGGAAGAGTGAGATGGTTGGGCCACGTGAAGAGGATGTCGGAAGGGAGAGCTGCTAAGAAGATCTACAAAGGAAATCCAGGAGGGAGAAGGTTAAGAAGGCGTCCAAGACTTCGGTGGAACGATCAAGTTGAGGACGACCTCTGACGCCTGGGAGTAAGAAGATGGACTTTGGCCCAGGATAGAGACCTCTGGAAGCAAACAGTGCTGCATGTCCAGGCTCTTCGAGAGCTGTTGCACCAGGGATGATGATGATATGCACAAATTTAAGAATTTTTTAATCAAAATTATTGAAAACGTTTTCAAGATTAATTTTTTTTCCAGATTTGGGAGTAGCACCCCAAATTTATAGCTAAAATTAATTTTTCGATTTCACCTCGGGGCATAATTTTTCTGTACCTGTATGTAAAATTTCATCGAAATAGGCCCAATAGTTAAGACTCAAAGCGTCTGCACAGAGTACAAAAAACAGATTGGCATTTTTTAAAAACCACTTTTTGGATTCAGTGGTCCTCCTCAAAACATGTAAAACCATGAAAATAAATGATTGCAAGATAAAAAGAACTTTTTTTAGATTAGATTAGATTAAATGTTTATTGAGTAAATACATATTTAATTTACATTAGAAAATAATTAAATAAACATAGCACAGCTTGGCCTTGGCCGTGAGCTGAAAAAAACGTTTTATTCACTACGTTTTTAAATTTTCTGTAATAAATAATAAATTTGAAACCTGTCAAAACGAAGATCGTAAATATGGGTCATGTCAAAACAAATAAAATAACTTGCAGATTTTTTCCGAACTAACTTTCCATACAGCAAAATTTGCTGAAAACTAATTAAATTCTGCTGATGTGTGCTAAAAGTTTTAAAATAATGCATGTCGTCGTGTTCTGAGCTATTCTAAAAGTTTCAAATGTCTTGCTACTCGGGAAGTTTGTTAAAAATCGATTGCAAGATTTGTACTGGACAAACAAAAAAAGTTGTTTGGTCTCATAGTTTTGATAGAATATTACCATATGGTAGAGGGGGGAGGGGGGGCTTTGAAGGTAAGTGGTAGGAGTCCCTCAGTGTTATAACAAACATTGGAGATGTTTTAAACACAACGTTGCCTGAAGTCTGGGCAATTATTGAATTGTTTGGAAGGAGCGATGGCACGGAGTAACATCTTGCATAAACGTGTAATTCAGCATTTGACCTTAACACATCTTCAATGTTACTACCCGGACAACGACTTTTTTTAAGACCCTATTTCAAACCGTCATTGCATGGCTTTCACCCAATAGTTTTTTAAGTTATAGATATGAAATTTAAAATAGAAGAATGTAGTTTTCAGACCCCGCAAACCTCATGTCTCTATCTATTACAGAAGCTGAGCTATAAGTGTTCAAAAAAATGCGGATTTTTTTGGCCCACCCTGTATATATTCGACACTATACTAAGTATTTCAAGACATAAATCAACTTTCATTATTTTTTTAACATAGAGAAAAATACTAAACAAATACACATGCGAGTTTTCGAAGAAAAGAAACGATATAGAGTTGTTATTCCTCTTTGTAGGAATGCAATTTGTTTCTATGGCTTTAAGGAATTGCTGAGATACGAGTCCAGTCTCCCTGAGACTAATAAAATCAGGACATCAGTAAGTAATTGCTTTTTCACTGAGATGCCCTTTAGTGGACCCTTAGCTTTTTTTCCCCCTTTTTCAAGTCCTCTCCTGATCGTATCTGGACGAGTTACGTTTTCAACATACTCCATTACCAAGGCTTTCCAGGAGTTCTTCGAAATAGAATTCATTGAAAGGGGGAAAAAAAATTTTCAATATGCGATCTTACCCAATCTCTCTATCATTTATTTAAGAGGTTACCAATTTCTTTTTAAAGAGGTATTATTATAAAATGTAGTTATTTGTTCTAAATATAATAGTAAATTTATTAAGATAAACAAACAGTTTAGTATAACATTAATTATTATATATGGATATTTAAATTTATATATGAAAATTTTTGAAGTTTCCGTTATGAAAAATTCATGAACAGAAATCCGTTTCAGACAGCGGGAACATTTATGGTCTCGTATCAGCCTTTCGCTCTATCTCTCGTTCAATTTTTGCCAACCAACATATCCTTTAGTCGTCCGATTGTTAAAAAATTTGCTTAGTATAGGTAAAAATTACCTCATATTTAGTCCCGTATAAGTTCCAATCATCAGCGCCCATTTGTTTCTCTTTCACATGCACACAGAAACATATATCTACTTGCACCTATATTTTTAAAAGTACTCATCTGATTTTTAAGAAATTTGAATGGTTCGTTGAATTTAGTCTTCAGATGGACAATAATAATTTCAAACATCTGCATCATCATAAATTTTACTAAATTGATACTTTTATTATTGTAAAATATTAAAACACATTTACAATGCCATATTTAAAAAGGGGGAAAATTAAATAAATTAGGCAATAATGGGATGTAAAAGCGTAACATAATTAAAGAATACGCAATAGGACGCGAGGAAACTATGTGCCACACTAATTGTAAGACTATTGTACATTATATCAGTAATATTATTAGATAACCTAAAAAAAATGTTTGTCGTATATTAAATAAACAATGGAGAATTTTCCCTTTCTACAAACGTAACAAGGCTAACAAAAACAAATTATGTCTGTGAGGAAGAAGAGGTTGAACAAGTTAACTTATTCTGCTACCTAGGAAGCATGATCAGCAGAGGTACTGGCACTGATACGGATGTAGAAAGCGCAGGTTGTCTTATCTCAACTGTGGCCAAAATGGGATAAACAAGAAAACTCATGAAAGCAAAACCCCAGATCTTCAAAAGTGTTAATGTTAAGACAGTTCTACTATACGGGACCGAAACATGAAAGATAACAGAAAACATTACTCACAAAATACAAGTCATTAAAGAGAATCCTGGAGGATATGGATAAAATACCGAAAGACAGGGATATTATCAATAGGCAGTGGAATGGATAGGACAACGCCCGGTCGATGTAGAAAAGACCATACGGATGAAGAGGGATTAAAATTATATAGGACACACATTGAAAAGGAAGAGAGGAGAAAAGGCGAGGAATTATTAGAAACGATTTGGTTGAACTATGGAAGAAGAACAAGCAAGAAGAGCTGGAAGAAGGTCACATGGCTTGCCAGGGAACAAAGAAATTGACGGACTGGTGAAAAACTTTCCTATCAGCTTTACTTCAGTATGTCAGGAAACCTTACTTATGAGTCAGGTCATCCCAGACACTAATTGTATCATATATCAGCCATACTACTCAAAAACTAAGGATGGGTTCGGTATCACTAATCAGGTCGACGGAGTATTCGGTGTGTCCGGAAATACAAATCTAAAAATCCGACCATGTTCGTAAACTTTCGGTTGATTTAGCGGTCGCCTGGAGCGGTTGCGACCAATCCAGTATTACAATATTAGCTATAAACTTGATCAGACTTGACACAGCAGGACTGGGATAATACAAATATGATTGAAAACTAATTATATGCAGCTTACCGGAGAAGAAACACACCAGCATCTGCCAGTTGTATACACATAAAACTACTTATAAACGTAATTATAAAACTTGGAGCTAAAGCTAAACTCAATAGTAATTACAAAATAAAAACGCTAGATTGAAATAAGCCGAAGTATAATGTCTGAAACTCGTGCTTGCTATGCAAACATAAAACATTTTAAAACCCGTACTCAATTAAAAACATAAAAGCTCCAACTTTACAAAATATTAAATATATACCAATTGTTTATGAAAATATTGGAGTGACTGTCCACTGTCCAGTGATACATAACAGATGCTCTGGCCAACTAAGCTACGCAGGACAATGATTTTTAACTGCCGTAATCGATATCTAGTCCCGAATCCAAGCTTTCAATATTCATATACATTTAGACAGTCAATATTTATGACATTAGAACTAAACCAAGAATTAACGCTTATAATTATAAAGTACTCCAATTAGTACCTGTACCTTGTACAATCAATTCGAAATTCAATTTTAAGTTTTGGTAGTTTTCATACTACGGAAAGTTTAAATTTTAATTTAAATCAAATTATAATTATTATTTACTACGGGAAACAGACAGTGAAAAATACACTCCCTCGCCGGGATTTGAACCACGGGTCTCCTGTAAGGTTCATGTATGGTTCAAGGCATCTGTACTAGAAATACAGGAGACCCGTGGTTCAAACCCGGCGCGGGAGTGTATTTTTCACTGTCTGTTTCCCGTAGTAAATAATAATTATAATTTGATTTAAATTAAAATTTAAACTTTCCGTAGTATGAAAACTACCAAAAACTTAAAATTGAATTATAAATATATATTAAATATAAGAAAAAAGTTGATCATGATGAGTTTATAGTGAAAGAGTATGTTTGTTAAAGGAGTTTGGATTGAAATAGGACTGTTTTCTACCTACCAATTAATTTAAAATATTATAAAATATATCTCTTCCCAACTCTACAGCTTCTGCTTGAATCAAGGTGAAATTTTACATGATTATATTTTATTTATTTACAAAAGAAAGTGACATTTTTTATATATACAACATAAATAATCAAAACAAGTCAAGTAACAGGCTTCCTTAATAACACTTTTTCCCGTCATTTAAAGCTTAAGTTTACGCGAGCGCTGCGCGTGAACGCTTGGGCGGATAACGTTTTCCGACGAACTCAGCCTGGGCATTGGTAATATGAACATGTGTACCAAATTTCACCTAACTCGGTGAGCTTTTACTCAAGTTATCGTCATCTGTAGATTTCGTGACGGATTTTGCGTGACGGTGATTTTGTGACGGTTATTTTGTGACAGTGATTTTGGTCGTTTTTTTCGGATTCACTCCCGGGCTCCAGAACGTGCCATAAGGAACTTCGTTCCAATAATTATTTCAAACTTTTAGCAGCTATTGATAGCGCCCCATGCTTTCATCTTTCGTGACATACGCATAATACTCGTAGTAATGTGACTGTTTACAAAAAATAATTTTTTCCTTTTAGTGCAATGTTAATTAAAGGGAGTTTTTTTTTTTGTTTTTTTAATTCAATATTATATTCAACTTTTTAGTCTTCGTCACATTAAATCTTGTATCCTATTCTAACCTCTTTAATTAAATTGTCATATGGTGGATGGATCTCGCACAATATGGAGGTTTGATAAATTAAAACATTAATCCATATCGATTACTTAACGTTTCGAAACCCCCCCCCCCCCCCCGTCCATCATAAGGTCATCATCACTCTTTATTTAAATTAGGATTTTTATTTTTATTAAAAAAGGATTTTTTTTTTTTTTTAAATCAAATTATAATTATTAACAACTACGGGAAACAACCAGAGAAAAATACACTCCAGCGCTGGGATTTGAACCACAGGCCTCTATATTTCCAGTATAGTGCTCTACCAACTAAGCTACGCAGGAGAATGAATTTCTCTGACGTTAATGATACCTTGTCCCGAATTTAAGCTTTCAATTTTCCACAAATCTGAGAAGTCAACATTAATGACAAAGAACTAGATCGAGAAATAACGCTTATAATTATAAAGTACCCAATTAGTACCTGTACTTAGTACAATCAATTAGAAATTCATATTTTACGATTTTGGTAGTATTCATACTACGGAAAATACTACGGAACGATTAAATTTTAATTTAAATCAAATTATAATTATTAAAAACTACGGGAAACAACCAGAGAAAAATACACTCCAGCGCTGGGATTTGAACCACAGGCCTCTATATTTCCAGTATAGCGCTCTACCAACTAAGCTACGCAGGAGAATGAATTTCTCTGACGTTAATGATAACTTAGTTGGTAGAGCGCTATACTGGAAATATAGAGGCCTGTGGTTCAAATCCCAGCGCTGGAGTGTATTTTTCTCTGGTTGTTTCCCGTAGTTGTTAATAATTATAATTTGATTTAAATTAAAATTTAATCTTTCCGTAGTATGAATACTACCAAAATCGTAAAATAGGAAAAGGATTTTTTTTTTTTTTTTTTTAAAAAACACTTTTATATTATAACACTGTACAATAATAATAATAATTCAAACAAAACATAAGAAAATAATACTTTTTATAGTGTTATTTTGTACAAGCACATATAGTTGTCTAAGCCCTTAAGCCTTACAAGGTCTGTTGATTCACGGATTATTTTATTTTATACTAGCTGCATTCCCGTGCAGTTTTATGAAGTGTTTTGAATTTTATTAGATTTATAAATTATCGTCAAGAAATATTTTAATTCTTTTCAAAGTGAAAATATTTTGATGTCCCCTGTGAATAAAATATCACTTGCAATAATCCCTAATTATTAATTGACTCAGACTACTGAGGAAACAGTTAAAAAATTAATAATTAATTTAAATGTACGTTGCAAACGATTAAATGATTTTGATAATATCGTTGAGCCAAAAATTATATAGCCTA
This sequence comes from Gerris lacustris, assembly GCA_951217055.1. Taxonomy (NCBI): domain Eukaryota; kingdom Metazoa; phylum Arthropoda; class Insecta; order Hemiptera; family Gerridae; genus Gerris; species Gerris lacustris. The sequence continues at coordinate 38,034,901 of OX578277.1, read as the reverse complement.
ATTTTGGCCTGGTAAATTTAAATTAAAAACGTTTTTACTAATTTAAAATAAATGTTTAGAATTGAAAGCAAGACAGTTGATTCATCTATCACTGAATCAATAATTTGGCGCCCTCTTGCTCTGGGAATTGAAACCAGGTAATAGACAAACCCGCGCTAAGCCTTGACTAATGCAAACCACTCGATTCCTGCACGGTGCTTTAGTCTTTAATTCATTGCTCAATTCTTTCTACCCATCGAATCACTTTAATGCTGATATAAATTACTTAAGCCATTGAAACTTACGTTGATTAATTATTATCAATTTAACTTTGGGGTTGTAATGTCTTTTTTATTGGGGAGAAGAAATAACATTTCGGCTTTGGCTTATTCATAAAGCTTTGGCTTTAGCTTCTTTTAATCAATAGTAGCTTTAATCAGCAACCAGATTTAATCAGTAGTTATTATTAATTTTTAATCGATAATGTCATATTGACTTTATCTAATTAAACAATAACCTGTTTAGTTGTAAATTTAAATCATTTAACCTCCTTAATAATATCTTAGTTCGTAGACTTCCACATTTAATGTCATAATGTAGTTCTTGGTGTTCCGGTGGTGAAGACGTTATAGATGATTATTCTGTGTTCCAAGGTTTCATCTCCTATGCTGGAGGAAACTTCAGGAGAGGACATGCTTCTCTGATAGTAACACCGTGAACTAGAGGTGTAAGGCGAGAGGTGAAGCTTTACACCTTCAATTAACGCTATTAATATTAGCAGAGTTACCTCTAGCATAGGAGGTGAAAACTCGCAACATACAACACCAATGTCATGGCGTGGTAACCTAGAACTACATTATAAAAAACAAGCATTCTCCCCGCGCTTCGCGTGGGGTTCATGCTTGCAATCAGAGGATGTATTATTACTATTTTATACATATTACTATCATATTAGATAATTGAGTAGGCTATTTCATTAAATATAATACTACAAAGTTCTAATGAGATCCACACCTAATCTAATTTTAAGGGGAACTGCCTATACGCATAACTTCCACACCTGTATTTCCAACTTCAAATTTAAAAGTTATTCTTGGAATTATTATTATTTCCCCCGAAGATGGTGTTCTAACTTAAATAAAATATTTAGATATCTTAACTATTATTAGTTTCGTTCTACTAACTAATGAAGTTTAGTGCATTTTTTTTTTTTTTTTTTTCATTTACATGACAACTGCAAAATCTTTCCAAGTTAACCTATCATCTGGAACACCGACTGGCTTACAGAATTCAATATTGACACATCTATATAAGACCCCCCAGGACCAATTTCACTATCCGAATTGTATCGTATACTTTGTGGTCCATTTAACAATTCTAATTTTTTTTTTTTTCTTTTCTTTTCTATTTCAATATCACTCATTGGCTGCTTACTCTGTAATAAAAAGAACTTCAGGAGTGATTCGTAGTTTCGGCTGAGATTTTGAAATAGTTACTCATGTTTAAAAATAAAAAAAAATATATATTTAATGTTTGGTACTTTTTTTATTATGCATACATCACAAATTTGTGTCATTTGGTTTATAGTGTAAATATTTGTGAGGCAGACAATAAAGAAGTAGCAAAAATTAAATAGTTTTTAATTTTTTTGAACTTCATGAGGATTAAATAAACTAAAATGTGTCAATTATAATATATTTACTACTGTGTACAACCAAACATATTTACAGAAATATTTACACTATACAGAAATATGCCAATAATAATCTACATTTTCAAAATTTTACAAAGATCTCACATAAGCACGCTATAAGTCACTTACTACATGGAACAAACTTAAATATATATCTCTAATTAATTAATTACAGATCATTTATGTTTACACCTAAAGGTAAAGAAAACAATTTTCTGACCGAAACCATATCCAATGAAACATCAAATTAAAGCTCTTAAACAGTACAATACAATTATATCATTTAAATAAATGTTAGATGATACTGCAGAAGGTTACAATATGTTACATATATGTTTTTCGTATATAAATAAAATATTTAAATTTTTAAAAAAATGATTCCACATTTTTTTTTCCTGATGTCAAATAAAGGGTAAATACCAATTTTTATTAGAGCCGTCGAGACTGCGTTAATAGGACAAATACAACTCGAGATGCGGGCTTTTAAAAACCGGCGATATTTCCTTTTTTTGCCTGTTTTCTTTAATTTTCTCCGTGAATGAAATGAAATAAATATAATAATATTAGAATAGTTAAATGGACCACAAAGTATATGATACAATTCGGATAGTGAAATTGATCCTGGGGGGTCTTATATAGATGAGTCAATATTGAATTCTGTAAGCCAGTCGGTGTACCAGATGATAGGATAACTTTGAAGATTGTGCAGTTGTCATGAAAATGAAAAAAAATTAATTTCACTAAACAATTCATTATTCATTAGTTAGTAGAACGGAACTAATAATAGTTAAGATATCTAAATATGTATATGATTTAAGTTAGAAAACCATCTTCGGGGGAAACAATAACAATTCCAAGAATAACTTTTAAATTTAAAAAAAGTTGGAATAGAGGTGTGAAAATTATGCGTATAGCCAGTTCCCCTAGAAATTAGCTAACTCGATGACAATAAATAAATCCCGGAGTCAAAACAATGTCGTCGAAATAATTTGCCATACACACAACTAAACTATAAATTTCCCTAAATAAAGCAACATAACATAAACATTCATTTAACTAAACATAAACACTCATAACTAACATTGTAACTTAAACATTCATTTAAATATAGTAAAACATTAAGTTAAATAAAGTAAACCATTCATTTAAATAAACTGAAATATTAAATTAATATAGAATTTAACAAACTATAAATCAGTTCATTCTAGTAATAATAATATGATAATAAAACAATTTAAAAAAAGTAATACATTTATTTAAATAAAGTAAAAAAATCATTTAAATTAACATAAAAATTCATTTAAATAAAGTAAAAAATCATTTAAATAAACATAAAAATTAATTTAAATAAAGTAAAAAAATCGTTTAAATAAACTAAAATATTCATTTAAATAAACAAAACATTTTCTTAATATAGAATTTAACAACCTATTAAAAACAATTCTAGTAACAAAAAAAAAAAAATAAAAAAAAAATAAATAAATAAATAATAATAATAATAATAATATGTGAATAAAAACAATGAAATAAATAAGAATAAAATTTTACCTTAGTAAATGTCGGTAGTATAACAAAAGATGTTGAGAGTAGATGTACGCATCACGGCTGCATTTGTTAGACTGAAGTCAGCGAGAGTGATGGAAAAAGAGAGGGGGCATTTGTTTACAAAGTGAGTTTACGGGGAAACTAATGTATGTATTTATTATCTTTATTATTCAATATTTTTTATATTTATATATTCATGTTTTTAACTATAACATAATAATAAAAATAAGCTTATATAAAAATTATTATTTATTAAAAACGTAAACATGACATTATTTACGGAATTTAAAATCCGTTTTTTCTTTATAAATACTCATTTTTCTCGGCAAAACATGCAAATATTTTGAAAAATAAATACACGTTTTAAAGAGCATTAGTGTGGGGTTTAAATATCCCAATCGAAAATTAAATCAGCCAATAATCGTCAACGCTAGGGGACCTCAAAGTCAAAAAAAATTAACAAAAATTAACAAATTTACTCGATTTAAGGTAGAACCGTTGGTCGTACGACAAAAAGTCATATTACCAAAATTGTAGATCTTTCAAAATCAGTTACCGCTGGTGATATCCGCTTTTCGATAGGGCTTACCGTTTAGCCGCAATAGCCCTTCGAAGAAAACCTTCAATTTGCGTCCACCGTTTTTATTTTTTTTCAACTTTTCAGATTTTTCTAGTCGGTTTGGGCCGATTTGGGACCAAGCGCAAAAAACCGCGAGTCTCTAGGTGGTCTGGAAGTGCCGAAACATTTTGATAACCCGATCAGCTGATTAGCCACTTTATATATATAAAAAAAAAAAAAAATAATAATAATATAATTATTGGTTCTTTTGACTTAGATTTTGTGGTACCACTTCATAATTATGACTAGAGAGGTTAATAGAATGTAACACTACAATATTGTCACCACAATTATGTATTAATTATTAACAAACGCCTTTTGACATTATATATCATCATCAGTGTAAATTGTTAGCATAGTAAGAGTAGAGATTCTACAATTAGGATCTTTACAAACAATTTACACTGAAGATAATAAAAATAAAGTCAAAACGCGTTTATTAATAATTAATATAAAATTGTGCGGTGACAATATACAATATCGTTGAGTTACTTAACATTAACCCACGAACCAATATACTATTTAATTTAATTTAAGCTTTATTATAATAAGCTAATTAAATCATTTAAATAATTGGTTTTATATGAAGACCACGATGTGGTAAATTTAAAATGTACATTTCAACATGTCATCTACCAAATTCAATAAGGTTAAAAATAAAATTATTTGTGCGATATTTACTAAATAGTTAACTGAAAAATAAGTTATTAGTGATTGTTTCGAAAGTTGCCATAACTTGTCACTAACACTTATTGAGTTAAAAAAGAAAAAATTAAATTAACTGAATATTTTGCTTTTGATGAAATCTCATCTGTTTCAATAATGCAGTTATTAAATTGTAGTAAATAATACATTATATGAGAAAACATTAAATGTACAAAGGCTAACGCTCCTCCTCTACGCTCGGGCAACCTTTTAGAGAAGTAGAACAAAATATTATGTATTTATGTTTATAATATTTCAATAACTATTGTATAATAAATAACTAAATTAATTTCTGTATAATAAATTATATTGAATAAAAATACAAATAAAAAATAATAATCTCAAGAGTGATTCTTATACATAAACAACTCATCACAGAATATACATTGCTAAGATGAGATCATCAGAATTTAATGAACTAGATTCCTTTAACTAAAATAATAGCTAATTGAATTTTTAAGACTAGATTTATCTCCGATTAGATGCAATCCATTACACAGCAACGAAGGGTTAGGAATCCCTAACTCTACTAGCTCGGTCGTTAAACCAGCCAAAAGGGCAGATTTAGGTCGTTACGATAAAACACCCACACTTCCTCAGTGTAAGAAAGATTTCATCCTAATCACAGAAACTATGAATACTAATTAAGGGCTTTTTCAAAGGATAAGAGGTCCTTTTATCCAGACTAAGAACAAAAAAGGATTTCTTTTAAAGTCCTTCTCCCTTTAAACATTTAACTTTATAAAAATCTAAGATTAATAATTTTCCTTATTGATGAATAACTTAGAAGACGGATTTTTTAAAGGAAAAACTCCCTTTTTTCTTTTTACTTTAACTTAAAACTCTTTGAAGATTATGATTTTTTTGTAAAAAAAATATGAAGAAACGAAAAATAACTTAAGAAAATTATTAAAAAGGAAATTTAAGAAAAAAAACCTTTTAGCAGTTTTAATAGAAAGTTATCTGGAGTTTAAATAATTATATATAATTACCCTTATTCAGGAAGAAATAAACAAGAAATTCTATATTGTAAGCTTTGATGGATGAAAACGTCGTGATCAAATTTAACCCCCGATTTTTGTTAATTTATTTTGTTACTTTTACAACACATTACTGTCAAAGTAATTTAGTTTTTACCTCCTTTTTTCCGTAACCTTCGGTAACAGAAACTATCGTTGTGAAGAAAGAACGTTTTTCTTCAAATTCAAAAACAAAAATCTGTTTCAGACATCAGGTGACATTTTCGGTCCCCTATTACTCAGAACGATCATCTAGCTTCCCAAAGCTCGGAAGTAAATAAATGGGAAAAATAAAATAAATTAAACAATAATAGGTAGTAAAAGCTATAATATTAATAAAGAACCTCATAGGATACGATGTGACCTGATACGATGTGCCACCCTATTTTGTTTTTATTGCTTCTTTACGTTTGATTCATAAGTTTTTAATTTTTATAGTTCTTGTATTAAGAATTTCTATTTCGAAGTATCGAGATCTTTAATTTTTTTTTTTTTTTTTTTTAAGTAAAATTATAACACAACTGCATCTAACAACACCCAAAAGAATAAATGTTTCTCTACATCTTCTATCTGAAGCTTATTTTGTAGGAAAACCTTTTCATAACTTTAATTTAGGTACTTAGTTTGTATTTCCGCGTGAAAGAATTTTTAAACATGTTGGAACTTAAGAATGGTTTAATAGATTTTGAAATTATGGAGTAACGTAGAATTTAATCCGAAGAAACCCCAACTAGAGGTTTCTTTTCTTAACCAGTTAATTCAATTTATGTTAAATCTGACCTTTCTGGTGAAAACCAGACATAACAATGATTCTTTGTATACCAGGTAAGAAAGGTTTCCAATACTTTTAATATCGTTTAATTTATGTTCAAGTACACAATACATTAAATATGATGTTGATTCCAATGAAATTTGTTGTAGATGCTTGAAAATGACGGAACAGTGTCGAAATATAGCTGCAGTGACAGAATGAGGTAAGGGTATAAAAAAAAAAAATCCCTATAGAACCCTTTTTTTTCATACACTTACCTCATTCTGTCACTGCAGCTATATTTCGACACTGTTCCGTCATTTTCAAGCATCTAATTTCACAACAAATTTCATTGGAATCTACATCATATAACTTATATTTAATTATTTTATATAGAAAAAAACTAAAACTAAAACAATTTTTGAAAATTAAATTTTCTTGACTTCATCTGTTTTTTTATAGAATCTAAATTTTTATTTAAGGGAGCAAAAATGACTTCCAAAATTTATAGTAGACCAGGATAGTAATTAATACTTTCTAAGTTTATGAACTACAAGTTCAGTTCAACCCTGTTGCGTAATTAATATTTAAATATTGGTTCAGGGTTATTTAATGACTATTATTTTCCAATGGTGTAGAATTATTATTACTATTAAAAAAATAAATAAATAAATAGATCTATATAATATATAGATTTTATAAAACTAAAGTATTCTCTGCATGTTGATTATAATTTCAAAATATGTATTTAGATACTTTTTACTGGTCTTATATTACTTTGCTTTGTAAGTTTCATCGCACATTTCCGTTTCCCCAATTTTGAACCACTTCCCGTGATTCAATCTTCCTCAAATTTTGCACATAGATACAACTTAGGCGAACAATACAGAAACCAAAAAAAAAAAATAAATAAATAAAAATGGCGTCAAATTTATTTGCTTTTCAAGTTTCATCGCACACCTATTACCCCAATTTTGAACCACTTACCGTCATTTAATCTTCCCCAAATTTTGTACATAGATACAACTAAGATAAAGAAAACAGAAACAAAACAAAAAAAAACAAAAAAAAAGTTGAAAGTAAGAACAGTTTAGAAAAATGGCATTTTTATATTAATTATTATTTCTTTCATACACTAAAAACCAAAACCGGCCATATTTTGTCATAGTTTCGTCACGAAATGAAATTCAAAGCACTCGAAGAGTATTAAGTGTCTTATAGATTCCAGTGTTTAGAGAATTATATTGTTATTTTTACTTTTAGACATATAATTCATTATATTCTAAGATTAAGATTATTAAAAAATAATCTAGTTTTATTTTATTGATTAAATACTAAAGTAAGAAATTACAAGTGAATTATTTTGCTGAATTTAGTTTCATCTTTAAAGCCATCGTAATTTATAAGTTAAGTGGAATTATTTCATTAAATATTAAATCTTTTCAATCCATCTTTTGTTATCCATATTTTTATTTTTTGAAGAAACAAGACTTAACAATGTCTTGTCACCCAGATGTCACAATGAAGTATTATCACTCCTCATACATTATGTATTTAACTAATGTATGCAAAGTCATTCCTCCTACATCAGACAAAAAGTCATTATTTATTAATGTATTTCAAGTCATCTAGATCCTGACCTTTGAAACTATATAAACACCAACGCATTTACAAAACTAAATTTATACTTAGTTTCACAAAATATATTTAATGTTAATTGTAATGAAACTGCCAAAATAGTGGTAAATATCCTTACATTATTATTCCTGTAAATAATACTTGCTTGTTGTTGGGATTCCCATCGTTACATTCATGCAATAGTAATTTTGCAATGTAATATTAAATTTATCTATCTCTTACTCTCTATAATATAATATATAATGTTTTTATAATATAAATTATAGAAGTAAACAGATTCGTTGCTATAATGGTAGTTGGAACAGAAGCATAACAAACTCTTTATTTATATTTTATATTATATGTCAAAACAAGCAAATCCAGGTTTTTTTTACATTTGTCATTAAGTAGTAATGCACGTTTGTTTATATAAAATAAATTATAATAAATACGTATTGTCAATATCATCTAACATATAATATCTATCATATATATATATATATATGATAGATATTATATGAGATATATATATATGATAGATAATATATATATATATATATATATATATATATATATATATATATATATATATATATATATATATATATATATATATATATATATATATATATATATATATATATATATATATATATATATATATATATATATATATATATATATATCTCGCTGGCCTGTGGCTTCCATTTTCGATATTTCGCAGGAGTCTGACTTCCGACGGGTTTATGGCCTCCGCTGCTTCCGAAAAGTCGTTTTTCAAAGGGTTCTTACCTCCGATATCCTGAAGTTCAAACAGGGCGAATTATAGCTTCCGTTTATACAAAAATGCGACGTTGCCATGAAACACCCTCTGTATATGACTTTAAATTCGAAGGTGTATGGACTCCGATAGTTTTATAGTATATATAAATATCTAATACAAGTGTAAAATTACAGTTTTACGATTTTTGATGATATTACTCATTAATTGTTCCCACATATATATATTGTATGTAACTTTAAAGTCACCGGTTTATGGACTCCGATAGTTTTATAGTTTATATATAAATATATATACAGGTATTACCTCAGATTTTGGATTTTGATAATATTACTAATTAATTGTTCCCACATATATATTTATATTATATATAACTTTAAAGTCAAAGGTGTATGGACTCCGATAGTTTTATAGCTAATATATAAATATCGTTTACAGGTATAAACTCACAGTTTGCTGATTTTGATAAAATTAGTCGTTAATTGTTTCCAGATATATATGTATATTGTATATAACTTTAAAGTCACCGGTGTATGGACTCGGACTCCGATAGTTTTATAGTCAATATATAAATATCTTTTACAGGTATAAACTCACAGTTTTACGAATTTTGATGATATTACTCATTGATTGTTTCCACATATATATATTGTATATAACTTTAAAATCACTGGTGTATGGCCTCCGATAGTTTTATAGTCCATATATAAAAATATATTTTATAGGCATAACTCAAAGTTTTGCGGATTTTGATAATATTATTTATTGAGTGTTTCCACAAATATATATGGTATATAACTTCAAAGTCACCGGAGTATTTACTCCGATAGTTTTACAGTCCACAAATAAATATTTTATATAACTTTAAAGTCACCAGTGTGTGGACTCCTATAGCTTAGTAGTCAATATATGAATATCTTTTAAAGGTATAAACTTAAAGTTGGCGGATTTTTATGATATTATTAATTGATTGTTTCCTCATACATATGTATATTTTATATAACTTTAAAGTCACCGGTGTATGGACTCCGATAGTTTAATAGGCAATATATAAATATATTTTATCTTACATTGATAAGATATATAAAAATTGTATCCTGTATCACTGTTTAGATGCATAGAAAGTGATTCTTTACGTACTTGCGCATTCATTGCGCATGCTCGTTTCATAATTCCTCTTTTTTCCGCCCTAGTACGGTAAAAAAGAAGCGAGTTTGTTTACATTTAATGAAACCAATTTGCTGTTTGTTTAATTAAATTAACTGTTTATATCGTGTTTTTAGTGAAAAACAATGATTGATTTATGCCATTATGACTAAAATGAGGAGAATAATACGCCTCCCGAAATAATTAATTCGGCACAAAATTCAACTAACAAATTAATGTCATCTTTATCAAAATAGAAATACGAACTTACAGGAAGTTTATTAATTTTTTTTTCTGTATTTATTATTAAAATCAAGCAATCTTAGATTAGTGCGTAAACTGCATTTTGCTTTGCTCGTGTGGTTTTACCACCCTCACTTATCAATCGGGTGCAAACTCCACACTCGCATCCAAAATGCTACTTTCCGCACTAGACGCGTTATAATTTACTATTATAGGTATACTAGCCTTTACCCCACGCGGTGCGTGGTGCTCATGCTAGGTGTTAGTGACTATCTTTCCTATTCACATGTAGCTAGGCCTTCAATTAAATAAAATGCCTACAGTTTTGTAACAGTTTTGTCGGCACTCTTTTACTTGGTTACCCACCCAATTGTATTTATTTTTTTTTTAATCCAACCTTCGTATTTAAACCAATATTCCAAAAGGTTTTCTTTGTTACAAGCTTTTATTTAACTATCAATAATTTTATGTATGTATGTATGTGTTTTATGTATGTATGTGTGTTTTATGAATGAATGGTGTATAATATAGTCCAACAATGGACTAATTATGAACTACCATACAAATTGCATTAAAATTGGACTTGTAGTTTTAAGGATATGTATTTTGGTTTGTAAAAATTGAGCGACAGACAAACACGGATCCAAAAATGTATACCCTGATGTTTGAAACGGATCTCTGTCTTGGAATTTTTGTAATCGGAGACATAGAATATTTGCGTTCTTTAGAAAGATCATATACCTTCCGTTACCTTCGGTAAGCTCGGAAGAAAAACCCAATAGCATTTTGATATTAAAATGTAGAATTCACTGATGTTACCGGTTTATAATCTATGATCTAACATTAAGATAACTCAATAAATAAAATGAACACATCGGATTCTCACACACGACTACTCCGAGTTAATGTCTTTATACTTTGACGTTTTACAATAACAACAATGACGTTTCTATGAAAACTTGTGTAATTTAACCATTTCAAATAAAATATTGCAACAACTGATCAAGCTTCAATTCGCTTTTGAAGGTTTCAAAATAACTTCTTTTAAAAGTTACTGACACCAATAATTCGCAACCTATCTATCAACTTGACTAAACTGAAGTCGAGGTTTGTTTCCTCGCAGGGTAGGCTTATTATTGCTAAAAATATTCAATAATAGGTAATTCGTCAAAGTACGAAACCCGAAACAACCAAATCAATGGAATACGTAAATGGGCAAAGTAATACAGTAGTAAAATGGGGTCATTACATTACAATAGGCTGAAATCCTCAATTCATTTGACAATTATTAGAAAACTGAGGCGCTATGTATTTATAAATTACCACACAACGAAGAGCTGAAGGAAATTAGTATTAAAATAATAAAATACAAAGCATGGGATATAAATTAATATATCATCGGTTGGTTGTTTATTCTCTATAACAGTAAAAATGCTATACGTAATTAACACTATTTATTTGTATAACAATTATTATGACGCGATTTTACATTACTGTTACTACATGGAAATTAGATTTTCATTGTCTAGTCATTATGTTCCTAAATATTAATTGTTTGTTGCTGAAAAATGAATCCGCAAATTTTATTTTGAAGAAGTCATAAGTATTTCAAAGTACTGTTGAAATGATCATTCGAAATTGCATTTTATTGCTAAGCATATAATAGAAGCATAAACCAAAAAAGGGAATAATACAATAAGAGTCCGATACTTCACATAGTAAACTTTTATTTATACATAACTAGACAGATTCCCGTGCTTCACTAAGGAGTTTTTTATTTAAAGTATTTTTATTTAATTTGATGGGTTAATAAACTACCGTCAATAAACATAGTGTTTCTAAGAGGGGAAATAATTATGTTTGAGGGGACAAATACTCTATCTGAGTAAAATGTATTCGGTAATTTAATTTTTTTTCACTACATTTTTTTTTTAAGAAGTCTTTTTTACTTTTTATCAGTTTTTATTTCAACGCGCTGAAATTCAGACCCCAAAATTAATTTCTCAATCTTTCTCGGTTTACGATTAGTATGCAACTACAAATATTATGCAACTAGGTTCAACAAATAGGCTCATGTGTCAGCAAACAAAAGTAATTTTTGTTTTATCACAATAATTTCCCATTATATAAACATCGCGTACACAAAGAGAAAGAGAGATAATACATAGATGGCAGGCTGAAAGGAAATAATATATTATAATTTTTTTAAAATAATTTTTATTAAATTCAGTAGAAACAGAAGTACTTATCACATTAGAGTAAAGAGAAGTGAGTAACAGACCGCTTCTAGAGGTTTGATACCTGGGATTGGAGGAGAAACCGATAAAGCGAAACAATTAAACAACCAACTGCTATCCAAACTCTCAACTATTTTTAAACCTTTTGCAGGAAATAAAGAATATATATACATTGATTATACATATAAAAACAATATATATTAATAAAAATATATTATATATATATTAGTATTAGTTTTATAAAAACAAATTACTGTAAGTAAACTGTTGTTGGCGTATTCAATAATAATATAATTAAAAAATAGTCTGTCAATTAGTGAGGCACATAGCTCCCTCTCCCTCGCTTTCTATATATACTACGTTCACACATCGTTTTGAAAGCGTTTCGGATTCAATTCGTTTTCAAAACGATTTGCGTTCACACAACAAAAAATACAGGTGATCGAAATATTTGTTTTCGATATTTCTTAACTGTGACAAAACCTACTTTCTTGTTAACTAATATGTCCGAGAATTTTTACATTTCCGAATTTTTACATTTTATTTACAAGTTATTAAAAGTTTTTACAGGTTCTTCTAGTATTAACTTTTGTTTAAAAACGTTTTTGCAGTTTAAAAAAAGAAACGGAAGCTCACGAAAACAAAGAAATTAAAAAGTGGAAAAGAGTAAAATAACCTGATATCTCTATCCCCTCCACGACCTGTTCATAGGGTAAAGTGTACAATAATTGGCATAGCGACATTAATTGGCACTCATAGCTAGTTTTTCTCAATTATTAAGAAGACGGTTTAATTTAACAGTATGAAAAAGCGTTATTAGTGAAGGGGATCTATTAAGAATCGATTTGAATACTCTTGTCGATTGTAGAACTTCGATTATGGGAACAAATCCCTATTTCTGTCGGGCACTACCAAACACCTGACTGAAGATGGCCGTCTCTTATCAAAACGGTAAGGAAACTACTCACTACAATTATCGTTTAAATGGATTTAATATACAGTAATTGTGATGATATAATAATTTTATAAAAGCTTAAGCTTTATTGTTTAAGATTTTTGATTTTAAAAGTAAATTAATATGCGTTTGAACAAAGTTTAATAGGGGTGCCAATTATTAGAATCAAAATACGCATTTTTCTATTATTGTCACCCCAGGGTGCCAATTACTATACTTTATATTTTTACCATTATTTCAATTTTTTAGATTTAAACAATCAATTCTATGTCTAGTAAAATTATGAAATGAAAATATTAGTTTCTCTCGTGTCAGAAACAATAATTGGCATGGGGTAATTATAGTAATTGGCAATGCCAATAATTGTGTTATTGTCATGACAATAATACAATAATTGACAGTGTATATTATTGACAAAATAATAAGATAATATTCCTTTAAATTAAAATTAAATATAGTGGAAGCCCACCGATTCCATGGCCAAATTACGAATTATTTACTGACACTGATACTGATATTTTTCCACAAGTTTGAGTTAGGACGCAAGTTACTCCTGATAACTCCACCTTGGTAAATCTTACTCCTGGCCATCTTACTTCCTGATCGTCTTACTCCTAACCATCTTATCTTATCTTTGATAAGATTATCTTGATAATCTTATCACGTACAACACATCCATAAATTAAAAAATCTGAGCTCTGGAAGTCAACAGTATTTCGTTATATTTTACTCCTGAGGGCCGAACATGAACAATTCATCAGTTGAGTCGCCATTACCAGCGATGATGAATTGGCCGGAGATACCAAAGAAAAAAGGGACGATAAATGTAGCTAATTTTCTATTTGTAAAGATTTCTAGACTGTGGAAGTCTTTGGTGGAAAAGAAAGATAATGAGAAAAAAAGAGAGAAGAGGAGAAAAATTCAAGAAAGCCGAACAGAGAAAAGAAAAATTACATTTTTAAATCTTCAATATCATGCAATGCACCAAAATTGAATGATGATATAAATATAAGTATATCTTTATGTTATCAGTGTGCTAAGAATAGTAAAGTAATATGTGGTGTCTGCCAAAAGAAATTCCATTATTCTTGCATACAACATAAGGAAGATGAATATAGTGCAATGAATGCTAAAGAATTTACTTATAAATATATATATTTTACCGATTTTGACTATTATTGAACAAAAATGTGACATTAAGTACCTAGTTTAGTTCATTATATACCTAATCAATATTTTTAAAGTATAGTGCCTATCGCTTTTGAATGATATAGTAAATTAAGGAATTTGCAAATTTGTGATATTAATTTTAACCAATAACATGAGATGTTCCTATGTATTTAAGACTAAAGATTGTTATGATATAAGATATAGGCAGATGATAATTTGGCCAAATTCCCTTTTACTAGTCATGATAATGCGGCATAAAGGCTTATAATTTTAAGTATAGTTTACACAAATTATTATCTTGATACAAATATTGTTTAATAATTATTTACATACCTTTCTACATAATGGTATATTTTTTTTAAATATGTATATGTGAACGTAATATAAAATGAGCATAGTAAATTAACTTTTCTGTAACCACATGTTTTTTTTAATAAAAAACAAAAAAACTTTGAGGTATTAACTATCTTTCATTAAACAGAACTAATTTTTACGATCATTTTGTAGGAATAAGATTTTTTTTTTACTTCTTTAAGATCATTTTGTAGGAATAAGATTTTTTTTTTACTTCTTTAAGATCATTTTGTAGGAATAAGATTTTTTTTTTACTTCTTTAAGATCATTTTGTAGGAATAAGATGACTATACTTGTTTAATTTGTATTTTGTTGATTTTAGTTATTGAAATGTTTTATATTTATGTGTTTACCTACTTCAACAATGGTGTAACATACCATAATTTTAATCCAAAAAATGCCAGTGACAATTATTATGTTACATTATTTAACCACTTCTAGGTGCCAATTACTATAATAACTATTAGTGCCGATTATTGTAAAACTGGGTGCCAATAACTGTAAAATCTGTTTTATCAACTTTTTTATTTAATTTCTTCAACATTTGTTGGATGATTTCGCTGTTGAAGGTTCTAAATTAAAGCCAGAAGCTTATACACCCTATCTTAATTTTCTCATAAGTACTCATAATAGAGAAAGTCTTCTAAAATATCAAATTTGTTCACGATATACATGTTAAGAGGCTTAAGGGGGCCAATTATTACCCACTTTACCCTACGAGCGTTTTGAATTTTGATCCCCCGTTCGGATCACGTATTTTTGGTGGAGCGGATAACCTGATACGATCCGTCGATCTCCGTTCGTACAGCGTTTGAACTAGCGGATCGTATTCAAAACGATGTGTGAACGTAGTAATATATTATTAAACGAATGGTATAATCTCTTTCGATTCCTAGTGGGGCCAGACTTATTTTTTTGGTAGTGTTAAATTTGCTGAACGGTTGAAATTAATATGAGGCCATCTGGGCTACTTATGTCAAACCATTCAAGTTTCTTTAAAATCGGATCAGTTCTTTTAAACATAGTCTGCTCATTATTGCGGTACATAGCATCCTGGTGTTGGTGTCCTACAACGTACTTAATGATGCTTTAAGAAATCATTAATGTCTAATCAATTTAATTTTTCCCTCCTGTTATTATAAATCGTATCAATTTAAGCGTATTTTATTCTGGTGAAACTATAATGATTTTAATAAAACAAAGCAGTAGCTTAAATTCCCAGGGGGGGGGTTACACATATTATAATTTAATATTAAATGTGCGCAGACGTATGGGCCCATCTGAGGCCTATTTTTCTGTGCGTTGTTTTTTAAATAGGAGGCAAATTAAAAGAGATTAATACAAACTTTCTCATATACGAGTTCTTAAATACTTAGCCCAGTGTTTCCATTTATTAATTTTCGAGTTTTTATATATACATTTAATTATTTTTGAACATTATATAAATATTCATCATAAAAATAACTTCTCCTCGGCGAGGAATCGAACCCGGCCTCTCTCCGTCCGCATTTAAAACTTTTTTCTTAGGAACTAGATGATTCCCGGGAAAACGGCTTATATCTTTAGATTGGAATTTAAATGGGCTACATTTTAGAATTTTTGAATCAAAATCGTATGGACCATTTTCAAGAAATTTAGAGCTAAAATTCAATTCTCGATTTCGCCTCGGGGTATGATTTTCTGAACATGTATGCCAAATTTCGTCCAAATCGGCCCAGTAGTTTAGGCTCCACGCTTCGGCTGCAGGAAACGGAATTGAGATCATTCTGAAAAACTGGAAAATTGTATATGTCTCCAAATTAAAATAGTCTCCCATTAGAGAGGCCCGTAGCCCCTCGCTTCCTATACTACATACATTATTGGATGTCAGAAGCTATAATATCATTCTGATTTTGAAGAAAGAAAATTGTCTTTTATTGGAATAAAATTAGTCTGCCAATTTATGTGGCACATACTTCCCTCGTGTCATATTTCGTACTCTTTAAAGATTTTTTTTTTCAACTTATTATTGTCCGATTGACAGACACAGAATCAATAGTTTTCCCTGATGACTAGAAAAGATTTCTGTCCGTGTTGGGTGTTTTTAAGACCTCCTGAGTGGTTGTCAGCATGACGTTTGTATGTATGTATGTGTGTTATCATCGTTGCGCCCACGGTATTTAACCTAGAGAGTTGAAACTTGGCAGAAAAATCAGTCCTTACGTGTAGTGGGGCCGCCCGGAAAATCAAATTTTTCCGCCATCTTGAACCCAGTTTGTTGAGTCAGCAAACATTTTAAAAAATCGTAATAAATCGACAATGGTCCTGATCGGGGTGAAATTTGGCACGAATATACCTCTCTGTATGATAAACAAGCCCACCAAATTTCATTTTGATATTGGCCGCCATTTTGAAGTTATCAATTTTTAATTTTTTAAACTTTGACGGTTAATAATACCGAAAGGATAAATAGGTTTTTGACGTATAGCATATCGTTGGAACCGGAAAAAATTAAGGAACAAATATAAAAAACCCGAAGAAATTCCATTAATTAGTTTAAAAGTTATAAGCGAATATAATTATTTATTAGTAAGATAATTTTGATGACGTCAAAGTTTGTTTACATCTGTCAAAATACCGCCAAACTTCAAATAATTAAATAAAATATAGGTATTAAAAATAAGGTTTTTTTGAAGAATGATAATAAATCAGTTTGTTCAGAACGGTCACCCATCCAAGTACTGACCACGTCCAATGCTGCTTCCTCCTGCTGCTTCGCAGCAGGAGAGGCCACTTTAGTGGCCCCTTAAGTAAGGAAAAGTTCCGAGGTACCCTGTACCCGATATTTTTAAATTATTTTTGGGAGGGTAATTTTACCATCTTTGCCCCTCTATAGGGGGCAAAGTATTGGATATATAAAAAAATAGTTTCAAGTAAATGTTATTATTTTTCACCAAAGAATCTAAATCTGCCATATAAAATATACACTCCAATGAATTTTGAAGTTGGTGAAATTTTGAAGTTGGGTGGCCTAGGGAAAAAATAGGTGGTTACCCCTAGTGCGCGACAGCATGAAAACAAACTTCACGTTGCATGGTACAGATCCCAGAAGATTCATTAATATATCTCAAACCGTTCAAAAGTTAGGAGGGGGAAACTTTTAAACATCCTGCGTAAAAGTACAAGTATACATTCAAGTAATAATGTACGTATAATCATTGTAAAGTATATATATACAAAGTATCAGGTTATATGCCACTAAACATAAAGGGAAGTAAAACCCCTGCAAGAAATAATGAAATGTCCCTAAAGGAGATCTGGCAACACTGTAGAGATTTCGGAGGGTTGTGGCCTCCACAAACTCCTTTCTCGTGTATATCGCCAGAAAAATGTTTGCATATAAAGTCAAAGGGTTTTAACTTCCACCCGTGGAAGTCACAATGACTGGAAGTCAAACCCTTGCGAGTTTCACTATATATATATATATATATATATATATATATACAGGGTGTCCCGGGTCAGGACCGACAAACTTTGGGATGTGATAGTACAGTTAATTTGGAGTAAAAAAAGTTCTATAAACCATGGTCCTATTCTCATTTGTTTTCTAGCTATCCTATTTTTAACTTTTTTTTGTAAAACGTGACTTTCACTAAATAAATTGGCAATATCATTGGAAGTAATTAAGCTAGAATGATAAATGATATACCACCTAAAAGAGCATGAAAAATTCTTAAAGATAAACATAATTTCAGCTATTAAATTTCATTTTAAGTCACACGTTAATTCGTTAGAACTTGAAAATAATAAAATTTAATTAAAAAAAGAAAATGTTAGAGCTTGTATAACTACTGTATTGTATTAGATAACTATGGGTGCAAAACTCCTTAAAGTTGGCGCATTTACTAAGCTTCAAAACGATACTATTAAATTTAAAATATTGCAACTTAAAGTATCCGAAATAGTGATGAAATTCCAAAAAAACATGTCCTACTGTAAGGTGAGGTAGGGTTGGGGGAATGGCAAGGGCCCTGATAATGCAAACGTCGGGTGATTTTTTTTCTTTTTCTTTTAAGTTGTAATAAAACTCCAATATAATAAAACGTTAAAGTCAGAGTTTAGTCATAGTACCCTTGTGGTACCAGTTATAGTACCAATGATACTACAGTCATTGTAAAGTCATAGCACCTGATGAATCTTATAATTATTAAGGGTGTAATAATTTATTTCTATTACGATAATTAATTATTTGTATAATAATATTCTTTGTAACATAACCAAAATTGTACTGTATTAATTGAATTATCTTATTACTTTGAAAAAAAAAAAAAAAATCATTAAAGATGAAATAGAAAATTGTAATAATAAAATAACCGACCTTTTTTATTTAAAATTAACACTTCTGTAATTACTATTATAAATGTTCAAAATGGTGCCCTCCTTCATTCATACACATCCACAATTTTTAAGTCGAGATTTGCTGCATTTTATGGGAGTCGCTTTTTGGTCATTTATTTGATGAGCTGCTGCTTGTATCCTGTTTATTAGCTCTTCTTGACTGTTAACCGGTATTCTAAACACCAAATCTTTCATCCATCCCCTCAAACAGAAATCTAAAGGTGTAATGTCTGGTGACCTGGGTGGCCAAGCAACCGGTTCTCCTCTTCCAATGCACCTATTAGGGTAGTATTGAATGCAGCAAATCTCTACTTAAAAAATGTAGGATGTGTATTAATGATGAAGGGCACCATTTTGTACATTTATTATAGTAATTACAGAAGTGTTAATTGTAAGTAAAGAAGGTCAGTATATTTTATTATTACACTTTTCTATTTTATTCTTAAATGATTTTTTAAGTAATAAGATAATTCAATTAATACAGTAAAATTTTGGTTTAGTTACAAAGAACATTATTATAAAAATAATTAATTATTATAATAAAAATATATTATTACACCCTTAATAATAAGATAAGACCCCATTTAAGACTTTATAAGATTCATCAGGTGCTATGACTTAACAATGACGGTAGTATCATTGGTACTATGACTGGCACAAGGGTACTATGACTAAACTCTGACTTTAACGTTTTATTATACTGGAGTTTTATTACAACTTAAAAGAAAAAGATAAATAAATCACCCGACGTTTGCATTATCAGGGCCCTTGCCATTCCCCCAACCCTATCTCACCTTACAGTAGGACATGTTTTTTTGGAATTTCATCACTATTTCGGATACTTTAAGTTGCAATATTTTAAATTTAATAGTATCGTTTTGAAGCTTAGTAAATGCGCCAACTTTAAGGAGTTTTGCACCCATAGTTATCTGATACAATACAGTAGTTATACACAGGGGCGGATGGGGGCACCGGGAAGCCGGGAAATTTCCCGAAGCGCCGCCAAGCCAATTGAAAAAAAAATTATTTGATTAACTTTTTAAATGTTTATTATTATGGTACAGTATCAGTGCAGCGCCACTGATAGAATAGCAGCACATTTTTCATTTTTAAAAAAGTGTAGAGACAGCAATAAATGGGTCTTATAGACTAAATGAAAATGTGCCTATTGCCTAGCGCCTTTATGGTTATTGCTGTATTACAGAAAAGAGTAAAGCCGTTTCACACTAGGAGCCTCACGGCTCTCGCTCCGGAGCTAGAGCCGTAAAAGCAGCCCGCGCCGCGCCGCTCTTGCTCTTCTCTTGTCTCCCTCCAACCATAGATTAGACTCGTTGTATTGCTCTGTACTATTTACTTAATCGCCGGAGCGGCGCCGTCGTCATCACCAACAAACAAATTTTAGAAATAGAACTTTGTGGGTTCATCCCATAAATGAAAAACGTGACGAAGTAGGTGTGTTTACAACATTATTTTGCGATTTACGGTGCGATGAAAAGAACGCGAAAGTTCCAAACCATCTTTTTCGCGGCGCCGCATCGCTTCAAACCCAGCTTAAAACTTTCGCGTCCTCTTCGCGACTTCCCTCGTTCATATTTTTGTTTTCTCCGCTGGTTTTTACTTTTATCCACATGTTCAGCTATACTTATAAAATAAAGAGTTGCATTTTAATAATAATAGTAGGTACATTATTATTTATTATTTGTCCAGTCATTTTAGGTTTTCTGTTCCAACTTCATTTTGACGTTCTGAAAAACATATTCAAAATCGGCAACGAGATCTTGATCGCGGTAATAGATATTCAAGGGCAAAGGTAAACAAATTCGGTTATTTGCGAATAGCTCGCTTCCTATGGCTCGGACATCAATCTAGGTGTTCATCAAAATTAAAGATCACAAAATGTTCCACAATAAAGGTCTCATTCATTTTTTACGTACGGTTTAGCAAAATCCTAGCTTACTATAACTTGAGTAGTGTTTGTTTATGCACGACTTATTACGTATTTTTGTAAATATCTCGCTTTCTCTGGCTCGGCGACCAATTGAGAATCAGATCAAAATTGAAGAATATAAAATTTCACACAAGAAATATTATTTTCATTTTCTACGTATAAAGAAATTCAACTAACTTACAACAAAAAATGCAACAAAATTACGAAAAACATCTTCAATAATTTTAAAATACAGCTGAAGAAAGCTGTGCACACTAAGTAAATTTAAGTTACTAGAAATGCGGATTCATAATGAATCAGGAAGACTTAATAACATTGTATAGCCATTGTAAAAAATATTTTTGTTTAATAACGATTTAGATAATAAGTGTTTCAAAAATTCTGCAGAAACAAACTTTATATTAAGTTAATTGCTTTTTTTAGCTGAAAAAGCCCTAAAAAAAGGCCTAAAATTCACCATTTCGAACATAATTTTCTAAAAATTTCCGGGGAGGGGCCCCCAGGACCCCCCTATGGGCTGAGGTGTGTGGATACGCCTCTGAGCAACTGAAAAATTATGCGGTTTGCTGTTACGTTATTTTATTCAAATACAATATGTATAAAGAGGCTTACCTTAACCTCGTACTAGCCTATAAGTATTTATTAACTCTTCTAATATAATATCACAGGTAGCTTGTGAAATATCATTTTCAAAATTAAAATTCCTATATTATATTAAAAGTAGATTGAGGAATAGTCTGAGTCTGAGCCAATCTCGCTTAGAAGCTTATATGCTCATGAGCTGCGAAACTGATTTACTGAATCAAATTGCAAACGATGGCATTGTTAATGATTGAGGCCGAATGAGTGGACATTTTCAAACAAATTGTTGTATTAATTTATGTTATTAATAACTTCTTCTTTCTTTCTTATTATAATTTGCACCACCTGCATCCAACTATTTTGATTATTTTCCCCCTTTTATATTCGAACTAAGAAAGCAAGCGCAAGCGTTCTAGAGCACCAATTTTTAAGTTCTTTATATCGTTAGGGAGGGGGAGGGGGGGGGGGCTTTTTTTACTAAAATTATGACGCCGCGCCGGTTATTATGTTTTCCCGCGCCGGAGGCTACCTCCCCATCCGCCCCTGGTTATACAAGCTCTAACATTTTCTTTTTTTAATTAAATTTTATTATTTTCAAGTTCTAACGAATTAACGTGTGACTAAAAATGAAATTTAATAGCTGAAATGATGTTTATCTTTAAGAATTTTTCATGCTCTTTCAGGTGGTATATCATTTATCATTCTAGCTTAATTACTTCCAATGATATTGTCAATTTATTAAGTCAAAGTCGCGTTTTACAAAAAAAAGTTAAAAATAAGATAGCTAGAAAATAAATGAGAATAGGACCATGGTTTATAGAACTTTTTTTACTCCAAATTAACTGTACTATCACATCCCAAAGTTTGTCGGTCCTGACCCGGGACACCCTGTATATATATATATATATATATATATATATATATATATATATATATATATATATATATATATATATATATATATATATATATATATATATAGATATATATATATATATATATATATATATATATATATATATATATATATATATATATATATATTATCACATTTTAAAAATAACATTATAACTTTTAGGTAGTCGGAAAGTTAATTATTTTGTTTTATTATATGAATAAATTTCATATACCTACTATAGATTTTTCTATCTCGATATTTTACACGTTTTAAGGTCACCTAAATCCTAAATGCCAAAATCTAAACAGTATTGTTTTCTTAAATGCCTATCTATCATCTGGGAAAACGAGTGGTTTCTGAACCTACAACTTTGAAAATATTAGTTAAATTTCATCGAAATTGGTTCAGTAGTAGTTTATGCGCCATATGCCTCCTCAGAAAGCAAACAATTAAAAAAAAACTTGTTTTTTTGTAGCAGACCGTGCAACATGTATTTCCGTCAAATCTATGAAAAAAAGAAAAGACCTTATGAGACCTTGTATCTTCAAATTTTGCGTATTTGATATTAAATTGAAATGTTCAATAAAATGTTTATAAACTAGAGTCACATCAAGTATTAAAACAAAAATCTACATTTCTTGATTGCTAAAATACGAAGATGCCTCAAAGATGATTATTTGTTTCTTAACATTTTAACTATAACAAGTACCAAAAACTCCTAATTTGAATATCTGTGTATGCCAAATTATATCGAAATCGGTCCAGTAGTTTAGACTCCACGGGTGGGTATACACAAACTAGAAACATTAAAAAAAAAAAAAATTCACAGGATATTAAAACGTCTCTCTACACATATACTGCGTATTACAAAGTAAAAATTATATATAAATAAATAATTGGATTTGCTTATTTTGGCATATTTAAAGAAAGAGAAGAGATTAAGAACAAATAAAACCGATAAATATAGATATTAAATGAAAATGTAAAGTGGTTGATATGATGGCAGTATTATTTTGATGGTTGGTAGCTGCGGTATTATGATAGAGCAGTGTCAAGGCCCCTTACCAGTAGAGATATGTATAACCTTCTAGTTTATATACCAATCTCACATATCCGGGCACTCTAACTATATTATCCATATCTCTCAGGCACAATCACGCTCCTTTATACTAGTACTGCACCCACAGCAATAACATCGCCAAAACATAGTACAATATCTCATACGAGTAGGTTTACACATACACTTGGTTAAGTGTACGTAGATATCAGGTTTTAATGATAGTATATTTTACGTATGATTTTAAACACTATTACGTAGGCTGGAGAAACCGTGTTGTGAATTAAAAAAACAATCTCAAACTTTGCAGGTACCTCGCAAACAATTAAATCGAATATAAGAGTTTTTCAGAGAATCGTTGTCATAGCCAATCCATTAAAAACTAACAGTCAATTAATGTGGCACATAGTTTCTTCACGACTTATCATTGGAAGAATAGTAAATCATAAATTATACTGAGATACATTTAAAAAAAAGATGTTTCCAAAAAAACTCAGGACGTAAGCATTAAACAATTCTATAAAAATACTGAGACCCCGTATTGAAAAAGTAGTTATTTTTATTCGTTATTAAATAAGCTCAGAGAAGATTGAAATTAATATGGGAGCATGTGAGGGCTACTTTCGACAAACCGCATCTGATTTTCCCAGGGGCTCTATAAATACTTATATGACATATCATATAATAAAAGTTCATCATAATTAAATTATACAGCACGTTTTTATCATTTTATACTTACTATTATACTAATTGCCGAAGGCTAGCATTAGACATATAACTGATCACCACGTGGTTAGAACTTTCACCGTATTTTTCAGTTTTATCAAACCCTTATAGCCGTAAAAGTTAAAACTTGTAGGGGAAGGAACTAGGGAGAGAAGAACTTAATTAGAATTCTTAAGTTTACCCAGCTTTGTCACCTCTTAGACGGAAAACTTTTAGTCTGCTGACATTAATTTAAGAAGATGCCTTACTCAAGCACAATTAATGATTTACGTGCCTATCAGACTGCTTAAAGCAAAAATAGTGATTTTTAAAAGACAATTTCACCTTACCCAAACTTATTCAATGGAATTATAAACCATATCTAGTTAGGAATAAATATGTCTCTCGGCTAAATGTAACAGTATTGAGAAAAGTAGACTTTTAACGGGAGATGATTAAATACAGAGAAGAGAGACAAAAAAAATGCAGGGATGGCCACTAAGACTGGCTCGAAGTTATTAAACCTCTATCAAAAGTTTTC